>CM073731.1:12495927-13695927 GCA_037113605.1 Calophaca sinica
TAGGGCGACCTATCTTTCAAGCATCACCAAAGAAGGATCGTTGACCGAAAGCCAAACAGTTAGGAACAAAGAGATCCAACTTATCAAAGTTGTGTGGGATTAAGAAGACCGGAGATGCGACTTGGGAGCTGGAAGAGAAGATTGAAGACTTCAGTACCACTCGAACTCTTTTCATGGTAAGTATCTTATTTGCAATTTCGAGGACGAAATTTTTTAGAGGGAGAGATTGTAACACCTGAGGACGAGATCGACCTCGTATTAGGGCGTCGTGCTCGAGACCTCGCGTCGAGATCTCGTGTCGAGACCTCGTACTCAAGACCTCGTGTTGAGATCCCGTGCCAAGATCGCGTCAGAGGTCATATGTCGGAAATGATGAGGTCGCGTCATCGAATCGAGGAGGCCGGCGTGCGAACTTCGTGTTAGAGCCTTGTGCGCTTGCATAAGCACCACTGATCGACCTCGTGTCGAGACCTGTAACACTCGTATTTTTACGAGCGTTATTTAGCGTTGATGATTCTATTGTTTGTAATATTTATATTATCGGTTGCGCGATTCGTCATTGTTTTGGATGTGAAACCAATAGATTAGAGGGTATCCATGAGAGAGAAGAGATTAGATGGGTAGAATGATTGATGGGATTAGCATATCATAACAGTAGTTACACGTCACTTATTCGTGTTTTGTTTTAAAAAAGAAAAATTCTTTTAAAGGGTTTCTTGACCAGCTGTATTCGATCAGCCCCTCACAACTCTCACTTTCTTCTTTCTTCTTCCTTCTTCTCTGAGTTCCTCTTCCTCTCCAAAACTTCCATCGAAGAACCTTGGATTTTACTGAGGCTTTGCATAAACTTTCTTCATCAACCTTGTTTCTCATCATCTCCTCGACATATCTCACCACCTCGACCACCATTTGAGGTATGAAAAATGTAATTTTCTCTTCCTTCATGTTATTCTTTATTAGCGCCACTTCTTCTCTCCATTTTAGCTAGTTTTTATGCTTCCAAATCATGTCATATTGATAGGTTTTCTCCTTCATGATATTACCTACCTTTCTAACCAATTATTTGAGCTTGTAAAACAAATTGTTTTCTCTGTTTTCTGCAATAGGCAGTGCCCAAAACCCTCCCTACTTGGTTTGTTTTGATTTCTTGTTTTAGTATGTTGTACGTTGCCTCTTGTCGATGTTTGTTGTTGATTTATTTGTTTTATATAACCTTTTTCACGAACTTTTGATCGGAAACCCTAACTTTGTGTTAGAGGAAAAATGGTTTTGTCTAGTAATGTATGAAAGAAGTTTTTAATAAAATTTTAGAGAAAAGGAGTTATTTTGTAATGTTCGAATTCTGGTGGTATTTGTTTAAGTTTTTGAGTTTTAATGTTTACTCGGGTTGTCGTTAAGATTGGGATAATGAGAGCTAAGTGTTATTAGAACCCATAGATGGAACTAAGTTGTGCTTGTATTAGGAAGTCTGATTCCCGAGATCGTGTGATTTCCGAACCCGAGGACGTGGGAGCAATGGGATCCAGATCGAGAACTGTACGTGTCGAGGTCGATCGGTAGCGCACGTGTCGAGGTCGATTGAGGGCGATGCGTGTCGAGGTCGTTGTCGAGCTCGATTGAGGACAGCGTAGACGCGTAGCTTGGAGTTCGGTAAGGGCACTTCTAGACATTCTAGGATTTTTATTGTTATATTACTATGTATGGATTCCTTGATTTGTGTCGAGCACGTAATGTTGTGATATGATTGGGTTTTTGCATGTATTTAATATGTGATTGAATATATGTTGTGAATTATGTATTGACTGTTGAATTGCGTTTCTTCATGTCGAGCTTGCTCTTTTTATTTGACATGCGGTTGAATATCTTGTGTATAACTCTTTGAATATTGTAAGGTGAGAGCTGTTCATCGAGTGAGCGAGCTAGGCGAGTCGTTATGACGCTTTGAGCCGTGACCCGGATAATCGAGGGTGTTAGGTCCCCTTTGTTTACGGAGATTGACTAGACGTCGCAGTAGGAACCGGCATCGCATATCTAGGGAGAAGCGAAAGATCCCAAGGCTACTACCGGTATGTCACTTGATGGATCTGCGCCTGGCTTTCCTAATAATGGTCGAGTTGAGAGAAAATGGATCGCGAGTTGAGTCGAGTCTAGAGTGAGAAGGTCGAGTCATGTTTGGTGATTGATAAACATTGTTGTGTTGCTTATTTCTTTATGCCGTGTTTATCTTGAATTGTTGAGAAGTTGACCCTTTCCCGTGGTACCTTCAATCCATGATGGTTACCCAGGCGATGTCGAGGTTGCAGGGAACTCGACAGCAGATGATGGCGAGGAGGAGCTCGACGAGGATCAGGGCGACGACCTATATTTGTCGTGATTGATTATGTTTGTTGGATGTTTTTGGGATGACTGTACCTTGTTTTTCTTTGTGTTCAGAGGTTGTGACCAGTTTGGGCTAGATGTTATTTTGAGCACAGGGTAGACTGGTGGTTTTACTTTTGGAGCAGCCCCCTGCGTGGGTGTCTGCCGGAAGTACCCCCAGGGTATGATTGCTCTCTTGAAGTCGTCATACCTTAGGTGTATTTTCTTTATACATTATTACTCTGTATTTTGTATACATTATCATTTCGAGTGGTATATATGTATATTATGCATGTATGTTTTATTAGAATTTATGTCTTGTGTCTTAGTTGCACCATGTTTTGAAAAGTTGTAATTACTCCGATGTGCACGAATGGTCTTAGAAAAAAAAATAATAGACCGTGATTTTCTAAAGGGCACAAGAGTATCGCTTTAAAACACATCGCATGCAGGTAACTTGAGCTCTGTGTTGAGCTCAGAAACTCGAGCTCGGTGATGTTGAGCCTCGGTAGCGGTCCCAAACTGGTCATTACATTTGCTTGGGGGACGGGGCGTAGGCCACAGGGGTGTTAGGTGGCGAACCTGGATAATTTGTTGTGTGTTTTTACTCCTTATCTCTACTTTTCACCAATTAAATTTCATTACTTTATTTTATTGTTATTTATATCTTACTATTTACTTTATTTTTAACTCGTTTGCAATTTATTCTTCAAGTGATTTATCTATTTCACATTAATATTTCCGCAACTCATAATTATCACTTATTTCTCCAAAAGTTTTTGAAAGCACCGTTCACACACAATTCACCCCCCTCTTGTGTTTGGAGTCACTTGTCAACAAGTGGTATCAGAGCTAGACTCTTGTATAAAGGACTTAACCGTCTCAAGAGAATGACTTCAAACAATAACAAGGGAACCTCCATGAACAGACCCCCATTTTTCAATGGTGAGGGGTATGGTTATTGGAAGGATAGAATGCAAATCTTTCTTGAGGGTGTTGATCTTGATATTTGGGATGCTGTGGAAAATGGTCCATTTGTCCCCACTCAATCAATTAATGATGCAGTGGTAGACAAACCAAGATCACTTTGGACCGAAGATGATAAGAAAAAGGTCCAATACAATTTGAAAGCTAAGAACATCATCACTTCTGCTTTAAGCTACGATGAGTTCTATAGGGTCTCAAATTGCAAGATCAAGCTAAAGAAATGTGGGACACCCTTCTATTGACCCATGAAGGTACTACCGAGGTCAAGAGGGCTCGAATGAACACATTAACCCATGAGTATGAGTTATTTAGGATGAAACCAAGTGAAAACATACAAGATATGCAAAAAGGTTCATCCATATAATAAACCATCTCGTAGCTCTTGGGAAAGTCTTCAAGAATGAACATTTAATTAATAAAGTTCTTAGATGTTTAAATAGAAACTGGCAACCCAAGGTTACTGCTATATCTGAATCTAAAGATTTATCTACTATATCATTGGCAACCTTGTTTGGAAAATTGCAGAAACATGAACTTGAACTAAATCGACTCACTGAGAGTGAAAAAAGTGATAAGAAAAAGAAAGGAATTGCTCTCAAAGCAATCGTAAATGAAAAAGAGGAATCTGACAACAATGATAGTCTAGATGAGAATGAGGAAGACATAAGTCTGATGGTTCAAGGTAGAAAAGGTCCATGAGGCAAAAGGGGAGAACGGGCAAGGTACAAAATCCTCAAAAGAAAAATGAGGAAGGAACTTCTTTTAATCCAACTTGCTACAAGTGTGGTCAAAAGGGACATATAAAACCCGACTGCCCTCATGGTCAGAAAAGCGAAAAATTTGATAGAAGACCACAAAAGGAATCAAAAGGAAGAAGAGCCTACATTGCCTGGGATGACAATGATATGGACTCGTCGATGAATCGAGAAAATGAGGAGGCCAACTTATGTCTCATGGCAAAACACGAGGAGGATGAGGTAAATGCTCTTGAACTCGAATCTCCTTTAACTTATGATGAGTCGCTTATTACTTGTGAAGAATTAAATAATGAAACGACTAGACTTCGAAAAATTATTTCTTCTTCTAAGGAAACAATCTCTTCTCTTGAATCTAAAATTATTTTCTTAAACCAAGAGATGGAAGTGTTTAAGAAAAAACAAGTTGGTGTGATCAAGTTTCTACTTGCACCTTTTGTGAAAACCAAAAGATTGATACTTTCAAGTGTGATGAATGCAATGTTTTGAAAAACAAGATTGAAGATTTGGAAAACACCCTTGCCAAATTTACCATGGGAAGGGATAACTTAAACATTCTATTGGGAAAACAAAAGGGTACTTTTGGAAAAGCCGGTTTGGGTTATAATCCACAAACGCATGAAAAATCCTTTAAATTTGTCAATCACAACAACACTTCAAGCAGCCCTTTCATTAAATGCTTTCACGTGGTAGAAATGGTCACACCGCCTCCATTTGCAATATTAGAAAGAACAAGAATGTGGTTGGCAAAAGATATGGATTCCAAAGGGTACTTTGCCAAAAACTAACTCTTACGGACCCAACTTAGTTTGGGTACCAAAGGTTAAAAATTAATTGTTGTAGGTGTGCTTGAAAGCCAAGGACTTAAATTGGTATCTTGATAGCGGCTGTTCAAAGCACATGACAGAGACAAAAGCAAGTTCTCCTCATTGGTACCTAAGAATAGTGGTTATGTCCCAGTATGGTGACAACAACAAAGGTAAAATTCTTGGGATTGGTTCTATTGGTAAGAGTCCTAATCCCACTATTGAAAATGTTTTGTATGTGGATGGTTTGAAACATAACTTGCTAAGTATTAGTCAACTTTCTGACAAAGGCAATAATGTTATATTTGATTCTTCAAAATGCATGGTCGTAAATTCTTTTAATAAAAGTACAGTTTTTGTTGGATCTAGAATTGGAAATATCTATATGGTTAATTTAGATGAACTACCTTCAAATGATGCATGCTGTCTTTTTAGTAAAGAGAATGAATCTTGGCTATGGCATAGAAAAATGGCTCATATTCACATGGATCATCTTAATAAATTGGTTCGTAAAGACTTAGTAATTGGTTTGCCAAAGATTCGTTTTGAAAAAGATAAACTTTGTGATGCGTGTCAAAAAAGAAAACAAGTAAAGGCATCTTTCAAATCTAAAAATATTGTTTCTACAAACCGGCCTTTACAACTTTTACATATGGATTTATTTGGCCCTTCTAGAACCATGAGCTTTGGTGGCAATTACTATGCTCTTGTTATTGTGGATGACTATTCTCGCTATACATGGACTTTATTTATTTCTCACAAAAATGATGCTTTTAATACTTTTCGAAAACTTGCAAAGGTTATACAAAATGAGAAGGGACTTAACATTGCTTCCATTCGAAGTGATCATGGTGGGGAATTTGAGAATGAAGCATTTGAAGCATTTTGCACAGAAAATGGCATCGATCACAACTTTTCTTGTCCAAGGACACCGCAACAAAATGGAGTGGTTGAAAGGAAAAATCGGTCTCTTGAAGAGCTAGCGAGGACGATGCTCAATGAGACTAACCTTCCTAAGTACTTTTGGGCAGACGCCGTGAGCACCGCTTGCTATGTGATGAATCGAGTTCTTATAAGGCCGATCCTTAAACAAACACCGTATGAACTCTACAAAGGAAGGAAGCCCAACATTTCCCACCTTCACGTTTTGGATGCAAGTGTTTTGTCCTAAACAATGGTAAGAATAACCTTGGAAAATTTGATGCCAAAGCGGATGAAGGTATATTTCTTGGATATTCTATTTCTAGTAAAGCTTTTGAATTTATAATAAGAGAACTTTGACTATTGAAGAATCATGCATGTTACCTTTGATGAGTCTAACCCAAAATCTTTGGTAGAAGATAGTGTTGATGATCTTGCGAAATATTGGGAAATAGTCACTTAGAAGATTCAAACGAGTCCAAAGATGAAGATGAAAATCCTTTGCCACAATATTCTAAGGAATCCCCTCATTCAAATTTACCAAAAGAATGGAGAGTCACAAACATCATCCACTTGACAATATAATTGGCGATATCTCTAAAGGGGTAACAACTCGAAACTCTCTTAATCATGCATGTCTTTTCATGGCTTTTGTTTCTCAAGTTGAACCAAAGGACATCAATGAAGCCATTATTGATGAACATTGGACCCTTGCTATGCAAGAGGAATTAAATCAATTTGAAAGAAACAATGTTTGGGAACTAGTTCCTAAACCTAAAGATCATATAGTCATTGGGACCAAATGGGTCTTTCGCAACAAGCTTGATGAAAACGGTATTATTGTTAGAAACAAAGCTAGACTTGTTGCAAAAGGCTACAACCAACAAGAGGGCATAGATTTCGATGAAACCTATGCACCCGTAGCTAGATTAGAAGCCATTCGTATGCTTCTAGCATTTGCATGTGTCATGGATTTTAAACTTTTTCAAATGGATGTAAAGAGTGCTTTTCTAAATGGTTATATTCAAGAAGAAGTATTTGTTGATCAACCTCCTGGTTTTGAAAATTTTGAATTTCCAAATCATGTTTTTAAATTGAAAAAGGCTCAGTATGGTTTAAAACAAGCTCCTAGAGCTTGGTATGATAGGATTGAGCAAATACTTACTTGAAAAAGGTTTTGAAAGAGGAAAAGTTGATACTACTCTTTTCATCAAACATAAGAAGCATTACATTTTACTTGTTCAAATTTATGTCGATGATATAATATTTGGGGCTACTAATGAATCCTTGTGTAAGGGATTTTCTCGATATCATGCAAAGTGAATTTGAAATGTCAATGATGGGAGAGCTAAATTACTTCCTTGGACTTCAAATCAAACAAACAAAGGAAGGAATATTCATCAATCAATCCAAATATTGCAAGGATTTACTCAAGAAATTTGGAATGACCGATGCAAAAGAAATCTTAACTCCAATGAGCACTTCATGCTATCTTGACAAAGATGAAGGTGGTAAGTCGGTCGAAGTAAGTAAGTATAGAGGGATGAGTGGATCTCTTCTCTATCTCACCGCTAGTCGTCCCGATATTATGTTTAGTGTTTGTATGTGTGCACGCTTTCAAGCTAGTCCTAAGGAATCACATCTCTCTGTCAGAAACGCATTATGAGATACCTCATTGGCACACAAAACACGGGTTTATGGTACCCCAAAGGTGCCGAATGCACTTTGATTGGGTACTCGGATTCTGATTTTGCAGGTTGTAAATTGGACCGAAAAAGCACTAGTGGGACATGTCATTTACTTGGGAATGCCTTGGTTTCATGGCATAGTAAGAAACAAGCCAGTGTGGCTTTGTCCACTGCTGAAGCGGAATACGTTACGGCGGTTGTTGTGCACAAATTATTTGGATGAAACAACAGTTGAATGATTATGGGATTAATCTGAAAACTGTTCCAATTAAGTGCGACAATACTAGTGCCATAAACCTCACGAAAAATCTGGTTTATCACTCCCGGACCAAACACATAGAAATTAGGCACCATTTTATTAGAGATCATGTTCAAAAAGGAGATTGTGTGATTGAGTTTGTGGAAACATCTAAACAACTCGCAGATATTTTTACTAAACCTTTGCCTAAAGAAAACTTCTTTTTTATAAGAACCGAGTTAGGAATTTTAGATCAATCATGCATTGAATGACTGCGTATGAGTGCATTTTATTATGAATAAGTTCTAACTTGGGCGTTGGAGTGTGCTAACATTTTTATGCGTGTTCCATTACCAAGACTAAAAAGTGGAGAAATGCAACCGCCCTTCCTGTGTCGTTAAAATAAAAGTTTGTGCAGGTTATGTTAACTGCAAACAATTATGCGCTTAATATCAGTGAAGATGAGGAAACAATTGATGATGAGAATGAGTTGAACGAGGACTAGTAACTCTTATCCTAGTGCTTTATTTTTGCTATCTCCCTGAATAATTTTTTTTACCAAGGATTTCTTACGCTTCATTGAACCCTTGATACTCTATTATTTTTCGCCATCTAGTTACACGTATATGCATACGTTTTACATGCCTTTCCCTCTAATCTTTTCCGCTTTTTGATGTTGACAAAAGGGGGAGAGTTTTATGATTATATTATGCATATTGTGAGGGGGAGTTTTTCTAAATATTGTGCTTAAACTCTGATATCTTTTATTGAAAAACAATGCTTATATCTCATTGCTATATCATGATTATATTTTACTAAATTCCCTCCATGAGATGTTTGTCATCATCAAAAAGGGGGAGTCTGTGAATACATGTCTTGACAGGATGGTTTTGATGATTGACAAAAGGGAGCTTTGCAAATAGTCAACCGTGCAAAAAGTGGAAAAGAATACCAAGACGCGTATCAAGAATGATAGTTTCTCAAGTCTTTGGGTTTTGGGTATTTATTTATTTTTATTAAGACTATTTGTAAGTAGTAATAAAAAGCTCTCAATTAAAATAAAATCACACACTCACAAAATGATTTTTATTCTAAAATTGATTTTATGATAATTTTTCTTAAATTATTTTTAGGCACAAAGTATTTTGAAAAATTCTTAAGTTGTGCTCAAAATATTGTTTGGAAAATATTTCAAGTTTTCTTTGGAAAATATTCTCCGTGTCGAGCTGTGAGGAAGTCGCGTGCCGAGATGAGGTCGCGTGCCGAGATGAGGTCGCGTGCCGAGCTGTGAGGAGGTCGCGTGCCGAGCTGAGGTCGCGTGCCGAGCTGTGAGGAGATCGTATGTCGAGCTGTGTGGAGAGGTCGTATGCCGAGCTGTGGAAAGGTCGTATGCCGAGCTGTGTGGAGAGGTCGTATGTCGAGCTGTGTGGAGAGGTCGTATGCCGAGCTGGGGAGATTGTATGTCGAGCTGGGGAGAGGTCGTATGGAAATACGATGTCGAACACCAAGTGGTGTCCGAGAATCTTTTCCGTCTCCGTGTTTTCAATTCTTCATATTCAAAACGCAACGGACAAATCTCTGCTGCAACGGACAAATCCTGCAACGGACTTTTCTCTTAAAGTGACGCTCCTCCATCGCCTATAAAAGCAACAGCACCACCGGATGTTTTTAAAAACAATACACTCACTTACTCTTTGTGCCAAAACTCTTTCAAATATTCTCCATCACTCACACTTATTTGAGCACAATTTTTTGAGAGTATTTTTTATTCTACATAATTTGAGTTGTATTATTTGAGCTTCAATTTGTTATATCTGCACTATTGAGTGTATCCTTCTCATCTCATTTTATTTGTGAAAATCATTTCTTTTTTGGTAGGAATCCCAAGGTGTTCATAGAGAGGTGATATCTCTTGAATGTATTGCTCTGGTTTAGAGTTGTAAAGGTTTCTAGCTGAACCTGATTTAAAAGCTAGTGTCTTAGTGAAAATCCCATAGTGGTTTGCTTTGGGGGACGGGACGTAGGCCACGGGTGTTTGGTGGTCGAACCTGGATAATTTGTTGTGTGCTTTTTTACTCCTTATCTCTCTACTTTTCAGTCAATTAAATTTCTGTACTTTATTTTATTGTTATTTATATCTTACTATTTACTTTATTTTTAACTCGTTTGCAATTTATTCTTCAAGTGATTTATCTATTTCACATTAATATTTCTGCAACTCATAATTAGCACTTATTTCTCCAAAAGTTTTTGAAAGCACCGTTCACACACAATTCACCCCCCTCTTGTGTTTGGAGTCACTTGTCAACAAGATGTGCTTTTCCTATCATCAACATCCCCTGCATAATCACTATCTGCATAAGCCTTCAAGTTCAATTCTCCATTCCTTCTGTACAGTATCCCCAAGTCTAGGGTGCCCTTTAAGTATCTCAGAATCTTCTTGGCTGCCAATAGATGCATGGTAGTTGGACTTTCCATGTATCTACTGACTAAACACACAGAATACATCAAGTCAGGACTAGTTGCTGTCAAGTACAGCAAACTACCAATCATTTGCTTATAATTTGTGGCATCTACCATTTCTCCACTTCCATCTTTAGTCAACCTACAACCAGGGACAATCGGGCTCTTAATGTAATTTGCATTATTCATTCCAAATCATCCAATACCGCCTTGCATACTTAGACTGATTAATGAAAATGCCATCAGAAGTTTGAGTCACTTCTACTCCCAGAAAGTAAGTCATTTTGCCTAGATCTGTCATATCAAATTCTTGCTGCATAGATCTCTTGAATGCTGAAAACATGGCTGTGCTATTTCCAGTAAAAATTAAATCATCAACATAAAGACTTACAATGAGAATGTTGATGCTGCTGGCAGATTCTGGTTTACTAGCAGATGCAGATTCTGTTTTAACAAATAGAGTGTGCTCAAAATGACACTTCACAAACCCTTCTCTATTGAAATAAGACTCCACTTTGCTATACCAAGCCCTTGGGGCTTGTTTCAACCCATAGAGAGCCTTTTTCAATCTATAGACCTTATCTTCCTCCCCAATTTTCTCATAACCCTGCGGCTGTGCAACAAAAACTGTTTCTTTAATTTCATCATGAAGAAAGGCACTCTTCAAGTCCATTTGAAACACATTCCAACCTTGAAAGGCTGCAAGTGCAACAATTGTCCTGATGGTGTCCCACCTTGCCACGGGGGCAAAGACTTCTTTGTAATCAATCCCCTTTTGTTGTGAGTACCCTTTGGCTACTAGTCTAGCCTTATGCTTCTCTACCTCTCATCTTTCATTAAGCTTGGTTTTGAAGATCCACTTGACACCAATGGTCTTAGCACCCTTTGGTAGTGTTGTCAATTCCCAAGTCCCATTCCTCTCAATGGAATCCATCTCAACTTCCATTGCCTTCTTCCATTTGTCTTCTTTGACAGCATCTTCAAAAGTTGTAGGATCTTCAGGTTGTGAAAAAATAGCCAAACTCATTTCATCAAAGTCTTCATCATCCACAACATAATCATCTAAGTAGGTGGGTTTTTTCTTTGTCCTCCCTGGCTGCTGCTCCTCTGCTGCATCAGTATTGTCACCTGAATTTATCATGATGTCATTATTCATTCGCCCATCGCTAGCATCGATGTTCTCGCTTGCTTGTTTCTTCTTCTGCATTTCTAGTACCAGTTCCAGTACCAATATTACTGCGAACTTCTCTGTCAACTGCAACTATTGTCTCTGATTGTTCTTCAATTTTGTCCTCCTGATCAACTGAGCCACTGCTTCCTGCCTTAGACTGATTTTCCCAATTCCATTTTTCATTCTCAGCAAATATAACATCCCTGCTGGTCAGAATTCTTTTTGCAATGGGATCATAAAGCCTATAGGCTTTTGATTCCTCACTAATTCCAAGCAAAACACACTTCACACTTTTGTCATCCAATTTCTTTCTTTGGGCATTAGGAATATGAACATACCCAATGCAGCCAAAGATTCTAAAGTAATGCACCGAGGGTTTAATACCACTCCAAGCTTCTTGAGGAGTAACATCTTTAACTGCTGTAGTAGGACTTCTATTTTGTACAAAGACTGACCAATTGACAGCTTCTGGCCAGAATTTCTTTGGAATTTTCTTCTCTGACAACATGCTCCTCACCATGTTCATGATGGAACGGTTCTTTCTCTCAGCAACCCCATTCTGTTGGGGTGTGTATGCGGCTGTCAACTGTCTTTTTATGCCATTTAATTCACAGAATTTGTCAAATTCCAAAGAGGTGAACTCTCCTCCTCTATCTGTTCTCAAACAACCAATTGCATTGCCACTTTCCTTCTCAACACTTGCCTTGAACTGCTTGAATACTTCAAATGCAGAGGATTTTTCAGCTAAAAGATACACCCATGTCTTCCTCAGAAGTCATCTATAAATGTCAGAAAATATCTCTTATGACTGTTGGATTCGGGTTGAATGGGGCCACAAATGTCAGCATGTATCAGCTGTAGTTTATGAGTTGCTCTCCAAGGACTCTTTTGAGGAAAAGACTCCCTATGTTGCTTGCCTCATCGCATACTCTGCATACCCTTGATGGCTCATCAATCTTTGGCGACCTTTCACCATTCCTTTCTCGATTTAACAATTTCAAATTTGAAGCTTAGGTGGCCATATCTACTATGCCACAACAAGCTTGCATCCTCTAAGGGAGATACTTTAAAACAGTTGGGTAAGACAATTTCAGCCATTACAACAAACATCCTATTTGATGCCATCTCTGACTTGATTATCAAACCCCTATCCTATGATAAATCTTGCATGCATTTTGCTTAAACACAACAAATAAATTCTTCTCTTGCAATTGGCCTATGCTTATCAAGTTGTTCTCCAAATCGGGTATATAATACATACCGTAAAAATTTGAACAGAGTTGTCAATTTTCAATTTAACATTTCCTTTACCCATGACTTGCATCGTAGAATTATCACCTAGTTTCACAGTGATTCTAAAGTCTTCATTGAAATCAGAAAACCAATTCTTGTTCCCACACATATGGTTACTACACCCAGAGTCTAGGAACCATACCTTTTGTTCACAAGAATCTTGAATTTTTGTTCGAGCCATCAGCAGCAAGGGTTCCTCTTCATTGTACTCCGCATAGTTTGCCTTCTCCTCCCATTCTGGGCACTCGTATTGAAAATGCCCTAGTTTGTGGCAATGATAGCATTCAATGGACTTCTTATTGAATTGTTGTCTCCCTCTTCCGCGGCCACTTCTGTTTCCTCCACGCCCTCTTCCTCGAGATCTCCCAGAACTGGTTGCTCTGAGAGCTTGGTCCTCCTCTTTATGGCCCCTCATTCGTTGTTCATGAACAAGAAGGTCGCTCAAGTTCATCTATTGTGAGTGTGGTGACATTGTTCGACTCTTCAATGCAACACACCACATAGTCAAACTTGGTCGCCATCGACCTCAAGATTTTCTCAACCACGCTGGTTTCTTCCACCCTTTCGCCATGGGTCTTCATTTTGTTGACAACCGCTAGGGTTCTTGCGAAATATTCGTTAATCTGTTTCCTTCCTTCATTCCAAGCAATTGAACTCTCGGCAACGCTGCAACTATGCCTCTTCACTTTCAGAGAACCCTGGTATTTTTGTTTCATCGAATCCCAAATCCCTTCGCCAATCTTTGTTGAGGATGGTTTCGATTATACCTCTATCGATTGCCTGAAAAGGTAGTTCTTCGCTCTCAAATCTTTGAGTTTCGCATCGTCAATCGCTTTAATTTGTTCCGGTGTCGCCGCCGCCGGAACCTCTCCCATTCCAGTGTCCACAACGCTCAGCATGCTTCGAGCGAAGGAGATTTTCTATTAGCATAGACCAATGGTCGTAGTGACCATCAAACCTAGGGATTGCGGGTTGGACGAAATTCTTCTCTTCGGCCATGGAAACTCACTTCTACTCTCTGTGAATACTCGTTCTTTTCTCTATCGTTTTGCTCGACCTCGTTCTTGATCGTTCTTGATTGCTCACAACACTTTCTGGATCAGGCCCCGTGTGGAGCTCTGATACCAGTTGTTAGGTTCAAGGCACAATCCATTTGGCAAAACTGATTATTATTCATTGAAAACAGAACTTATATACAAGGCTGAGGTTAGAGTAACTAACTCCAACGGTCATACTAGAAACACAACAACAACACAAATGGGCTGGGCCAAGCACCAATACAATAAGCCCAAAACACTAAAAACCAAAGTACAACTCGACACCAGAAGTACAACTCGACACCAGTTTAACACTAACTCAGATCGACTTGATCTCGACAAGTACTATTCTCACTCGACTTGATCTCGACGATCTCGACAAGTCGATCTCGACAACTACTATTCTCACAGTTTAACACTAACAAACACCAATCTGAAAATTGTAATGATAAATTTATACCCTCTCTCCATATAAACCACCTCCATGACATTATTTTGATGTGGTAAACTACATAACTGAAACTAATCTCCCCCCTGAAACAAAATATTATTTCTCAACATCCACAAAGACCACGTAACAGCTTGTAGCAACCTTGGGGTATAACACAGCGCACCAAAAAATATGACGCAGTTTTTTATACTTCTTCCCTTTTAGATTCCTTCATGTTGCAAGAAGTGGTCCATCCCATTAATATGAAAAACACCTTCGAATCTCATCCATGCATAAATTGCCAACAATACATTATAAGAAAATGAGCAATTAAAAAACAAGTGGTTGACATCCTCGGCGAATCTCCACAAAATATGATTATATCTCTCATATTAATTTTGTGAATTTTTCTCCCTATAATATGTCTCTTTCTACCAAAAAAACAATAACTATTTGATTCTTGTTTTTTATTGTCTGTACCGAGCCCCTCTCTCTCTTTCAAAACTACTCTTTTTTTTCTATGGCTTTTTCTATTTTTTTTCTCCTTCTCCTATTTTTTATTTATTTATATGAAAATAATACTCTATTGTTTTATGCAGCACCTTAGAAATAAAGAAATACTACCTCCAGTTCCATATATAAGAGACAAATACATTTTATAGATTCTTGAATAACTGATGTATCTGGTCTATAATATAGACCAGATATATCAGTTATTCAATAAACCTAAAAAGTGTATTTGTCTCTTATATATAGGACCGGGGGAGTACTAGTCTTCTACTTTAAAAAATATTATATTATGTGTATAAAAAAAGAAATACTATATTATTTTTTTTATGGATGCATATGTCACTTTCATACTATAAATCTAATGTTGTACAATATAGTTAAAAATAAAAAAAGTGAAAAAATGGATGGCAGTGTCGAAGCAATAAAACAAACAAAAAAAAGTGGGCATGGCACTGTGGAAGCAACATTCATGAAGTGACTAAATAAAACAAAAATAGTCTAAAAGCAACAAAAAAGTATTAATCTCCGGTAAAAAAAGCGACTAACAAAATAAAAAAGACAAAAATTATCCTAATAACAATGAGAACATGTCATTGTCAGAAGCAACCAAAACACTAAATAAAAGTAACAAAAGCAAATATAGTAACCCAATCAAAAAGAAGACTAATGTCAAAAGTAAGAAAAAAAAATGAAGACCGATTACCTACGTGTTTTCAATGACAGTGAAAAAGTTGCACAAATATGTTCAAGTAGAGACCTCTCGATAAGAAATAGAAAAAGTCATAGAATGCTCTTAAAAAAAAACCATAGAAAAGAATTGGAAGAGAGAGCGTGTAGACAACAAAAAGTAAGAATTAAAAGTTATTATTTTTTGATAGAAATAAAGATATTATGGAGTGAAAAATCCACAAAATTAATATGAGAGATATAATTATAGTTTTGAAGGAATCACAATTAATTATTTATACTACATTAATTGAAAATTTAAATATTTAATGCATCTTAACGCATCCAATGTTGTACGCGTTAGAAAAACTGATGTAGCTATATCAGTAAAAAGTTGATATTATATACCCGTGAGTTATCAAGTACTAGGGAAATAGTTTCAAACATAAGGCAAGTTGTACTGTGGACTAGTTTTTTAGGTACTACCACGGTGAACCAATAGTTATAACCATTAGATCTCTCAGTTCTTTTTTAGTCCACCAGATGTAATGGTGAGTCCCCTGCATTAAATCATTTACATCCTTCCTCCCAAACTCCAATCATTCTTCCTCATAACCGCTTCAACCACGACGTCGCATTTAGTGCCACCATGGGGACTGTTGTCTCGCCGGAAAATCCACGACGAGAGCTGAGAGGTTCGCCCCTCCGCCGCATGATTTCCATCCTTCCTCCCAAGCTGAGAGGTTGCGACTCCTCTTCCCTTCACTTTCTGCATCACACATTATCAGTGTGTTTGCTCCTTCTTCATGTTCTGCATTGCACAGCACAACACAGAAAGGTATGTGATTGTGGGGAATGAAAGAGGAGAAATTTGCATAGGCACAATGCAATTGACATCAGTAATTAACATCACCTTCAATCAATGTAGGAACTTCGGGTCCAATTAAAAATCAGGGATTTAGAAAGGGGATCTAGGGTTTTTACGCAATTATCAATAAGACAATAACCCACCAAAAAGAAAATTCAATCAAATCGAGTATTTTGATTTAGGTTAGCATAAAGTACCAGAGGGAAACGAACGCCACGATGCCATCGCGCGTTGTCATGTGGATCGTCTTCCTCCTATAACCCCTATCGCCGCATCTCCGGTCACTGCTGTAGCTTAAACAGTCGTCCCCCTAAGAAATCATCTGTGTAGCGTAAAAACCTACAGAAAACGAGGGGAAGCTTGGTGGCAGGAACATGGTGGTGAGCTTGTTTGATCGGTTGCGGCAAACTCCGACAAAGGTCCGGTCACAGTGGGTATACACGCCACCGTGGCCATGGAGTGTGGGAGAGAAAAGATGTGAGAGATAAGCCATGGTGGCAGGAAAGCTCGCTTGAGAGTACACCGTCGCAGCAAGCATTAGTGTTTGGAAAGAATGTGGGGCAGGTATTTGATGTGGGAAGGTCTATGGTAAGCTGTAGGTATAGATGGATCTAAAGGTTAATAAAAGTTGTGCATGGTGGTTTTACCCACCATGCTTGTTCACCATAGAAGCAACCACTTGATTATCAAAAGCGGACTTCTGATCGAGAACTGGACTATAGCCTGCTTCAACAGAATAACAGAAATGTCGTCGACAAAAATCGGTGCAAAAACAATAAAACTGGTGCATGTGGACTGGGCAAAATCGGTACAAAAAATCAGTCCACAACAATTGAGTCGTCACATCACTTTTTATTTTTAGAGGCTAGAGGGCCGAGTCGGTCATCGAAAAATATTATTAGAGACCTGAACCCACCCGATATCACCTGTGTGAAACTGTTTTACACAACCAATAATCCGATGACCTGGTAAAACCTACCAAAATACCAAATACTTATTTATGTTATCGGGTTTGGGTTGAGTTTCAATTTGGAGCAAAACATCAAAAAATAAGGAGGAAACGAGAGCATGAATGTGAGACAAAAGAAAAAGCTTTTTATCCAATCCAAGAGAAAAATATAAAACTTTTATTTATTTATTTTTCTACCAAACAACAACAAAATTATCTTTTTTTTTTCTTTCTTTCATTCTTTTAAGGATTCAACTCCTCTCAAATAAACAAACTCATTTTAGAGTGTAAAATAAATAATCTCAATTGTTTATAAGAAAATCAAAAGATATTATATCTACATACATAACAAATCATCCTTATTTTTTTATGGGAAAATTACACCAACCTCCCCTAAGTTTGGGTTAAATGTTACACACCTCCCCTCTAGTTTTTAATTGATCACTAACCTCCCTTGTTTTTGTT
The DNA here is from genome assembly GCA_037113605.1 of Calophaca sinica. Taxonomy (NCBI): domain Eukaryota; kingdom Viridiplantae; phylum Streptophyta; class Magnoliopsida; order Fabales; family Fabaceae; genus Calophaca; species Calophaca sinica. The sequence goes on from CM073731.1 coordinate 12,513,533, forward strand.
ATCTCAAGACACGAACCCCCCTTACCACTTCACGCCGTTTGTGACTTACCTAACAGAAGAAATCATTATTTACATCTCCAATGTAGAAGCAAAGAAGGTTACAAATTTCTCTTTACTTTCTTCCATTGTTGTGAGAGGTATTTCCATTTTCCGGCGGCGGAGTTGGCACTCTTTGCGATGAAGAAGACGACCGCATATGCGCGTGTTGTGTGAGGAGACCCTGTGTATCTACGACAGAGAAGGAAATAAAAAGCTTCACCAACAACAACCAGTGGTAATACCGGCAATGATGGCGGGAGACCACTGTCTCCCTCTTCTCTTACCTCTAATTTTGATTCTTTCTTTTGGTTTTTATTGATTATGTTTCTCTTTTTTTTGTTGTTGCTATCCTTGGTTAGTGGTGACAGAACACAGTGAGTTGCTTTTGAGTGGTTATTTCTTTGAAGTGATATATAGGGTAGGGTGTGCCACAAGTGGTGGTTTTGGTGGCAGGTTTGGTTTCAGTTGTGGAGGAATTGATGGGGTTCGGTGCCAGAGTGCCTACTTGTGCCAGAAATGAAGATGCTTAAGCGCCCGAGAAAATCAACATCCTTGTAATCTCCTTTTTTCTCTTTCATGTGTTTGATGTTCAAAATCGCAACTCTTGTATGTGTGTGTTTTAATATTTTTTCCAGCTATTAAGGATCTAAGTCTGCATTTTCCCTCATTTCCTTCATGGTTAAACTGAGGGCAAGAGGAAACCCGACTGTCAAACTTTAGGGCTATACTTCTTTGTAGGAACAAAATGAGACCTGTTTCCTATCAGAACCATGGGACCCAAAAGCAAGAGACGAAGGGCGAAGGCAAAAGCAGGCGAGACTCATGGATTCAATTTTTCTGTCTTTTTTTATATAAAAAAAGAAATGAGTTGTAAACGGAGTTAAACTCAGGGGAGGTTACTGCCTATGAGAAACTAGAGGGGAGGTGTGTGACATTTGATCAAACCTCATGGGAGGTCAATATAATTTCCCTTCTTTTTATTAATGAATAAAATTACGAGAAAGACTTACAGGAACACGTCCCCAACACGTCATTGTTGGGCACCACCAATCACAAAGTGACATGGAATTTAAAAAATAAAAATATCATAAAAAAGAACAAGTTTCTCTCCTTGCCGTTATTGAACCTTCACACAAGTCAAAGAGCATAATTTGTAGAATCCACCTTAATCATATTTAGTCCTTGATTTTCCTCCATTTAATTGCAAAAGTCAAAACAATCTTAGCTCTAGAAACGATAGATAATGAAACAAATATTTTTCCTACCTGTACAAATAAATAGGCACAACCAAAATATACTTCCACAGGACAATATAAATGTAGAAAATAAATACCAAAGACACCACAATTTTTACGTAAAAAACTCCCATCAATGTGAGAGATAAAAACCACGGGATCTAGTCCAATAAAACATTCTACTATGTAAAATAATGGGTACACCAATAAAGTCTTCTTAACAGCTCTAGAGATCAACAGAATATCAATATCATCACAAACAATGGTAGAAACAAGCACAATAAAACCCAACAGAGGGTATATAGCCCAGACAATAGAGAAGGTAAAACCACAAATAAAATATGTCAAAGTGATAAGCTCAATGACAAGAGCAACATATTAAAATTTCAGGAAAAACGGAGCAGGTTTGCTGCACATATTTTCACCACTAGAACCCACTTTCTTCTTCTCACCATCGCCGTCGCTCTGCTTCTTTTTCTCCCTCACGTAATTGCAGCGCTAGTAGGGATGGCAACGGGGCGGGGCGGGGCGGGGCGGGCACGGGTAGTAGCCCCCCACTACACGCCCCGTTGGATAATTTGCCCTCCGCACCCGCTCCATACCCGCGCAGGTACCCGCGTAACGGGTTTTTAATGAATTTTTGAGAATCCACGCGTATCCATGGATACTTAATAAATTCTTAAAAAACACACTTATTTTCAAAAAAAATTATTTTTTACCTAGATTTCTAGACAAAGTTTCAAATGAGAATTTACAAAATACCACCTCATGCTCCTAAATTAAAAAGTTTATGGAAATTACAACCAAATATCCATAAAATTTAAGTAATTACATATATACGGCATTCGGACACTTAGTATGATACCCGCCTCGCCTCGCTTATACACTGGGTAATAAATATCCGCCTGCTACACCTCAAGATTCGCTTAATCGCCCGCTTAAAATACATTTACATGCTTTTACTGCGGATACCCACTACGAAGTTTTTCTGCCATCCCTAAGCGCTACTGCTTCTTTTTAAGGGATCAAAATCACTTTTTGTTAAAACAATGGGCTTGGCCCATTCTATCTTTATTTTTTTTAGTTTTCTTTTAAGTTGGCGTGGGCCCCACTTGGGGAGTGACCCACTCAACGATGCTTTTTTTCTTTAACCTTTTTTTATATGCATGGTTCTTCCTACTCCGTTGCATTAGAGGGCATTTGTTTCAGAGATTTAAAATTTATTTTTAGGAATAACTTTCCCTAGAATATAATGATTGAAATTCAATTCTTGGGTAAGTTTTAAAAAAGTGTTTGGATCTTATTTTAAATTCCAAGAAACCTTTTTTTGAAATACCTAGGAATAACTTAAATGTGTTTGGTTTATTATGTATATTCCCAGGAATAAGCGTGATAATTCTCAAAATAACCCTAAAACATATAAAAGGACCTATGCTTCCCAATGAATTCTGGAGATGCATAAATAGGGGCCTATCAATCACATGAAAGCAACTTTATAACATAATAAATATTAAATAGTTACAAAAACACAATTATTAGATAACATATAAAATTAGTATAAAACGTAAATAATGAATTAAAAATACGATGATATTTTATGAAATAGAATGAATAATTATAATAGTTTTGTTTGTAGCGATATAAAAGTTTTTTAAAAATAAAAATATAAAATACAATTAAATTTTTTATCCGATATGTTCTATGAGATATACACTTTAATTGTGAAAACTACACTTTAATTACGAACTCATTCCAATACAATTTTTGGAAAATTAGTATAGTAACCCGTGCCATGCACAGATATATATTATCTTTTTGAACAATTTTATAAAAGATTACAAATTTTCAACTTATACAATTTAAAAAAAAATAAGAGTAAGGAATTATCAACCAAGAATTGTGAAAAGATTTGCTGTTTTACATTAACACATAGTAATGTATAACAATTTTTTTGTACCAAAAAAAAGTATAACAATTTTTAATTTAATAATTACTATTATCCATGAGAAATATTTGGTTTATTATGGGGTTAATTATGATATTATTAGTTTGACTCCAATGTCAAGTATGTTTGTATTATCTATCTCAGTTTTTAAAACCATATTTGATTTCTATCATTAGCGTATTTGGTTTAAGGTTTTTTTTTTTTTTTCCAAATTTGGTCTAACGTTGAACACAATAGACACTTAACGTTAAGGAATTATTCTGTCTAAGGACACGAAGCCCATAATGTTGTGCCATTCACAGCATAATTGATGTGGATAGAATATGGATATTTGATGTGAAGAATAAATTGTTATATAACAGATATTATTAATAAATAAGAAAAGGATTGCACCCGAAAAAAAGGACAATATTTTATATAAAAATTATTAAGATTTTAGATTTCAAACTTATACAGAGAATGTTTATTCATGTGAATTAACTGAAATTTATCTTTAACTATAAATCTCCTAATTGTTTTCATGTAAAATTTTATTACCACGTTTAATGTTATATCTATGATTTCATGGATCAATTTAGATATTAATGTTTTTAATGTAAAATATTATGTTGAATGTAATTTTCACTTGTGTTTTTTTTTGTAAAATATTCATCTCCGTATTTTATGTTTTATATATTATACTTCAATAACATAATGCATGTACCAACTCTTATCTGTAAGTAGTAAGTAGATAATATTTAGTATATTATATAGTATTAAAAATATAATTTTTACAACTATTTATATATTTTGTACAATCTAAATATATAAAAAAAATACAAAATATATAAAATAGAGCATATACAAAATATAATGGACAATATACCTCATGTGTGGTTACTCGTGTCATGTATGAGTTATATGGTTGCTCTGTGTTGTGCACAGTTTATATTAAAAATTATAATTTTTATATTAAAAATTTTATAATAAGATAAACATGCATTTTGTCTGAATTATCGACAATTTATCTACAATCACAAGCGTAATATAAACAAAAATTATTCTTTGGGATATTTTACATTTTTAGCTATTTTCAGTTTATTGTATTAACACCTTATTTTATCTCACTCATTTTACTTATCTCTATTTTTCTCTTTTTTAGTTTATCATATCGATTTTCCTACTCAGCATTGTATTCTATTGTTAATGTTAATAGTTAATTTATAAATTATTTTATTATTTTTTTCCATCTAAATAGTTTATACTATATGTTCCATGCTTCAAAGAAAGGGTATAGTTACAGAATGTGAGATTGAGATAATTTTTATAGAATCATTTTTTTATTTTCCTCATTTCTGCGGCTTCTTATTAAGTAGAATTCACATGGAATGGACTCCTTGTGCTAGGTGTATCCGCTGTTAAGCAACGATAGAACAACTAAATTTAATGGATATCCGTTGCTATAAATAGAACTTTTAAATTTTAATGATTTGGTCTTCGGTTACATTTGAAGAAAAGAATAACGGTTAATAGTATTACACCAGGTCTCTATTATAACTTTGAATAAAGAAGAGAGAATGTGCACCCGAGTAATGGTTAATAGAGACCTGAGATAATACTTTTTCTTTTTTTTTCTTTTAAAAAAAATGTATTACCCCATGTCTCTATTATAACTTTGAAGAAAGAAGAGAGAATATGCACCCGAGGATTTCCTAAAGCGTTAGATTCAAATCTCATGTAACATTTCCTCATCTTCTAAATATACTAACCACAGTGCATCCAAAGCATTGTATCTAAAATAATTTAAATTCTCAAATACTATGGGAACATCAATGTGAATAAATAGACCAAATATTGATATTTCCATTATTTTGGTATTACAATGAACTACCGACGCTTTTTCACAGTTTGGACATATATACTCCTAAATTGGGTTCCTTGTATAGGCATGACATGGCAAGTGTGAGATCTAAGCACACTGAAATATCTTATATCAATGGAAAGCACAGAACAATCATAGATGCGTGAAGGAAGCCAAAACTGAAATAAATCATAAATGCTGCTGGAATCATTCTTGGTGAAGCAATTTGTCATCAACAATCCTATGCTGTTGTCACTTGTCATATATTTCCTTTTTGGTTGTTCTTCAGTTCCCATATGCAATGTGTTTGGATTTTCATTTGCATTCTCACAATCGTTTTGTTCTTACTATTTTGGCCTGGTCTTTGTCAACATGTATTAGCATGTTTCCTTCCTACCAGCTGAAAGATCGATCAGTATTAGAGGGTGGATGCATTTGGTTATCTAAGCTTCTGTTTTGTGATTTGTATCATGCTTTTTAGGCTCTTTTTTTTTTGGTTTGAAGTTTGCTAACTTTATGCAGACTTCACTTTTGTAACGAACTTACATTTTGATTTTTGACTTACAGTTTATGCTTGAGTTGAGGATCCTTATTTTTCCTATTAATGAATCAATGAACTTCTATGGCTTATAAAAAAAAAATTAAATATCCCCTTCAATGAACATTTCATCTCCCACATTCTAATGTCTGGCAGTGTGTTAGCATAGGTTTGGCAATTATGCATTCCTTTATCAATATATGAAGCAGAGATAAACGGTTGAATATAACAGAGTCGGTTAAGTAATTAATTGATAGTCATGATAAAAACAGAAATAAGAGAAAAGCAAGGTTAACAATATTTGAATAGCTCAAATTAAAAGGGATATGGAACTTTTTCACCACATCAGTGATTTCTTTAGAGCAGGAACAATAAGATGAGGGTGATTGTCAGTGACCCAGAGTTTGAAAGCGATGATGCGGTCATATCTAGAAGCAAGAAGTTTTAGTTGAAATGTTTCTGCTATGGCTTCCCCCACAGCCTGCTCCAGCCCATATGCAGAGGCAGAATCAAAATGCCTATAACCCAGCATCAACCTTGTTCATCTCCATACAAATAAGATCTTCTTTCTCTAAATCAATTTCATATAGCTTTCCGTTTTTGCTCCACCCATGCATGCTCTGTATTTAACTTATAAGTGGGTCATAGTTGTTAAATCTAACCTGCAGTTCAGCACCTTTGCTTGTCTTTTACCAAGCAAAGGTAAAAGACACATCAGTCAATACTCGTCAATCCAAGTTCCCTATTGAATTGGGCTTCTTCACAAATAAACGTTTAAGAATTAAGCGATAATTAATCATTCATTTTGGAGTAAAGAACATGTTGACCTTGTCAGCATAAGTATCGTTACCAAAACAATAAATCTTTTTGCAATTGGCATATATAGACCTCAGCCACGGTGACAATGATATGCAACAATTATATTAGAACTAAAAGGAGAAGAACTAATAAGAAAGTAACTTCAGTCAAACACTCATTTATTACCTGAGCATTGTGTACAAATTCTCTTGTAAGTAGTGCCAGCTAGTTAATTCAGAACATTTTTCCTATTTGGCATAACGAACATCTGCTACATGCTTATTTCGCTTGTTGACATTATAAGCAGGTCTCATTGAAGCAGAAATTGTTATTCTCGTAACACATCTGGCTCGATACTTCTGCCATTTGTCCTTAGAGTTTTCAGGCTCCAAACTTATCTCATCTTCTTGAACAAATATTTTTTCTCATAAACCCAGATTCATCAGTTGTCAAAACAATAATCCCAAATAAGCATCTCAGTGTTAAACCACGACCAAAGAAAACTACTTATAGCAATAGTTTAGTATATAACAATATATATTATACTGCTGCCTCACATCATGTTGTTCTTTACAAATTGATACAGCTGATTGGGCATTGCAAGGCTTCTCTTTCTTGGTCTTTTCCTCTCCAGTTTAGTGATCAGTGTGCTTGAGCTGCGCTAGAGCAGTGTTCGTATTAAGAACAATATGAAACCATGTAAAATTTAAAGTTTAAGAATAATATGAACTAAATAATGATTAGCAACCAAAGCACATGACTAAAACCTAAGTGCTCAGAATACATGAAGATTTTTTTGTGTGTACACAATGTTGTGCAGTTTAGAAAACATAAAGTACTTGGTTTCTGGTCAAGCCTGTTTACCTTGCAAGCATAATTTTGTGCGAATCCTTTGGATAACTGGTACCGAATGAAATATGAAAAACAAATTATTAGAATAAGCTTATTTATAAATAATTATCATAACACAATTAATTAATGGAAAAATAAATCGAGAACAGGGGAACCGATGACTTCTCTTCTCCATCATCCTCCTATTTAAACATGCATTTACAAAGAAGTCAGAGGCATTATTATTCTCCAGCAGTATTCTCTAATATATTTCACATATAACATGTACGGTGTCTCTGCAAGAAATTAAAAGGATCAGCATTTTAACGCTTACCAAGTTCAGGTAGCGCAATAAATCATGGATTGAAATTCTCATTGAATCACACAGGGAAGTCAATAAATGCACATCAGAATGAAATTCCCATTGCTTGACACAAAGGGACACATTTTACATCAAACACCAGCCGAGTAATGGAATTCCACTTGTACCTCCATTTGCTTGACAACATGCTAGTTCTCACAGCATCTCATATAGAAAGTTGTATCAGAATACAACTACCTATATGAGATGCTATGTCAGAATACTCACTATAATGCTTTTGTGGCCGACACCAGTAGCCGAGGCTGGGTGGAACAGGGGCAAAGAAATTAAATAACAAAAAATAAAAATAAAAAACTACACACCCCTCGTTTTTCTGCAACCTCTAATGCTTCTTAGTTCTTAGACATTTTTTATTCGGGGAGAATGAGAGAATAATAGGGATCGAGTGTCCACGCACCTGGGGTTGGGGAGAGGATGATGCTCCGGGATGCCTTGGTGCAGCGATCAGTATTAGCGAAGGTTCCCTGCAAGGGGATTTAGCGACGGGATGCAGTGGTTCAACGATGAGATCTTCTTCCACGTTTTTCACAGTGAGAGAAAGACGCCATGCTTGCTGCTTGCTATTTCGAAATACTGATTGCTTCAATATTTATTTTTTATTAGCAATTATCAATTGCTTCAACATTTAATTGCTGATCGGTGATTGCTATTTCGAAATTGTTTTCTTTTTAGCAGTTTGGATTTTATTTGATTTGCTGTATTAATTAGCAGTTTATATGAAAATTATTTATAATATCTATCTATATCTTTTAGCAAAACTCAACCCCTGTCACATGTGTCTCGCCTGGAAAATTCAATTCCCGCTAAAAACAATTCTCTCTCTCTTTCTCTCTTTCTCTTAGCCCAGCATCGTCCCCCCTTTTTTTTATAAACTTCTACGTTTTTAACTTTTTGTTTCTACTTTATTATAACTACTTTATAATTTAAATTATTCATTTTTAAAAAATATTTGTTTATTTTTTTTTCTGATTTTGATATTTTTTTTACTTTAAATTTTTTCTATTTTTCTATTAATTAATTTTTTCTTTTCTTTTCGTTTATTTAATTTTTTTATTTTACCTTCTATATCTTTTAGCAAAACTCAACCCCTGTCACATATGTCCTTGCCTGGAAAATTTAATTCCGACTCAAAACAATTCTCTCTCTCTCTCTTCTCTTAGCCCACCATCGTCCCCCCTTTATTGTTTCTACTTTATAACTACTTTATTATAGCTACTTTATAATTTAAATTATTCATTTTTAAAAAATATTTTTTTATTTTTTTTCTGATTTTGATATTTTTTTTACTTTTAATTTTTTCTATTTTTCTTATAATTAAATTTTTCTTTTCTTTTCGTTTATTTAATATTTTTTATTTTATCTTTATAAATTATAAATAATTAGTTTTCTTTTAAGTTCCAATGGAAAACATTATATGTTCTCGGTATAATTTCATCATTTTTAATCACGTATCAAAATTTATAAGTGTCTTTATTATTTAAAATGATTATTTTACTTATGATTATCGACAAAAAAAATTACATGTTTTTGGCATAAATGATTACTTTTGTTTTACGTCTCAACCGGAAAATATTAGATGTCATCGGTATAATTTCATCAATTTTTATCACGTATCAAAATTTATAAGTGTATTTACTATTTATAAATGATTACTTTACTTTTGATTACCGATGGGAAACATTACATGTTCTCGGTATAAATAATTATTTTTCTTTTGCGTCCCAACGGGGAACTATTAGCTGTTACCGGTATAATTTCATTGTATTTTAACAAACATAATTTTTTTTACTTTCTTTTTGAAAAAACAAAACTTATTTTTTATTTTCTGGGTTTTATAATTTTGTTTTTACTCTATTTTTTCTATTTTCCTTATATTTATATTTTTTATTTTCTTTCCATTTTTCTTAATATTTTTTATTTCTTTAGTTATTTTTTTCATATTTTAAACTTTATAATTTTTTATTTTATATTTATAAATAATTATTTAACTTTTAATTTTTAACGGGAAAACATTACACGTTGTAGGTAAATTTCATCGTTTTTTAATCACGTATCAAAATTTATAAATATCTTTATTATTTATAAATAATTATTTTGCTTTTGATTCTCGATAAGGAAACATAACATGCTATCAGTATAAATGATTACTTTTCTTTTGTGTCCGACGGGAAAACATTAGATATTATCAGTGTAATTTCATTGTCTTTGAGCATATCAGTTTTATAAATGTCTTTATTATTTATAAACGATTATTTTGCTTTTAAGTCCAGATGAGAAAACACTATATATTGTCGGTATAATTTCATGGTTTTTTTAGAACGTATCAAATTTTATAAATATTTTATTATTTATAAATAATTATTTTACTTTTGATCGCCTACGGGGATTTTTTTTACTTTTTACTTATCTTATATTTTTATTTTTATTTTCCTTTTTTCTTGATATTTTTAAATTTTTTAAATTTTTTTAGTTTGTTTTATTTCATTGTCTTTAAGCACGTATCAAATTTTATAAATATTTTATTATTTATAAATGATTGTTTTACTTTTGAATCTTTATGGGAAAACATACATGTTATATGTTAAATGTTATTGTGTTTGAACATATATCAATTTTATAAATGTCTTATTATTTATAAATGATTATTTTAATTTTGGGTCCCGATAGAGAAATATTATATGTTATCGGTATAATTTTATTGTCTTTTGTCACATAACAATTTTATAACTCTTCTTATTATTAATAATTGATTATTTTACTCTTAAGTCTCGACAGAGAAACATTACATTTTGTTTTCTCTTCTTTCTGTATTTTTAAAGAACTAAAACAACTATAATTATTCACAATGTAAAATTTTACTTTTGTAAATAAGTGTATTTAAAAAATGTATGAACGGAGTGACTCGTGCGTATACACGGATATCTTGCTAGTTGATTGTAAAAATAAATAATCTGGTGCTTAGATTTGTAATTGTTGATTTTAATTGATTTTATTTGTCAAAATTAAAACTGACGTATTTAAACACATTTATTGGAATACCAAATTAATGGTTGACTACTCTTATTAGGAAATTTCTTTGAATTAATTAACTGTGTTATTGGAGATTGTCTTCCACGTTTATTTTCAAGCAGAATGTACAAATGGCAGTCTACGTATATGGTCATTACTCATTAAGGCTGACATGGTGATGTCTAAAGTACATGTAGTTGAAATAAGGGTGATGTAAGATGACACATAGGACGATTTTCTTTTTTTATGGCATATTTATTGCTAATTGCGTGAGAAAATGACACTTAGTATTGTAATAAATGTGATTGATTCCTATTTGTATATAATATTGATATTGATATTGATTTGTATATAATATTGATATTGATACTTTTATCTAAAAATAAAAAGGTAGCAATGCTTTGTCTCTATAATAATGAAATAACGAAAAATATTCAACCCGTAGAACACGTCATGCACCTTCACATAGTGGGCGGAACAATTACTAGTGTCGATGTGGGGTAGTTTAGTATTTTTATGCAAAAAATCAACTCCTATCACCCTGGAATAAAAGTTTCCCACCATTATAGAGAGGGAACAAAATGTCAGGCTACATTGGAAAGTTTTTTACCAGGGAATAATTTTTTCCTGGGAATAATTTATTTTTCCTTGTAACAAACATGGGAACATTTTATTCCCCTCCTTGGATTCCTGGGAATAGGTTTAGAATCCATGAAACAAACACCACATTAGTAGTAAACATAATCAACATCCAAATTGAAGTTCACAAGTTCAATTCCACAAGTCCAAACAGCACGACTCCAAATATAAATTCCAACGCACAAAACATATACGGATAGTATGAAACCCGTTCCCACTCCTTTTTACACATATAGGAAAAAAAACTCATCCCATTAAATCCGCTGGTACCCGTTAAGCTACCCATTTAAAATCCATGGCGGATGTTACCCGTGGTTACATGTGGGTGTGAGTTTTTTTGCCATTCCTAAGTGACGTCGGTGATGGGACGGTGACGACAAAGGTGGAGTTTTTACGTGGGTCACAGAAAATGGATTGAATGAAAACTAATATCCACCTTGAAGAACAAATAGCGAATCTCATTATTTTGCTTGTGGTTTTGGTCACGAACTAAGGGTTTAATTTTGTTATTGGTACACAACAATGGATCATATAGAAATTGAGACAGATAGAAGACGATGAAGACAAGACAAACAAAGAAACAGAACGTTGTTGCTTGTGGGTAGTTCACATAGAGTAGAAGGAAAGAGAGTTTTTTCTTATTTTTTTAATTTAGTTTTAACCACGTGTAATGTTGCTATTAGTTGTGTGACTTGTGTCTAAAAGTTATGTGTCATGTTTGTGCCCATCTAAGAATTACCCCGTTTCTGTCAAAAAAAAAAAAGAATTACCTGTTTACTTGCTTTACTCATTGCCCAGTTTATAGAAACAAAATCCTTCTTTTTAATTCCTTTCTTAACAAACTAGCAAAATACCCCGTGCTACGCACGGGACAGGACACGTCGTGTTATGTTATTCTGAATGAGATATTGCTTGTATAAAATTAAGAATATAATATGGATATATAACAGAATTAGAAATACAAATGAAGATAACAATCATTAACATTATATAGATTCAGTAAGAGTTTATCAACAGTGTGTGATAAACATAAAGTGTAGCAATATTACAGAACATTTGAGCCAAGTCAATATGCTTCAAAAAAGACTACCACAAAAGATACTACTTAGCATTACATATGATTCACAAAAAAGGAAGGTAAGTGTCATTGACAAAAAAGTTGTTAAGTAGTATATAACATTATGTGGTGCAGCACAAAGATCATAAAAGCACTAACAGATCTGTTTGGGAGCTTTAAATTGGAAAATTCAACATCTGTCGAGAAGATATGTGCATTAATTGACCAATAGCTTTGATAACTAAAAATATCCCCCCGTTCTAAAGCAAAAATATTACATAATTTGCTAGTATTCTGTTCTTGTAAGTAAGTTTTGGAGCTGATTTTAGAATTATCACACCCAAGTCCATTTTGAGTCCTTAAAACCAATGTTGGGTGTGAGGCCATCTCAGATTTCTTTGATGGTTTAAGGACCTGGCAACAAAATACAAATCTGCATTAAAACAATGCTACTTCAATATGCATTAATAAACATTGTTAAGTTTTACTTGTCACTATTAAAATATCAAGGAAAAACTAATATGAGCATGAAATTATCTGCACCATCTACAATAGATTGAAGTCGTCAAGTTCTCTACTTGTACTCCGGTACATGTCAGCAACAGTGGGTTCCATAAAAATCTCTAGATATTCCCCCTAAGACTTTTAAATCCGGATAAAAAATATTGAATTAAGTAAAACATCATACAATCAAAACTGAGACAACAATTTGAAAATATAACTTTTTATAGAACATTAAACATCAAACAGGTATGAAATAGGACCTAAACCTTCGCAAGGCAATTAACCATGGCTGTGCACAAATGCAATAAAATTAAACAATTTAGTCTTTGGACTAAGCCCATTAAGAAGCTAAGTGGTCATCTGAACTCCTTTTCAATCATAATAAGCATATTGTAAACATGTCTTTTGCCAGAGAAGCAATTTTTGCCTAAAACAAACAATTTAAATATAGCAAGCCTCTTATAATTCCTCTTGTCCATACAGAAGTTGGCAAAATCAGCAAAATCAATTATGACCCGGAGGAGGAGAGTAAAATCTGCAGTCAGAAGTTGGTTCCAACGCACTAAACATATACGGGTAGTATGAAACCCGTTCCCACCCCTTTTTACACATATAGGAAAAAAAAACCGTCCCATTAAATCCGCTGGTACTCGTTAAGCTACCCATTTAAAATTCATGGCGGATGTTACCCGTGGTTACCTGTGGGTGTGAGTTTTTTTTGCCATTCCTAAGTGGTGTCGGTGATGGGACGGTGACGACAAAGGTGGAGTTCTTATGTGGGTCACAGAAAATGGATTGAATGAAAACTAATATCCACCTTGAAGAACAATAGCGGATCTCATTATTTTGCTTGTGGTTTCGGTCATGAACTAAGGGTTTAATTTTGTTATTGGTACACAACAATGGATCATGTAGAAATTGAGACAGATAGAAGACGATGAAGGCAAGACAAACAAAGAAACAGAACGTTGTTGCTTGTGGGTAGTTCACATAGAGTAGAAGGAGAGAGAGTTTTTTCTTATTTTTTTAATTTAATTTTAACCACGTGTAATGTTACTATTAGTTGTGTGACTTGTGTCTAAAAGTTATGTGTTATGTTTGTGCCCATTTAAGAATTACCCCGTTTCGATAAAAATAAAAATAAAAAAATTACCTGTTTACTTGCTTTACTTATTGCCCAGTTTATAGAAACAAAATCATTCTTTTTAATTCCTTTCTTAACAAAAATAGATACCGCACAGGCAGTAATTTTGACATTGGATGGCGGAAATGACCGTAACAAAGGATCAATTTTCTTGGCCCCCACTGAGGATGAACGTTAATGCACTGGTGAGGTGAGGACAAATCCGAGGGTAGTCAAAGATTGCAAGAGAGAAGTCCGGAGAACTACAGTACCCGCAAACTGACGACTGATCGTGGTCTTCATTCCCATCTAAGCTCGTTATGGCCCCGAGAATCCTACTATGCGGCGACGTTTTAGGACGCCTTAACCAGCTCTTCAAGCGCGTCTCATCCGTGAGTCTCTTTTTCTTTCTAGTTCTAGGGTTTTATTTAATAGTTGGAGCCGTTGCAGTGAATTCATTGAATGGATGTTATGTCAGGTGAACAAATCGGCGGGCCCATTCGACGCGCTCTTGTGCGTGGGCCAGTTCTTCCCGGACTCACCGGAACAGGTTGACGAGTTTATGGCATACATCGAAGGTGGGTCCCACATTCCCCTTCCAACTTACTTCATCGGCGACTACGGCGTCGCCGCCCCTAAAATTTTGTCGGCTGCTTCCAAGGACCCCGCCAACCGCGGTTTCAAGATGGACGGCTTCAAGGTTTGCGATAATTTATTTTGGTTGAAAGGCAGTGGCAAATTCAACCTCTTCGGTATGCTTTCTATATTTACCTTGTTTGCTTTTTTCATTCAATTTCAATATCAATCTCCAAATTGCTTCGCAGAAAATATGGTTGCTAATTAGCACTTGGCAAAGTTTTAGGATCGCATTTAGTTCATTTTTTGTGTGTGCCTATATGGAATATATATGTATATCGAGTGAGTATCTAAGTGTGGTTTGGGAAACGTGTTTTGCTTTTAGTTGTTGAGTATGCTTCTATGATCTGTAGTAGTTTATGTAGTTCTTACCTAGCATTTATATGTGGTTTATGTATTAGTTTAGGTGATCACTTTTTGTAAAAGATTGGTAATGGTTTGCTTCATGGCTTGTCTTTCATCTGTGAAGTTCTTATTGGGGATTGAATTTGGTTTCTTATGTATTGCACTTATATGCAGGGTTGTCGGTGACCTATTTGTCTGGTAGGAAATCATCGAATGTTCAACTGTTTGGAACTTACAGTCAAGACGATGTTGATGCTTTGCGAGCAATAGCCGAGGAACCTGGAATTGTTGATTTGTTCTTAACATATCCTTGAATTGATGTGGATTAAGGCTTTACTCTTTACTATTTTCAGTCATACTGTATGCTGGCCTCAATGCCACTTCCTTGCTTTCTAGGACGTAATCTGTTTGTTGATTTCCTTGATTCATTATTACTAACGAATGGCCAAGTGGGGTCACAAATAGAGCAGCTGCTTCAGACATTCCTGCTGGATTCTCAGATTCCATAGGCAGTGATTCAACCATATCAGAGTTAGTACAAGAGATCAAACCACGGTAATTGTTGGATAGATAGATAGCTCACTCACAGTACCTTATCAGATTATCCATCCCCCCCTTGCAGTGCACACACAAAAAAGGAACAGCAACATTTTCTTGCTGAAAGTTCCATGTGCAACCAGAATGATAAACGAATTAAGAATTTTCTACTTAACAAACAGAATTGTATGCATAGTCTTGATTTCATAAACTTTGGTGGGATTGTGCAGCTTCATCTTTGACAACATAAGGATTCAGTTTCCATGTTCAATTGAATGACTTTTGTGTTCTGTCATGTTTGTTATATCTGTTATAGGTATTATATTTTTAATCCTTATAGTGGTAAAAAGAAAATGGGATTTGGTGGATTGATAGTTAGAAAATTAATTAAATTATATAACTTGGTGGGGACATCATGAAGATCTTGCTTATAGGAGGTTAACTCCTATTCACTAAATCAGGATTAGTGTCTTATTTTTCTAGAGGAATTTGTTATGCCAAAATCCAAATGTGCCTTCTGTGGACTCTCTTGTGGCCTTTGTGAAAACTGGCCTTCGATCATCACAGTTTTTCCTTATGTTTTTTTTTTTTTTTTCCAGCTATCACATTGCAGGTTCTAAAGGTATATACTATGCCCGTGAACCATATTCCAATGTTGATGCTGTGCACGTCACTCGTTTCATAGGGCTTGCATCTGTTGGAAATAAAGATAAGCAGGTTTGGCTATTCTTCTTTAACATATCTCTATCTGTTATTGATTTTATTTTATTGAAATTTAAAAATTCTTTAACATTTTCATATGGTAAAAGCGGTTACTGATTACTTGATCTTTGGCATTACGTTTCTTCTTTTGGTCATACTTCTGAAATTTTCTGCATAGAAAATGCTTTATTCTTTAGAGGAATGCCCATGAGCTGCTATGCACAATTTTCTTCTCCCTCCATGTGCGTGCTTTTGTGTGTCACAGTTGCTGTTTGTTATATACTTATGTTTGGACTTTCTGAAGAGAGGGGGTGGAGGAGACAGGGCCTAATTTGGTAAATACTTAAATATGGAGTTGTCAGTTGTGATAGTACTTTATTTTCTTACGGAGAAAATAACCCGCCCTTATGTATCTCTCTCTCTCTCTCTCTAAAAGGCCAATACTTAATAGTTTTTTGTTGCAGTAAAATTTTGTTCACTTTTGCATTTCAGAAATTTATTCATGCAATTTCTCCGACACCTGCATCCTCCATGTCTTCAACTGAGATTGCCATGAAAACTACAAATACCACCTTATCACCATACACATCTGTGGAGAAAAAAACTTCTCCAAAGGATACCATGAAGAGATCCAGTGATGGTATCTCAGATTCTCAATTTTGGAGATATGATGTTCCTCAAAAGCGACAGAAACACGAAGTTGGAGATGGTGATAGGCTGTGTTTCAAATTTTTATCTTCCGGTTCTTGTCCACGAGGAGAGAAATGCAATTTTCGACATGATATAGATGCAAAGGAACACTATATGAGAGGTGTTTGTTTTGATTTTTTGAACAAGGGAAAATGTGAAAGGGGTCCGGATTGCAACTTTAAGCACAGCTTGCAGGATGAAGGTGATAGGCATCCTTCCAGGAGGCCTGGATCTGAAAATACTAGGTCTGGCAGGTTCGTCTTTTGACTAATTATATTCTATAATTAATGTGCATTCTGTTATTTAGTGATACTTGATTTGTGAATTTGTGGGTTATATAATACTAATCTGTTATTTAGTAGGTTAGTTGTTAGATTAGTTTTTTTTTTTTCCTTCGGCAGGATTTGAACCCTGCGCCTTTAACTCCTTCACTCCTTCATACCCTTAGCTCAAACCAGTTGAGCTACCCATTACCCCCACTAATCTGTTATTTAGTGATACTAATTGGTTTTGTTATTCCTCATCTTTGTCTGTTTGATTGTTCCTTGTTCACTTTTAAGCTTTTTGAACTTGACATATCTATCCTACGATACAACCGCAGATCGAGAGAATGTTGGTTTTGCTTGTCAAGCCCCAATGTGGAGTCGCATTTAATCATAAGCATTGGGGAAAATTACTATTTGGCACTGCCTAAAGGTCCACTTGTTGAAGACCATGTGCTGATAATACCAGTTGAGCATATGCCAAATACCTTATCCCTGTCTTCTGAATCTGAAGTTGAGCTCTTAAGGTTTCAGAACAGTCTCAAGAGGTACTGCAAGAACCAAGACAAGGAAGTCATCTTTTTTGAGTGGGCTTACATACGTGGCACTCATGCCAATCTTCAGGTAAACAAAGTTTCTGTTGCTACTTGCAAAGCTACTTGAAATCCAGACTCGGAAATGCTCTTTGCACTTTGTTCATTTAACGAGCTGGCTTCCGGCCCCCCCCCCCACTTTTTTCTCCCTATGTTTCATGGCTGTCCACTTTCCCCTTATATAATTTGCTTAATTCCATGTTAGATATCCAATCTGTTAATTTTTTTGGTTTGCTATTTTCAGCTCTAACAGTAGTAGTTTGTTAGTTGTTTCTTTTTTTCCCCCTGCTTGATGACTATATTAGATTATTAGTTCAACTTTCATGTGATTGACTGTAGTTTTATATTGTCTCTCTCATCGACATTTTACTATTTTATGCAGGCCATTCCAATTCCATCTTCCAAAGCATTTATGGTTGAGAAAGTATTCAATTTAGCTGCACAAAAGTTGGGATTCAATTTTGTCGCAAAGAAATGTAAGTATTAATCTTCAGGCTTCAGGGCATGCTTCGTACTCCGTTGCTTATGTGGTCCACTTCAGACCTCGATCCTTTGAGTTCTTCTCAAGTCTTAACCCTTAGTTCTCCTTAACTTGTTTTTCATTGCCTTGTTACAAATATTCGCTTGCGGATTATCTTGCTTGAAAACCAACTTCATTTATTTACTCTGGGAATGCTGTACATTTTTGTTTTTGTTTTTGGGACTTCTGTTGCATTCTTATGTTCTTTATTGCAACTCAGTTGATAGCATTTCTGATGGAAGAAAGTTTTTGAAGACACAAATTGATGGGAACTCAAGCTTGTTCTATGCTGAAGTCCCAGGAGGCACAATTCTGCTGCATCATGTTGAGGAGAAAGAGCGATTTCCTGCCCAATTTGGACGTGAGGTAGCCTTCTAAAAGTAAAATACTGAGTAAATACAGAAACATATCAATGTATTTCTTAACCATTTGGTTTTCTGGAAGAGGTCATCAATGATTAGTATGCTTCTTTATAAGATTACGACCATTGTATTTATCAGTAAGAGTTAAAACTTGTGAATATGAATCCAGGTTATGGCGGGGTTACTTAATATGGCAGATAATGCAGATTGGAGGAATTGCAAACATAGCAAAGAGGAAGAGATGAAAATTGTTGAAGATTTCAAGAGCCGATTTCAAGAATATGATCCAAACTGTTGATTAGTCATACATTAAATTCTCAATTTACAGTGATGCCATGATGATTATGGTGACTCCTAGTGCATCTTTCGGTTATATATGCCCAATTGCTTCGGGTGCTGAATGTCAAACTGAGAGGTGCATATTTGTTTAGTTTTGTAATCATCAACTTTCTGTTTGCTTGATTATTGGAACCAACTGACTTTGCAATTTTTTTGACCCATGGATTGGTGCTTAGGATCAGATATTACCCTACAGGATTTCAATCAGTCACTTTTTTATCAGCTGTTCCTGTGGTGAGCTTCACTTTCCTTTTCCTAATATGGACTCCCTGTAGCTTGTGTCTCTCTAACCCTGGATGGCAATTTTTGTGTGACTATTATATGCACATCATAAAGACGCCTCAACCTTGGGATTCTGCATATTTCAGGCGATGAATTGCCAATCGGAAGTGGCTATTTGATCACTTGGGCAATATGCGTAGGTCAACAAGTAGCCGCGGCATTCATATTTTGAAACAGGTTGGATTTCCATCTGCTTTACGTAAGTAAATTAAGGTATTCATATTTGTTTCGAGAGGCAGACAAGTTGAGGGTGAGAGAGGAGATTTGTTTCAACTTTCAATGAAGGAATCAGTATCCTTCTATTCAATGTTCAGATCTTCAACGATTTCTACTTGCATTTGCCTAGAATAAAGTTCGTATAATTAGTTGACAAATGTGTAATTCCTCAAAGGTCGGCTTCAACATTTTTATGGACATTCAACTCTGTAGACGCTAGTTTGAACCCCAAAAAAAAAAAAAAAAACTCTGTAGACGCTAGTGGTTTTGGGATTTATTTTCTTGTTCTCATGATTTGATTGTTCCTTTTCATTCGTATTTTCCTGGCCGTATGTTATTATCTAAGGACTATAACGTCCTGTATTTTCAATCATTATCTAAGGACTATAGCGTGCTGTATTTTCAACCAGCTGTTCTAATCCTTAATGCTTGCTGTATTGATGTCATTAAGCATTTGTTTACTCGTCAACACACGTTTCAATGGATGTTTAATGGAAAAGTTACCATGTATTGCTGTGGCTCTGACGTGTGTTTGAATGGTTTTTAGATGTAAAAATAAACATGCAGTAGCTTAACGCTAGCCCAGTGGCTCTGAAGGATCGGTCATATTTAGTCACTTGGCTATGCTTCAATGGACCAGCTAATAAGTATAACTGGAGCCAAGGGAGCACTGGGCTGCTAGAAGCCAAATTGAATTTTCTTCGGTGCCTTTATTGGAAGGAGCTAACGAAACTACCGTAGGAAAGAGCAGCAAGGAATCTATGTAATATAAAACTGTATTGAACACGAAGTTGGCAATTCGTTTTGTTTATGCACGTCGTTTGGATCATTGGGTGAAACTCTTACCCCAAAGACGAAGGCATGATGGTTGTCAAAGAATATTTGCTGAAATAGTAAGGAATGGTACCAAAGGTTTATGAAAAGTCAAGCCACAGGAATTTAGAGGGTGGAGTAAGTAGCCTTTAAAAGGAGGGATGAGGAGGATTTTCGTGCCTTGTACATTTTGGTCTTCGTATTTTGTTTCTTTTGGTTGTGTGTCCAGGCTTTGGACTTCAAGACCAAACACATTATAGTCAGGGTTTATCGTGTTTATCTAGACTTGGCAATATAACCTGACTGTGCTCCGATTTTGGCGTGGAAAACCCGTTTTGACTGGGGGTGGGGTGGGCCGGTTAGGGACATCGATATCCGCCCTACTCTTGATCGAACCCGTCCGACTAAATATAAATTGTTAATTTTTATTTTATTTTATGTATGTATACTCATTTATTTTATTTTATATATTTTGTTTATTTTTAATTTAATCTTTTTTTAATAGAAAATTTTATTTTGATGTTTTTTATTTTATTTTATTTTATCATTGTATAATAATTATGATTTTATTCTATTAATTATTATAAATATAATTTTTCAATTTTTCTATATATATATATAGCAGAGTGGGGGGCCTGCGGGAAAACCCGACTCCGTTGGAAATAGGGGCGGGGAAGGGGAGGCAAAACTCACCCCCGACTAGCCCTGTTGACATGCCTAGTTCATTCGCTGCATTGATGTGGAAATTAGATGGACTTTGAAGAAGAGGGGAAAAAAGAATGATCTTTGAATAAAATGATCCTATTACTTGTTACGCGTGTTTGCCTTGCGAGAGCATGCAAATCAAATTTTCTGATTGCCTTGACATCAAAACGATTTTGACGCTTAAACTGTCGTTGGATATCAAGAATGTATCTTTGTTCTGGCAAACCCTGTATGATAAATTTTCGGAATCCACGACTCTTGATTATAGGTCTGTTTGTATGAGATTTTATTGGTCGCAACAGTGTCAAACACTGCAAATTTATCTTTCCAAGGCACTGTTGACCAAAGCTCCCATTACCCTCCTTCCTTCAAACGCAATTATTTTGGACGAGAATCTCACACAAACAGGCACATGATGTCGTCAAGATCTTGCACCGTAATTCTGTAACTATCAACCCAAACATCTACAAAATATTTTGTTAGAATGTCCAAGTCTTTTGTCATAAACACTGAAAAGTACATTTTCAAAGGTTTATTTGATGCATTGCATAGTACTCCCTTTGGCTTCATTTATAAACAAAAAAGTCATTTCAATTTTCGTTAAAAAATGTATGTATCTGGTCCAAAATTTGGACCAAATACATATACATACATTTTTTAACGAATGTTAAAATGACTTTTTTGCTTATAAATGAGGTCGGAGGGAGTATTAATTCGCCTGAGGCACTGTAGAATGCTATCTTGTGCTATCTCTGTTTTTAATATTTCCTCCTGCAGGAAACTGGAAACGCTGAAACAGCATCGGAGTACTGGATTTCGCCAATATAATAATAATGCTATGAGACAACGTTTTCATTAATGAAACTAATTCTAAGGGTGTGTTTGATTTGCAAAAAACTAGAGGACTGGACAGCACAATAGTTATTGTTCCATGTTTGATTTAAAAAAGAGTTAATGGACAGGACAAAATAAAGGACATGTGACGGCACAAAAACCCAATTTTTTGTCCCCCATTAAACTGTGAGACAAAAAGTTATCCCAAGGACAAACTACTCAAAAGACAAAAATACCCTCTTTTTATTTTGAGTTATAACTAAATAAACTCCCTCTCTCAGTGTCTCTCTCACGTTTTTATTTTGTTATAGATATTATATATACGTCTACGTTTGCATATGTAAATAATACTAATATTATAATACATCTATAATTTATTTTATTATAAAGTATTTGTTATAATCATATAGTATGATATTTTATATTGTATATATAATAATTATGTTTTATAATATATTGTATATAGAATATTTTATAATATATAAATATATATTATATATGACATCATATTGTATAATTAATTAAAATATTATATAATATTACATTACACAAAATATTATATATTTTAAAATGTATTATATATTATATAATAGTTATATATAATAACATTGATATTAATGATAATATAATAATATGTATTATAAAGAGAATTGTAATAAATTTCATATTATTTTGCTTGTGCTGTCTGTAGTACACCAAACAATATATTGGATAAAAAGTTACCCAATGACTCAAGGTTTTGTCCTGTACTGCTGTTCTGCTTGTCCAGTACCTCAATGCGTATCAAACGCACCCTAAATAAGAGTAGTGATGAACTGGACCCCACAGGATAAATAAGATTAAACTCACAATGGATTGGTGCATATGACAGCAAAGCTTCCACGGAGATTTGTTGTTATTGGGGAAACTAGTAGCCGTCAAATGTGCACGGTCCTTCGTGGGCCCCTCTTTTTCTCTTATGTTTCTCTTGTCTCTTTCTGTCTCCTCACGTACTACCTTTCTTTCATCCCATCGATGATACTACTATACTCCTTTTGTCTTGTCTTCTTTTGGTCCCCATTTTCTGTTTACTTTCCTCAAACCATATTAATTATGATTCTCATGACGCTGAGTACTTCATCACAAGCTTTCCTTTGATGGAAACTGTCAACTTCATAACATAATAATCCTCGTTGAATTTTAGCCTCTCTTCAATTGCCAAGAAAATCACTGTTTAATAATTGCAATGTTCTTTAAAATACAGTGATCAATTTGTTGGGCAATAATCAATTGGATACTGCAATTTGAACTGCCATAACAAAAACTCTTGGTTTAAGAGGACCGGGGGGGCTATATCGAAATTCCTGATAATCACTGATTTTGATGTTTCCTTTACCAACTGATTAAAAAAAAAAAAAAATCGCAAGTTTTGCTTTCTGCCCATTGTAAAGAATGTCACGGGTGCCACATTTTTCATTTGTCTTGAAAATTGCGATGGACTCTTCTCACCAACTCCCATTTATACAATTTTTCTTTCTTAATTTTTCCCCGTTTCAAACAGTTCAGTTGGGAGGGGATAAATATAAATTAGACGTTTCTTCTGATTAATGATGCTAAGCCGTTTTATTCAAATCTTCATCTTTACATAGACAGATATGATTGGATCCCATGTACCCAAAAAAAAAAAAAAAAGATATGATTGGATCCCTTACCTCTACCCCACCTAACTAACTCTCTCAAAGAAGAAAGAGAGGATTTGCTATTTCACTACTTATTTTATATACATATTTTTGAGGTCCCTTAAACTGTAGTATCTGGACTGTGAATTCACGTGTTACATATATTGTTCTTCCTTTGATCAATTTTAACTTGGTTTAACTAACTAACGTGAGTGAAAAGACTTCAACTTTTTACCTTCCACATGGAAATTTCTAAACTCTGCCAATGCCAGTGCTGATGTTCATTGTTTTGGGTCTTGTCCCTAACACCCAAAACAATTATGGTTTGTTCCATACACTGTTTTCTCATTGCTTTGGTGTCACTGTATGTGGACCTTCTTTAAATTAACCATCTGTTGTTCTTGCTTCGAGTTACCAACTTCAAAATCTGTAATTTTTTTTCACTCATTTGTTTTTTGAATCACTGCTGAGGAGGTTGCCCTTGGAGATTGGAATGGGATGGGGTTGTTTTTGGCACTGATGCTGGTGAAGCTCTGCATCATTGGCTTTGCAGTGGCAACCCAAGGATCCAAAGGTAGCTGCTTTTGCTTAATCTTCAAATTTCTTTGTTGAAGTTAGTTAATCCTTTGTAAGCTTCTCCATAGCTAGTCAGAGATTGTGACAAAAAAAATATACTTAAGCTTTAGGTACTTCATGTGGTGTGGGGTTCATACTTCCTTTTTACAATTTTATGATAATATACACAGCAGAGAACACACACACCTGTGCTTAATTTTGCAATCAAATTGAGCACCAGATATCTTGTTCTCTTGCATTGCTCACTAAATCTACTTTGATTTATATTGAAGATAGTGCAAGGTGCCGCTGGGTTTTGAAACTATTTTCTCACCTTCTACTTTTGTTCATATGAGATGACGTGCTATTAGAGGACATTGTTTGATTAGAATTTAGAACAATGTTGCTCAGTTTAATTTTTTTAGCCAGCTTTTAAGGTTCACAATATTTTCTGCTGCTGAAGTGGCTGAAAACTGCTGATTTCTTTCTTCCGCGAGTAATGTCTTCATGTGATCTTTTCTATGTGATAATTGGTTTATAATATATGAGGAAATCTTCACTGCAAAGTGTACAAATAGCTGCTTTGTAATCAACCATTACTGATAGCCTGCAACCTTGAAATTTGTAGATGTAGTAGAGTTTATAGCAAAATTTTCTTCTCAATCGGACAAACTTTACAAATTTCAAATTTGATTATCCAGATCAGGGCACACTTCAAAATCAACCAGAAGTAAAATAATGAAAAATATACCAAGATTCCAAAATGTTAAATTAATGCTGAAATGAACCTATATGTTTACTTGATTTGTCAATTTTGAGCTTGCTGATGAAAGTTTCACTTTTTTCTCATGGAATTTTGGGGATTCCACAACTGACGATATCTTCTTTAAGTGTCTATCATATCTCCATCTCCAATATTCCTTCCTGCCATTCCTCCTGGAACAGAAACACTTGGTCCTATCAGTCATGGAGTGTCATGGGGAAGCAATGCACCAACCTTACCATTAGATCCAGATGGTAAGTCTATATCATACAAAATGGCTCAATGTCTATCTTTTTTAACTTCCTATTAGTTTCTACCAGTATTTGATACATGGTTAACTTCTTTCAGGGCTTGTTATATCCCCATCTCCAGCAAACTTACATGTGTATCCTTCCCCTATTGAAACACCTGGTTCTCCACACCAAAGAGATTCATGGAGAACCATTTCTCCAAGCTCTGCAGAAGTACCAAATGGTAATCTCATTCCCTTAGTCCATTAAATAATCTTGGGATCACCTGACAAAAATATTCGTTTTTCATGATCCAGGGTCAATCTTTCACCCTCCAAATACATTACCACCTCCTGCATCAGCCCCAACTCCTCAGAAGAGTAAAGACATTGAACCGTCCATATCTCCAAGTTCAAGCCCTATAGCGTTATCACCACCATATGAAGTTGTTCCTTCACCATCAGCAGTGCAAGGCAATATGCCACCATCTGTAAAATCAAGTCCACCACAAAGGAAAGCACCTTTTGTTAGGCCTCCTGTTTCCACACCAATTGCTCCAGGTACTCGACTCAGTTGTTTCATTTTGTTTCTGGGTGCAAGGAGTTTAGTCTAGCTATCAATTGATGTTGACCCTGATTCCTATTCATCTATTTGATTTTGAACAGCTCCAGTTGCAATACCTTCTGGCAGATCAAAAACCTCACCAGTCAGCCAACCAGCTGAACATGGAAATTTGGCACCTAACATTGATGATAGGAATGCAAACAAGAGTCACACCACAGAGCCAGTTTTCCCAGGTATGTGATAAAAGTCTTGTCATGTTTTTTGCTAGAATTCATACTTGATGGATTTCCTTTTCATGGTCAACATCTTCCAATTAGTATTGACTCAAAATATGCTCTTCTATTGAGTGGATATTTGAACAGCACCAGTTGCAACACCTTCTACCAATTTTCCCAAAAATTTATCACGTGGCCAACCAACTGAACATGGGAATTTTCCTCCTAAAGAGGGAATAAATAAAGGTCAAAGCCCAGAATCAGTTTCACCAGGCATGTGATAAAATTCAAGAATTGCCAGCTTAATTTTTGGTAGATAATTGTACACTTTCCTTTTACTATCTCCAGCTTCCTGTCAGTATTGAGCCACAAGATGCTCTTTTATTGATTTTTAAACAGCGTCTGTAGCAGTTAATTTGCCAAAAATTTCACCTGTCAGCCAGCCATCTGAACATGGAAGTTTACTGCCAAATGTTTCACCAGGTTTCTACCAGATGATTCTAACTGCTCCCTTCTCATTGTCAATTTCCAGCTGGTATTAATCCTCATTCTGATTTTCTATTGTATTTATACTGCCTCAGTTGCAATGCCTCCTGCAAGTTCTAAAGAAAATTCAACAGTCAGCCAACCAACTCAACATGGAAGTGTTCCACCTTATGTTCATCAAAGGAATACAAATTATGCTCACACCCTTGAGCCAGTTTCACCAAGTAGGTGACAGTCTTATTAAATTAATTTGTTAGATACATCTCAATAATATTTTTATTGTATTTACAGCTAGGAAATTGTATTTTACAGCTAGGCAACAACTAAGACAGTTAGTTAGCTCTAATCATAGCTTAGGCAGTTAGTGAAGTTGTTAGACTATTAACAACTCTGTTTTCTTCTTTGTTAGTCAGTGTATATATACAAAATTTAGTGATCAATGAAATCAACTTTCATTCTTTCATTTTGCATTCTGTAACATGGTATCAATCGCTAAACACGTTTCCGCATTATTCCTCTCGTTCTGATCTAGGGTTTTTCTTATTTCCCTATTTCATCAATTTCTTCTCTCTTCGCTCGATTTCTGTTCGAGTATTCTTCCAATTCTTGTGACAACGGATTCCGTTCATTCGTCTTCTTCATCTTCTGATGATAATGCTTCTGTTCATTCTTCTTCTACTCGACGATCTTCTTCAGTTCGTCGTTCTTCTGCTTCGAAGCAATTGAAATCTGCTTCTCTGAATCCATACTATATTCATCCAAATGAAAATCCGTCCC
Source organism: Calophaca sinica (assembly GCA_037113605.1). Taxonomy (NCBI): domain Eukaryota; kingdom Viridiplantae; phylum Streptophyta; class Magnoliopsida; order Fabales; family Fabaceae; genus Calophaca; species Calophaca sinica. The sequence goes on from CM073731.1 coordinate 12,540,558, forward strand.
TAGTTCTTGTTAAACCGATCTTGGAGGGACCAAATTACTATTGCTGGGCTCAAGCCATGATTATGGCTCTGGAAATGAAGAATAAGTTTGTGTTTGCTGATGGTTCGATCACAAAACCTTCAATTTCAGATCCGGATTTTCCTGTTTGGAAGCGATGCAACATTTTGGTCCTATCTTGGATCAATCATTCTGTATCTACAGAAATTTCTTCAAGCATTCTTTGGATTATAGAAGCATATAACGTTTGGAAAGAATTGAAAAATCGTTTCTCTCAAGGAGATTCAACACGCATCTCGCAAATTCAACATGACATCTTCTCCATGAAGCAATCTGACCTTCCGGTAACTACCTATTTTACGAAGATGCATATTCTTCGGGATGAACTCTCTAATTTCAGACCTATCCCTGTTTGTGATTCTGTTTCTGGATGTTGCTGTGATGCATCTAAACTTGCTCTTGAATATCGAGAGAATGATGCTGTTATGAGTTTCTTTCAAGGTCTTAATGACAACTATGCAAGTGTAAAATCTCAAATTCTTCTTATGGAGCCATTGCCTCCACTTTCCAAGGTGTATTCTATGATAATCCAACAAGAATGTCAATTGAATCTTCCACTTATCCTTGATCCTGCACCTGCAGTGCTTGCTATACAATCTGGTTCACCTACACATGGTTCATCTGCACAGAATCAATCTCAAGGTCGCGGCAGAGGGAAGTTTCCTTCATCCAAAACTGGTCACAACAGGATTTGTACCTTCTGCAACAGAACCAACCATACTGTGGACACTTGCTTTATGAAGCATGGTTTCCCTCCTGGTTATAAGACCAAGAAACAAGTAAATCACATTGCTGTTGATCAATCTGGTGTTCCTGACTCAGAGGCATCCTCTTCTTTGCCAAGTCTCACTAGTGAACAAATTCAAGGTTTACTTTCTTTGCTGCCTGCTACCTCTCCTACTGCAAGTACATCTGCTGCTTCTAACCTTGTTAGTGGTCATCACATTGTTTCTGAGCCTTCTCCTCAAGGTAAGTCTTTTCCTACTTGGCTAGTAGACTCGGGTGCAACTGATCATATTGCATCTTTTATTGCTTTTTTCTCTTCTTATATAGCAATTAAGCCAATTAACATTTCTTTACCCACTGGTCAGTCTACCACAGCCTCATTTCGAGGAACCATTGCCTTATCCTCTTCCCTTATTTTGTATGATGCCTTATATGTCCCAAAATTTAATTCGAACATCATTTCTGTTGCCAAATTATCTCAAACTTTGAATTGTGAAGTCTCTTTCTCTGATTCTTCTTGTTCAATTCAGGATATTATTTCCAAGAGGATGATTGGCAATGCTAAGCAGCAAGGAAGACTATATACAATGGTGTTTCCTTTCTCATCTGTGAATTCTTTTATAACTTTTGTCCATTGTAAAAATCACATTCACACACCTTCCAATGTTGACATTTGGCGTAGTAGACTAGGTCATCCATCCAATAGTTGCTATCATTTGATACAAAAACTTCATTGTAATATACCAAATGTAGTTCATCAAAACTGTGATGTTTGTCATTTTGCAAAACAAAAGAAAATTTCTTTTTCTCTTAGCTCTTCTATTGCTCAATCTGTGTTTGATATTATTCATGTAGATATTTATGGTCCTTTTTCCACTCCTTCCATTCATGGCAATAGATACTTTTTAACTATTGTTGATGACAAGTCTCGGTTTACTTGGATAAAACTCATGAAAGCTAAATCATAAACTAGATCTCACATAATGAATTTTGTTGCCCTTATTCAAAATCAATTTGGCCTTTCTATCAAGACCATTCGGTCTGATAATGAGGCTGAGTTTTCTATGGAAGATTTTTACCTTTCCAAAGGAATTCTTCACCAATTAACATGTGTTGAGACACCCCAATAGAATGGCATTGTGGAACGCAAGCATCAGCACATTCTTAATGTTGCTCGGTGTTAAGGATTTCGGTAAGTGTACCGAATCGTACAAGTAATAAAGTAATAAGCAGAGTATCGTCTCCATGAGGATTGTGATCGATTAATTAACTTAACAAAGTTCATATTTATTTTGAACGAGAACAAACAATTTGTAATTCAATAGAATAAAAACGACTAAGGGTTGAATCCTCTTGTATCCACTCTCATGCAATTAGTTCAACATCAACTCAAGCAATTTCATACAATTTGAAGTTCGAATCAATTAAATTAGTTTAAGGACAACCATTGCCTCATAAACCCTTTACTCTAACTAAAACCCCTAATCCCTTAGGTGATTTATAATTAGGTTAAGCATTAAGAATAGTGATTCATAAGAACACATAATCACAAAGTTATATTCCTATACTCATCATGATTACGACTACCAATCTCAGTTCAAGTTCTTCACCCAATTTTCCAATCATCATGAAAAACCCAAAATCGATTCAATAGCGGCCAAGTATCGAAAATCATTAAGCATGGAGATTGGAAGCTCAATCGAAATGAAATAAACTTGCTTTAATGTAATAGAACTAACTACATAAGAGTTTCAATAAGATTCATCTAACCCTAGTCTAAAAGAGTTTAGTTACTCATGAAGAACAAGGAACCAAACCAGAAAATTGAAATAAAGATAGAAGACCACTCCATTGATGACCTGAATCCTTGTTCCCAAACTTGAATCCTCTTTGGAGATGGTGGAAAGGGAAACCGAACCATCCTTGACAAGCCCCACGGCGTTTTAGGTCTTTGGAAGGTCAAGAAATCCCCCATTGACAAATGTTTAAAGTGCCTATTTATAGTTTAAGTCAAAAAAGGGTGAAAAACAAGTCAAAAACCAAGTAAAACGAGAAACAACGCTCAAAATCATGCTCAGCAGGTCCTGCAGCATGGCCGTGGCCACTGGCACGGCCAGGCCGTGCTTCTTTCTATGTCTCGCGAATAAAACAACATAAGTCGAAGCACGATCGTGCTTCATGAAGTTTTGCATTTTTCACCTCTATAAATTCCGAATTAGCTCTAGGTGTCTTCATGAAAGTTGAAGCTATGGGTCTTAGCTTTCCAATGACATCGGTTTCATCTCATTTGGACACCTAAAACTCCAGATATGATTAAAAAATCAAACAGGTGTCAGGTTGGGACAACATCACCTTATCAACTTGTAGCACAAATTATCCCAACTTAGAGATTGATTTAGGTCTCGATTTCTTCATCAAAGTTGTAGATAATTCTTCTATCTTTCCAACAAAACCAAGATCATCTCATTTGGATTAGTGTGGCTCAAGATATAGCTTTTGGAATCTTCTTTGTCAAGAAATAACACTTCCAGGCGCGCTTCCAAGTCAATCATTTGGCTATGCTCCCATTACTGTGCACTTAGAGATGAAAAATCGTAGAAAACACTAATGTACAAACGTTAGAACGAGATTAAGTGAATACATTAAATCATACAATTTAAGCATAAAATCACTTTCAATTCTCTTCATTCACCAAGCAAATATCCAATTTAACACTATAAATCTACATGTAATGAAGATTTATCACTCGGGCTCTAATGTTCCAATCTGGACTCCCCATTCAATTTTGGGACTTTGCCATTTCTCATTCAGTCCATGTTATAAATCAAATTCCTTCTACAGTCTTGAAAACTAGTCCTTTTTCTGTTCTGTATAATAAACCACCAGATTTTTCTACCCTTAGAGTTTTTGGTTCCCTTTTGCTATGCTAGTACTTTAGTAGCTCATCGCACAAAATTTCAATCAAGGGCAAGAAAATGTGTTCACATTGGTCATTCTCAAGGTGTAAAAGGTTATCTTCTATATGATTTGGTCAATCATGAGATTTTTCTTTCTAGGAATGTTATCTTTTATGAAAACTTATTCCCTTTTCTCAACACATCATCTTCTTCACAACACCATAATTTTCCTACCATAAACACTATCCCTCCTTCTAGAGTCACCATATCTGATCTTCAATTAGATATGCCTTTTGATAGTGCAGGACAATCCCCTTCCATCTCAGCTCAGCACCCTGCTTCTGCTACTGCTGGTTCCCCTGCTTCTGCTAGTGCCTCAACACCTGTTTCTGTTCAACAACCAGACCCTGTTGAACCTGTTTCTGTCTCTCCCTCTATTCCTGCTGAACCTACTGCATTGCATTTGCCCAGAAAATCTTCAAGAATTGGGGCTGAACCTGGTTATCTTAAGGATTATCATTGTAATATAGTCAATGCTTCTGCTTATAACAATCCATCCTCAGGTACACTTTATCCTCTATCCCATTTTCTTTCTTATTCACATATTTCTCCCTCCCATAAGGCTTTTGTAGCAGCTGTTTCTAGTACTACTGAGCCTCGAACTTACAACCAATCAGTTAAACATGCTTGCTGGAAAACTGCTATGGACAAGGAAATTCAAGCTTTGGAATTGAATAATACTTGGACCCTCACTGACTTACCTCATGGCAAGAAACCCATAGGTTGTAAGTGGGTTTACAAAATTAAACTCAAGGATGATGGCTCTATTGAGAGATACAAAGCTAGGCTAGTTGCCAAAGGGTTTACTCAACTTGAAGGAGTAGACTATTCAGAAACTTTTTCTCCTGTAGTCAAGATTACCACTGTCAGATTAGTCTTGGCACTAGCAGCTGCTCACAAATGGCATTTGCGTCAGTTGGATGTCAATAATGCCTTCCTTCATGGCGATTTACATGAGGAAGTGTACATGAGTGTTCCTCCAGGCTTCAAAACTTCTTCTCCTAATCAAGTTTGCAAGCTACAAAAATCACTTTATGGCTTAAAAGAAGCCAGTAGGCAATGGAACTCCAAGCTCATTTCTTCCTTGTTGTCTTTGGGCTACATTCAATCTAAATCTGATTATTCTATGCTTGTGAAGTCTGCTCCCGGCTCTATCACTATCCTTCTCATCTATGTTGATGACATTATTCTTAGTAGGAACAATATTAAAGAGATAGAATTGGTGAAGAAGACTCTTGATGATCAATTCAAAATCAAAGATTTAGGACCTCTGAAGTTTTTCCTTGGTTTGGAGGTTGCAAGATTCTCCAAAGGTATCATTTTGTCTCAAAGAAAGTATGCTTTAGAACTACTTGATGATGTTGGGTTATTGGCTTGTAAACCAACATCCACTCCTTGGCTCATGGTTCTGAAACTTAGCTATTCTTTGGGTGAATCATTGGCTGATCCTACAGCATACAGAAGACTTATTGGAAGGCTTATCTACCTAACAAACACACGGTCTGATATGTGTTTTGCTGTGCACAAGCTTAGTCAATACATATCTAAGCCTTTGAAGCCTCACTGGGATGCTGCCTTACACATTCTAAGGTACATCAAATCTTGTCCTGGCCAAGGTTTGTTTTTCTCCTCTGATTCCGATCTGCAGCTCAAAGCCTTCAGTGACTCTGATTGGGCAGCATGCCTTGATAGCAGGAGATCGGTTACTGGCTTCTGTGTGTTCTATGGTTCTTCTCTAATCAGCTGGAAATCTAAAAAGCAGCCCACCATCTCCAGCTCTTCTTCTGAGGCCGAATATCGAGCCTTAGCCATGACAGCTCGAGAGATCCAATGGATTTTATATCTGCTGCAAGATCTTCATCAACCTCATTCCAAATCTGTTTCTCTCTATTGTGACAATCGTTCGGCTATTCAAATGGCTTAAAATCCAACATTCCATGAGAGGACAAAACATATAGAGCTGGATTGCCATTTGATAAGGGAAAAGGTACAGGCTGGTGTAGTTCATTTGCTGCCTATTCCTTCTGCAGCTCAGTTAGCCGATATCCATACTAAAGCATTGCATCCAGCTTCCCCTTCTCTGCTTTGGTGTCCAAGCTGAATCTCAAAGACATCTATAGTTCAACTTGTGGGGGAGTGCTAGATACATCTCAATAATATTTTTATTGTATTTACAGCTAGGAAATTGTATTTTACAGCTAGGCAACAACTAAGACAGTTAGTTAGCTCTAATCATAGCTTAGGCAGTTAGTGAAGTTGTTAGACTATTAATAACTTTGTTTTCTTCTTTGTTAGTCAGTATATACAAAATTCAGTGATCAATAAAATCAACTTTCATTCTTCCATTTTGCATTCTGTAACATAATTCTCTGAAATTCAACTATATGGTTCTAAGCTCTCTCTTTTTTATTGAAGCACAGAATCTGTTGCATCCCCTCCAGAGGCACACCCTATTTTCCCAACAATAACTCCATCCATATTACCTGGTAAATTTAATTACCTATTTTGATCAAAGAAGAGGGAAGGATAAATTTTAAATTTCTATCGATGTTATCAATTCTCTCATTATTTCTTTTGTTGAATTCATACAGCACTAGCTACATCACCAAGAAGCGCATTTCCAGGAAATTCACAATTGGTTCCAGCTGTATCTCCATCAAAATTACCATGTGCAGGTTGTTCTATTAACTCCCCCTTCTCTTGTCATTTGTTTTAAGATATTGCAAATCTGTAACAAATATGAATTCAGATACCTTGATAAATGAATTGAGATTAAAAAAGGACAACCATGAATAATATGTAATTCTTCGTTAACATGCCTAATCTTTGCTCCATGCATAAAGGATTAAATGAAAAAATGATCACAATGTCCCAAGTAGGTAGCTCGATTGGTGAACTAAGGGACGCTGAAGGAGTGCAAACTGAAGGTCCCGGGTTCAAATCCAGGAAACTAACAATTCTAACAATTTCTAACAACTAACATTTGCCTATAAAAAAAAAACACAAAAAATTGTTCGAAGATGTATGCGTGCAGGATGTTCGGCAGAATAAAAGATAAAAAAAATTTCTATCGGACAAGCAGAAGAATATGTAATATGTAACCATTAAAATGTCTTTACTAATATAATAACTTGCGTTTAGTTTACAACTTTCACTGTCAGCACTCAATTTTCAGGTAGTACCCACTACCCTGATATTGAAAAATCTTTTTAATTTCTTCGTTGAATCTCTTTCATATTTTACTTTTGAATTTTGTTCCCAATATTCAAATTTTCTCCTGTGGCTATCATTCTAAAGTGTTCAACATTTGTATTCGCTTTAACTTCTTATATGTTGATTATGTTCAAATGGCATTGTGCAATCATAATTCAATTCATGGATACATAATTAGCACAAAACATGTGGTGCAGCATCTGTTCCCTCTCCCATGTCAACTCCTTCAAGAATCATCAAACCGGAAAAGGGCGGAGCACCAGTTCCCGCACCTTTGTACAAAACACCAAAGCCACTTCCAGCTGCAATACATTCCCCAGCTCAAGGTAGGTTAAACTAGAAGTTTTAAAAAAATTGTATCCAGAGAATTTACCATTGTGCTGCGCCAATAGCACAAGCTATTGAAAGATTATCCTAAAAATGGAGTTTAAAATTAAAGTTTGGCAAAATAATACAAAATTGACATCTTACTGGAATCTTTTTGGAAATGTACTGACCAAATTTAAATGGTACTACTTTATATGCAACTGTTCTTTTATCTGCTGTAGCTCCTGCTGCACAAAAAGCAACACAATTACATCATGCTCCTGAGCCATTGACTTCATCTCCTAAATCTCCTTCCAATAAACAAAGTCATTCCCCTGCATTGGCACCTTCAATCTCATTTTATAAACACCATCACCCAAGGAACATAATTACCATCCCTGCTCCTGCATCATCATATATGGTTTCTCCTCCCACTTCAAGGCACCGAGGTTTGCTGCGTTACCTGATTTATTAAGTTGTGTCGCGAATGAGTTCTTTGCAGCAATTGTATTAATATATAACCAATTTTTATTTTTACAATTTTTGATACAGATAGAGCAGTTCCTCCCTCGTTGTCGCCAACAGGTGGACAATTAAGACATCATGTTCCACTACCATTGAATCCACCAGGTACCTATATAATATAAGTATTCTAAACTTCTTAGATGTTTATTCTATGAGAATAAGAAGTAAACAAAAGGCATTTCTGATTTCTTTTTTCTTTTTGGTTCTTCAGCTTCCCCATTTTCTTCCCCCATTCCTTCAACCATGAGCCAAGTTTCACCTGCTGCTCCTCCATCAATCAAATCTGACTCTCACCCAGCCAAAAGTATGAAAATCTGAAATTCTATAGTTTTTTTTTCCCCGGGTCACAGAAATTATATCCTTGTCTATTCATTAAAAATAACTTAAGAGAATCTTTGTCCTTTCATTATCATCAACTTACTAGTCTGCATTATTCATTTTTTTTTTTGTTAATGCAAGTACCATATTTTCCTCCTAAAGTATCTCCATCTGGTTCTTCTTCCAAGAGCCCTAAGACACCCCTCCTGCCTCAAGTTCAAGCACTGCCACCCCCACCTCCTAATGAAGGTTAGCACTTTCTTTGCTTAATTTGCTTTATGCTAGAGTTATAGCTTCCATTCTGAGCCTTATTCATCATACTGAAATTTACATTTTTATCTTTTCAGATTGTTTATCAACTGTCTGCACAGAGCCTTATGTAGCTTCTCCGCCTGGAGCACCTTGCAGATGTGTCTGGCCCATGCGAGTGGGTCTTCGCCTTAGCGTATCTCTTTATACCTTCTTCCCTTTGGTCTCAGAGCTGGCTTCTGAAATTTCCACTGGGGTTTTCATGAAGCAAAGTCAAGTTAGAATTATGGGAGCCAATGCAGCAAACCAGCAACCTGATAAAACTGTTGTCCTTATTGATTTGGTGCCAGTTGGGGAGAAGTTTGATCATACTACAGCCTTTTTGACTTCTGACAGATTTTGGCATAAAAAGGTTGCCATAAAACTTTCCTACTTTGGAGAATATGAAGTGTTATATGTGAACTATCCAGGTATATACAAATTTCAATTTCTTGTCTATTCCCTTTTTACTTCGTGGTGAGAAATTTTATGGGATCCTATATATATTTAATTTATTATAGGTTTACCTCCTTCTCCACCTTTACCACCTTCAAGCATTACCATGATAGATGATGGTCCATATTCCACTGATGGAAATGATGGAAGGACAATAAAGCCCCTTGGAGTTGACATACAGAAGAGGCAGCATAGAGGTGATCTTAGTAGTGGGACTATTGCCATTATTGCTGTTTCAGTTTTTCTAGCAGTTGTTTTATGTACTGCTGCTGCCTGGGTCATGTTCAAATTCAGAGATCATGTTAGTCAACCAACATCAATCCCACGGCTTTCGCCTCCTTCTCTTACCAAAGCACCAGGTAAATACATTCAAGTGAATTAGCTAGTGCATTTTTCCCTTTTAATTTCTTTGTCTTAATGGTTGTTCATTAAAAAACAATACTGTATTTACAAATTACAAATTATCCAATCTAATTTTTTGGCAGAATTTATCCGATCTAATAGAGGTTGGAAAATATGACAAAATTGAAGAATAGTATGAGAGATAGAAAAAAAAAATGAATCTATTATTGGTGAATGAAATATGAACAGATAAAGGACACAATTCTCCTTCCAAGGATTTTCCCTTCAATAAAGGACAATTTCCCAAAGCTAACGATTCAAATGAATCTCCCTTCTATCCCTCCTACTATTTTAGCTAAGCCCATGTTGTCATTCAGGACTTACTAATTCTATAACTGTTTTGCAACTAACTCTATAACTTCCAGGGTCCCATCAGAATTCTCCTTAGAAAAAGTAATTCCATTTCAAGGATTTTAAATTAATATATTTTTCATAAGCATGGTATTTTGAAATTAAATTATTCAAGAATCAAGAGACCTATCATTTTGAGGTCCCCGAAGGAGTAGCCCAGCGGTTTGGGTTGGGACACCGAAGGAGTATTAAGCAGGTGGTGCAGGGCTCAAATCCTGCCGCTAACAAAAATCCCCATCCCCCTAACAAAGCCAACCACTAGCATTTGCCTATGAAAAAAAAAAGACCTATCATTTTGAGTGTTTCTTACCATGCAATAATAGTGACAATTTGATTGTTTTATCATTTTTTGAGCCCTTTTGCTTACAAAACATATGAATTTCACAGGCACTGCTACTGGGTCGTTAGTTGGCGATGGAGTGGTTGGTTCCGTTTCCTCTTCATTTCAATCTAGCATTGCTGCTTTTACAGGATCTGCTAAGACTTTCAGTATGAATGACATTGAGAAAGCTACTGATAATTTCCAAGCTTCAAGAATACTTGGAGAAGGTGGTTTTGGGCTTGTTTACAGTGGTGTACTTGGAGAAGGGACAAAAGTGGCAGTTAAGGTTCTAAAAAGGGAGGATCATCAAGGTGATCGCGAATTCTTAGCTGAAGTTGAGATGCTTAGTCGTCTTCACCACAGAAATTTGGTCAAGTTGATTGGCATATGTGCTGAAGACAGCTGCCGATGCTTGGTTTATGAACTCATTCCAAATGGCAGCTTGGAATCCCATTTACATGGTACTTGAATATGCTTCTTGTTTGCTTACTTCAGCCTTTGGTTTAGCTAGCATGGCAGTTGTTTAGTTCTTCAATATAATGATTTTACCTTATTTGGTCTAGTGGTAGGGGTTGACATGGAAAGGTGCACACTTGACTGGAGTGCTAGGATGAAGATAGCTCTTGGTGCAGCTCGTGGTCTAGCTTATCTGCATGAAGATTCAAGTCCCTGTGTTATACATAGGGACTTCAAGTCTAGCAACATATTGTTGGAAGATGATTTTACACCAAAAGTATCTGATTTTGGATTGGCTCTGACCGCAACGGATGAGGAGAATAAGCACAAATCAACACGCATCATGGGAACCTTTGGGTACAAAAGTTTTCTTCCTTTCAATTTTCTGTTTTGGAAATTTTATCTATTCACCTTTCTGCCATGCATTTAGTTGTGCCTTTGACTCCAACATACTTATCTTCCAAAATTGCATCTTAGCTAGTACACTAATTAACCACTTAAACATAAACTTCTTCCTAATGATTCAACAAAGAGAAGAAAATTCAAGAGGATACAAAAAGTATTTAATGCTGACTAACTTACAAGCAATTGCCCTTGCAGTCCTTTTCTTGGGCAATATCTGCATATGGTTGAAACATATTGATTTTCACTATTATGAATTTACTGATTCATATATATGATTTTGATAATTGAAAAATTCAGTTATGTGGCTCCCGAGTATGCGATGACTGGGCATCTTCTAGTTAAGAGTGATGTTTACAGCTATGGCGTTGTTCTTCTCGAGCTTTTGACGGGAAGAAAACCCGTGGACATGTCACAAGCTCCCGGTCAAGAGAATCTTGTTGCTTGGGCTCGTCCATTTCTCACAAGCAAAGAAGGATTGGAAGCAATAATAGACCCTTCTCTAGGAGCTGATGTGCCTTTTGATAGCGTGGCTAAAGTTGCAGCCATTGCTTCAATGTGTGTGCAACCCGAGGCATCGAACCGTCCTTTCATGGGCGAAGTTGTTCAGGCTTTAAAACTTGTATGTAATGAATGTGAAGAAGCAAAAGAAGATGCAGGTTCAAGAAGTTCTAGTCAGGAGGAGGATTTAACTGTTGTTTTAGATGTGGGGACCAGCAATGTTTGTGGACAAGTACAGGATAATTTTCAAAGCCAATTCTCAGCTACTACTAACTTTGGAGTTGATATTGAAAGAGGCTTATCAGCATCAGAACTATTCAGTTCATCAGCAAGTATTGGGAGGGTGGAGTCTGGATCATTTAGAAGAAACTCTTATTCAGGTCCTTTGGGAACTGGAAGAAGCAGGCAATTGTGGCAAATAATGAGAAAGCTTTCTGGTGGTAGTGTCGGTGAACATGGAACTATGTTCAAGTAATGACCAGGTTTCCATTAGAGAAATTGCATTTTTTTTTTTTCAATTTTCTTTGTGCATATTGCTCCTAGAAGAAATGGCCCCTTCCTTCAAACTAGATATAAATTGCGAGATGCGCGGATGTATATTAATATTAAAAGTAAATAAAATATATAAAGAGTATTTCTTTTTCTGCTTTGAATCTTATTGTATATTTGAATCTACTTTGAGAATTTTCACTTCAGATTTTATATATTATACACAGACTTGAGTCCAATTAATACAAGCGGTTAATCCAAAATATAAGTGGATAAACGGACTGAAATGCATACATGATTTGGCTAAAAGGTAGTTATCATGTTTAAATTGATGTGAAGGAAAGAGGATAATTTAAAATTCAGTGAGACCAAGAATTTCTTTAACTAGTGAATTTTGTGTTTTTCTTGGTTGGGACCTCCATTGTCCTGTACCACATGCAAAGCACAGTTTTTGCACTAACAATGTTAATAAAATTGGATTGAAGAAGTTTGTGATGTTTCCGTAGTTGATACAATACAACACTTGTATTTAAGGGTTTTCTTTTGCCAAGGGAGATGGCACCTTGGTAGTAGACTTGTGTAGGACTTTATAAATCATGGATGTATTTCATAAATTTTACTGTCCCTGGATTTTTGAAGTAATTTAATATTGTTTAATTATAAGCCTGATACTAGAATATGTATAATTTTAAGAGGGTCGTTGGTAAACACTCTTTCACATGCTTATTTTAACAAATTCTTTAAATAATCCGGTATTATTTTTTATTAGAGGGATTAACATGAGATTTCACTGAATAATAGTGTTGAAAGAGAACGTTAAATAATGCGACGATAATAAACAGTTATGTTATTTGAACATCAAATTGGAACACCAAAAATCGACATCAATTTTATTGGTTAATGCAGTTCACATATGGTTAATGAAATATTAAACTTGGTTAATGGATATATCAATGTGTCGTAGCTCATTAGCCACCAACTGAATTTTATTAGCCACGATTTCGAACGTCATTAACCACGAATTTTTGTTCTTCAAATATACTTGTGGTAGATTATATTTAAACACTTAAAAATTATGGTTAATAACGTTCAAATTTATGGTTAATAAAATTCAGTTAATGGTTAATGAGTTGTAATACCTTAATATATTCATTAACCAAGTTCAATACTTTATTACCCGCATGTGTAGTAACTTTAGTACCCATACCCTTACTCGGTGGGTACGTAAGTACCCACATACTTGTTACCCGCACTGTAGTTAACTAAGAACAAATAAAAAAAAATATAAACATTGATTAAAATCCAGTTGTAATTCAAGTGAAATACTATTCAAAATCTTTCAAACACAATCATATGTAAAACATCAAAAACAAAACTATTTAACTAAATTAAAATATAATATAATAAGTTTATTATATACAACTCATATTATTATATTTGAACATTGGGTAAATGCTACAATAAATTTAGACATTAACAAATTTATAAAAACTTAAGTCTTGACTAATACAATGTTTAGATTGTTTTTATTTTTTAGTTTGATATTGTGATTATACATGTATATAAGAAAGCAATTAATTAAATAATTAAATTAATAAATACATAGATATATAAAGTGCGTACTAGTATATGAGGTGGTTGAGTATTAAGGTATCGGTATCTGTATTCATACCCATCAATTTTGCAGGGAATTACTTATACTCATCTCATAGCCATTGAGCGGCTAATTACCTACCCGTGGTGAGTTAACTTTTGCACCCATTGTTATCCGTATTTGATATGCAACATCGAAGAGTATCATAAAGTAAAACAGAGTATCACACAGAAGTCTCACCGTATGAGTATTAATTAAACATGGACAAATCAATTTCCGAAGATGGTATATTGGTGCGTGGTCCCAATAAATAGGCAGTTTGCTACTTGCGGATCTCTGGCAGTCTTGATTCGTATTATCGGTTCATTTCAAACGAAATGATCAGCTTCGTTCTGGTCTCTGTTTTATGTTTCTGATTCAGAATACATATGATGAATTGTCGGCATTCACGTGTAATTGAAAGCTAAAGGTTACCAAACCAGCCGTTTCTTTTACCCCTTTTTTCACAAAAAAGAAATAAAGAAAATGTCCATTGCTTTTTATATACTGGATAATTTTTTATTTTTTCTCTTTCTTTCTTTAGTCTTTATCTTATTACGAGTGATTTGACAATGTATTGGCACAAAAACACTGGAATCGTGCTTATAATCAAACCCATAACTTAGGCCTTTACATATTTTCTTTCCAAAGCGGCCTCTCTTTTTGAAATTTTGGTCATCACAAGAAAAGAGAAAAGCATTCAAATTTCTTGTACGTGTTGTAGGAAGCGACCACGGGTCCATTTAGTTTAGATTCTGGTGAAATAGATTGTGTAAAATCTTGTTTACAAAATTGAGTTTTAAAAAATAGAGTTTAAAAAAATAATTTGTGTTTGGTAATGATATTTTAAAACTGAGTTTAGAAGAATTGATTTTTGTTTGGTTGACAAAGTAGAATCACTTTTGAAGTGTTAAAATACTCAAACGGAGTTTTGCAAACGGAAAAATAATATCACACCTCATGCAACAAAACGACGTTTCACAAATACAAACGAAAAACGCAAAATTAACCAAACACCAAAATTAAAAAGCAAACGTCGTTTGCTAAACGCCATCGGGAATATTGCTCCAAACGGTCGTTTCACTTGCAAACCAAACAGGCACCAACTCAAGGAATCTTTTGGAATATTATGATATTAAACTGTTTAGAAATTTAGAATAACCATTATTTGATCTTGAGAACGCTTTTTTGATGATGAAAGGAAAGAACAAACAGAAACTGTGTACTCAAATTAAATTCTAATAAAAAAAAATCAAATTCATTATTTAGGGAGGAAAATAAATTAGGGAGGAAAATAAAAAGACCTTGTATTTAAAATAGGTTGAAAATGAGAAAATTTTACGGCAAGTCAGTTACCAAAATGAGCATCGCTAACGGTACGTTTGCGCACGTTCGTATACGGACACGGTGCCGTGACCTTTTCTTCTTTTTCATTTTCATTTTATTTATCGCAAAAAAAAAATGCAGGAAAAAAGGATGTCGATTCCCGCCCTTTTCCCGAAAAGAGCACGCGCCACATCAACCTCAACAGTTATCTTAGCCACGTGGCACTCAAATCAACGGCGTCAATCGGATGTGATAATTATACTAGTACTTACTCCATTTGTGTGGGACCCAGCGGGTCCGTTCAGAACAATCCAGATCCTTCTTTATTTGCTTGCTCTCATTTCATTTCTCTTACGCGTTTCAACTTCCACTCAGTCTCCGTCTGCACTACTACCACCTTTTATCCTTTTCTAACCCAATGGACTCCTCTTTGGCCCAGCCCTACGCCGATGCCAAAACGCCATTTGCAATACCGTTGTACGACGAAGATGAGGATGACACTTTCAATCTTTTAGAAGAGGAGTGTACCGAGGCGGCGGTGACGTTCATCGATGACCCCTACTCCTCCCTCCTGGTTTTTCAGTCTTCCGCCTCTTACGTCACCATTAACTGCAATGAGGAGAGTTGCGGCTCTTCGTTTTCCGATTTCGGCACCTCTCTCATGGTCAGTGTTGATATGAGTGGCTTCAGGTTCCGCTTCAATGCCAAACCGGAGGACGAGGTGCTGCCACCGTTAACATTTCTGCAGGTCAGCCAGGATCTTCTTCACCTCAACTCTCAAATCTGAACGGCCTCTTTTCTCTTCGTTAAGATTGTAGAAATTAGGATCAATGTGAAGGTCTTTAGGGTTTGGTTTAGCCTTGTGAATACAATACAACAGAAGAAAGGAAATGTGGAAATTTTCTTTTTGGTTTCTTCTCTTTTTTTTTTTTGTTGGGGAGCGGGGGGATATTGCCACATCACTATCAGTTGCTGTTGTTCAGTTTCGCTTCTCTTGCTTATTACATATTTCCACTGGTAAATGCTACGCAAAATAGTTTTAAGAACTTGTTTGTTTTCGTTATTATATTTTGAATTTCAGAGTTTAATCACTTAAGACTTTTTAAAATATGTAATGTAAAGCTAACCATTGACATTTTATTTTCGAAAAAGAGACTAGTGAATGTGGCACAGCGTTATATTTAGATCCTGAAAATAATATATATATATATATATATATATATATATATATATATATATGGGATTTGCTAACTTACACCTATCTATTTTTTAGTTGGTGTAAGTTAGCAAGCTACACCTTAAGGTATATTTGACAAATTTTTAGTTATAACTTGTTAACTTACACCAACTAAAAAATACGTGGGTGTAAGTCAGCAAATGCCTATAGGGTTTGTTAACTTACACCTACTTATTTTTTAGTTGGTGTAAGTTAGCAAGTTACACCTTAAGGTATATTTGACAAGTTTTTAGTTATAACTTGCTAACTTACACCAACTAAAAAATAGGTAGGTGTAAGTTATCAAATCATATATATATATATATATGGGTATATTGATAGGAATACAAGCTGATAGCTATGGGCTACCGTGGTATTAGATAGCATAGAATGAGTTACTAGTATTTAATGGTTTTAGATAGCATAGAATTAGTTAGTAGTATTTATTTTTATCTAGTCTAGTAGTTGCAACAAACTGATAGTTCATGATCCTAATTTCTAGGGGATACTCGAACTAGAGAAATATTTATATATTGTGCTTAATTCTGAATGAAATGGAAGGAAGAAAATTATCAAGTTTCTATCTCCCTAGTTAGGCTTTCCTTCATCAGAAGGAATTCAATCATCTCTTCTATATCATTTTCTGAGGAGGTTTTTCCTTGTCCTCCATATCAAGGAATATGCACTTCGTATCATTGGTGCTCTCGTCATTGAACTATGTCTAACAACCAGAACCCAAACCCTAATGACAAATCAGACCTGCAACAATTAATTGATGCCATCAATGCCCTAAAGTGCATCATCAACGAAGCCACCCAACAAACCCGTCATAACTTCAACCTTTCAACCGTCACCAACATCACAATCCCACTCAACCCAACCGCCTTTGGCATCCCAATCCAAGAAAACCATTCCAAATCCATCACCGTGGTCAAATCGAACGAGGGAACAGACTGCCTCGCAGCACACGTGGGCAAACCCATTGTGGATAGTGTTCTAACCCCGGTTGCCGAGGTTGCCGAAATGGAGTTGAACTAGAAGGGTTTCGCACTGAAATTAGGGGAAGAAATGCAGCAGAGTATGCTTGTTCCTTCATTATTGTTGCCGGCGCAGAGATCTTCAAAATTCCCTCCACTGTCGCCTTGGTTCGCCGGCGATACAGGACACGCCTCCTTCAATCTTCTCAACCTAATAGCATGGCAGATCGTGACCACCGCGGCTACCATCACGAGCTTCGTCGGGTTGTTCCGTGTCCCTGGCGTTTCCATCTTCAGTTTCGATCCCGGCGGTACTGTCATCGACGGCTACCACTCCGTCGTGTGCCACCTTCATCACCATCGAAGGTTAGAGAAGTTTCCCTCCTCGATGGCTTTCTCCTCTCTATCATGCCCATACATTTCAAGTTTTGTTCCGCCATCCCCGTGTACGTCCAGTGCGCCTCTGTCACCCTTAGTCTGTTCGATTGCGTCACTGGCGATGGTTTCTCTTTCGGCGATGGCGCCGTCAAGCGGAACCGCTTCATGCTAGCCTTGGGTTCCTTGGAGTGTCACGTTCCAAATCAAACTTAGGGTTTCTTTTGGATTCTTGGCATTTTTGAATCACTCATGGGGCAGTCCATTACCTATTTGAGCCTTACTACCAATTTCTGCCTTGTTCCAGATTTGGGCCTTGTCACTACATGGACTTCTTTATTAAAACAACAGGCAGCTGTTAATTACAACATATTGAGTTGGGCTTTGGAGATTGCAAGCTCACAACAACTTTTTAGAAGACAGCAAGAGGAAGGAATAAACCCAAAGTCTTATTTGAGGGCACCCTGTAGCAACATACCATACTGTGATCTTGAGGACAAGATCAATTTGAAGGGGTCGGTAATGATAGGAATACAAGCTGATAGCTATGGGCTACAATGGTATTAGATAACATAGAATTAGTTACTAGTATTTAATGGTTTTAGATAGCATATAATTAGTTACTAGTATTTATCTTTATCTAGTCTAGTAGTTACAACAAACTGATAGCTCATGATCCTAATTTTTAGGGGATATTCGAACTAGGGAAACATCTATATATTGTGCTTAATTCTGAATGAAATAGAAGGAAGAAAATTATCAAGTTTCTATCTCCCTAGTTAGGCTTTCCTTCATCAGAAGGAATTCAATCATCTCTTCTATATCTTTTTCTAAAGAGGTTTTTCCTTGTCCTCCATATCAAGGAATATGCACTTCATATCACATATCCAGTGAGAAGGTCTTTTTTATACGAGAGTGAGAAGAGCAAATCTAGGCCATACAAACCATACATGAATGACCAAAATTAAAAGTTAGTTAGAATTTAAAAAAGTCACATATCAATTTAAAAAGTCACATGACTTTTTTGTTTTAATATTGACCATTCATGATTAGATCTAATGGCTATGATTTGACTCTAACATAAATAAGACTCTCTCACTTAGATATGTCTTTTATATATATATATATATATATTTGACTCTAATATAAATAAGACTCTCTCACTTAGATATGTCCTCTATATATATATATATATATATATATATATATATATATATATATATATATATATATTGACGCCTATATATAAGATATGTACTCTTCTGAAACGTTCCACGTTCGTGTCATCTGTGGCAATCACTTGCAAAGCGTCCACATGCTGTTGAGTGAAAAGAAGTTTTGTTTTGGGGTGGGGGGTCGACGGGAGAGTCAATTGAGGGGAGGTTGGGTCGTTTCATTCCACAGGCTTTTTAATTATTGAAAGGGGTACCTACAAATGTGTCGGGTGCAATGCAACTGCAAGAACTACGGTCAGATTTTATGAAAACGAACGGCTAAATATTATTTTTTAAATATATACTTTGCTTATAATTTAACTTCTGATTAAAAGTATTATATGGCGTTGAAATTATTTAAAGAGTTTAATTTATATATACCGAAAGTGTAAAAACATTTTATACCGTCATCCAATCATATTTCATTATGTTGTTATTTTGTTATATTATTTCTTAAAATATCTCAATAAATATCTACATGGTGATATATGATTAGATGATGGTATAAAACTTTTCTATGCTGTCAGTGCATATAAATTAAACTATTATTTAAAATCATTCAATATTACTCTCACCGTCTTATTTTACTAGTATTCAACAACAAAGTCTTATTTTACTTGTACTTTTAGGTTATAAACACATTTTAAAAAAATAATTGAGTTTACTAATTTCTATGATAAAATGATACTTATTGACTAAAATATCTCTTATTAAATAGATTGATTGTAGTGGTAGAATAGTTAGATAGAAAAACTCATGTCGGTTGACATAAAGGCGTAGTTTTGAAAAATAAGTAATTAATATTTCTTAATTTTCTAAAAGGATAAGTAATTTGAGATAATAAAATATTTTAAACAAGACAAGAAAAATGAGACGCGGCGAGTAAGTCACATGAAACGAGCTTTAATAATTTAGTAACAGAACAATATCAAACTAAATCGGCAACGTTTTAACTCATTGATAAAAGGAAAAAAACTAAATAGGCAATGAAATACCTTTTGAAGGTTTTTAATTCATTCTTAGAAAAAATACATATCCATATTGGTATAAATATATGTATAATCCATGTAAATATAGCGGATTTCAATTTTATTTCTTCTAATTTTTTTATGCTCCTCTTCATAAAATCAGATTTGTTTATTTTTAGTCTATGACATCAACTCTTAGCTCAAAAAAGGTGGTGTGGCTAATAAAAGTATGTGTTAGGATGATTATGCCATTTGTCAATGCTACGTGGGATGGTGGTACCACGTGGCACTGACTTGCTAAGTTGGCATTGCCATGTGTCATTTTGTTACCATGTTACCATTTTGTTAGATATGTCACATACCAGACTCTGGTTTTGAGATTTTAGAGCAAGCTACACTTATTTAAGAAAAGTCTTCATAGGTCCAGCCTATTTCCACACTTACTTGTCAGGACTGACATGGCAACATAATGCCACGCTACAAGTCAATGCCATGTGTCATAATCATCCTACATGGCAGTGTTTATGTGTACTTCTGTCAGTCACATTACCTTTTTTGAACGGAGAGTTGACATTAAGGATTAAAAATAAAAGAAATTGACTCTGCAAGGAGGAAAGTAAAAAAAAAATGTTACAAGGAGTGAAACCGAAAATCGCTATGTTTGCAGGGACTAAACATATATTTAAACCTCATATTTATATGCAAAAGATAGTTGTCAAAGCAAACAAAATGTTCTAAGACGGGTGTTTTCAAGATTAAAACTCAGGATTCTATAACGAATTAAAGATTAACAATTATTATCACTCATTGACTTTACTACATAAACAAAAAAAAACATTGTCGTCGCTGCTAATGCTTTGACTAACATAGGTTCAATGAGTTGACCGATCCATGGGCCAGTTAGTTGAACTGTGGGCCAACACAAGGCAAAGAAAGATCATAGAAACCTAACATGTTTATTGTTGTGGATGGCCCGACCCATTAGCATTGTGAGTCGGGTTGGCATGTACACCTCGCTCTAGATGAGTCGGTGTTTTCTTCGGGGCCATTTTTTTTGGTAAGCAAAAATGAATTAATAGGAGTATATGGAGTACTCTAACCCATATACACAAAATCACATTACATTAGGTTGGACATCTCTCAATACAAGACAAAGAGCAATTACACCAGTCTGAAAATTGAAGGCTATGCCCCTCCAAAATTAGCTATCAACCAAGACAAAGACCTAACTTTGATTAAGTCAATGATAGATAAGAAATCAAATTTACAGATTTTAAAAATAACCTCATTTTTCATGATCCAAATACTCCAGATTACCGGTGTAGCATCCTCCAAATGATTGTTGCAAAAAGCACATTTAGCCCTCTCAATATCAACCACACCTTCCTAGCAAGTAAGTTACTTCTAGTAGGTAGCCTGTCCAATGCTAACTGCCAAGAGAATGCTAGAATTTTATTAGGAGCTATGCATTTCCAAAGTTTTTTTAACACGAGGGATGAAGGAAATATCGATCCAACCTGTGGCATCTTTTTCATCAAAAAATTATATGCAGATTTGATAGAATATTGTTTAGATGAGCACTCCAACCACACCAAACTATCCTCCTCATTTTTATATCGCGAGACAACTCTTATGATTGCATACTGCTCTTCCTCTCAAGAGAATAAGTTTCTTCTCCACTTCATGACAAGGCTAAGGGAAGTTGTAAGGTTACGAATGTACGAAAAATGAACACATTTTTAGCCCATCAGTTATAAGGTTACATGACAATTTGTCCACACGTATACATCATTTTTTTGGGAAAAACAAAAAATATATATATATATATATATATATATCATTAAGTAGAAGAGCTAAAATTCTGCTATGGAATGGGATGAGTATTTCAAATGCCATTTGGAATCAATTATTTATTTCTGCCAACTTGTTCTTACATAAAAATTAATAGAAAAAGAAAGAAATTGCTTTCAGGTGGTATAATGGATTAATGGTGTAGTAGTCTGAAACCGTTCTCGTGTCCAATTCTCTATAGAAATTTGTGGGGGCCTCAATACTTGATTGTTAAAAGCCCTGTAATAATCAGCAGTATAGCTTGACTATGTACACAGCATTTGCAGCCAATTTCTTTTATCTACATTCGTTTTTGGTTAGCCGGCGCATGATTGGGCCTTTGCAATCTGCAGTGTAAAATTCAAATACTTTCTATACCGAATCTTAAAAATAAAATAAAAAATGGCTTCACATTTATTTGACAAACTGTTGCATCACATGATCCTAGCTGCATAGGGCCTCAACTGAGAACTTCTTTGCAATTCCTGGACACGGGTCTCCCCCAAAAACATCAGGTGCTACAGTTACCATGCAAGATTGCTTACCAACGCAGTTCTGCCAGAAATAAAATAAAATATAATAATACAAGAACAATAAGCAGTTGAAGAAAAACATAATATTAACATTATGCAACTACATGACAAAGCCAATCAGAAAAGATGAAATCATTCAGAACCAAATGATTTATCAAGTAATTCCTGTTTGTTGCTTTCCCAAGAGTTTAGGTCTTAGGAAGCAAAGTATACAAGAGATATGAGAGACAGGGTGCAAATTAATTAATTTAATTAATACAGAATATCACGAGTATCAATAAATATAATACAGTAGTTAGTAAATTATTAGAAAATCCAGGGACAATTAAGTTAAAGGAGGCCTTCAAGAGAACTGAGTGAGAGACAGCAACAACAGCAGCAGAAGATATCTAAAATTTAAAAGATTCTAGGTGATGAGTGGCACTAAATGGAGAAAATAACTAAAGGGAAAGTGGCACTAAATGAAATGAAATGGTTGGGATACCCTTTCAGGAGCATCATATGATTTGTGAGCATGACAACTCCCTTCTCTAAAGTTTCCACAAGTTCCCTGTGGCAATCCATAGCTAGCAAATTTAATCTGGGAGATCTTTTGCCCAGGGGGACACCACAAGTGAGCTTTAGGTCTATTAAATTTTCCAGAGTCTAGCATCTGCCGGTTCCTTAGTGTTGGCTGTCCTTCATATATATAAGCACACACACTTGCTGTTGTTCTTTTCACCAAAGAAATTCCAGTAGGGTCACCTCCCCATTCTTCAAACACAACCAGATAGTTCCCACTCGGGTTCAGCCATGACCTAGGAACATGGTACCTATCCAATGCCAGCAATCAGTTGTCAAATTGTCATGATATTCAAATTAAACCATTCACTGTTGTAAAATAAGTTGTATAAACTCTTACCATTTCTGAGAGGGCTCTCCACAATTTGTCCGGCACTTTTTATCAGTATAAGTTCCAGCATAATAACAATCCCCACAATTACCATGTGCTATATATCCGGGCCAATGGCGTCCAATGCTCCTACCATTTATCCATACTTGACCCTTTCCCATACTACTCATATCTAGAGCTAATGGATCATTGCCTGCTGGTGTGCTAAAAGTAGTCTAATGACATTAAAGTAAAAAATGATTCAGAATATATTAAGAGGCTGGTGATCACTGTGACAGAAATAAAACATTTGTTGAAAATTTAATCATACCTTGTACCATGTCAAAGGTTGTCTTTTAGCCAATAATGATCCTTGTACCCATTCAACAGAGGTACTCCCACTAGTGTGAAGATTTAAGGCTTCACCCTTGAGACCAATCTGGCCAACAACAAAAGGCAAATGAAATCTTTTACTGCTGCACAATTTACGAAAAGCAAAAATTACATAAAAAAAAAGGAATAGAAAAAATTGTTTTCGATTTTGCTTCTGTTGGAAAAGTTTGCACCAAAATCTGCTCAACAACATACATAATGTTCAAGGCAAAAATAAACAAAAACGTACATAATGCTTAAACTTTTTCTCAGTGGCACAAGTTAGCTTCAACAGCATTTTTCAACTTTGAACAACATTATGCAATGTTTCAACCAAGCAAAACATTGTTAAGAAACAAACCTTGTAAGACCATTTCTGTCGAGATAAGTCTCTGGTCCCCTCATTTAGACCCTCAAGTGTGACTGGACCCAACACCCCAGCATTCCATGTCTCAAAGTGCACGCCAACATTCTAGCATCAATTGAACATTTTTTTAGTATTAACTGAACATACAATAACATTAAAAATATAAAAACATTCTGAAAATTAAAAATGATATAAAATCAACTAAACATTACAAATGCGAGGGAACTAACCGGGAGACCCACGGCAATACTAAGTAAAGAAATCTTGTTATTTCCAACTCTCAGCTTAACATTGTCCCTGAATGTTAATTTAGGAAACTCCAATCCCCCGTACACAGTGCCTGCAATCATAAAGGAGATGGATCGATAAGTAAGACTGGAGTTTGTTGTTATAAAAGAACGCTAAACTGAAATATAAATCACTAATTTTATTCACCTGAAAGTTGACCATTAATGAAAACAAGCAAAGCATGGCCTGCTGACATTACTGTTAGAAGAGGAGATTGTCCCTTCTTGATAAAACCTTCATTTGGATCAATGTTGACACTGAACAAAGGATGCTAATATGTATTAGATGGAGACAGGATATAAACAGTAAGTATCAAGAAGAAGAACATTCCAATTATTAGTCTTTTTAGAAGACATAATCAGTCGAAAGACGCTTACTCTGTCATATACCACAAATAATCAGTGGAATCTCTGGTGATATTAATCTGCTCCCATAGTGCATATGCTGTGATGGAATCATCTTTGCTGGACGCTGCAGGTTCTTCATTGTATGACTGCCAAGAAAATGCACTGTTTACAGCAGTCATCTTCATCTGGGAGCTTTGAGCACCAAGCTGTATAATAAAAATGATAACATCAACATGAATGGTCATACTTGAAAATAAACACTCATGCACATGCACACAGTTAACATGGCAAGAAGCATTGTCTTACCCTTGCAGTGTTGAAAACTGTAGTTTCGCAGTCAGGAAGAATGCTGATAGACCAAGGTGGGAGGTCATATTGTCCATCTCCAAATTTAACTGTTGCCGAAGATTTGGTGTCATAATTTGCAAGGAATGCAGCACAAGCACCAGTTTTTGTCTTGAATACATGTACCTAAGATAATATTAAAAAGAAATAAGCAAATAAATTTTCGACACAGAAGCCTGTTAGTTATTTTCATAAACAAGCTGATGGACTTTACCTCCAGGTTATTTCCAGGCCATGTTACTGTGGGATCTACAGACACTAAAGCTGGCTCACATAGCTTTATTGCTTTGTGCAAGTCTCTTAAATGCCCCCATTTTGGTTCATTCAGAAGTCCTGATACAGTTGAACAAGCTTCAGACTAATGTGAAAACATATCTCACCCAACTTGTGTGGTTCCTAAAAACAAAATCACCTCCCTCCCAAATATCACTCTAAGCAAGTTAAAAGGGAGAAAAGAAAAGCTTCTATTATATGTTTTTCAGAAGATATTCAAATGTGTGTGCTGTCATCATCCCAATAAATTTAACCTCATATCAATTGCTTACCGAATTCATCAATGGGAGCATCATAGTCATAGCTTGTGGCAATGAAGGGGCCACCAGATGTTCGGTCAAAATTAGTTCCTCCATGATACTGGACCCAAAAATGACACATATTAGACTCAAATCAGACTTTCCACCTCATGAATATGTATAGCACAAAAAAAAGGTGAGAGATATTGACAATTGATAAATCACAATTGCAACGAGCCATGGATCCTACCATATAGTAGTTAACAAATGAGCCACCATTCTGTACAAATCTGGCAACTGAGAATGCCAAGTCTTCTGCTGGTCTACGAGGAACTGCACCACCGAATTCTGTGTACCTACAGAACAGAAAACATAATAAAATTAAATAAAGGATCCAAATCGGGTATTTTAAGCATTTATTTATATGACCCACCAGCCAGTCCAATTCTCCGTCCACATTTTAGGTTTGTAGTTCTTGTTGGGAGTGAAATTTTCGCAGTAGAACCCATTGCAGGTGTCAATCTATTGCACAGTGTAAATAAATACAGATTAGAGAGAAAAGGATGGAGGAAAATAGAGTCAATTTGCCTATGAAAAAACAAGTTGATCCCAAGAAGAAAACGTTAAATTGCAATTCAAAATCAAAATCAAACAGTTAAAGCAACAACTGTAACCCTCCCAAAATAAGCAAAACACTGTTGAAAAATGTACCCTCAAAATAAAACATAGGGAAAAGGAAATAATAATTAATGTGAAGGACAAAGAGAGCTCCAAAGAAAAATGAAAATAGGAAGAGTTGGTTACAAGAGGATCAGGAGCATCTTCTTGCTTGCACATAATCCAGGGGACTCCAGTATTTAAACCTACAGCCATTTGAGCAGCCCATTTTGTGTAAGCTTTTCCAGGAGCACCGATTTCCCACTCCACTGGTCCAAACTCGTTCTCTATCTATCATATTCAATTCGGAGGAAGGGGAAAAAAAAAAAAAAAGCACTATTAATTAGAATCATTATTTTAAAAAAAATGTAATTGGCTGGCTCAAAACTTTATAGTAATAATAAAATTATTTATTAAGCCAAACTAAACAAATTATTTAAATCCCATTTCCTTGCCTGAGACAGAATTATTGGACCTCCCTGCGTCTGAAACAATTTCTCTGCCTTCATTATACTGACAATCTTTGCAGTAAATTTTTGCATTGCTGCCTACATAATTACAAAATTAGATGCTTGCTTAGAAAATTGACATAATAATTTCATAATCAAGCAGCAGCAGCAGCAGCAACAACAACAACAACAACAACAACAATAATAATAATAATAATAATTGATAATTGATAATTCCAACCTTGAAAGGCTCATTGTCTGTTCTGAAAGCAATACCCGGGACATATTTGAGCCAAACAGGAAATCCCCTGAATTATGAAAACCAAAGAGAAAGAGAAGACCTTTAAGTATTGGCTAAGCATTTTTCTCCTTTTTCCAATAATAATATTATCCTCTGCAATATTATAAGGCATGTTATCAGAATCATTACCCAAAGTTCCATTCAGCACATACGTAGGGACCAATGCGGAGATGAACATAGAGGCCAGCTTGATGCACCAACTTGATGAACTTAACCAAGTCGTACCTATCCTCAAAATAATACTGAATTTTTTTTTTACATGAAAAAAAATTGGTGAGCTTTCTAGTTCTAGTTAACATTTTGATAAAAATTGGAAAAAAATTAAAAAGAAAAAAAGTGTTTGTGTTTACCTTTCCAGGAGAAGGCTCATGTCCATTCCAAAACACATAGGTTTGTATAACATCTAAGCCTCCATCTTTGGCCTTTTGAATAAGGTCTGGCCACATCTGCACTCATCCACAGGCAACTCAGAAACATAAAAACTTTTTGTTCACTTTGGAAGATGAAATTTTGAATGAAAAAGTGGAAGAGTGATTGATGAGTGAGTACCTCAGGTGTACTTCTTGGATAGTGGATGGACCCTGAGATCAAAATTCTTCTATGTCCATTAACGACAATGGCTTTGTGATCATAAGTCACAGAGGCTGTGACTGCACAAACCCACAAAAATAACAGCACGATAAAGAACTTTGTCTTCAGCAAATTCTCCATTAGAACCCGTGAACCCATGTCAAAGCAGTGAAATTTCGTCTGCTTCACACATTTAAAAAAACTTAAAAAGAGAAAGATCAGAAACGGGCTTCTGCTTTTGTTTCTTCACTTCACACTTCACAATGCTTTTTTGATTCTTTTGAGATTGAAAAGAGATGGCCTAGACTCTGACGATTTAACTATGGTAGTTGAGGGTGTGGCCTCGATGGCTAGATGGTGAGAACTGAAGCCTACAACTGCTTTATTTATATATATATACTAGTAACATGGGTAGGGCGTCGTTATGTTTATTAGTTTGCGTTGACAAACAAACTATCTCAATAAGTTGAGCGATCTCGTGCCAGCTGAAAATCTTGTCGACACAACTATCTATTGAGGCGCATCAGGCACCATCATGATCAAGTTTGTCGAAATAAATCATGTGAATAAATGCCGAGATCAACCTGGCGAGATCCCAGCTCTCGCGGGATCGTTCAACCTCGCCGAGATGAACCTGCCGCAATTGTTGTCGCCGCCATGGGTCAATCCCGAGACAAAGCGAGTTGATCTCATCTCGGTTGAGCTTGATCTCGGCAATTGATTCACATGATTTATTTATTCGATTGAGCTTGATCTCATGTGTTCGAGCTTGATCTCGACAGCTTGGTCTCGACGTTGATCTCGTGATTATTCACATGATTTATTTCGGCTGACTTGATTGTGATGGGTCTTGATGCTCCAATGGATAGTTGTCTTAGTCGCCGAGATCGAAGCTCAACTGTCGAGATCAAGCTCAAACACCAGCCTGATCTCGACAGGTTGATCTCGGACACTATTCAAGCATTATTTTCGACAACTTAGATCAAGCTCAACCCGCCGAGATAAAACTCGCTTGTTGGTCCTCAGTCGCCGAAGTCAATCCCGATCTCGGACAGGTTGAGCTTGATCTCGACGACTTAGTTGGCGATGGTCTTGATGCTCCAATAGATAGTTGTCTTTAATTTGCCGAGATCAAGCTCAAGCGACGAGACCAACGAGTTGAGTTTGATCTCGGCAGTTGAGCTGGTTCTCGGCGGTGATCTCTACTATTCATGATTTATTTGACGATGACTTAGATCAAGCTTAACCTCGCCGGTAAAACTCTGGTCATTGGTCCTGGTATCGGCGCAATCCCCGATCTCGGCATGTTGAGCTTGATCTCGGCGACTTGAAGACAACTATAGCTATTGGAGCATCAAGACCCATCACACTAGTCGAGATCAAGCTCAACTCGAGATCAAACCTGGCTTCATTGGGCCTCAGTCGCCGGTCAATCCCCGATCTCGACAGTTGAGCCGATCTAAGGCCGCCGAAATAAATCATGTGAATAGTTTGCTCGAAATCAAGGTCAACTCGTCGAGATCAAACTCAAGTATTGGTCCTCGCTGGTGAGCTCGATCTCGACAGTTGAGCGATCTCACAGCCAAGACTATCTGATCGGAGCATCAAGACCCATCACAATCAAGGCTGTCGAGATCAAGCTCAACCTCGAGACCGAGATTGACCTCGGCAACTTGAGGACCAACGGCTGAGTTTGATCTCGACGAGGTTGAGCTTGATCTAAGGCTGTCAAATAAATCATGTGAATAGTCACGGGATCAACTCCGTCGAGATTAAACTTCAGTCATCGAGATCAAACTCAAGTCGCTGGTCCTCGCCGCTGAGCTTGATCCGACAAAGTTGAGCTTCGATCTCGGCGACAGACAACTATCTATTGAGCATCAACACTCAACCCCGAGATCGGGGATTGACTTCGGCGACGAGGACCAAGAGTTTGATCTCGACCAGTTGAGCTTGATCTAAGTCATTTGAGATGCACATAAACATGCACAATACCTAAGGAAATGAGTACCATATATATTATGTGTCCTGCAAATAAAAACGTAAATGTTAGGAAGAAATCGAACAAAAAAGTAGATAATAATAAATGAGAAAAGGAAAGAGACATCGGGAAGAAAAAATAAGGTAAGTTTATATCTTTAGCCTTTCAAATTTTTAGGGTTCGTGATTTTCTAAAAATCAATGGTCACTACAGATGTTGAGTCAATGCTTCCAAAGCAAGGCCCTCGAGAAAGCCTTCTCTCAAGATTTACAAGTCGTTCTCCATTTTGCTAGCTGCTTGAAAAAAAAAGGGGGAAGAGGAAGAAGAAGATGCTGAAAATGGGAGATGAAATAGGAGGGGATGAGAAAGAGAGAGCAACAGATCTGCGAAGAGAATGAAGTCAATTTCAAAAAAAAACAAAATTGAAAGATGAAGAGAGAAGAAGAGGAAACAGATGAGAGGTGAAGGAGAGGGAACACATTTTTTTCCCGTGAATCTTCTCAAGGCCTTGAGGCTCTGTCTTCTCTCCCCGTCACCAAAGACGAGGAGTTGAGAGAGATGAGTGAGTTAGAGAGTCAGAGTGAGTTAGAGAGTAAGGGTGAAGGAGAAGAGAAAGATGGGGAGAAAGCGAGAGTGAAAGAGCTGAGGGAGTTAGAGAATCAGAGAAAGAGAGCGAGAGATTAGGTTTGAAATTTGAAATTATTGTTAAAATGACTTTTGTACCCTTAAAAAATGACAGATGGCATAAATATAAGAGATCTAATTTAGTAATTATAACAGCCTATTGTTCTCCTATATTGAAATTGATATATATATATATATATATATATATATATATATATATATATATATATAAGTTTTGGAGATTATATAAAAGAAAGAGAAAAAAAACTTTAAAATATGTAATATGATTAATAATTAAGCAAACATTGTTTCCTATATATCGGGATACAAAACTCTTAACCCTAATTAAATAGAGAAACTAAGAAACAAATCACGATAATAATTAAATAATATGAAAACTAATATTAGGAGATAATCTATGATACTTTAAGACTATAAACTAATCTTACGAGATAAACTACAATAATATCAAGATAATATAATATTATAATATATTTTCTTATATTATAACACTCCCACAAGTTAAAGCTTATTTAAGCTTGTTATAGATACACCCTTTGAAAGATAAAACGTAACAAACCAGACAACAAGCATATTGTTCCTGGAAGCCTTTAACTGCCGCTCTTCTTCCAGCATCACCACTGAACTCGCTCCAAAAAAATCAAGAACCCCAATTTTGGGAACAAACTCTGAATGTCAAAAAAGGCAAAAAATTAATCATTAAACAGAAGCAACAACTCAAGACTTAACCACTTAATAGAAGTAAATATGCTTAACCACCGCATAAGGCAAAAGCTACTAAAGCTTAACCATCAAGAGTAGAAGCTTAACACATGAGGCTTAACCACTCAAGACAGAAGCAAACCAAAAAAATTCAAAATTGTCTTAAAAAAGAAGTCTGAACTGGAACCAAGAGTCATAAGCAATGCCCAAAATATAACCACCAAGTTGTAAGAGGGAGTCACAAACAAACAAAAAGCGAAACTAAACTGCAACAATATTGGGTCAATGCTCACTCTGGTAGCCAAAGCCTTAATTGAAAGGTGTCATTATCACTTCAAACCAAACCACAATGATATTGAGCCAACGCTCACTTTGGCAACTAAAGCCCAAACTTGAAGGTGTCACAACTTCAACAAAAAAATATATTAGGCCAGCGCTCACTCTGGCAGCTAAAACCTTAACTAGAAGTGTCACAACTTCGAAATAAACTTAAACAATATTGAGTTAGCACTCACTCCGACAATTGAAACTGTAATTAGAATGGATGATGGTGGCACAACTTCAATACGCAGCGGTTTCTGACCAAACATAAACCCCGAATCAACTATGTTTATCAAACAACAACAAAAAGATGACTTAAGGTCCAAAGACCTCAACAAGGACCAACAAAACCAGCGGAAACATGCACCAGAAACGCGCAATGCCAAAAAAATCACGCAGACAGTAATAAAGGGTCCTGGAAAACACCTGAATACTAAGACCGAGAATTTAAAAACTCAGAGAAGAAAGAACTAACAAGCTCATACTTTCAAGTGCCAGCGGCGGAATAATGATGAGACAGGTAATTGAGGATGGTCCATTGTTGGACCACCCGTTATCGGGTAACTCGAATCACGCTCAAGATGTCTAGTTCTGGACATAGCGAAGGGCAACCCTCACCCTAGTTTTTGGGGTTGAGTTTGACCAAACCCTAAATCTAAGATAGTATCAGTCTATCCTAGATCTGTTAAGGAGTCATCACATCATATTATCCACGCAGCAAGCCTAATAGTTTTGGGCGAGAGGGGTGTATTGGAAAAAACCAAGGTATTAAAAACCGATCGACCACGGTTGAACCGAACCAGGCCATGGTCCTATCCGATTCACCTCTAAACCTAAGGAAGAACCGGATAAGAACCGGCCCGAACCGGGTGAAAACCGGTAAAAACCGGGTTTTTTGGGCGACTCGGCCGGTTCGCAAAATGGGTTTTTTTTTAAAGGCAAAACGACGTCGTTTTATATTTTTACTGTTTTTTTCCCCTGCGCCATTTTGCTTCTCAAACTCGACTATTTTAACTGTTTTTTCCCCTGCACCATTTTTCATATTTTGTGTTATTGAACGTAATAGTTATGTCATATTTGAGATGGATGAATGTGTAATTTTTTGTTATATGTCGACTTATTAAGAAAATATTAAGTGAAGTATAATTTTTATGGTGTGAAGTTATGAATATCAGTTTATTTTTTGTTTATTATTTATTTATATATTGTATTAAATATTTTTTTAATAATATTTAATCGAACCCGGTTCGACCCCGGTCCAACCTCGGTCGAACTCAAAAACCCTGAACCCAGGCCCTCTCCGGTTCAATGCCCGGTCCGGTTTTTAATACCTTGGAAAAAACACAAGTCTCATATAAACTAGAGATAAGATGTGAAAAGAGTTTATGATGAATGGGTCCCTCATCGTACAAGTCAATTTTGTGGGGTTGAGTTAAGGATGGCAAAGTGGGTCAACTCGTCTCGCCTTGTCATGAGCCCGCAAAAAATGGAGCGGTGGCGGCCTGCCAAGAGGTGGTGGGTTGAGAAAGTGAGTCCACCCGCCCCACTGTGGGTTGACAGGCCAGCAGGTTAACCCGCCTTAAAAATAAAAAACCAAAAAAGAAAATGAAATTTGGTCTAAAAAAAGTGGCGGGTTGGCCAGCCCAAAATACATAAAAACATAACAAAATTGTTAAAAAATAAAATAAGCCCGTCGAGCCCAACCCGTATTGTCATCTCTAAGTTGAGTTAGATTCAAAATCTAATATATTAATTTGAAAAACCATAGTAGCGGGTGAGGTTGGAGTCGGAGTAGGACTGGGACCCAATCTCTCTTTCCTTCTATGGCGCTGACCCCACACGGAATCAAAACAAACAATATAAGACTTTGCCGTGGCCTTTGGTAAATGTATCTTCATTTCCTTTTTTATGATGGTTATACATTTAAGACAAAAAATGCGGTGCTTAGATGACTTAAAAAAGCGACCTACTACTTCCATGGTACTTTTTTGTTTTAATTGCAACATGTTGCTCCTCTTACTCATCAACCAAGATTCCAGTATTCCACCCATGCCATTACGTTATTTATTTTTTAACTGCTGCTTTGAATCCAATCCTGTAATTCTCATGGGCCAGAACCCAGAAGCAGTGGGTGGGGTGCTTGTTTGGATATTTTTAATCTTAGTTTGGAAGATTTCAAATCAGAAATTGAAAGAAGTTAGTTTTTATAATTTTTGTTTAATTCATAGTTTTGTGATTCCACATGCGAATGTAAAGACACTGTAATCATATCAATATGAAGTATTAAGTCAAATTTATAACTAAATTTTGTTTCTGAACAAGCTGTTGTTATTGTTACGGAATGAGTTTCTTACAAATTTATGGTAGTGAAATCAGTCACAAATAAATACGAGGTAAAGGTACTTACAATGAACCTATTACCATACCTATATGAAGTTTAACCTTTCTCTCAACCCTGTCATAATGAAAGTATTCCAGTATTAAGCTTTTTTTTTTTTGACTGGAATATGGTACTAAGTTATTCAAGTTATTATTGACCCCTTTAGGAAGAATAAATTAAAGTTTAGGGCCTTATAAAATATGATTTATGTTTTATCGTTTTATTAGTAATTTATATTACTTTTGAATTGGCTGATAAAAGTGAGTAGCCAATCAGCTTCATGAAAATTTATTCCTCTTAAATGTTGTATTTTAAGGTTAGCTATAATAAAGTTTAGTGAATGTGTGTTAAAAAAGTTTTATAAACACAATCATATCTCACCGTACAGTCTCTTTTTAGTAAAAAGTAGTGGGTATAGCGATTATGCTATTAGATAATAGCGGATGGGCTTATATCCAGAAACAGAGTGACATGTTCCCTTCCAAGAGCTTGGCCCCTGGCGACTCTTTAAAATTTTGTGTATATCATGTCGAGTTACAGAATCTCTTTATTTATTACTGAAACAATTACAAAAACTGTATACCTCAAAGGGGTTGTGTGTAGATTAGTTTCACGTGTAACTAAAGTTATCAAGAGATATATTTAGGCTCTGTTTGGTAACGTCAAACCGCTAGTTTCTAACTTTTTTTCACCAGCTTATATCATTTTTTCATATGCTACTTGAAGTAGCGTTTGAGCTTATAGCTTATAACGTATCATTTTTTTTTCGTTTTTACCCATATTATTTTAATTAAATTTGTCGTTTATCTTCTATTAAATGAAGTAAGATATTAATAACTCTTACAGTCTCTCTCTTATTTATTAAAATGTTCTTTTATGTCATTTTGTATTTATCAGTAAGTTTAACCGCTAATTTTACAAAACACTTTAAATTCAATATGTTAACTTATCCGCTATCAGTTATTCACTATAAACTTACCAGCTATTCGTAATTTATCCGCTATCCGTTACTTTTTACCAAACATAGCCCTATTATATTGTCTATGCAAGACGTGCTCTAAAGGGCTGTGTGGAATTGTATATGGTTACTTAAGGGTATTGTTAGGACATCTCCAATGGGAGTATTTATTGGGTACCTAAGGTTTGAATACCTATTTAGAGTAATACCTAATAATACCCCCATTGTGGGAAAAAATTTGGGTACCTATTAGGATTGGGTACCTCTATAAGTACCCTTCTCTCTCCTCTTTTGTAGCCATGCATGTCACTTTTAATAATTTTTGTTTTTTTTTTTTTTATATGCAAATGTTAGTAATTGTTAGATTAGTGGCTTGGGATGGGTTTGAACCCACACACCTTATGTCTCCCAACTCCTACACCCTTTCCTCCAAACCAAGCCAACCACCTTATGACTCCCTTTAATAATTTTTGTTGATATGTGATGATGTGAAGTTATTAGTAGGACCCATTTAGTAAATTTTTTAGAGGTGGTGGGTTGGAGGGATTGGATACCTATTAGGTACCCAAATTAAAAAAAGTAAAAATGAGTGATGCGAATGTGTAGTGTATTTTAAGTACCCACTTTATGGGTACTGTATTGGAGATGGCGTTACCCATCTTGCTAGTTGGCAGGGGCGATATGACCTATCTGTAATTCGGGCCATTCATTTTAGTTTGACATGTGTACATGCATTTAAAAATCTTTTAATCCATCTAAAATAAACTTGACTAAAATATATTTTTGGTCCCTTAACTTTATTTTAGTTTTCATTTTAGTCCCTTAATTAATTAAACTTTCATTTTGATCCCTTAAGTTACGAAAGTTATGTCAAATTCATCCCTTCTGTCTATAATCCTTTTATTGTGTGTGTATAGGTCATTGATACTCTGTTTTTTTGCTCTATTACCTTTTATCATGTTACTTCATCAATAAAAACAATGATGGGAGCATGATTTTGACTTTATTGTTTAAAGGGATTACGGACGGAAGGGACGAATATGACGTAATTTTCGTAACTTAAGGGACGAACGTGGCGTAACTTCATAACTTAAGGAACGAAAATGAAAAGTAAAATAGTTAGGGGGCGAAAGTGGCGTAATTTTTGTAACTTAAGGGACCAAAATGAAAGTTTAATTAATTAGGGGACCAAAATAAAAACTAAAATAAAGTTAAGGAACCAAAAGTATATTTTAGCCAATAAACTCAAGCTTGGAGAAATAATTTTAGCTCTGTCTTGATTGTGAGTTGTGTTTCTGTTGTTGAATTTATGAGAACAATCAGGTTTGGTTTTTTTTAGGGTCTTGTTAACGAGTGCCCTGACAGCATTGGTTAAGGAATCCATAAATGGAAAGTTTGTCTTGAGAATACAAGTTAAACACTTTTCGATGTAATAAATACATCATTTTCCCATATAAACTTACGTATTTTTATTCTTTAACCAATGGCCTAAGGACATTTGTTAGCATTTTCCTTATACAACAAGCAACCTTGCTATTTTTTATCTAAGGCCCAAATTGCAGCTATCTGTAAAATGTCATTTGCAAAAATACTCGAGTCATCACACAAGAAAATAGAGTATACTTTTCTTTGAGGCTCCGTTTGGAAGTTAGGAGGGGAGGGAATGGGAGCACTTTAGGGAGAGGGGAGGAGAGGAAAAGAGAGAGAAATTCTCTACTTTATTTGAGAGGGTGTTTTTGTAGAGAAGGAGAAGAGAATGCTTATGACTAATATATTTTTAATTTTGAGAGTAATATAAAAAGATGGAAATGATTTGAAGAATTTTTCTAAGCCCTCTAAAGACCTCCAAAATCCTCCTCCAATACATTTTTTGAGTTTTCCCATATTAGGGAGTTTTAGTATTATGAAGAAAAATAAACCACTAATTCAAGATGGAAGACTATCCTTCTTTTCCCTTCCCTTTCCTCATGCCTTTTTCCCAAACCCCTCCCCTCCCTCCCCTCCCCTCCTAAACTCCCAAACGGAGCCTTAAAGTTGGTCCATGCTATAATGTAAGTCTGGCGCTGCCCCTGGTTATAGTGTGTATATATATATATATATATATATATATATATATATATATATATATATATATATATATATATATATATATAGCTGGTAGCAATAGTATATAGCTGGTAGTCTGTTAGTAGATAAGCTAGCAGATTGAATATTTGAAATGTTTGATAAAATTTAACAATTGAGTTAACTTATAAATATAAAATAACATAAGATATTTTTAATTAATGTTTAAATTACTATTATTATTATTATTATTATTATTATTATTTGATAGAGGATAGGAAATAAAATTATTTAAAAGAACGAGCTGGGTAAACACAAAAAAATAACATGTTATAAGCTATAAGCTCAAACGCTACTTCAAGTAGCGTCTGAAAAAATGCTATAAGATATCAGTTATCAAACAACTCTATTTTTTTTTAAATTCACTATCTGCTAGTCAAATCTAATATAATGGTGAAATATTTGATCTGAACTAGAGTTGGCAAAGTCATCCATTATCCATCATCCATCCAATCCATCTATTACAAACAAAAAAATTAAATGGATTGAATCCAATCCATCCATTTAATTTAATAGATGGTTAGTCATTCATTCACTATTTTTCTAAATCTATTGGATTACACTTGGGTGTCAAATGGATGGTAAATGGATAATTTTTTTAATTCATCATAAAATATATTTTTAATCATAAAAATATTTTAATTACAAAAAATATTTTTAAACATAAAAATATATTTTAATTAAAAATATTTTAATCTCTCTCTTCTCTCCCTCCCCATTCTCCTCTCTTTCTCTTTCCTCTCTATCTCTCTCTCCCCATTCTCCTCTCCCTCCCTCCCCTTTCTCTCTCTCTCTCTCTCCCTCCCGTCTCTCTCCTCTCTCTCTCTCCCCTCTCTCTATGTTGAACTGTAATTTTACAGATTTATATATAAACAAAAATTTAATTTAATTTAATTAATCGAAAGAAAATATACCCTTATGTACGAGGAAAAATGCAGCGTCCATTGTCACATTTCCTCATCTAGAAAAACAACGCTCTCAAAGCCTTTCTTATTATCACCAAAACTTTCTCCTAATTTCCCACTAGCACCTGTTTCGAATT
The DNA here is from genome assembly GCA_037113605.1 of Calophaca sinica. NCBI lineage: Eukaryota > Viridiplantae > Streptophyta > Magnoliopsida > Fabales > Fabaceae > Calophaca > Calophaca sinica. The sequence goes on from CM073731.1 coordinate 12,577,631, forward strand.
CCCCAAAAAAAAAGAGTCACTCTCCACATGCATTCACACAATTCTCCAACAAGAAGCATTAGAAAGAATACCTGAGAAATGGAAATTCCATAAAAACGAAGAATGAAAGGCGAGGAGAGAAAGCGCGATGAAACAACCACCAATTAACTCTATAATAGATAATAGAAGCAGGAGAAGAAGAAGAGAGGGAATTAAAGGGAAAGAGAAGAGTGCATAAATGCGGGTTAAAAGGTTGTACATAGAGGAGAGAGAGAAAGGGAGGCAGAGAGAGGGGGCGAAGAGGGGAAGAGAGAGTAAAATATTTTTTATGATTAAAAATATTTTTGGTAATTAAAATATTTTTTGTGTATGGATTAGATATACATCTATAAAAAAATTGTTAATTGATGAATTTGATGGTTTTTTTTAAATGAATTATGGATAGATTTGATTTTCTTAATGAACTTTTAGTGGATGGTAAATGGATAAATGGATTGTTTCCAATCCATCCATTATGATTCATTCAAAAAGTATCCAATCTATCTATTTTACCACCCCTAATCTGAACCACCCTTTGGGTGACCTGTAGTATCCCAATGGAAAGGGGTCACAGGCTAACATGCGGTTTGACCGATAAGTGAAGTCTGACCAAATGTTGTTTTATTGCCAGAGATCGAACCCGATTACTAGCCAAACTCGACCATTTAAATAAATCCCATTAATCACTTGCGTTCAATTTCGTGTGACATACGAGTAAATGGCTCCGTAAATTCTTTTAACGTAATCTGTAGTAATAAAACTCGTGTTTCTTGTACCCAAAAAAAAAAAACTCCTGTTTCTTTTTTGTAGAAGATAATGATAATGATGATATTTCGCTTGTGAAAAATCTACTAGAAGTGTAAAGAAACAAGTCGCAGCATTTTCAGAATTTGCATCATCAACTGGGTCTGGAAGGGAAGGGGAAAATGGACTAGTTCGTGACCGAAAGTCAAGTTGCCGCATCTGAAAAAGGTGTACGAATGAGGTAAATCCTTTGACTCCAGGCATCTTCCATCTTTAAATTTGGATCCAGGATCCCGAATCTTTTATTCTTAAAGACCAGTCATAACATGCCACGTATCCGTAAGAAGTTGTACTATCGTGAAGGCTTTTTTTTTTGGGTGACAACTCCCATACTCAAGAGTTTTATTGGGTATGATATCCAATGTCCGATCATTTGAAGCCACATAATTTTTTTATATTTAATTTTTAAGTGAAATTAAGAGCTCGTTTGCTATAGTTTTTTTGTAAAAAAAATCATTTTTTTCAAAAATAATCACTTTTAAGAGTTTTGCATCTGATTGTTACATCTTTTAAAAAAATGAGAATTTGAAAATAATCTAAAAACTAATTAAAGAAGGAATGTTCAATTCAATCTGATGTCAAAATTTTCTCTCCTCGTGAGTAGTCCCTCTCTCTCTGTGAGAAGAATCCTAACCTAGGCTAGCCGACGTCCGTTCACTGTTTCCTTTGCGATGGAAAGGTTGTCACTCGATGAGGAAGAAGAAGCGGTGGTCATGGAGAACAGCGACGCCCAACAAACTGAAGCAGACCCATCCTTGTGCCTCGTGGGACGCTTTCTCACGGACCGTCCTATCAGGGCTCATATAATGAAGATGTGCATGGCAGGGGTTTGGCACTCGGTGTGCGGCGTGACAATCACAGAGTCAGCAATGACAGGCGTATTTCTCTTCCAGTTCTACCATTACAAGGATGTGGAACGAGTACTCAAACAAGGCCCCTGGAGTTTTGATGATCACCTGCTTATCATTCGCGTTCTTCATAGGCGCTGGACGGAGACAAATACCACTTTACACTCCGCCTGGGTTCAGATCCATCACCTTAGGTGGGGTTTATGAATGAGGCGATGGGGCAAAGAACTCGGTAATTTTGTGGGCACGTTCTTGGAGTACGACACAAGAAACAACGCTAATGTGCTACGTGCGTTTATGCGATCACGGTGCTATTGGATGTTCAAGGCCTCTCAGCGGTTGAAGAAGATCAAGATGGCCGGTGGGGCGATAAGGGAGGTGCGATTTAAGTATGGCGTTTGGGGCCTTTCGCTTATTGTGGGTTGCTCGGCCACAAGGAGGAATTTTGTGTCACCCTTTGGCTTGGAAGATGACGATGGGCGTGTACTGGTCCCGAGTCAGGCGAGTGGAAGCGGCGGCGTGGTCAGGGAGGTGGCGGCGAGAGGTGGTTGAGGGACGTAGGGCAAGCCTCGTGGGTCAACCCTAGTCAGAGCCAGGCTGGCAATCACGAGAATCACGTGCATGAGCCATGCAAGGCGAAAATTGTGGACGTGAGTTCGCTGGCAAATCAGGAAGGAGGATTGAGCAGCATTAATGAGGTAAATATGTTTACCAATCCCCGTTTACTATTTACTAAGTCTGCGAACAAATCTAGTAGCGCAAGGAAATCCAAAGTTGACCAAACAAATGAGGAAAATCTTGAAATTGATTTAGTAGAAGCTGAGAAAAAAAGGAAACGCGATGAGAACATTAAGGTAGGGGATTCCGAGAAGGTGGGTGACTTCATGCATCGAGAATACCTGGCGCACGTGGGTAATAATGGTATTGGTATTGAGAACATGGGGACTTTTTATCAGGGCCCTGGCAAAGGAGCTGCCGGGGACAATGAGTTTCATCAGTTGAAGCTGGGCTGGCAACCGCGGCGATTCCTCGCTCCGTGACCTCATTCGGGCGTACCATCCGGACGTTCTTTTCCTCTATGAAACTTTGGTACATTCTAACAAAATAGAAGATATCCGTGTGAGATTGGGTTTTGATGCAGCGTTTGCAGTGGATTGTAACGGGCGTAGTGGAGGTTTGGCGTTACTGTGGAAGCATCCCTTTGATTGCGAGGTGGTTAATTACTCCTTGAATTTTATCAACGCTGAGGTGACTCACATTGGGCACCCAGTATGGCGTTTGACAGGTTTCTATGGTTACCCGGATAGCGGCAGAAGGAGAGACTCGTGGGATTTGCTTCGTAACCTTGCTAGGGATAACGCCCTTCCATGGTGTGTGGTTGGAGATTTCAATGATCTCCTATATAATGAGGATCTTAGGGGCCCTGTGGAGCGGCCGGCTTGGAAGATTCGTGGTTTCAGAGAAGCTGTGACAGATAGTGGGCTAAAAGATTTGCCTATGGAGGGTTACCAATTTACATGGGCCCGAAGAAGAGGTGAGCCAGACATGACTGAAGAGAGATTGGATAGGGCACTTGTCACTCAGGAGTGGCTGGACTCCTTCCCCAGATGTAGGTTGATCAATGTTGTGGCTGCAAGGTCAGATCACTCTCCCATCTTACTGAAACTCTTTGATCGTGACCGAAGAGTGGTTAATAGGTGCTTTCGCTTTGAGAATGCATGGCTTGAAGAACATGAACTTGAGAGTGTGGTCCTAGGGGGTTGGAACAAGGAAGAGGGATCGGAGTTCTTGGGTAAATTGAAGCATTGCACCGCCGAGATGAATGATTGGGGGAGAAGGCTTCGAAGTAAGTATAAGAGCGCTATCAATGATTGTAGGCGTGACATGGAAATTGCTAGAGAAGGGACTGATATGGAGGATGCAAACCGGTACAATGAGTTGAGAAACAAGCTGGGGGTTTTACTAGCTCAAGAGGAGGCTTTTTGGAAGCAACGAGCAAAGGTTTTTTGGTTACGTGATGGGGATACTAATTCCAAGTTTTTCCATGCCATGGCAAGTGCTAGAAGGAAGACAAATGAAGTTACCAAGCTGACTAGGGAGGATGGCACAATAGCTGAAGGGCAAGCCGCCCTCAGTGACACAGCTAGAACTTATTTCACTAATCTTTTCAAGCATTCGCAAGGTGATTATGCATTGGTTACGGATTATGTGTCTAGCCGAATTACTCAGGTAGATAATGATGGTTTGCTTCTCCCTTTTACTATGTCAGAATTTAAGAAAGCCCTCTTTCAAATGCATTCTGATAAAGCTCCGGGGCCGGATGGCCTTAACCCTGCGTTCTATAAGAGATTTTGGGACCTTTGTGGACATGAATTATTTCATACTGGTGTTGCCTGGTTGGAGGAGGGGCGATTCCCCGACCACTTGAATGATACTAATATTGTTCTCATCCCCAAGAATGATAACCCGGCCTCAATGAAGGAGCTAAGACCTATCTCTCTGTGTAACGTGGTGTACAAGATTATTTCTAAGGTCCTTGCTAATAGATTGAAGCCTCTATTGCCCAGGTGTGTCTCACAGGAACAGTCGGCTTTTGTGGCTAACCGGTCCATTCTGGATAATGTTATGGTTGCTATTGAGCTCATCCATCACATGAATTGTAAGGTTAGTGGCAAAGAAGGTGAAGTGGCTCTAAAGATTGATATTAGCAAAGCTTACGATAGAGTTGACTGGGGGTATGTGAGAAGTATTTTGCTCAAGCTGGGTTTTCATGAGAAGTGGGTTAGTTGGATGATGATGTGTTTGGAGACGGTGCAGTATACAATGTTAGTGAATGGAGAAGGTGTGGGACCTGTCAAACCAGGGAGAGGCCTTAGGCAGGGGGACCCCTTATCCCCTTATCTTTTTATTCTCTGTGCGGAGGGCCTCACTTCTCTTCTCAAGAGGGCGGAAGCTCGAGGCGACATCCATGGGATCAAAGTGTGTAGAGGGGCCCCGCTCCTAACACACTTGTTATTTGCTGATGACTGTTTTCTATTTTGCAGGGCCACTGAAAGGGAGAGTAATTTTTTACGTGAGATTCTCTCAACTTATGAAAAAGCGTCAGGCCAAGCCATCAATCTGCAAAAATCGGAGGTGTATTTTAGCAAGAACACTTCACCTGATTCCCGGTCCTTGATCACTCAAATCCTTGGGGTGCAAGAGGTCCTGGGCACGGGCAAATATCTAGGCCTCCCCTCTATGATTGGACGAAGGAAGAAAGCAGTTTTCAACTATCTTAGAGATCGCACCTGGAGAAAAATTCAACATTGGTCCGGCAAACACTTGTCCAAGGCAGGCAAAGAAGTCTTGGTGAAGTCGGTGGCTCAAGCAATCCCCACGTATTGTATGAGTGTTTTCTTGATTCCATCATCCTTAGGGAAAGAAATTCAACGCATGATTAACTCCTTTTGGTGGGGCTCGAATCGAGGCACGGCTAGAGGCATCAATTGGCTTAGTTGGGATCGTCTCACAATGAGGAAGGAATTTGGAGGTATGGGATTCCGGAACTTTTATGGCTTCAATTTATCTATGCTAGGGAAGCAAGGTTGGAAGTTTATGACCGGCCAAGATGCTATTGTTTCGCGCGTTTTCAAAGCTAAATACTTCCCGAATGGGGACTTCGTGGGGGCTCGGTTGGGCCATAACCCAAGTTTTGTTTGGCGTAGCATCCATGCTTCACAGGTAGTAGTTAAATCGGGCATGAGGTGGCGGATAGGGGACGGCAAGAGAATTAAAGTGTGGACGGATCCTTGGCTTAGAGATGAGGACAATTTGTGTGTAAAAAGTCCTCCTGCGGCTGGTTATGAGAATTTGGTTGTGGCGGACCTAGTTCATCCGAACTCAAACGATTGGAACTCGGACCTTCTTCAGGCCCTCTTCGTTGCTGATGACATTAACCGTATCACTCGTACCCCCTTGTTGCTAAGTCAAGCTGCAGACAAGATGGTTTGGAGATGTGCTCGGAATGGCGTCTATAGTGTTAAGTCTGCGTATCACTTACTTATGGAGAAGGTGATTGATAATTCAGAGTTAAGGGTACCTGGAGAGTGGATGAGGATTTGGAATTTGTGCATCCCACATAAAATCAAACTATTGCTATGGCGTGTTGCTAGGCGGTGCCTCCCCACCAGAGATAGAATTGCTTCTAAGGGGGTGGCGTGTCCTACTGCTGCCCGTGTGCTCTATGGTTTTGAGGATGATTGGCCCTGCTTCATAGGATGCCCAATGGTCACGCGAATTTGGCAAGAAGCAAATATGTGGCAGGTGGTCCGGCCGATCGCTGATGAAGAGCACACTATGGCAGGTTTTATCTTCAACTGTCTTTCCTCCCTTTCACAGAATGAGTGCAAGCGGCTGGCCATGATCCTCAGCTGCATATGGAGACGCCGGAATGATAAAGTATGGAATGATGAGGAGAAGCCAGCTCAATTATTAGTGCAACTGTCAATGGAGTTCTTAAGGGACTGGGAGGACATGAGGAATCGGCCAAGAATACGGATCGCAAAGGCAACAAAACAATCAGTGTTATTAGATGGACCAAACCGAAGTTTGGGGCATACAAGTGTAACATTGATGCAACTATGTTTGAAGAGCAAGGTTGTTTTGGAGTTGGGATGTGCTTGCGAGGAGATAATGGAGAGTTCGTTAAAGCTTTGACTAGGTGGTATCATGGGGTTCCATCACCATAGGAGGCTGAGGCCCGAGGCTTATTAGATGCTATCTCTTGGTTGCGTGAATTCGGAGATCTCAAGGTGACCATCGAAATGGATTGTTTACCAGTGGTAGATGGGCTTGTTGATGATCGTCATGATGACACGGAATTAGGATCTATTATAGCAATGTGTAAGGCTAAGTTGAGTTCTTGTAACAACTTGAAGGTGAGTTTCGTTAGGCGGCAAGCAAATTTTGTAGCCCATTCATTAGCTAGGGCGGCAAAAGAGTATGCTCGTCACCATATCTTTGATATAGTGCCAACCTGTATTGCTGGAATTATTATGAATGAAATGATATGAGTATGTTTCTTTCAAAAAAAAACTAGATTCTCATAAAAATTATTTTTTGAACCATTTTGAATTGCTATTTTATCCCATTTTGAATTACCTGCATTTTGAATTTATCCCATTTTGAACAATTTTGAATTATTACAATTTCCCTACAGATGACCAGTTACGTAGGAGGGGTTGTAACATGGTTTCTATGTGTAGTCTTTGCGGTTGTCATTATGAAACCACCGAGCATCTGTTCCTTCAATGCTCGTTTGCTTCTCAAATTTGGAGTTGGTTGGGTCAGTGCCTCGATATGGTGTTGGATACTACTTCTATTCGTTCTGTCCTTACGATTTGCGATCGTGGTTGGAGCTCTCAAGACCATTGTTGCTGCGATTGCTAACTCTATTGGGGCTATTTGGTTTTGCAGAAACCAAATTCGCTTTGAGAACAAAAATATTCTGTTAGCAGCTGCCATCAACACTATTATTGCCAATGTGAGTCTCACAGGTAATCTCTCTGCTGGTACGATAACCGGAAATATTCATGAGTTTGTTTTTCTTAAAAATTTCTTTATTAAGGGTAAGCTGAGTACGGCCCCAAAAATTATAGAAGTTAACTGGCATCCCCCCAATTGCTCCTGGATCAAAGTCAACACTGATGGTGCGGCTAAGGGTTCCCCGGGTATTGCGGCCTGCGGAGGTATTTTTAGAGATAGCAGAGCAGCTACATTAGGTTGTTTCAGTTTTCATATTGGTATAGCCAATGCTTTTTATGCTGAGTTGATGGGTGCGATTATAGCTATTGAGTTGGCCAGCCGCAATGGGTGGAACAAATTGTGGTTGGAATGTGATTCCATGCTGGTGGTTCTGGCTTTTTCCAATCATGATATTGTCCCTCAGAATCTTCGCAATCGATGGGTAAACTGCTTACACCTGACTAAGAATATGTGGTTCAACTATTCTCATATATATAGAGAAGGTAATTCCTGTGCAGATAAATTGGCTTCCAAAGGTCTCTACTCTCATGGCCTTACCTGGTGGAACAGTATCCCTTCTTTCGTGGTGGCGGAGTTCTCTCGCAACAGAGCTGGTTTGCCTTGTTATCGTTTCAGATAATGCTGTTGGTTTTATTTTGGTCTAGGTTCTTTGGTAGTATGCTGCAAATGATTGTTAATGTCTTTGGTGCCAACCTCGTTGGGATGGGAGACATTATAGTGATGCTTTTGCATACTGCTTTTGGTAGTTGTAGATGTCGTTTATTTTCTGCTACTCATCTTGTCTTTTCCTATGGGTCTTGGCCTAGTCCCCCCATTTTGTTTTGTTGCTTTTTCCCCTTTTTATAATAAAATATAGGAGAGAGTACTCTTTTTCCTGCTTGGTGTTTTTTTTCCTAAGGAGGGTTTTGCATCAGTAGGTTTTAACGAGGCTCCCTACCTCTATTTTGCTTAAAAAAAAGAATTATTACAATATTCAAATATATATAAAAATTAATTTTTTAAAATAAATATGCTTTCTTGAATGATTTTTTTATGTCTTTTATGATTTTTGTTTTAGAAAAAAGCACTTTTATATGGTTGTATCTTAATAAGTTAAAAATAACTTATTTTAAAAAAAAGTAACTTTTTATGATTGTAAACAAACATAAATTAGCATTTGCTTTTCTTAGAAATCTCAACAAAATAAAAATAATCACTAAATTATTTTATATCAAAGTTTTTTTAATCTCTAACAAAGTGGTCCTATGTTTTAAGTTATTTTTACCTCAAGGATATCAATACCCAACTTTCTTCCGGAGTATGTAAGAATTCACCTTTTTTTTATAAGCAAAAATTATATTAGAAACAGGAGTACAAGGGGTACTCCAAACCCATATATACATAAGTTTTAGGGAGGGTGTGCCTCATTAAAACTTTCAAGGCCAAAACCCAGTGGGAAAAAGACCAAAAGAAGAAAAAGAGTACAACACTCAACCCCAAATAGAGAAATTAAAGCAACTAGCAACCAACCAAGATTTAGCAGCAGCACTTTTAACCAAACACTAACAGCTGCATTAACACAACTTATACACCCACATATAAGAGTAAAATAGCAGTGCCTATAATTCCACTGCACCCCAGTGAGGAAGCTTCTAGCACTGTGCATTCCAACCCCATAAATCTTGTAGTACCTCATTCTCCATAGACCATCGACCACCCATCCAATGACTCCACCAACTCAGTATTGCAACAATGAACCATCAGTAGCCACTGTCCTCCAAACTAGCACATGATAGATACCTCCTCCAAAGTGGCACTTGAAGAATACCTCCTGCCCAAGACATATATAGTTGCACCTGGTTTAATTTTCATTACTCCCAACACCGATACATCCCAGCACCACAACTACATGACATCATCAAGCACTAAAAAATGCATAATTCCTCCCCAATTACTAATCATCATCCCACGCACATCGACTTGAAATTATTCCCCAGTATCCAAATATCAGGATAACACAACCTCAATCATTCCACCCCGGCAGTACCAGCCAAGCAATAGCAACCACCCCCATATTGTTACCCGTTAATATACCACGTGGAAAATTGCCAAGAAATGCAGACAAACACCTGTATAAATACCATCAAATATACCAATAATATGCACCAACACTTAACACACAGCTCCACCCCAACAGGACCAGCATGCACCAACCAAGACGCCTCCCCGATCATGCCGTCTCTCTCTTAAATCGACCTGCAACACTCCATCGGGTTCATACACCAGTCGGAGTATGTCCAATCCGAATGTCTACCTTCCCTATATATAAACCAACGCCAAGACAACAATTTAATTTTGGCCAGAACTGATAAAGGGTCAACCGGCTCCCCTTCAAATATAAGTTTATTCCTAGCCAACCAAATCACCCATACCACTGCACACCAAATGAGATGCTTAACTTTCCTTCCCTTTTTACCTCTCAAATGGGGTTTAAATGCTAGGAAGTTATCCACCACGTTGTTGCTCCAAGCGCCAGAAATACCAATCCAACCAAATACACTCCTCCAGATATTATACGAAACATTACATGCACAGAACAAATGATCCCCTGATTCGAGAAATTGAAGACAAAATACGCAACTTTGATTATTAGCACTCGGAATAATACCTCGATGAGAAAATGCCACCCTTGTAGGAATACGGTCCTGCAACAACCTCCATATAAACACGACTACCTTGGATGGAATAGAGGTTTCCCATAAACATTTAAATGCTAGGGTTAATCTAGTGTCAGTGCCAACGTGTACCAGCTCAGTTAGACTCAAATAAGCGGACTGACAACTGAAACATCCTCGACTTAGTTATCCGCCACTGCCACTCATCCCTATTATCATTAGAAGGCACACTCATCCCTACTATCGTGAAGGCTGAAGGCATGAACTCATTGGTACCGAGGAAACAAACAAGATGTTTTTATCCGTCTGAATTTTATAAGTACAATTTTTACAATTTTATTTGGTTTATAAAACTTTTACATTTTGCATGTAAATATAATATTTAAGTTGAAGATGTAAAGTTTTGCTAACAAGTATAATATAGATAAAAATATACATACACATAAATATAAAATACCATATAATTGGACATGGTCAATTTTTAATTTGTATGTACAGTGAAGTAAAGCAAGTAAAACTTTTGTTTTAAGTTTAGAAAATATTTTAAATTCTTATATATTTTTTTAAAAACATTAAATGTTACTAGTTAATTCTTTTTTTTGAATGGGAATATTATTTTTTTGAAATAATAGTACTAGTTAAATGGGAATATTGCTAGTTAATTCATGGACAATATTAGAAATAATGATTAATATTTTGAAAAATAAATCTCTAATTTCAATAAGATCCTCTCTTAATTAGTAAGTGCTTTATTTATGTCATTCGTTGATTTTTCCTAACATATTAAATTTAATTAACATTTATATATTTCGTTATTTAATATTCTGAATGTTAAAAGGATTGGGCACTGCGGGACATTAGTAGTTTGCATAAAATGATAAATGATAGCTCAAACCTCACACTACTCCAAAAACGTATTCCAATAACATTTTTTAAAAAATTTAAGCGTTATCTGACACATATCATCTGATGGACATGCATGTATCATAGATAACGTTTTTAGAAGCGTTATCTTATAGACATTCTTATGCCCCGTTCGGGGTGATTGCGAGTTTTTGATTTTTTGTTTTCAAATATAATTTTCAAAACAAAACATGTTCGGCTAAAATAGAGTAGAAATAGTTTTTTACTCAGTTTCAAAACACTTTTACATTCATTTTCAAAACCAAGAAAAAAGAATTTGTAAATTTGGTTTTTGGTTTAAAAAAAAACACATTCTCACAACATTTGACAATTGCTCTTTTCGTCGTCACTATCACCATTATTGACATCGCCACCAGCCTACCACCACCACCACTGACACTATCGTTGACAACATCACTTAACATCACCACTACCGACACCGCCATCACCATCAGCACTGCTGCCACCACCAACAACACCGACACCGCCGCCATCACCACCACCATTAACATCGCCACCGCCGCCGACACTGCCACCGCAAAAACCACCACCAAAGGGGTGGCAAATTAGGCTAGGCTCGTTGGGCCAACCCGTTGGGCTGAGCTAAGTTTTATCAACTCACTAACCCGTCAAGCCTGCCAACCCGTTGGGCTGTGGGCCACGAATGGGTCGGGCCGGGCCAACCTGTTGTGCCAACACATAATTTTATTTTTTTCTATTTTTAAACGATTCCTTCTTTTGTTTTTTTACATATTTTTGGCAGGTCAACCCGCTGTTGTGATCCATTTTGGCCTGTTTTGGGCGGGTTGGCCCATTTTGACTCGTTTTATTCAATTTTTTTGCTTTTTATTTATTTTTTATTTTGTTTTTGCTATTTTTGGGACAACCTGCCAACCCGTGGAGGGCCTGGCCGGGTTCAACATTCTCAACCCATAATCTATTATTATTATTATCATCATTAAATTTAACAATACTATTATTATTATTATTATTATTATTATTATTATTTACAATTATTATTATTTTCTTGAAGAATTGTTGTTGTTAATAACTTTTAAAGGAGAAATTATAATGTTGATAACAACTTTTTAAAACTAAAAATCACAAAAAACTGAAACTTAAAAACTAAAAACTGAAAACCAGTTTTGGTTTTTTAAAATTTGAAAACTTAAAACTAAAAACCACTCCGAACGGGGCCTTAGATAACACTGGATCTTAACTGTGTTTAGGGAAAGGAGTTAGGTTTTTTTTTCAATGTTTAAGAACTAATCCCAACCGTTGATTTAAGTAGGTATCAAGTAACGCTTGTCTGGACAAACGCTATCTTAGTGATTATCTCATATAACATTTTCTTAGACAAACATTATTTTTATAATAGCAATGAGCTTTAAGATAACGCTTGTCTAGACAAACGTTATATGAATGAGTATCTCAAATAACACGTGGTCAAGCAAACATGATGTTAAGTGTCACTAACATCATTATACACAAGAAAAATATTATTTATTGTTAATTAACGATTAAATATTGACTTTTCAAATTTTGTATTTTTTATAATTTTACATATATAAATCAATTTTTCGTTCAATAATTTCACTTATTGCAATTGTAATTTTATACTCGTATATTTGAAAATTATTATTGTAAAAAACTTAAGTTGTTTATTATTGAAATTTTGAATTTTTCTTCTCTTACCTTGTTTTTTGACAAGTTCTTTTTCTTACATATGTTTTTTACAAGCGAATATTTTATTAAAAAGGGGTACGTACAAGATATACTTCAAGCCGTTATATCAAAGTCCAATGTACATGGCTTGAAGACAATCCACCGGACTAGAACACCAATCTAAAAAATGAAAACTAAGTTTTCTACCACGTCTACAAATGAACTAGCTCCAAGACACCATTTTAATTGAGCAATAGTCTCTATACAATCAGCAACTATCCCTTAAAAAATAACTCTATTGCTTAATTTCCAGAGGACCAAACAACGACATCTCAACAAGATTAAATACATGTAAAAAATAAGAAGATTAAATACGTTCACTTTATTAATCATTGAAACAGAAATATTAAATCGAATTGATTATGGTAATTTAATAAATATTTTTATATCTCAAAAAGTTTAGAAGACAAACCTTAAATTCTAAATAAAAATATAATAATTTTAATTAATTTGAAAATGTCTCACTTCAATATTTTATTTTAGATCTAGATATACATTTGATCAACCCTAATTATAGTAGAAAACCAGTTGTACGTAATAGTTATATTCTGCATAAGTTACTTATCAGATAAAATTATGATATTTTAAATATTATTTTGTTACGGTATATATTTTATTAGTTTTTTTTATAACAAAAAAGTTTAGATTGAGGGAGGCTCGCCCCCGTGCAGGGCCAGGGAGAACCACCGACCTGAGCCAGGATTTACGGTTGAATTTACGTATCATCCACCAACGCAGCCACCTGGATTCGAACCCAAGTCGCAGCGTGTGCGAGCAGAAGGCCGAACCAGCTGAGCCAAGCTGGCTATATTTTATTAATTTTATATGGACTTTTGTTATTACGTGTGTATATATTTTTCAATTGTAGGCACAACTTTATAAATATGTACACAATCACAACTTTATAAAAATGTATAAATATATAGATAGATGCTTAGAGCTCAGGAAAATTTTAATTGATAAATATTGCAAGTACACTAAATGTTACAATACATGTGCTGAAAAATAGTTTTTTACATATTGACAATATTATCTATTTGTAAAAGTAAATAATGTAATAGGAAGTGTATTTTGAGCAATAAAAAAAACAAGTCTATTTTGAGCATAAAAAGGTTCTGTATATATTATTAACAAATTTGTAGAAATAAAAGAATTCTCATAACCTCCTTATTTAGGTGTTGTTCAATACAATACAATTACACAAACATAGAAAATAAAATATCTTCATGTTGATTCAAGTGAAGATAAATTTGATTTTCTTAATGTAAATCTCATATTCGAGTTTCATAAACAAAAAATTGATACTAAAATAACTTTGTCCACTTAAGTCTACTAATTAAACTAGACTCAAATTAATTGAAATCTAATATAACTGTTAGATAAATAGATATCAGATGGAAAAAAAAAACAGGCAGAGACTACAAGGACAAAGGGGCAAGGGTTTCTAATTTTATCTTAACATTTTGCATAAACATTAATAAATTCCATTATTCTTTTTTTTTGACGAATAATAAATTCCATTATTCAATAATGAAAGCAAATAAAATTTTAATAACTCTCAATTGAATAATTCATCGTTTAAAATAAGAGAAAATGAGACATGCACTATCAGTGTAAACCAGTTTTAAACTGGCGTCCAATAAGAACTCACCATTGTACAGTTATTTTTAAAATATAGTTACAAAATGAAGTGCTGTGGTAGTATGATAAACTCTCGTTGGATGTTGGTGTAAAATTTTTTTACACCGACAGTGCATCTTCATTAAACTCTTAAAATAATAATAATAATTATCACGGTTTATTGCAATGATTGCCATTTTGTCATATTAAACTCATACGTTGCTTAAAAACAAATATAATGTTCTGTCAACAAAAAAAAAGCACAAATATAATGTGATCGGTTAGTTACGGCACATGGTTTGTATTAATAAATTTGAACGCAGCCACATCCATGTTGTTTCAATTATAGTCCAACTTGAAAATGCTAGGTGTATTATTTCTTTCTTAATTATACCTTTTTTCTAATTGAATATTTTTTTAATAGTACACTATTTATTTTAATTATTACACTATCTACATTTTTCATTTTAATTTTTAATGAACTATTTGATCTTTGAATAAAAAATAATAAGAGAATTCAAAATAATATAAAAATCAAATAAACATGTCATTTTAATATTTTATATCATTTCATATTCATTAGTGATTCGGGGTAAATTGATCCTGAGTCAGGTTGAGGACCCGAACCCTAACCCAACTCCAAGTGGGTCGAGATCTTATATTGCCTCAGCCCTCATCGTGTCTTCACTTATATAACCTTCTTACCACCTTTGCTAGAAATCATCCTTATTTGTACGCATGATTCAATAGTATTAGTGCTAAGACAGTCTTCCTCGATCATCATCTCTCCATCTTGGTCGTACACGAGAAAAGTGAAGTTCCCATCCAACAGTCATCCAACGACAGACCTAAGTAGTGGAGAACGCCTTGGGAAACCTGCAATGGTAGTGGAGAACGCGTCCCGCACAATGCGTAGTTTTTTTTTTTTTTTTTACAAATAAAATGAAAAGAGCCTTGTTAAAACCTTCTGATGCAAAACTCCCCTTAGAGAAAAATACCTAGAATGAAAAAGAGTACCCCCCTAAAATTTATTAATAAAAATGGAAAAAAAGATAAACAAAAAAATATGGGGACTAGGCCAAAACCCATGAATATAAACAATAGTGACTCCAATAGGAATGAAGACCAAACCTATAAGAAAGAAGCTAAATCTAGGAAAATCAATAATGGCATGCAAAAACATCACTATAATGGCTTTAATCCCAACTATGTTGGCACCATAGATATTATCTATCATTTACAGCACACCAAAATCCAAGAAAAAATGGAAACAGAAAATAACCAATAAGGGAGGATTAGCAGCGATCCCATGGAGAATCACCTAAACCTATAACTAGGCAGACCTAACCTATTTCTGAACAACTCGTCAGCAATGAAACTAGGAATAAGGTCCCACCAAACAAAACCACTGATGCTAGTACCATGGCCAACAAGCTTATCAGCGCAAATATTTCCTTTTCTATAAATATGAGTGCAAATAAAGCTCATCTGCCTGGTCAAGTGAATACAGTTATTCTATCTATTTCTGAACTTCCAAGGAACCATCTTATCATTCTTGAAAGCAGAGACCATCAACTGAGAATCACATTCTAACCACAAAAAATTTCAACCTTTGTTAAAAGCAATTTCTTTAGCCAGCATAGCCCCTATTAGCTCTGCATGAAGCGCAAAGTTGATACCAATGTTAGTAGAAAAGCAACCTAGGACAGCAACACTTTTATATCTAAAAATACCACCACAAGAGGCTGGGCCAGGACACCCTTTGGCAGCCCCGTCAGTATTGCACTTAATCATATAAGGAGCTGGGAGAATCCAATAGAAGAAGACATAAAATAATTGGAGGCGTTTCCTGCTAAAGCCACATTAGGAATGATTAAATTAATAATCGAGTCCAATGGGATAATTTTATTATCAAACTTGGCTTTGTTCCTATAGTTCGAAACAGACATTAACAATAGCAGCAGAGACAATGTCACACATTTGAGGACTCCAACCATGAAGAGACAAAGATAAAATGTTCTGAAAAGAGGAACTATCTATCGAAGTGTTCGAAATACCTCCAAGCCAATTCCAAATAGATTTGGCAAAAGAGCAGTCAAGAAAAAGGTGATGAGTAGATTCTGAGGCATTACCACAAAGACTGCAAACTGAAACAACAGTGCAACCTCTATTCCAAAGTTGATCATCTGTCGGCATCTTGTTATGAAGAATCCTCCATAGAATAAAGGATTTAGAGGGTGGAATAAAATTCTTCCAAATAATTTTAGTCCAAGGGACCACCTGTCCCATAGGGTTATGGAAAAGGAATGTATCTTTAAAAGTCAAGTCCCTTGAAGTAGAAGTATTCCACATCAACTTGTCATCCACCGGAGCAGTAGGAATAACGACCCCTTGGATTTTAGAAAGGTGAGGGAAGTGTGTTATAAGAGCTGTAGGTATGGAACATCTACCATTAATAATAAAGTCACTCAAGGTAGCTTCAAAGTCCCTGTGCAAATTAGAAGGTATACCAAGAACATCCACAGTAGGCCTAGATAACCAAGTATCAGTCCAAAAGTTTATTCTGAGACCATTACCAAGCTGCCAAGAAGAATTCTCCAAAATCTCAGAAATGCAATATTTAATACTGATAAGTGCCAATTTTACTTACATTTTTAGAGCTTTTTATGGCATTCATTAACTCATTTGTTTGAATTAAAAGATGTTTTCTTACCTCAAGTTAGTATTTGTAAATATTTTTATTAGAGTATTATGTTTTTAATGATGTTAGAATTCATCCAAAATTCCTTGTTAAATTTATGTAGGCTGAATTGAGGCAAATCAAAGAAGGAATCAAAGCTGTCCAATTTTCGCTTGACCAAGGACACTCGCTCAGCGAATCGACCTGTAATTGTTACCTGCAAACCAACTTGAATTCGCTTGAGCGAAAATGCTGCGCTAAGCGACGACGCTTTCTTCAAAGATGAAGAATGCTATGCGACAGCGAAATCCTTGGAGCCGAGCGAATTCTAAGCGATTTAAACTCTGTTTCTTGAATTGGAGCAATATAAAAGGATAGATCATTTCAGCTTTGAAGGGACTGACGAAGGGAGAGGAATCAAAGGAGGAGAAAATAAGAGAACCTTTGGGGAATCAAAGGGACACTATCTTTCATCTTTCATCTCTCAATCTTCATGGTATTTGTATATGGCTCTCATGATAATGAGTAGCTAACTCTTTTGTAGTTGGGATTTGGATGTAATCAACCAAACTTTTATGTAATTTCTTTACAATTATATGCTATCTCTTCTTATCAATGATAGTGATTTCATTCTATGTTTAATGCTTTATATGACTTGATCAATCATATTTAGATTTGTGAGTTAGATTGTGATTGGAAAATACTTTCTAATTCTAGATTTGAATGAAATCACCTAATGAGTTTTGTTACTAGGAATAGAGCTTGATTCATTAGTTACTTTTGAATGCTAATCTTAATGCAAGTAATCTCTTTGAATAATCAAGAAATTGTTATTTAAAGTTAAAAGCTTAGAATCTCCTTTACTAAGGAATTGGTAATTGAGTAAACTTCATTCGTAATATCATTGGTAATGAAAATAGTCGTATATGAGTATTGAATTCATAAGTGGTGAGGTTGATGAAATCCAATCCCAACTCAAGCTTTCAATATTATCATCAATCCGCTTTACTCATTAGTGTTTATTTTCTTTAAAACTAAGAATTTGTATGTTAGAAATTCTTAATCTAAAAACATGAGATATTTTGTGAATATATATGTACATAGATCTTTTGGACTTAATTAGTATAAGTGTGAATTAAACGAGTATTACACGATTCCCTGTGGATACGACAACCCTACTTATCACTGTAAACTTCGGTATTTTGGTACGCTTGCCATAATCCTAACAAATACCAGGTCAAATAGAAGAGAAGGCATGATAATTCACAGGTGCATTATTTCTATAAACCCCCGCTTTCATTAAATGAGCCCATTGTAAATCAGAAGAAATGAAATTCCACCTAAGTTTCAACATGCCAGCATTGTTAATAGATTTGATAGATCTCAAGCCTAAACCACCTTCCTAAAGCGGCTTACACACCTTACTCCAAGCGACAGTAACAATTTTCCTGGTACTAATATCCCCTGACTAAATAAAATTTCTAATCCAAGTATCAACCAAAGCAAGTCTATCAGCTATAACTTTCGTGATAATATTAAATTTAAAATTAGCTAAAGCTATAGGTCTATACTGCTCAATTTTATCAGCTTCTGGAATATTTGGAATCAAGGTAACAATATTGGAATTAAAATTAAGAAGCAACCAACCTTGTTGAAAAAATTGCAGAATATCATTATAAACATCTTGAGCAACAATATCCCAATAATGATGGAAGAAAAAACCCCCAAAACCATCAGGGCCAGGAGCACTATCCCCATTAAGAGAAAAAAATGCATTTTTTACCTCCTCAAGAGAGGGCAAACTAGTAAGCATAACATTATCTTGATCCGAGACTAGAGAAGGAATAACCTCACTGATAAGATCATTAGGATGACAATCATTATTAACAGAAAACAAATTCTGATAGTAGCTCAAAACATGGTTCTCTATATCACTAGCCTTTGAGAGAATATGGTCACCATCCTTCATAACAGAAATTCTCTTAATTACATTTCTGATCTTAGTCATTTTGTGGAAAAAAAACTGCATTTCTATCCCCAAAAGAATGCCAATTAACTCTAGATTTCTTTTTCCAGTAAGCTTCTTAATAATTCAAAGCAATCTGTAAATTAGTCTGAGCCTCCTTCTGAAGAGAAAGTAAGTTATCAGAACCTCCATGAGTATTAATCTGCGCCTAGATGTTATCAAGCTTAGCTAAAGCTTCTGCAACATTAGTAAAACATTACCAAAAACAGAAACATTCCAATCTTTAAGCTTAGTCTTCAAATTTTTTAATTTATGAGAAAGAACATGCATAGGGCAGCCAGCAACAGAATTCTTCCAAACCTCAGAAACAGCCCTCTTACAATCAGGATGATGAGCCCACATCTTCATAAATTTGAAAGAAGAACATTTCCGAAGAGCATTTTTTGCATAAGCAAAAGGAGCGGGTAGTGATCCGACTTACTTCTAGTAAGGGTACTGTTGAGATATGTTTTGCTTAATTTAAGGGATTCCAATTTCTCTGTAAAATAGGAAACTGTAAATTAGGAGATTTCCTATACTTATTTGTAGGCACAATAGCTGAAAGTTAGCCTTATTTTTTCTTCTCACACTAGCTGTAATCGTTGGCTATATATTCCCTGTACAGATTCATTGAAAATATGGAAGGGAAAAATATTTCTTCTCAAATCAAACTTGGTATCAAAGCAGGTTACGACCTAGACCTAGAGGCATCATGAGCAATCCCAATTCCGATTCCGAAGGTCATGAAACACCAAAACGGGATCCTGAAACCTCTAAGATTAAGTCTGCTCCTGCCCCAATTATTATTCAGTCAGAGAGTTCATCCTTCAATGCTGGGATTGTACTCAATGAAACAAACTACGATATGTGGTCTCAGATTATGGAGATGCATCTTGCTGAGAAGGAAAAGCTATCATTTGTACGTGGTAATACACAACCTCCTGCCAAAAAGGATGATGGATACGAGAAGTGGTACTCTGACAATCAGAAAGTTAAACGGTGGCTGTTGATGTCTATGTCTCCAGATATTATGAAGCGATATATTCGCCTTAAAACTGCTCGAGAAATTTGGAAAGCTCTATCAAAGGCTTTTTATGATGGATCGGATGAACTACAAGTTTTCACATTGAATCAAAAGGCTTTCTCTGCCAAACAGAATGGTAAGTCACTTTCTGTCTATTATGGGGAATTGACTGAGATTTTCAGTGAACTGGATCATCGTGATAAAGTGATTATGGAATGCGAGAAGGACATTGCTGCTTATCACAAGTCAGTTCAACGACAAAGGGTGCATATTTTCCTTGCTGGTTTGGATGGTGAATTCGAACAGATCCGTGGTGAAATTCTGAGGAAGGATCCCGTTCCTGAGCTAGAAGAATGTTTCTCAATGGTTCGCCGTGAGTTTGTTCGACAAACGACAATGAATGGAGAACTTGAAAGGCCTGAAGCTTCAGCCATGGTGAGCAGGAACAGATCAAATCAGAATTTTTCTTCTCAAAAACAAGATCGAACGAGGAACAATCACTCCAAATCTGTTCTTTAGTGCACTCATTGTGACCAATCTGGTCATACAAAAGATCGTTGTTTTGAACTTGTGGGGTACCCAGAATGGTGGGATCATAATCGAGATTCACGAAAGAGGCAATCAAACAAAACCCCCGTTGCTGCAGTTGTAGAAACAAAGACTGGTCAGGAAGATGTTGTTGGAAAATCTACAGCTTTGATAGCAACAGGAGGTAATGGTGGTAAGGCTTTAAATTCTGCTGCACTTGTTTCCAATAATACATGGATAATTGATTCTGGATCAACACATCATATGACATTTGATTCTAGACAAATATCATCTCTTATGCCCTCCTCACAAAAAATTTATTTCCACTGCTAATGGTTCCACCGCACTGTCATCGGAAGGGTCCTTATCTTTCACTGATACCTTGAACATAAATTCTGTTTTGGTTGTCCCTTCTTTAGATTGTAATCTTTTGTCAGTTTCTCAAATTACCACTGCTTTATCTTGTGTTGTAATTTTATGGCCTGAATATTGTGTGTTTAAGGACATCCAAACAAAGCAGACGATTGGTTATGGTACTAGACAAGGGAGGCTATATTACCTGAACTTGGAGTCAGAGAGCTCAACCCAACTACAACAGGCATTGACAGTGGACAGTGTTGAAGAAAAAGGGAAGGAATCTGAGATTTGGCTATGGCATCGACGTTTGGGACATGCTTCTTTTGGATACCTTAGAAAATTACTTCCTGCATTATTTACAAAATTTGATGTATCAAGTTTTAAGTGTGATGTTTGTGAACTTGCAAAAAGTCACCGTGCTTCATTTCCATTAAGTATAAATAAAAGTTCAATTCCTTTTATGGTTATACACTCTGATGTTTGGGGTCCATCCAAGGTGGCTACCTTAGGTGGATCGCGTTGGTTTGTTACCTTTATCGACAATTGCACTATAATGACATGGGTATGTTTGATGAAGTCCAAAAGTGAAGTAAATTTGTTGTTCCAGAAGTTCCATAAAATGATATGTACTCAATACAATGTAAAGGTGCGGGTTCTACGTAGTGACAATGGGGGTGAATATTTAAGTTCTGAATTTCGGAAATATTTGGAAGCACAAGGAATTGTTCACCAAACTACTTGTCTCGACACACCCCAACAGAATGGAGTAGCCGAAAGAAAAAATCGTCATGTGTTGGAAGTTGTTCGTGCCTTATTGATAGAAGCCCATATGCCATTGTCTTATTAGGGGGAAGCACTCACCTCTGCAGTATATTTGATTAACCGAGTTCCCTCTAGCACTAATGATTTTAAGACACCATTGCAGGTTCTTACTGAAGCAGTTACTGCACCAACTGTTCCAAACTTGACTCCTTGTGTATTCGGTTGTGTAGCATATGTTCACCTCCATAAACATCAGCGTAGCAAGCTAAATCCTCGAGCATTGCGTTGTGTCTTTCTAGGATACACTACTAATCAAAAGGGATACCGATGTTATCATCCTCCAACTCAACGAATGTTTGTTACATTGGATGTTGTTTTCCATGAAAACTCCATGTATTTTTCCTCTGAGTCAGAACTTCAGGGGGAGAAACAAATGGAAGTTATGACTCTAGATGATGATGGTCATGAGAAAATAAAACTATCTGAAGAAGAAGGAGGTAGTAGTATTAATGAGGAATCTGAAATGGGATTAATGAGCCCACTATACTCTGAGGATAACACATCACAAGAAGATCAACAAATGGAAGTACTGGATCCACTTTCATCTGAGGAACACGTAGCCCCCCAAGAAGTTGATGTACCATACCAATCGTCGGCTGAGGATGCTCCTGATTTCGTGGTGTATGAACCATCCAGAAAACTACCACCACGACACAATAGAGGTATTCCTAAACCCACTTATGAACCTGAGATTTCCAGTAAAGTTAGATACCCAATGAACCATTATGTGTCTAACCATCGTTTGTCAGAATCAAATCAGTCATTTTCAAATCAATTATCTACTGTATTTGTTCCTAACAGTGTGCAGGAAGCCTTAATGGACCCAAGGTGGAGAGCGACTATGAATAAGGAGATGAAGTGGTTAGATAAAAATAATACTTGGGAAGTCGTTGAGTGTCGAGCACGGAAGAAAACTGTTGGATGTCGATGGGTTTATACGGTTAAGTACAAAGCAGATGGTACAATAGAGCGTTTTAAAGCAAGATTGGTGGCTAAGGGATATACCCAAACCTATGGAATTGACTATACAGAGACATTTGCACCGGTAGCTAAAGTCAATACAATTCGAGTTTTGCTATCTCTAGCGGCAAACTTGGATTGGCCATTACAACAATTCGATGTGAGGAATGCCTTTCTTCATGGCGAATTGTCTGAAGAAGTCTATATGGATCTTCCCCCGGGTTGCAAGATACCAGAAGCATATAATAAAAAGGTGTGTAGATTAAAGAAGTCGTTGTATGGGTTGAAACAATCTCCAAGAGCATGGTTTGGTAGGTTCACAAAATCTATGAAAGCATTTGGCTATAGTCAAAGTAATTCAGACCACACTCTATTCTTGAAAAAAGGGCAAGGTAAAATCACTGCACTTATTGTATATGTTGATGACATGGTAGTTACTGGGAATGATGTTGAAGAGAGAAAAGCTCTTCAAAGTTACTTGTCCAAGGAATTCGAAATGAAAGATCTTGGTCCCTTAAAATTTTTCCTTGGGATTGAAGTGTCTAGATCAACTAAAGGAATTTTCTTGTCTCAAAGAAAATATACTTTAGATTTGTTGAAGGAAACTGGTATGTCAGCTTGCCAACCAACTGATACACCTGTTGAAGGAGGATTGAAATTGTTTACTGATCCAAATCAAGTTCCAGTCGATAAAGGGAGATATCAGAGACTTGTAGGAAGACTAATGTATTTGGCACACACAAGGCCAGACCTTGCCTATGCCTTGAGTGTTGTGAGCCAATTCATGCATAATCTCGGAGAGCAACATATGAATGTTGTTATGCGTATTCTGAGATATCTAAAATCTGCTCCAGGAAAGGGAATTTTGTTCACAAAGAATGGAAATATTCAGAGTATAAGTGTATATACAGATGCTGACTGGGCTGGATCTATAGACGATAGAAGATCTACTTCGGGTTATTTCACCTTTGTAGGAGGTAATCTTGTTACATGGAGAAGCAAAAAACAAAAAGTTGTTGCATGCTCAAGCGCAGAGGCTGAATTTAGAGGAATGTCACTTGCATTACGAGAAGGAATATGGCTAAAACTACTTTTATCAGATTTGGGTTATCCCCTTGAGCAACCTATTCAACTATATTGTGACAATAAGGCTGCATGCGATATAGCCCATAACCCAGTCCAACATGATCGTACTAAGCACGTGGAAGTAGATAGATGCTTCATCAAGGAGAAATTGGATGAGAAGACGTTGGAGTTACCTAGGATTCGATCAGAGGATCAACTGGCTGATATCCTAACTAAAGCAGTTTCAAATCAGATGTTGTCAAAGGTTGTGAGCAAGTTGGGCATGTGGGATATTCATGCACCAACTTGAGGGGGAGTGTTGAGATATGTTTTGCTTAATTTAAGGGATTCCAATTTCTCTATAAAATAGGAAACTGTAAATTAGGAGATTTCCTATACTTATTTGTAGGCACAATAGCTAAAAGTTAGCCTTATTTTTTCTTCTCACAATAGCTGTAATCGTTGGCCATATATTCCCTGTACAGATTCATTGAAAATATGGAAGAGAAAAATATTTCTTCTCAAATCAAACTGGTACTACAGTTAACATTGTCCTAAATATTAATCCAATCCTCATTTCAAATAGATCTATCCAATCTCTTCTCAGTATAATTATTACTAACTCTAACATTAGACCAAGTATATTGAGATCCCCTTGTATTAATATGGATCAATTGATTCAAATCTGACCAATTCACAAAATCATTGCAAGAAATAACTGAAGGAAGATCCTTACCTCTCTGCTCATGAGCACCCAAAACAGCATTAAAGTCTCCTATAAAATCCCAAGGAGCTGGATAATCATGCTGCAATTGAGTCAAATCACTCCAAAGCCGTCTCCTAGCAATGTAATTTGTGGACGCATAAACAGCTGAGAAATAGATAGTCTGATTATCCATAACTAAAGATAAGGCCACCTGCTGATTAGTAGAAGAAATAATTATTGGGCTGAAAGCATCAGTACAAAAGCACCAAAGATTAGAAGACAAGGAACCTCTATTATTCTCTGCAAACAACTTCAAATGTAACTTAAAAAAAATTAGAAGGAATTTGATGTAAACCAATCCAAGGCTCAGATATGAAAAAAAAATCAGGCTTATGCAACTTGCAAAGCTTTTTTAACACTACTCTAGTGTCAGGATTACCAAGGCCACGGACATTCCAGTAAATCACTTTTAACATTGAGGAGAATGTTGGAGACTACCCTTAGAACGAGTCATATAACCTTCCTTTTTATGGACCTGTAGTTGCTTCTTGCGCAATTTTTTCTTCTTTGATTTAGACAAAACCTCTGTAAAATTAGCATCATTAGTATCAACTAAATACTTAGATGATGCCACATGTGAATCTTCGTCATCTGAAACATCTTCAGTATCATCAACAGAATCACTCCAAAGTCTACCAATGCATAGTACCCTAGGGGAAGTTAAGGTTTATTGCCATTAGGTATGTGCACTGTTCGTCCCTCCACCATGTCATCTACCTTACTAACTTGAGTATTAATTGAGTACCTTTGCAGGTACACGCCCCATCTTGCACCATCAAAAGTGAACCGACCTGTTGTAGGAAGGCAGCTGAACTAGGTCAAATCTTGGAAATGCAATTAGCTTATTCAAAAATCAATTTTATCAAACATTTATAATTTAACTAGTGTATTAACTCGTGTGATGCATGAGTGATATTTGAAGGTTATCTAGTCGTGTAAAAAAATAAAAGGCCTAAAATATTTTCAAAAGATAATAAAAAAATGAGCATAGATGAATCTCTAATATAATAACAAATATTAATATGATTTAAAGGTGAATCCATAGCAAAAATCAATAATAAAAACTAAAATTAAAATGTAACTTATATAAAAGTCCTATTTAGTAATCTTTATACTATACACAATCAAAGCATTTTATAAGTAGTTTTTACAGGTGTTAATCAATGAGATAGGTTTCGCCATATCATCATTTTTTAATCATTTTTTATGCCTCTTTTGGTGAAAGCAACCCATTAGTTTCCAGCAGGACCTCTCCCAACCTACATCCGAGCATGACAACGGTATAAGACAAAATAGTGTTCACGATGTTCTCTCTATACTTCTCTCCTCTGTTCACGCTGAAAAACTTCTCTCACACACCTTCTCTATCAAATTCAAAATTCAAATTTCACTTCCCTCAGAATCTGTTCCCAAACCTCTTCCTCCCTCCATCTCTGTCATCCCTCTCCTCCTCCAACCTCTTTCTCCCTCTCTATCTCACTCTTCGTCCTTCACAATTTTTCTAACCAAAAAATACTTCTTGGGTGTGTTTGAAAACTCACAAGCTTCTTCAATTTCTACTGTTTTGCTGCTGAGAAGTGAGATATGAACAAGGATTGATTCTACAAGGAGGCATTGGGTTCATTTATTTTGGTTCAGAACTTGATTTTCCATTTTCATCGACATCCCGAGCGAAAATGGTGGCGATTTTTTTTATCAAAATAGCACATTGGCAATCACGAAAATGAGAAAGTGAAAATCACAGAGTAAAAGATTGTCTTCTCAGTTGGAACAATTTCTCTCTCATTTTTTTGCGTTTCTCTTTTGCTCCACTTACTCTATCTCTTTTTTTTGTTTTTTTTTGTTTCAGATCTTGCAGAGACTCTTACCTGCGAGGAATAGCAATCACTGTTGTTGTGGCCGTTGAAATTTGAGGGTTATAGTTGTCTTTCGATGGTTGTTGACGCAGTGGGTTATGGGAAAAGTAAGTAAAGTCTAATTTATTTTTGTTGTCCTTGATTTCTATTATTTTTGGTTGCGGTGTTGGACACACTCAGAGACCTTTTGATGGAAATATGAAATTATGAAGGAAAACTTGTGCTACTGCTTTATAAGTTGAGTCATCCATTATGTATAATTCATGATTTGTTAGTGATATCCCGCCAGAGCTTATCCTTCATGATAATCTCTTACCTGATAAGGAGCACAAAAGCTCTTGAAACATGGGGTCTGTAAAAGATGTGCTTCCATTCCAATCTCGAAATTAATTTTTGATTTCTTACTCCTATTGATGTCATGAGGCTTTTGACTCATCTAATTTAAGTGCTTTGATTCATATATCTGATAATTTTTGTAAAATGTGTTTGATAATGCATATTATTTGCCTCTACCCTATTAAATAGCTGAGATATAACTTGCATGCTTTTAAATGTTTTTTTTATGTTTTGTGGTTTACAAGGAACTCCCATATGACTCTTTTTCGACATTGGCTTAAGAGGAACTTTGTTGGAGCTTAGAATCATATATAACCTTTGTTGGAGCTACTACCTAGACATTATGTAGAAATTTGACATTTGAGAGAAGAATGATGAACTTGTTGCCAGGGGACATAAAATTTTGGAATGGTTGGTGTGATTATGTATTTTTATTTTTCATGTCAGTGACTCTTTTTACATCACTCTATTTGGTTCTTACTTTTGAAACATGAGAAAGCTCATGGGGGAATTGAATTTTTTGAGATAATAGCAGAATTACAAAGCCATTGATCTAAAAGTCTGTTGTATCTTATTTTGATTTTGAATAATGATCTCCTTTACATCTATTAATATCTTTAATGTAAAACAACTTTACTTGATTCATTGTATAACGGTTTTATTTCTGGCTAGAATCTAAACTGATACTCCAGGCATATTGCGTATGTATCCTGTTTCAAATGTGACATCTACTTCCCTTTGGCAAATATCACATTTAACGACTTATTTCATGTAGTGATTGGCAAATTTATACACTGTGTGATGGTTATTTAATGAACATGTCTGTTGAGTTACTAACAAGAATAATGAACAAATATCAAAGGCAACCAATACTAAATTTAATAGCAATCACAACAGTGCAATAAAGTTAATCAAACACGAGTAAAGAGTAGGAAGAATCACACCGCTATTTGGTTACGATTCATTTAAAAAGATGACCTACGTCTGCGGGAGAGAGCAGCCCTCCGTTTCACTATCAAAGAGTCTTTACAAGAGATTACAATTACTTTGAACCCCTTTACACTGTCCAAGAAGAACAAACCCAAGAGTTCCCAATCCCTCTCTCTTTTCCTCTATGAAAAAACTCTTAAGAACAACAATAGAGAAAGCCTTCAATCCTCCCTCTATTCTCTCCTAAGATCCCAAGGTGTTTAACAGTGTTTCTCAGCCCCTAAAACCTCACAAAGACGCTCAAAGACGGCTGCACACAACCCTAGAAAAGACTGCACCTCCTCTCCTCACATTTCTGCAGCATCAGGTTTATAAAACCCGACTGTGAATCGATTCACAGACATAGGTGAATCGATTCACCTAGTTGAAAAAGTCTCCCCTGCACGAATTAATGAAATGAATCGATTCCTGCAAGCTTCCCATGCGATTCACAGAGGCGTGCTTCGATTCACAGAGAACCAAACATGCTTGAATCGATTCACATAGCTAGGGAATCGATTCCCAGTGTTCAAGAAACACTTTCAAGCAATTCCATGATCCTCCAAACTGATTTTAAGGCACTCTAAACTCCACAATTCTCCACCTTGACTTCAAATAAGTGGTGATGCTCAACTTTATCCATCAACCACTATTGCTCTCTCCATTACCGGAATTACGCCTCAACGCCAAATGATCAAGTCAAGTGATCCTTGAACCTTGATCTAGGAAGATACTTGTGAACTTTCACAACCATGCGAATCCCCAATTCACCAATCATACTCTTCATTGTGACTCCACCGAAGTTGTCTTCACATGCTTCAAAACCGCTTTCAAAGAGCCATACCTCCTTTTCTCCTGGTTCTTCCCAATATTCGTTCCAAGTGTCATTTCCACAATGCCGAGATCCTTCATCTCAAATCCAAGCTAACTTCCCTTGAGCATACCAATCTCCTCCTTGCTAGAACTTGCCTTTTGAATATCATTCACACTCTCCAACTCAAGATTGACCTTACACACAAGCCTCTCCTTGTACCTTGGTTCTTCAAACTCAGGAATACCTTCCGCTTTCATGAAGTTCCACTTGCATCCAACTACCACTTGACTTTTCCTAGGTAGATTCACAAGTTCCCAAGTCCTGGGTTCTTCTCCAATAAATTCACACCTTCATTCATTGCCTTCAACCGCTTCTCGACTCTCCATGCATACCATTGCTTCATCAAGTCCCTTGGTCCCAGTCTTGAACCTCTTGATCACAAACAAAGCATAACAAACAAGATCGGCATACCCGTATCTCTTGATTGCCACAGTCTCCCTCCTTTCTATCTCTTGCCAACAGATAACTGTGATCCACTGCTTGTTGTCTTCCTCACAGAACCCACGATGGTGGAGGACTATCCTCCTTTTCATCATTCCCGGTCTCACTAGTGGTAGACTCCACCTCAAACCGAAGTTTTCTCCACCTCCACTTGAAGCATTATCCTCCGTGTCTTTGCACTTCATCCCATGCGGGTCTCATCGAAGTGACATCCTCGCTATGATAACCTTTTGACCCTCCGATTCCAAATTCCACAACTTGTATCCTTCACACCTCCTGATATCCGTGAAGACACATTTCTGACAAATCTAACATCAAGTCATTCCGCTTGATATGCAAAGGCCAAAGCTCAGAAACCTTCAACTTGGAGTAGTCACGGCTCTCCCACTCCAAACCTCCATAGGTGTCTTGAAGTCTACCGTTGATGGACATCTGTTGATCAAATATGTCTTTGCACTCACGGCCTCGCCCCGTAAGCTTTTAGGTAACCCACCCTAAAAGCATACTCCTCACCCACTCCAAGATGGTCCTATTCATGCATGTTGCTAGGCCATTTTGATGCAGTGAGCCTTCCACTGATCCTATGCCTCTGAATACCTTGTTTCCTCGCAAAACTTATCAAAATGCTCCGAAAGAAACTCCAGGCCATTGTTAGTCCTTAAAATTTTCGGTTTATTCCAATTTGATTTCTATGAGAGTATGTCATTCCTTGAACTTTTCAAAGGTGTCACTTTGCTTTCAAAATGTGACCCATACTCTCCTAGAGAAATCATCAATCATGGTGAAAAATAGGAACTACCCCACATGAGTACTCTCACTCTAGCCGACCCCAAAGATCCGAGTGAATGTACTCAAAGAGTTTACTAGAATGATGCATGCCACCCCCAAACTCAACCTTATGATGTTTGCCTAGTATGCACTTATCACAAAATTCTAGCTTATCCAATTTATCACCACCTAGCAAACCTTGTTTAGCTAGTTCAACTAAACCCTCTCACTTTAACATGCCCTAACCTCTTATCCCATAACATGGTTTTCCCATGCAAGGTTTGCCTAGCTAATGATGCATGCCCAATAATAGTAGAACCCTCTAATATGTACAAACCACACATTTTAGTCCCCTTAGCTATTATCAATGCATCATGCGAAATTTTCATCATACAATGCTCAATACTAGTGCAATAGCCTAATCCATCAAACATGCTTATAGAAATTAGATTTCGCAGTTTAGGAACATACCTCACATCTTGTAAAAAGGAATTCATGGTTGTCATACATCTTAAGACTAATTGAACCCATACCTTGAACTTTGCGCTTATGTCACCAAGGCTGAACTCTCCACCTTGCTTGAGCTCCAAAGTTTCAAAATATTCCTTCCTTGGACACATGTGAAAAGAGCACTTGAGTCCATAACCCAACTCCTCTGCGGTTCCCAACTCGTAACTACTAGAGCTCCTGCATCCTCATAACCATCCTCCATAGCAATCGCAACCTCCACTTCAATCTTCATTGCCCTCTCTCTCGGGACAATCCTCTTAAAGTGACTAACCCCTATGACAATTAAAGCATTTGTACTTAGCTTTATTGTCCCTTCCGACTTGGATTTCGCCAGGCTTTCCTTTACCGTTTCCTCTACTCTCATTCTTTCCCC
Source organism: Calophaca sinica (assembly GCA_037113605.1). NCBI lineage: Eukaryota > Viridiplantae > Streptophyta > Magnoliopsida > Fabales > Fabaceae > Calophaca > Calophaca sinica. The sequence continues at coordinate 12,608,063 of CM073731.1, forward strand.
TCGAGACACTCAAGCCTTCCCCACTATCTTCCACCTTCAAGTCTTGAAGCTTGGTTATCTCCTTGGTCCTAATCGATTGTTGGGACTCTCCAAGGCAATAGTAGACTCCTTGCCATGAGGAGTGCATCCTTAAAATGTTCAAAGGACCTAGGCAATGAATTCAATAAGAGTAAAGCCTTATCCTCGTCATCGAGCTTCACGTCAATATTCAGTAGAGTCATCGATAATTTTGTTGAATTAGTTAGTTGCTCCAATAATAGGTTTGGTCTCTACCATCTTGAATGAGTAGAGATATTGTTTACATAACCTGCGGCCAATGACTTTGTCATGTACAACGATTCTAACTTTGCCCACATCTCCGCCAAGTGCCTTCTCTCTCTTGCAACTTCCTCAATGCCTTATCGCCAAGGCACAAGATAATGGTACTTCTTGCCTTATCTATCATCTTCTTTCTTCTCCGCTTGAGACAGTTGGCGGCATTCTTGCCTCACCCTTCAAGGCTTCAAAGCACTTGTTGAATAAGTATTGCTTCCATCTTCACCTTCCATAGACCGAAGTCATTATTATCGGAAAAACTTCTCGATGTCCCATTTAGTACCCAATGGTGCACAATTGAATTATTTGTTATTCCCACAGGCGGCGCCACTTGTTGAGTTACTAACAAGAATAATGAACAAATATCAAAGGCAACCAATACTAAATTTAATAGCAATCACAACAAAGGCAATAAAGTTAATCGAACCACGAGTAGAGTAGGAAGAATCACACCGCTATTTAGTTCTGTGAGCTTCGCCCCAAAAAGATGACCTACGTCTGCATGGGAGAGAGCACCCGCTTCACTATCAAAGAGTCTTTACAAGAGATTACAATTGCTTTGAACCCCTTTACACTGGCCCAAGAAGAGCAAACCCAAGAGTTCCCAATCCTCTCTCTTTCCTTTATGAAAAACTCTTAAGAACAACAATAGAGAAAGCCTTCAATCCTCCCTCTATTCTCTCCTAAGATCCCAAGGTGTTTAACGTTTCTCGGCCCTAAAACCTCACAAAGACGCTCAAAGACTACCGCACACAACCCTAGAAAAAGACTGCACCTCCTCTCCTCACATTTCTCGACATCAGTTTATAAAACCCGATCGTGAATCGATTCACACGACATAGGTGAATCGATTCACCTAGTTGAAAAAGTCTCCCTGCATTTAATTAATGAAATGAATCGATTCACGCAAGCTTCCCATGCGATTCTGAGGCGTGCTTAGATTCTGAACGAGAGCTAACATGCTTGAATCGATTCACATAGCTAGGGAATCGATTCCCAGTGTTCAAGAAACACTTTCAAGCAATTCTATGATCCTCCAAACTGATTTTAAGGCACTCTAAACTCCACAATGTCAACAATTGTAGGTTATTCATGTGAGGATTGTTTGTGATGTGTTGGATGATGGACAAGAAGAAATCTACCTATTAGAAGGAGGAAAGAGACTTGAATATTAAATTATTAATTGGTGAAGAATCGAATAATAAAAGTTGAGTGTTGTATATTTTTTATTTGACAAGCTGAGAACTGTATTGATAAATTTATAAATTTTTTTACACGAGTCATCATATTACTATGTTAACAGTGATTATACGTGCATATATACATATATATGTTTATGCTTTATCTCTGTTGTTCTGCAGTTTTCTGAGTGGTTTGATACCTCTTGGTTTGCCTATTGCTTCGGTCGTCCTCATAGCTAAATGGTAAAAACATCTTCTCTATAATTTCTCTGAATGGGTCACATTCATTATTTTTTTTGGTTTTCACAATAATTTAAAATTTATCTCTGTTGTTCAGCACTTATTTGTGTGGTTTTTTGAGTTTATTTTTTCTCTTGCTCTGTGTTTTCTGGTCATGCTCCGTGAAGTGTGCTTGGAATTCTGTGTTTCGTGATTTTATATGTGGTTGGTTTTTGATAGAAATTTCATAAAGGTTATTTGAATGGATTTGATGAATCTTTTTAACTTTTACAGATTTTGATGTTTTGCACATTTTCTGGTAATAGTATCAGAATTGGCTAACTGTAATTAGTATTATCTTCAATAGATTTGCAAGGTGATGAGCTGGCTAATTCATCCAGATGAGAAAATCTTTGTGCTCCACACAAACTCACCAGTTGCATAACAATGGCGATGTTTATGTTATTTGTAAGCAAAATTTATGAATCATTGTAAGCAATATAATAGTAATAAGCTTGCCAACCATCTCATGCCCAATAAAAATCCTCACAAGTTGATTTTTAACCTCAGCCGACTTCCATAAATTTGTTTTTTTTTTTGATACATTCTATAATATGTATCAGCATTTGTATTTATATTGTAAGATACGCAATTTGTATTATAAAAAAATACGCAATTCATCACCCAATGAATTTATAGAACTTCAAGTGAAACCCGTGCAATGCACCTGTGATGTATTATACGATATCGTTACATCTCAAACAAAACAATTCTTCAACGAATTTCTCTCCGTGCGTTGCACGGGTCCTCAATACTAGTTTATATGTCATTAGATATTAATAATAATATATCTATAGTATAATGGTATATGCTCTTTTTTATGCATATAATGGTCTATGCTAAGCATGATATATAATAAAAAAACTATAAGTTTTATACTAAAAGACTATATGAAAGTGTTATTTCCAATGAAATATTCACACTAGCATAACATTATTTTACATAACAACAACAACAACAATGACAAACGATAAACTAATAATTATTAATAGAATGTTTAAATGATAGTTTAGATACATTTCAATCTGATTTCTAACTTAAGTCAACTTTGATATTTTAGGTAATTATTAATAGAATGTTTACTATTAGATTATTTTATATTAGGTTAAATATGTTTTTAGTCCTAGTAAAATGAGTGAATTTCAGTTTTGGTCTCTATAATTTTTTGTTTTTGTTTTTATTCTTCTAAAATATGAAAGTGTTGCTTTTGGTCTCTACCGTCATGTGACGTCAATTAACTACTTATATGTCTTACGAAAGCTCACGTGGCCATCCCAGGTGACATCCAATGACGTATGTGATGCTATGTTAGCATGTAACTACCTAAAATTTTTTTCCTGACCCCTAAAGTGAATTTTTTTAGCTGCCCTATAATGAATAATAGGACCAAAAGCAATGATTTCAAGTTTTAGAGGATGAAAATAAACGAAAAACATTTTACGGGAACCAAAATCAAAATTCTTCTATTTTACAAGGACAAAAAAATTACTTTTATATTTTGGAGTGATAAAAATCAAAGAAATTTTTTTACAGGGACCAAAACCAAAATTTACCCATTTTATAGGGACCAAAAAGCTTATTTAACCTTTTTATATTTTAATATTATATCATTCAAATTTATTTGAATTTCATTGGTTATTCACGCCAAGTAAATAATAATAACGTTATTAATAATATTATGAAATTTGATTCAAGTTAATATTTTATTTGATTGAGATAGAAATACTTGAATAGATTCGAAAAGTGGCATTAACCCGTTAGTAAACCCCGACTATACATTATATAATAGATTATTTTAGAGAAAAAAGATTAAATGTGATGGTAACACTTGGTTTGAGATCTAAAAAATAAAATATTACTCTATTAGGTAATAAATATTTGCTTTCTTAATGACTTAGTTGTGCTTTATCTGTTATCTGGAATTTTTTAACTCGTTACTTTATTTGTATAAGCTTTTTTTTTTTTGATATAATTTATTTGTATAAGCTTTATAGTTTGGGTATGATATTTCAAATATAAATCAATTTGATTTTTAGTACCAATTTAACCGCATTTATTTTGAAATTACACCATCACATCTCATTTTCCTTTTTTTTTTTAAAAAAAATTTTAACATAGTAGTATTAGTAGTTAGGGGTGGCAAATAGATGGATTGGATAAAATTTGGTTTGGATTATAATAGATGGATTAAAAACAATCCATTTACAATCCATTAAAAAATTGTTGAAAAAATCCAATCTGTAGACGATTCATTTAATAAAAACCATCAAATCCATCCATAAAATTTTATCTTCTTTAAAAACAATTCTTTCCCAAAAACTTTTTTTTGAAAAACATATTATTTTCAGAAAAATATTTCCGGGAAGAAACACTTTTCAAAAAAATTTGGAAAAATATTTTTTCGGAAAAAATATTATTTCCGGGAAAAGCGTTTTTTAGAAATTTTTGGGAATTTTTTTTAAAAAAATATTATTTTCGGAATATTATTTTCCAAAAAAATATTATGGTAAAGAATTAGAAAAGTATTTTTAGTACAATGGATTTTACTTGTTATTTAATATGATCCAATGGATTTAAAAAACATAATGGATGGATAACTATCCATCCGTAAAATAAATAGATGGATTGGATCCAAGAAAAATGCTGGCAACTCACTATCTAACAATCACTTCCCAATCCATTAAAGATTTTTTTTGTAATGGTTGGATAGGATTAAAAGGATTTACCTTTGAATGGATGGGATGGATTGATAGATAAACGAATTGTTTTGCCACAGCTATTAATTGGTTAATAGTCAACCCATAAAACTTTTCAAACAAGCTTTCCTCCTTTAAATATAATGCTAAAAATATTAAATACCAGTAATCAATACAACAAGGACCCAAATACTAATGAGTCAAAAAAATATTAAATACTAGCAGTATCTTATAACCCAAATCAATACAGCAAGGACCACAAAAGTCGCATGTCAATGCCACAAACAATTTGGCATTAGCAAGTTGTAGATATACCTTGTTCAATGGAAATGCAACGTACCGATTTGAATTGACATAGATAATTATCATATTGAATTAATTTTAAGTTTGTATTATTAATATAAACTAGGGTTCCCTACACGTGGTAACATATTATTAAATTTTATTTTATATACGTGTGTAGTATAAACCAAGTATTCTCACGTGAAGACTAATGAGACAACTGATTAAGCTTGAAGTAACTCGTACCATATCCTCCAAATGCTCGAGTTTTATTTTATATATATGTGTGTGTGTGTGTATACACTCACAATGTACAACTTTATGTATCCATACCCAACAATGTTAGTTTTCCACATTCTGAATTCCATTGATTTTCAAACTTTCATAATTCTGTCCACTTTTTCATTTTTTTTGGAGATGAGTTGTTGTAAAGTTGAAAACACGGAACATTTTAAGCAACATTAATTGAAAGTGAAAGTATTAGTAAGCCTCAACTCATAAATTATGATGTTCAGCAATGAAAGAAACCTACTCCTGATTCAACAAACGCTAATGGGCCGGTTGTCTGCATCTTCCACTAACTTCAGCTGTCCATTTCTCCTTGGAAAAAAAAACTGTTTATCTAATTTTGACAAAAAAAGTAAAAATGTTTTTCCATCCAATCAATTTCGCACCTTGTCATTCACAGTTTTTCGTTCCGTTAAACAGGGAAAAAGACTTGTATAACTCAGACATATTACTTAGTGGTGATATTTTAAGTGGGAGATTGTTTATTTTTTTGATAAAGGAAATTGTTTTAATTATGTGCCTAAAATATTTTTGATAGTGACAAGTGTTAGGGATGTACTAGTACATGTGATCCTTCCAGTGCACTTTGATTAATGGCATAATCATTGACTTCCTAGCAATGCTTTATTAGGTACTAGTATGATCAAATCAGTTAAAAAATTGAATTCTGAACCAATAACAACTTTTTTTTTTTTTAAATATATGTTGATTAGTTGAACCTCGTTTTCTTTTTGTTAGGCTGTCCCCTAGTCCAAATAAGCATTTATCAACGTTGCTCGATTAGTTAAGAACCGTCTTTTTTTATGTATATTTGATTTGATCTGTTTTCTTCAGCAGAGCGTTACTTCACTTTTAAACTACAAATTGCTTTTGGATCCTTTGACTTTGACCAACCACCATCACTAATTCACTACTAACCTTGTTCACACCTCTCAAGTGGTTAAAATTTCCTAGTTTTAACCAAGAGAATCACAAACAGACACATTTCGAATGCAAAATCATGAGTTACCTCCGATGTGGATTCTGAATTAGAAGACAAAACAAAAAGCTGAAGTCATACTCAATTACTCATTACATGATGGATTGTAATCAGGTGAAATTCCTGCACTTAAATATCAACTATAATGGAGTAATGCTGAAGTTATATACTTTTAAAACAACATTGGAGAGGAGTGATGCAGAAATTAAAAAGAAGCAGATTAGATGGCTTTCCTTATCCAAGTGAATGACGTTATATATAGCTAAGACTAATGTGAATTAAATCGGATTTAGTATAAATTAATCATAACCCAACCCACAACTTTTGGGGTCCTACACATCCTAACCTAAACACACTTAGCTGTCTAGTATGCTCATCTGTTTCCACACGGCTCCACACCTTATCTGTCAATAATGGCGTTACATATCTCACAGCCCTATAACTTATAATCCAATCCATGAGTAGAGCAGTCAATAACAGCCCCCAGGCTGCGCGTCACATGATTTCAATTTTCAAACGCCCCTACTTAAATTTTGTTTCTTTTCTATAAATAAAATTGAGGATACAATATGAAGGTTTCTTTTAGGTTGAGTATTTTAGTTTGCACAATCTAGGTAGGAAATTGTGTTTGTTTTCCTTCTGGACTAGCAGCAGTGAACCCGTGCTTTAGCACGGGTGTTAAAAAAAGCATTATGACATGAGGATTTGAGAAAATTAGATTTTTGGAGGGAAAATAAATGTTAGCGGGTGAGTGGATGAATACGTTTTTGCGACGTAACATTAGTATAGTTAAGTTTCTTAAATAGATAATAGATTCGTGTCAAATCAGATGAATTTCGCAAAAAAATTATCTAAAAAGAATTGAGAGAGTCTTTTTTTTTGTTGTCAAAGATTGAGTAAATTAGTAAAACACATTATATTACTTGCTCCTAGAATACAGGCCTAATAGACATTTTGTCTTGTTTAAGAATGCTCTTAATCGTTGGGCCTAGTTTTGATTTTGGGTCTTCAAGCCTAAAGTTGATAAAGAGCTTTTGTTGAGTATGAATCTGGTGGCCACTTCCCCACATGGGTTATGAGTTACTTCCAACACCCCCTCTCCGTTTTTCCCCAAAAATGCCACTACCACTTCGTCTCCCTTTCCCCTCCCCTCACCCCTTCCCCCCACTTCCCCCTGTTGGAATTAATTCAGATTAGTGTTAGTTGTGTTAGTTAGTTAGTATGTGTAACTACTATAAGTTAGTTAGTGGGTTAGGTGTATTGGGCCAAAACTATTGTGGGCTTTTGGGCCTATTGTAATATGATATAAATAGAAGTGTGTAAAGTGTAAAATGTAGAAGTGTGATATTCATTCAATAATTAGAATTTATAGTTTTACATTCCCCTCTCTGTGTGTTTCTATTCTCTGTTTTATCTTTGTAAGTAAGTGACCACTCAAATGTGTGCATTCTTGCACTAACAGTGGTATCAAGAGCCATTGATTAGGGACTTGTGTGTTAATGGCTTCCGCAAAAGAAATTTTTCCAGTGACATTACCAATCCTTGATGGCAAGAATTGGGAGAAGTGGGTAGTGATGATGCATGTGATCTTTGGTTTTCAGTGAGTGCTGGAAATGGTGCAAAGAGGCATCCAAGAAGAGGAGGACATTACCTCCTACAAGAAATCCAAAAAAAGAGATTACAATGCTCTTTTCCTGCTTGGAAGAGGTGAATTTTGAGAGGATTTCTTGTGCCAACAGTGCTAAAGAAGCGTGGGAAATCTTGAATGAAGCTCATTGTGGAGCTGAGAAAGAAAAGAGTTCGCAGAAAACAAAGACAGAAGAGGTGAGAAAGAATGAATCTGAAGAAGAGAGACAGAGACGCACATAACAATTTTCTGAAATTAGGGTTTTCAGAAATTCGAGTCTTGCAAGTGATGATGAGCCAAATACTGCTCTAACAGAACCCAACCAAACCCCACAACCTCAAGACAAGAACGACGGTGGTGACTGTGGAGAAAGTGAAGGCGAGAGGGAACAGAGTTTGCAAGGCCGTGGTACGCCAACAATGGCTTTTGCGACCACAGTGGAAGATTCAAGGAGGGAGTACGGTGCTCCATTGAGAGAGACAGTGGCCAAAACAGAGATCGCGGAGGTGAAGAAGCAGGGTCGCAGTGTAAGGAATCTTCGGTGTGTTCGAACGCTGAGTCACCGTGGAGAAGGATCTCGAACAAAGCATTTCGTTGAGCTGGGTCAGAACGTGATGGCCATGGCTTTGTGGGAAAGAGAAACGCAAAGAAAGAAGGTGAAGATGCTGAGGATTTCGAACGAAGCAGAGAAGGACGATGATGAATCTTCTGTAATTAGGGTTCTGCGAATTGGGGTCGCGAGGATAAAGGCCACGAGTTTGAGCATGAGGGCCATGGAGACGAAGCCTGAATCGGTGAGAACAGCTGGGAAGAAGACGAAGATGCAGGAAACGCGTGAGGGAGAGAGAGAGAAGAGTTTTGTGAAATTAGGTTTCTGGAAATTGGGGTCGAGAAAATGAAGACCCGCTGGGTCAAAGACTTTGAGTTAGTGGGGCTAGCCTAATTTGCTGTAAGCCTGAATGTGAAATTAATGGACCCAACAGTGAAACAAGTGGACCAAAGTGGTGTAGCAATTGAAAAAAGTGGTGTAGCCAAGAAGCATATTGTTGTGAGCATGGGCCAGAGTGGTGGATCAATGGATCAAGCCCAATACTTGCAAAGGAGTGCACATGTGTTTGAGTCCATTAATCAGATTTTTCTCAATGTTGGGTTACAAACTAAACATTGGGATCTTAGAATAATTTTTGTTGTTACAAATTAAAGTGATTGTAGAATCTGAATTAAGGAGGTGTGTTGGAATTAATTCAGATTAGTGTTAGATGTGTTAGTTATTTAGTATGTGTAACTACTAGAAGTTAGTTAGTGTGTTAGGTGTATTGGGCCAAAACCATTATGGGCTTTTGGGCCTATTGTAATGTGATATAAATAGAGGTGTGTAAAGTGTAAAATGTAGAAGGGTGATATTCATTCAGTAATTAGAATTTATAGTTTTACATTCCCTCTCTGTGTGTTTCTTTTTTCTGTTTTATCTTTGTGAGTGAGTGACCACTTAAATGTGTGCATTCTTGCACTAACCCCCTCCCGTCTCCCCATACTTCCTCGTACTGCTTTGCCCCACCCTTGCCCCACCGTTTCTTCTATTTTTGAAATTCATTTTTTAGTAGGGATGCAATTTTTTTAATTCTCGAAACATGTTTCCTGTTTCCAATTTCTTTTGGAAACTCCAAGTTTATAGAATAGCAAAAAAAAAACTTGGGAGGGGGGTTGTGGGGGAGGGTGGGAGGGGGGGTCAGGGAAGGGGTGGCACTTGGAGGTGGGGGCAGTGGGTGAAGGGGTGGGGTGTCGCAGAGGAGGAGGAGGGGGAGGAGGAGGAGGGAGAGCGAATAGAGAGAGGGAGGGATATGAGTATTTTAGAAAAGTGGTACTATTTATCACGAAGAAAAGCATCACGAAGGCAACATGAATTGATTACACATGTTGGATTTCCCATTTGTCGGAAAACATGAGCGAATAAAAATGAAAGAGACCCGGCCACGGTTACAATTCTCCCCTTGTGATGTTTTCGTGAGTATTTTTTTCTTGACATGGGTGATTGGAGAGGGGTGCTGTTTGAAAAAAGGGGTGTTGAAAGTCAACCCATGGGTTACGGTCATATGGAAATGGAATCATTCATATTGTTAGCATCACAATCAATCACCATCATCATTCACAATGTTAGTGGTCCTCGCGATACGTGGCGTGGCCCAACCTTCTAACCTTGATGCTACCACAAATTTGTAATATCTAATGAGCCCTGTCATGGATATTGGTCACCAGAATTTGGTTACTCATATCTTGGACCAACATTCTATTTCGTGGCCCATTTCTGTTATTCAACGGGTCACCGTTTGACCCGAACAAATTTATCCAAAGAAAGAACAATCCCCACAACAAATGGATTAAAGGATATGAGATGTTTTTTTTTACTCAAAAGGATATGAGATGTTTGGTAGGTGATATTTCATACTACCTCCGTTACTTTTTAGATATTTTTTAAGGTTGTTTTACACAAATCAAGAAAATCAATAAATTTGTTATTCTTGATGAAATTATTAGTTTTGTTCCCTGTGATAGTGTGATACCCTTGACTGTTTATTATCTCATTACAATTATTTCTATCTATAAAATAAATAGTTAAGGATATAATTGATAAAAAAAAATAATAATTAATGTAACTTTTAACTTTGAAAACGACATATAAATAGTAATAAAATTTCTCTAAAAAATGGACAAATAAAAAGGAACGAGAGAGTATATTTACATGATACTATGATATCTTAAATGCTTATATTTCCAAAAGTTAACACAACCAGACCATCTTAAATATTTTGGAGGCCCTGTTCTAATCTTAAAAATTGGGCCCCTAATAAAAAAAGGGCAATTTTAATAATTAAATTGGGCTCCATTAGGTAGTCATGCACTGAAACATTTGATTTTCTGTGCGTAAGTTCCGTGCGTAAAACGTAATTTGGGGCCCGTGAAATTATTTTTTTTGGTAAAACGAAAAAACGCTTGAAAATTTCTTCCGTTGATTTTTTTTGTGTGTGTTTATTGAGCAAAATTTGGGGCCATGTGCTATTGGTCTGTTTTTATAGCCCAATAGCAGCCCAATAGCAGGCCCTGAATACAACCTTAATCACACTAATTGGGAATGCAGCCAAACTTTGAAACACCATATGTGGATGATTATTTTTAATTAACACATGCTATAATGATTATTCCCTTCATCCTAAATTATAAGAGCCTTTTGACTTTTTTATTTGTCTTATTTTATAAGGTACTTTTGAAGTTTGTCTGTAGCATTAATTATTTTTTCCCCTATTACCCTTATTTAATTTACCTTTGTTTTAATCAATAAATTAAATGAAGTGTAGTTTAATTTACCTTCACAATAAATTCAAGGGTAGTTTAGGTACAATAATAAAAATTGTAGACAAATTTATTTTAATGCTCACATCGTTTTGTGAATTGATTAATTAGTAAAACATACCCACATCATATTTTAATTGATTACAAATGTCAAATCGTTTTGTGAATTAATTAGTAAAACATACCCACATCATATTTTAATGCTCGTTATATTGGAAGGCAAGGAAGGAGCCACCATCAACAAGATGACATTACAATAAAATATTATTACAAAGTCAATATTTTCAATGTTGTGATAGATTCTCAATTGTAGGAATTGAATGCCAAATTCAATGATAACACATTAGAACTACTCATTCTTAGTTCAACTTTATATTCGAGGGAGATGCAGATATCATTCAGAATTTATGACATTTGTCAGTTGGTCAGAGATTTTACCCACAAGACTTTGTAGAATATGAGATGATACGATATGCAATTTGAGCACTTTGATCATGTGAGACAACTTATTGACTTTGGAGCATTGAAAACTATTTATGATTTACGTCATTTGCCGGTAAAAACTAGAAGAAGGATAAATCCTCTTTTGTATAACTCCTATTTTCACACTTTTTGTTTCTATTGGTACTACAGAGTGGTCTTTTTTAGCCATGAATATAGTTAAGACTGCATTTCGCAACAAGAAAGAAGATAAATTTTTGTCTGACTGTCTGCTAGTATACATTGAAAAGAAAATTGCTGAAGAGTTTCGTGTATATTCAATTATAGATGATTTTCGTGACATGCAGGAAAGACATTCTGTATTTTGACATATTTCTAATGTAATCAACGTTTTAGAACATATAATTATTAATATTTTGTATTAAACATAATGCGTATATGTATTTGTTGAATGAACTCTAATTTTTATAGTTGGTCTCTGTTGTGATGTAAGTATTGCTTCGTTGCTAATGAAAGGGACCTTCAGTTTTTAATACATGAACCCTTTAATAGCAATTCCTTGTGAAACGGCTATATATTGAATAGTGGAACCGCCATTGAGGTGTTCAGATAATATTTTTAAGGTTTAGTTGCACTTTTGGTCCCCAACTTTTTCAATTTGGTGATTTCGGTCCCCCTATTTTATTTTTTGGCGATTTTGGTCCCCCAACTTTCTCAATTTGGCGATTTTGGTCCTCACACTTTTTAATTGCACTTTTAGTCCCTCAAAATCATAATTTTTTGCACTTTTGGTCCCCAAATATCTTGGATTTTGGGGAAGTGGGGGATCAAAAGTGCACAATCCATGATTTTTAGAGGACCAGAAGTGCAATTAAAAAAACATAGGGACCAAAATCACCAAATTGAGAAAGTTAGGAGACCAAAATCGCAAAAAATAAAATAGGGGGATCAAAATCACCAAGTTAGAAAAGCTGAGGGGCCAAAAGTACATTTAAGCCTATTTTTAATCTTAACTTTCATTAATAGTTCTAGGTAGAGTTGCTTCTATTTGAGTGTTATTAAAAGATAAATTTAACATAGGGTAAATGCTCATGGTTATTGCAAGTCATTATACTTTTTTGTTTACAAGCAACTGTAAAATGGTTTATCCAAATTAACTCTAGGTGAAAGTGAACAACAATAAGAATTCATAGGATTATACGACAACATATATATTGGCATCACAAGGATGGCCAAATCCTGCCTTTGATATTGCCGTGTTAATGTCTACCGCACAAGAATTCATATGGACAAATAAATCTCTAACTACTAAGAGCCCAAGGCAAGAAACTTTCTCAAGACAGGAATTATTTTGTGACCACAACCCACCAAAAGCATGTCAACCTACAATTTTATGTGTCATCCCAAATTTTGACCAAACAAAAAAGTGTCGTCCCGAATGAATCAAAGTGGACTACACATATATAGCCTCTAATTAAGACTCAACGAAATATATTCGTACTAATTAACATAGATAAGCCTCTTTCACTTCTTTGCCTTTGATGAACATGGAATTGAATTTTGGTTAAATGTAAAATACTATGAGCCTATTTGGTTGAGATTATTCGCACCGTAACAGTGCAAAACATGCCAAGTTTGGCTTTCCGGGGCTATTTTCTATGAAGCGTCTCTCTTGCTACTTCAGATGAAATCGATTTTGGGCACCGCTGCATTTGTAAAAATCTTATACAAATATACTCTATAACCAGGCCTCACTCGCCATCATACCATGTTGAATTATTTTGTGTTTTTTAATTATAGAAAAGTTTAGGCGAGTTGAGTCATAAAGATCCATCAAAATCATAAAAATTCTCAATGCTCAACGATCGTTTATATAGTCGTATCTTTACCAACTAAATCAACCTTAGTTGGCTAATTTATTTTGTTTTTGATCTAATTCAACAGGTACTCATCATATGCATTCCTTTTGGATTCAGCTCTACTGTACGGTCATGATCAACCACCTTGCAAGAAATAAATAATCATTTTTATAATGATTGCAATTGCAATCCTAATGATAATATAGGTTCCTATAAAACCATAACCATTCAATCGCTTTATATAAGCAAAATTATATTACAAGTACGTCCCTCTCCATAATATTGCGAAATCTTTAATTTCACCCTTGCCCATGAAAATTCTGCACCCACCATAACACACAGAGACAATTATCAGATCTAGGGATATAGAGAGAGAGAGAAGGGGGAGCACGCGAGAGGGGCCATGGGCGTTCTGTAATTGAGAGAAAATATAGTGTCATGTAGCTGAAAAGCAATGGCCCCCTTGCCAATTTTGAAAAGTACTATAATTTTGGACTTACTCTGTATTACAGACAGCAAATACATGATAATTTCTCATGAAGTCACTATCATTGACAGCATTGTGGCACTACCATTAGACCTGTACCGGAGTGATTTACAAACCGCATACGTAGCCTGCTTCCTGATCGTAAAAATTACAATCATTAATTAATATATATATATATATATATATATATATATATATATAATATTATCGTTTAAGGAATTACTCATAGATAGTCATAGACAAGAAAATTCTTGTTTTTAAAATATTAATTTTTCCTAGAAAAAGCTCTTCTATGTTCCATATTGTTTATGGTCCATCAGTCATGTCTCTCATCGGATAAAAGTGTGGTACAGAATGTCTATGTTTGTATGCCTGAATTTTGAAGTTTGCTCGATCTCTGGGGTATTTTGCTGTTGGCTTGGTTGGGTTTAATTAATTAATTAATTAATATATATAGCGGGATTGCTATCCATCAGTTATTATATTTATCTACGCAGGACAAGGAGAAAAAAGAGCCTTCAGTTTCTGTGGTACTGATCATTTGACTCCCCATGAATTTGTCATTGCATGTTGTCATTTATTGAGATTATTATAGAGCCATTCACAAGAGACAATGTGTGAATTTGTTTACGTCATGATCGAGCCCTGTCACCCTGTATGAAATCAGTGTAATACTGCACTTTGGATAAGATTAAAGTTAATTGATTGGTTTTCATTAAGCATATTTCTTTCTGGCTAATTTTTTATGTATATTAGTAGCAGTAAACCCATGTAAAAGCACTATTTTGAAAGGAAAAAAAATAGAACACTATATGAGAATTTGAGAGAATTGAGTTTTTGTACAGAAAATATGGCCAATTTAGGCATACTAATCAATATATATGTTTTTTAAGGGAAGATTAATATATATGTTAGCCACTGAAATAACATCTATGTATGCGGTTGATATTACTCTACAAAGGAGAAAAGACTCAAGACTTGATCATCTTGTCTTATGGCAAGTTCTTGGTGTTGGGGGCATATATCAAGTTTTTTTTTATCATTATTCTCTATCATTAATTTTTTTTGAGAAGATTTGGTTAAATATTTAATTAAATACTTATTCAATAAGTATTGTCGTATAAGGTTGACTATTGGTGGTTAGGATGGGGGTGTTAACAAGTGGAGTATAAGGAGTTAGAGAGTTCAAACCTCACTCACTAACAAAATACTAATATTAACACTAATATTTATCATTAAAAAAAAAGTATTGTCTTATAAGAGTTATGTATAAATAGTTTTTACAATCGAAAAAATGAGGGTATATAATTGGCATAGGGTAAAAATATCTTACGAAAATAAGCCATACGAGAAACAACTTATATACTACATATCATAAACCATTTTTATAAGCTTTTCAGATATTTACATAAGTGATTATCATAAGATAAGTCCAAATAAAGTATTCTAATACCCAAAATAGGCGTGTGGTGGACATGGACTGGTACTTGAAAATCGACCGATGATGTCGCTCGAAAGTAGAAGCTCACGATCCTTCTCGTCCTCGCAGCTGAGACGATAACCTGATTGGTGTCGGGATGATAAAAACAAGGGAAAACGAATATGAGTTGAGTTTTGAGGCACTCATATTCGTTTTCCCTTATTTTTCTCGAACTAATACCAATCAGGTCATCGTCTCAACCCTAAGTAGGACTGTGAGTTTCTGCTTCTAGAAGGTATCGTCGGATGTCATTAGAGTTTCTGACGATTTACAAGAGAATTTGCCCCCCAAAATAATAAATCAACATTAAGAATATACTAGAGATTGATATTGTTCCTTAATTACCTTACATGTTAGGGAAATCAATGTCATATGTTATCTTTTGTTACACTTGTGAAGATAGAGATGGTATCAAGATACGTGCAAGATGAAGAGACGGCGCTTATGGAGACCAAAGAGGTTACAACTTACAAGTTGAGAACTGGGTCTGTCGCCTCCCCAAAAATATTCTCATTATTCTGTTGGGACCTGTCCATTTGCCTGCACAAGCATTCAATGCTTTTAATTTGGAGCAAGTTAGGTCAGTCACAAGGAGGTGTTCTTTCTCATGCAGAGTCTTTCTCTTTAACCTCGTCCCAACCCTCAAGCTAAAAATAAAATGGGAAAGTTTCCACTTTACAGTGAGGGTTCGTAAATTGCAGTGAGATGTCGGAGCAGTAAAAACTTTCTGCGGATAAGGTTTTGTCATACGTATGGGGTCAGCGTAGTAGCATTCCACACACTCCATTTCTTTTGTCTTTTTTATTTGTCTTCTCTGGGTGTCATGAAGTCACGTGAATGGCTTATAGCAATGGTCTTTCTTACAAAACCCTTCAACAGTAATTTTTTTTTATTTTCCTTTTATATATGCTTACATCTCCCTTGTTGGAAAATGTAGTAATTACTCCCCCCGTCCCTTAAAATAGGACTCTCTTTGACCATTTTATTTTTTTTAAAAAAGTGGGTTTTATTAGTTATTAGCATTAAATTTGTACAAAATGTATGTTATTTTTTCCAAGTTACCTTTCTCATATTCCAAGACTATTAAGAGAGAGAGAATTAATGTACCTTGGTATAGCGGTAATTTTGTAAACAAATAATTAATGCACTTTGGTCTTTAAAAATTGTCTTATATTAAGGGACAAGAAAATTTTATCAAAATGATCTTATATTAAGGAATGAAGAAAGTACATCAGAGAGGTAAATAATTAAATTTAATCCATTCACTTCTTCGTATATTTTAAATTTATTCTATAAATAAGAATCTCTAGATTCAAGCACGTATTTTTTACCAAGAAAGAAAATATTTTTTTGTATAAAGAGCACAGCCACGCTAAGAGCAGAGTTCGAATTCGTACTGGTCTATTTCCCCCTCCCCTCTAATTTCCCCCCTCCCCGGTAACTATCTTTACTAAGACAAAAAAAAAACACGTATTTTTTAGGAATTATAGTTTCAAAATAATAAATTAAATAAGTTCATTGTATCGCATATATCAAGGGGTGTTTTGTGTAACTACAAATACTTATGCACTGTACATTTGAAAAAAGAAGTCAAAAAGTCCAGAGAATGATCAAACAAGTAAATTTTCTGGAAAAAAGTTTGAGTGTTTTTTTTTTTTTATCTCTATCTATCTCTTTTATTTACTTCATCTTTTATCTTAAAATGTCGGTAAGAAAACTATACAAGAGAATTTCATAAAATTGTACAAATTTTCTTAATGTATATATCTCAGTTATATGTATATTGAAATATAATTTCATAAAAAAGAGTAGTAATTACCAAAAAAATTTGCATTGAAAAGTGGCACTTCCATTAAGGGTATTTTAGTTAAAAGCTATCTTAATTAACTATTTCTTAACCTGCGTGTCAAAACCTTAAACAACCAAAATGTTGGGATGAAAAGAGTACTTTGAGAGCATATAAAAGATACCCACCATTACAAATTCAAATTTAGTTATTAACTTACAAACTTCTTATATTTTTACACTACTATCTTTTCACACTTATATTTTTACACTACCTGCATTTATATTACTTCATGACTCAAATATAAGCAAAAAATAATCAAATTTAGTGGTCTAAAATATAAGTAAATCCTAATTAATTTTACCATATTGAATGATATCATTCACAAAATGTTTTTTAGTTAATTCAGATTTTATTTTTCCAATAACCTCTTTTATTCCCATGAGATAAGTTCTCATAGAAAATTAATTGAAAGGAAATGATATTTTGGAGAATACAATTAATTTTTTATTACATCAAAAAAAAAATTATAGAATAAATTTAATTATTTTTGCTTATATTCGAGTGTAAAAAGAATTTTTTTTTTTTTTACATTTATATACTCTCACACCTTGCTATAATAAAAAGAGGGGGAAAGTCCCCTCTCTTCTTTCTACTCCCTCCATATTCTATATTTATGGGTGTTTAAGGTAACAGCACACAGAGTAGAAAATAATTAATTGTTGTAAATTTAGTCTAAAATATCTCATTTACTTCTTTCCTTTTCTCATGATATGTGTTCATTTTCAATGGGAATAACACTAAAAAATATAAATACTTTACTATAACAATATCGTGAAAATCAACTATTATTAATTACATTTAAGGATATAGTTGAAAAGAAAAACTTAATTATATCTTGAAATTATAAAATACTCATAGTTTTGAAAAAAACAAAAAGGAAAAACTAAAACAAATATAAATCAGAGGGGACGAAGTATTGTATAAACGAAGTTTAGAGTTATGGTATGAAAAAAATCATCATATCTCCCTTCTTACCATAAAAGGAGATACAGAGACAGGATGTCAAAAATATGTACCCAAAAAGAAAAATAGTGTGAGAACATTTTTATGGAATATATTCATTCTTATATGAGTAGGGGAGCTGACCTGTTGCCACATATATCTTCTCTCTGATCTCTCTCTCATTCTCTCCCTCTTCCACATTTATTACTTGACAAAAGGACCGTTTAAGTTGCATATATACTTGCACTGATCCATCTCCCCCACACCCCGTTTCCGAGCCTTCATTTTTCTGTGTGCGCGTGCATGTGATCAGTTGTATGCATCCATGATATCTTCCGTAATTATGCCTCTGGATCTTAATGAAGATCATCAAAACCACGAGCTTTCTAGTCCAAACCAATATCACTCTTCTTCTTCGTCTTTTTCATTTTCTTCTCTATCACATACTGTTCTCTTCGACCCGCCTGATCAAGATCAAGAAGCATCTTACTACACTGAACCAAAGCACTTACCAAATGTTAAAGAGGTAACATATATATACTAATTAATTAAGTTGCATATATATAATATATAATATTATCCCTTCCCCTCATAATAATTATATTTGGCTACTACTATATATTATATTCTCCTTGTTTTGATCCGCTTTGATCATATGATCTTTATTAATAGGCTGAGAAGATTATAATTCCTTCAAGCGGATCATGGGATCATTCAGCTGCAGAAAACCACCACAGCAGCAGTGGTAAAATCAAGCTGAAAGTTTGGAAGAAAGAGGAAAGGGAAGAAAATCTTCAAGCAGCAACTGAGGATGGTACTTCAGTGAAATGGATGTCTTCAAAGATGAGAATGATGCGGAAGATGATGGTTTCTGATCAAACCGGTTCTCAAATAGCAACCAACTCTATGCACAAGTTTGAAGATCAAAAGCAACCATTGTCACCTCTTGGAACTGACAATAGCAGCAACAATTATTCAAACCACAGTAATAATAACACTGTTAGGGTTTGCTCTGATTGTCACACCACCAAAACCCCTCTTTGGAGGAGTGGACCAAGAGGCCCCAAGGTACATCCTTTCAGAATTTCCAAAATCGTTTCAAACTTAACAACTTTTTGTAAAACCAAGATCTAGGTTTTTCAAGCTTTATGTCAATTACTTACACCTATATATTCAACAAATCAATTAAGCTCTTTAATTACTTTTTAGGCTCAAACTTTTGATTATAAGAATATACATAATAAGTAGAATTAGAAAAATAAAGTTATTTATTTCTATTATTTTGTTAATTAATTAAGTTAATCATGATGTTGAAAACTTATTTTGGTGTAATTAATTAATTACAGTCACTTTGCAATGCTTGTGGGATTCGACAAAGGAAGGCGAGACGAGCCATGGCAGCAGCTGCGGCTGCAGCATCGGCAAATGGTACAATTGTCGCGACAACTGAGACGTCTGTGAAGGGAAACAAGTTGCAGAAAATAGAGAGTAAGTCCAAAATTGAGTCTGCAAGTGCAACAAAACATATGGATAAAAAGAAGCGCAAGCTTGGAGCCAAGCCATGTCAATCTCAAAGTAGAAAGAAGTTGGGTTTCGAGGATTTGAGATTAAGCTTGAGCAAGAACTTGGCCCTCCAGCAAGTTTTCCCTCAGGATGAGAAGGAAGCTGCGATCCTGCTCATGGCTTTATCTTATGGACTAGTTCACGGTTGAGACCAGCTTCTGAGCTTCAACGGTTCACTTTAAGAATATTGTTGACTAGGTTTTTGATATTGCTGTAGTGTCTTAGAACTAGTTTGATTAATGGCTTGCGTTGTACGAGAAGATGGTGCAATGTAGTTAGGAAATGATGATAATAGGAAAGGACGAATAAGGTCCATTGTGTTGGGTGATCTTGTGAACTCAGTTAATTACATATGTTTGATTTGAACAAGTAGACAATAAAAAAAATGTGGGTCTCTTGTTCATGGTCATGGATTTCTTATTATCTCAACAAGTACAATAAAATTTTCAGGGATTTTATGTCGAACTTTTCATTATTGCTTAATTTTTTGTACTGGTCTCATCTGATTATATTCATATTCATATATTCTTGCATCAATAATTAAATGTTGGAAAAGTATATAATAAGGAATATTCAGATTCGTTTAATCAATTGCAGTTTTTTTTTTGGTATAGAATCAATTGCAGGTTTTAAGCACACTATTTAAAGATAAGTGGAATGAAATTGCTGTACTCAGAATTTCAGTTGAGAAAACAACAGGACTACTTTTTCCTCCACGTTCTTTCGCCTTTCCCAGTTCATTTTAAAAAAAATTGAAAATTTCAGATTGACCTATCGATTTCGAGCTTCTCAATCATGACAGTGATGATTCATGTTTCGTATGCAGCTTTTTGTGTCTAGGGAGAGCCCTCTTTGTGGGATGCACCGTTGATTTAAATTTTGTCTCCTTCGTATATAGTATTATAAGATCCTTTTGGCAAAAAAATTTCCACTAAAAAATTGTAACTAATATAGTTAAAAATAATAAATTTGTTTATAATTTTTATTATTTTACCTAAATTACTCTTAAATTTATTGAGAAAGTAAATTACATTACATTTCATTTAACTTATTGATTAAAACAAATGTAAATTAAATAAGGGTAATAGGAGAAAAAATAATTAATGCTACACACAAACTTCAAAAAAACCTTATAAAATGGGACAAATAAAAAAGCCAAAATGTTCTTATAATTTGGAACAGAATAACAACAGCAAACCTTATATCGTGACAATAATTATAGTTCCTATGCCCATTTCACTCGGACTCCCACCTTGTTATACTCACTCTGGTTTCGAATATAAGAAGAAAAAAAAACTACATCACATTTCTTAAGAAAATAAGTTAACTTCTTTTAATTTTCTTAAACTTTTTTAAAGTAATCACAAGAAATTGTATCCTCAGAGAGATAGGCTCTGCCTTCTCTTTAACTCCTGTTTCCTATGAGCTGCAAAGTTCTAGGGTTTCTTCCCTCCAGCACTTGGGGTTTTCCCCTCCCTTGTTGGAGGTTTGTTTGTCGGTGTTCATCTCTTGTTCCTCGCCTCTAGTGCGAACCGTCCTTAGATCCTCCCAACGAGGAGCCCGCCTACCCAAAACCTGCCTAATCCGAAGTGTCAACTGGACGAAAATGTGCCTAATGTTATAGTTCTCAGTTTGGTTCTGATTGAGATTTTGGGCCCGAACCCATCCGGTGCTCAGCTATTGCAATCCTTTCTAGAGCAGTTCACATTAAGTAACTTTGTTTATTTATTTTTTCTTTCTGTGCATCTGAAATTGGTAACAAATTACATGTTAGAATCTATAGATACCTGGTTTTTTTGTTGTCAAGGATAGATGCCAGTTGGATTGGGAATATGGACGACAACGTTGATTGGGCCGTACGGCCCATTAGTAAGAATCAACGGTTCTCTGTGTGTGCGAAAATAAAAAAGTCAAACTCCATGTCAGTTGAGTTCTCAGAAAACAAAACAAGCCCCCCACCCCACACACACCCCACACCTATACGGCTATACGGTGTGTCAAGGACTTTTAAGATTGTTTGATAGCAATTACGGAGTAGCAAAGTTGACAGTGATCATCATAGTTTGGTTTTGATGAAATGACGATGAACGAGGCCCCTCCACCTATGCCCCCAACTGGGTTGCTCATGAAGCGCTGCAAGTTCATTTGGCGCTTTCTCTTGCTTTCGAATCTTGCGCTTGGAGGTCAGTTTTGTCTCTTTCTGCCTCCTGTATTGTTTAATCTTTAACCGCTGAATAATGGGTATTTGCCTGTTACTGTAGCCGCGGACTACATTGATTGTTTGTCTTGTCACGCGTTTGCCTTTCATGTGTTCGATACATTGCCTAGCACAGCTTTCTTGGCTTTTACTTTCAACAAGATGCCCACGTGGCACCTGCACATGCATCTTCTTCAAATTCTATGTATTACTAACTGCGGTCTTATATATAAGTAGTGACACTTTTTTAGGTTGGCTTCTTTAACCTCAGAAAAAATCACTGAAACAATTAACATTCAAGTTTTCAAAACATGTCTTTGATTGAGGTCTTTCTTTGAAAGGTTTACTGTAGAGAGCAATTTGAGTGCATTGTTCATATAGAGATGGCGACATTCAAGATATTTTACATTACAATGCGTTGAAATGTTTCTTGTATATTTCTCTTTGGGTTTTCATGATTTCATACTGATTTGTTATAATGGATGGTTGTGCTGGGAAACATATACCGATTGTCTTTGTTAATTATGACTATGTTGAGGTCCGAGTGTAATATCAAGAGTGTTTCTGTCACATTCATATAGCATTCAAGAAAGGAGCTTCTTGAATCCGTTTGATGGAGTTGAAATTATAGATCAGTGCATGTCTTTGTTTGAGTATTTTGCGGCGTGGAAGGGAGGATCCCAAGGGTATTGGTTTTTAGTCGCTTTTTCTCGAGAAATGAACGCTTTATCATTACATAACTGCATTTTGATGGAGAATTGATACTACTTGGACTTGTCTAACACGATTTCTCTGAAACTCGTACAACTGTATGTTTAAAAAGAAACTTAAAATAGGAATAACTCACTGGTTCAGCCAGTTGAAAGATGTGTTTGCATTTAACTGCAGCAGTCTGAAAATGAGTGGGACTGTCTCTTTTTTTCCTTTTTGGTTTTTGTTACAATTACATTAATAAAATTATGAGAAAACGGCTGTTTAGTGATTGATGCCTTTTCATTAATAATACCTTGGGTATGTCTGATGGGATCTCTATGTTCAATAATTCTACCATGTGAAATCACTGGCTGGCCACTTGAATTATTTCCACTGCAATATCAAGGCATAGCTGTCACCACCAAGTACTGATGATTTTGTCTCTTAAAGAAATTTAGTGTCTTTTGGACGTTATTTTTGTAAGTTTGTGATCAGTTTAAAAGGGATGATATGAAAATCATCAGTTTGACGGATAGTATTTGGTTTACCTTTTGTTGATATCACATGATGTTACATCATAGGTAAAAGCATTTATGCATCATAGGTCTTAACTTACCATCCTTTCTCGGCATTTAATGTCAAGAGAAAAAAAATGGAAATGGAAACTCTAGTATATGACTTGGCTTTGGTTTATAGGGAACATCTACAATATACTGATTTGTGGGAATGGATCCTCTTATGGTAAAATTTCATATGACCTTGTTATGTGAGGCCGTGTGGAAATTTTATATCTATCTATCTCAATATAAACATAGTATACAAATTTTGATGTGGCCTGACCTATTTAATACAGAAAGAATTGAACACAGAAGTTTTAGTAACAACAAGATCATGTGAAATTTTAGCATGAGAAGATTTATTTCCCTAATTTGCTTTTGTTGCTCCATGATATGTATTTAATAATTCGCAGCTTTTCTATTTGCAAGGGCAAAACGGAGAGATTCAATGGAGATTCATAGAAAAACAGCACAAAAATTGCACAAGGGCAAAGCTACTGTTGAGGTTCCTCCTGAACCCATCACAAGTTCAATGGACTTAGATTATGATGATTTCATTGTCCCTGTTACAATGCCTGTGGAAGTGTGGGCTCCAATTCCTGAAGAACAACAACGTGAAATTTTCAAGTGGATCCTGGAAGAGAAAAGGAAAGTGAAACCTAAGGACGGTATGGAGAAAAAACAAATTGATGATGAGAAGGCCATTCTTAAGCAATTCCTGCGTGCAAAGACCATACCCAAGTTTTAACTTCCACTCTACTCTTACATAATCACTGACAGATTAAAGTTTCAATATGATAAATTGGCTCTGACTCTGACAAACTCATTGATTCCGAAGTTCATTTTTTACTGGACAGGGTAGTAATGGGTTAATGGCATTGCATTTCCAAAAGTTTTAGGGAAGCAGGCATCAACTTAACCCAACTACAGTCTTGTATCCATACCAGCTGAGCATTGGGGGATAACTGTAGCCTTCGTTTCATTTATAGGAACATAGATATTATGCAAGAATGTTAGTGTCATATCAACAATTTTCATTGAAAACGAGCACCAGTGTTTTACTAAAACACTGGTAGCTCTCTACTCTTCAATTGTGTTGTTTTTTCTCTTAACATGTGATATCATTGTTGAATGAGGTCCTTGCCATTTGCTATTCTAATGAGTAAATTTTACGTTGGAAACAATTGTGGGGGACGCAGACGCGTATTGGCAAAAGAAGACATAAGAAATGATAGCGATATTAACGTCAAAATCTAGCTCGCCATATCGTTATGTACTACACTTGTTTGCGGCAAACTTGTCACGTGAATCTGGGGAACACTGATATGTTTCAAGTGGGTCAGGGCGCACAATCAAAGTGTCGTTTTGTGACTACTTGCTTTAGGTGCCTCTTATGTTGCCCAGAGGGACAGGATGCACGGTGTTACTTAAGTTTATCACTGTTAATATAATGATGTGCCAAAAACAAATCAATCAATAGTAGAAACGAGCATTACCTGGAACTTGGTTAACAGGTAAACCTCAAACGTCATTAGAGAAGATGCCAATCCACAGGAACATCTTGCACATGTCATCCTACCGGGCTAAAAGACGCATGTTCAGTTTTTTTCATCATAAAACAAATTTGGGCTAAAAGACGCATGTTGGCTTATTTACCCCACTGGGGTAGTTTAAGAAAAAAATGACCAAATTGGTGTATATGGGAAAAAATTTCCCTGTCTGGTATAGTCGAACGTGTGAGTCTCGACTTATATATTATTTTTTTGGTTTTTTTTTAATGAGTCGTAACTGGTATTCTCGACTCATGTATTAATATTTTTTTTAGGGTGAGTCGTGATTATCAATCACGATTAATATTTTTTTTTAAGAAGTCGTGATTACCATTCACGACACATGTTTTTTGTTTTTTTTATTTTTTATTTTTTAGCTAAGTCGAGATTCACAATCACGACTCCTAGGCTAATTTTTTTTTTTTTTTTGCCTAAGTCGTGACCATGAGTCACGACTCACCTTTTTTTTTTTTAATTTGGCCGAATGAAACCACACACACTAATTTTAAAACCCTAATTAGTCAAAAACCCTAATTTAAACCCTAATTAGTCAAATCCTAATAGCAATTACATTAAAATAAAGATATATTACAAGAAACAATAAACTAATGGTGGGATGAAGTGCCGCAATGAGGTCGTCTTCTTTGACGTTGTGGTAAAACCCTTCGAGGTTGTTCCACTTGTTCCTGGCCACCTCTTCTTCCACGTCGTCTTTGTGGTTGCTGGTTCAGATCAATATTGTCACCGTCGTTGTCATCATCAATGTTAGCATCATCGCCAACATTCATGTCCCTTAATTCTTCAGGTAAGGTGGGACTATGGTATGCAGACGGTGGTGTAGAATAATTTGCAAAGAAACTCTAACGAAGTGGATGCAAAAATTAGATGAGCCTAATGTTGGAAAGAAGACGTGGGTGCATAGCCTGCGAATCCTCGTAGTGCCGGTGAGTAATTTGGCTCATATCTCAGGAAGTCTTCGGATTGCAGTGTAGGTGAAAATTGAGGCACATATCCCGAGAATTCTTGCGGTTGCTGCGATGGTGAGAAATAAGGCACATATGTTGAGAAATCTTGGGATTGTGGCGGTGGTGGGGCGGGCACATATGCTGAGAAATCTTGCGGTTCTGGTGGAGGTGGCTCATATTGTTCCGTCCGTGGGGGAGATTCAGTTGGGAATGCAAAATGCTGAGTTGGGGGAGCTTCCTCGTAGTGCGTTGTGAAAGCTGATGGATAGATCTCATCTTGCAAATTTAACACTTGATCGACGACACTGTCAACGGTGTTTATTAGCTGGTCCACATTAGCTCTTCTGCTGGGTGTGTGAGTAGTAGTAGTAGTAGTAATAATAATAATAATAATAATAATAATATTCTCACCGAACGACCAGCAAAACAACCATCGCGAGAAATATATCTCTGAGTATGTTGTATATACCACTGCATATACTCGGAGTTCTCTGGTAAAATACCGGTGTAAGGAGGCCCATGGATTAATCGATTATTTCGATTGTTCCATATGGCAATCCATTTACGATGGCGGTGCGACCAATCAACATTTGTTTTGCCTCTCAGATCAACTTTGTGCACTTCGTCAAGATTAGGAGGGTCATCTGGAATAGGTTGATTTAATCCAAACTGTCGCATAACCCTGTCAGCCGGATGCCACTCCACAATGGCAAAACATATCAAGGGCACCACAGCATTGCTTTCGACAGGCGACTAGCAAACTCTCATCGTGTTCGTAGTTATATTAGGGCGTCATCAAAGTTCGAGGTAGAAGAGATGGCAAATCCTCTAATCGGCCGACGTGCAATGACATGCAGGGTTAATTTAAACAATTGGTGGTGTGATTGTGGAGAATTTCAAGCATTGAGGTATCCATGTTCACATGTTATTGCGTCATATGCCTATTGCAATGTGGATTGTCAGGTATATATTGACCCAATATACAGACTGGAAAATATCTTCAAGGTTTATCAACATGAATTCCACCCACTTGGAGATGAAGAATATTGGCCACCATATACAGGCTCTACGTTGAACCCTGATCCTCTCATGCGAAGAGATACCATGGGGAGACCAAGGACATCTCGGATACATAATGAGATGGATGCAATGGTTCCGAATCAGAAGAAAAAAAATGTGGTTATTGTCGTACGGAGGGACATAATAGAAGTAATTGTCCTTCTAAACAGACAAATGCTTAAGCTATCAATTTTAATTTTATGGATGTGTAATATCTATCTTTATTTTTAGTGCATTTGTAATATTTATTATCCCAACTGATTAGGGTTTTGTTATATTAAAAAAATTAGGGTTTAAGCTTCTTTCACACATCATAATTGGCTATTAGGGTTTGACTTAATTAGGGTTTGGCACATTTATATTAGGGTTTACATGTAATATATTTTAATGTAATTGCTATTAGGGTTTGACTAATTAGGGTAAAATTAGGGTTTTAAAATTAGTGTGTGCGGTTTCATTTGGCCAAATTAAAAAAAAAAAAAGTTGAGTCGTGACTCATGGTCACGACTTAGGCAAAAAAAAAAAATTAGCCTAGGAGTCGTGATTGTGAATCTCGACTTAGCTAAAAAAAATGTGTCGTGAATGGTAATCACGACTTCTTAAAAAAAAATATTAATCGTGATTGATAATCACGACTCACCCTAAAAAAAAATATTAATACATGAGTCGAGAATACCAGTTACGACTCATTAAAAAAACACCAAAAAAATAATATATAAGTCGAGACTCACATGTTCGACTATACTAGACATGGAAATTTTTTCCCATATACACCAATTTGGTCATTTTCTTCTTAAACTACCCCAGTGGGGTAAATAAGCCACGCATGTTCAGTTTTTTTCATCATAAAACAAATTTTGTCTAGGGCCCCTACCTGACAACTGTAAAATAACGGACCCAAATCTATTTAGAATGAAACTAAACAATGCTTGAGGTGTAAAGTGAATTATGCAGAATGATACTTGACTTCATTAATGAATAAATTGAGTATTTATACACAAGTAGGTCCTAACAGTGTTAGTAACTGCCTAACTAACTTCCTAACAGTGATTAACATAATAACTAACTGTGTTAGCAATAATATAACAGAAAGCTATCCTATTTTAATTTATCATTCTTGATACATTCATCTAATACCCCCCCCCGACAAGCTCGAGAGTGGATGTCAATCACTCCTAGCTTGGAGAGAAGAGTATGAAAAGGCTGTGGATCAAGTGGCTTTGTCAAGATGTCCGCGAGCTGAGCTGTGGTAGGAACAGGCAGGAGATGAAACAACTTGGCTACTAATTTCTCTCGAACCAAGTGGCAGTCAATTTTTATATGTTTTGTGTTGTCATGGAAGCTGGAATTGGCTGCAATATGGCACGCGGACTTGCTATCACAGTAGAGTAACGCATGCGACTGATAGGGAACACGAAGATCACGAAGCAAATACGTTAACCATTGCAACTCACAAACAGTGGAAGCAAGAGCACGATACTCTGCTTCAGTAGATGATCGTGAAACTGTTGCTTGTTTTTTAGATCGCCATGAAATTAATGAATTACCCAGAAATACACAGAAGCCTGTAACAGAACGACGTGTGGCAGGGCAACTGGCCCAATCAGAGTCACTAAAACCCTTAAGCTGTAAAGAAGAGTCTGTAGGGAAAAAAAAGCCTTGACCGGGTGCTTGCTTGATGTAGCGCAGAATG
The DNA here is from genome assembly GCA_037113605.1 of Calophaca sinica. NCBI lineage: Eukaryota > Viridiplantae > Streptophyta > Magnoliopsida > Fabales > Fabaceae > Calophaca > Calophaca sinica. The sequence continues at coordinate 12,636,393 of CM073731.1, forward strand.
CGAATGGCAGCATGATGAGCAAGCATAGGAGCAAACTGTAACACTTTGATTTTCAGAGCGCTACAGATCTTATTATAACTCTTAAAAGTTCAAATACTTTTGAAAATGAATTATTCTGCTTGCATGGTTTTCGAAAATATGGGTCTAATTTTTTTTTAAAACTTCTTGAAAATAGTAATCAGAGTATTGCAGCATTTTTGAAAGGTGATGAATAAATAAAACACCATAATTCAATTTATAGCAACTATGCAATTAACCCTATTTATTCATTCCACACAAAGCGATCCAAGTCTTTGGAAGCATAGTATACCTAATACAACATCAAAATTAATACATAATCACCCTATAGCTGGTCATCACACTACGACACTTACTAGACCCTCTAGTAAGTTTACCATACCGCTACACAAAGCAGACAACCATATAGGACTATCCTCAGCTACACTCGTCAGCAGTCTCAAGCACTCTACAGTCTTCATTATCTGGGTTACATTCATTAATTGAAAGAACCACGAGCAAGGGTTATCTTCCCAAACAAACATATATAATATCAATATGTATATGCCAATGCACATGATTCCGGAATATCACCCTCGCAAGAGTATCAAGAGCTCTAGAGTCCACTACTAGGCTCAATCACTATTCCTCGCAGGGATTGTGTCCAAAACATATTCATCTGATGACACATGCCCGTTTTTCCACTTGACGGTCGGTACGTACTCGTGCCTAGGTCTGGGCGACTATACGACACCTCGCTTCTGGCATCGATGTATGCGTGAAATGCTTCACTATCATCATAGTTAGTCACTACGATGAGATACTCGCACGGAGCGTCCGAGGAGATTAACTTTGGTTCTAACTCCCTTAGTTAGAATCCCACATCTTCGTCTCGATACCTCACTTCATATCCCTAAGTTCTTTTTCTTAGAAATTTCCTACTAGTTATAGAATGGTCTATGTTGAGAAATTCCACTAGTAGTTCAAAGAATCTATTTTAATTATTTTAACTCTCTCTTTATTCTTTTTAAAGAACAGGTGATTAATCCATTACCAATTAGGGTTTTAAGAAAAATCCACTTTTACGTGTCTCCTTGATTTTAATAAAATACCCCTTAGGTTTATTTTGAAATCTTTTGATTGTTTAACGTCACTACAACGGATACCCCAAGCTCACGTGCTCTCGACACTTCTCAATCATCACAGTTATTAACAACATATTCACAAATACAGTTAATAATCAACAATATAACAATTATAATTATGAAGCATCATTTAGAGCATCATCATCCATTCAAGAATTATAACCATGCATCATTCACAACAATTTCACATCATAAGCGTGTTCACCATTTCAACATCATTATCAACATATGCATTCACACACCAATAATATATTTGAAAAATGCCTTTATGCACAATCACACAAATCATAAACACATATTATCTAGTCATGCATTCACACACCAATCTATTATATCTAGAAGATTCTCTTACCTAAAAGCTTTACTTCCACGTCAACGTCACGAATACGATCTCGAACACGATCTCGAACTCGACCGCTAACACGATCTATACAACCTTAATACATCATAACACTAAGGTTTAGAAGCAACTTCTTATCTATTATCCCTAACTTAGGCCTCGGTTCTAAGGCTTAAAATTTAGAGTAATATTACTCTTAAGTCTCCAGTTTGATACCCATCCTCAAACTAAGAAAACAAGGTTCAAAACAAAGGTTTTTAAAAACTTAAGAGAAGCTCAAATCTGTACTTTAACTTCACCGATTTTATTAATATAGCAACCGACGTCGGATTTGAGCAAATAACCACTCCCTGGAAAGCTTGGAGTGTCTAGTTATTGAAAATGAATTTTAATTTAACGAAAAGTTAGCCATTTGGTACAGTTTTGTACAATAAAACTCGGGTGTCAGGAAAAAGGTAGCAATCTGTATGTCAACTTGTAATAAAATTTTAAATAGGAATACGCAGCCAAATCCAGTGATCCTTGTGCAAAAAATGTAGAGAAATGAGTCTAGTTTCCAAAACATCAAGAATCAACTAAAAAGGATATGTGTGGAAAAAGTTATGACGAAAATACTAACATATGTCTACACGAATTTTAAAAATCTGTGCATGAAAATATATTAACACCAACAGCATAAACACCGACCCCAACATTACTTAGTAAGGAAAATGAAGAAAAGGTCAGGGGTTATTACCACAAGTGTGCTGCAAAATACTTAGGAGAGGAGGAATTTATTTTGCTTGGTTGCTCTCAAGTTTCCCACCCTATGTTTCACTATTTCCTTTCTTTTATCTATTTTCACCTCACCAAAACCCCTTAACTTCTCAACAAATGGTGTGTGAAAAAAAATGAACTTATCGTAAGCATAAATAGGCCGAAAGTTTTTGTCCTACAGCTGATGGAGAAGGTAGGAAGTTTGAAAATTAGCACCCTAGGAGTTAATGCTAACTAGACATGATTTTGATCATATATTTTGTGTGACTTTTGCCACTCTCTTTCTTGACCAATTTGGCATGGTCCTGACATGAATTAATGGAAGGAAAATCTGATATTTTGTATTAGAAAAAAACTAGTTGGCTAGCGAAGATTTCACAAAGAAAATGGTGAGATTTGCTAAGAGTATACGTATATACTAAGCTTAAAAATTTATTGCAATTCTATTCAAGGCTTATCACTAGCATTTCTAAATCTGATTCTGAAGAAAGGAAAAAAAAATAGTGACACTAATGATATTTCTCTGTGTTCAAAAGTCTCTGCTCCAATTCTCTTTACGTTTTATTTTTCGTCGTTTCGAGATGTAGAAAATATTCTATCGTATTTCTCAATTGAAAAATTCTAAACTCGTTCTAATTCAATCATATTTCATCACAACAAGTCACGATTCGAATTTCATCGAAATCAGAATTCGTTAAAATTTTTACTCAGGTAACAGTTTTACCCGATAGTTCAAAACACGACGAATTTTTGTTGGAATTTTTCGTCGAAATTTGAACTATCAATTAATAGTAAATATTAATTCTCAAATATATTTTTATCTTGGTGAAATTCAATCACTTTATTAACAGTAAAAATACGTATCAATTATGCAATACAATCAAATATGGTTATAGTAACGATAAATAGCTACAATAAAAATACGGGTGTTATACAAACATATGCTGGCTAAGTTGCTGCACAACAAAGGACAGATCAGGGCGAGTGGTGGTGAGATAGAGCAACTGGCCAATCAATCGGCGATATGCAGAAATATCTGAGAAAGGCTCATTAGAAACAGTGGTAGACATAGAAGGCTTGATCATTGGTGTTGAAGATGGCTTCGCTGCAAGAAGCCCAACATCATATAACAAATCAAGGGCATATTTACGCTGACATAGAGTGATTCCAGCTTTAGATCGAGCAACTTCGATGCCCAGAAAATATTTGAGATTACCTAGATCTTTGATGCGAAAAGAAACATCTAGCTGCTGTTTGACAGTGTTGATTCCATTTATATTATTCCCAGCAACTATTAGATCATCCACATATATGAGGATCACTGTAAAAGAAGAAGCAGAAGCTTTGGTGAATAAGGAATGATCACTTTGAGACAGTGAATAGCCTCGAGAAACCAGAAAATTGGACAGCTTTGAGAACCACTGTCGGCTAGCCTGTTTAAGGCTATATAAACTCTTAGTTAATCTGCAAACTTGTCTGGGACTGGTAGTAATAACACTGGGAGGTACTTGCATATACACTTCTTCATCCAAATCTCCGTGTAAGAATGCGTTATTGACATCCAGCTGTTGTAGGAACCAGTTTTGAGATGCAATAATTGCCAAAACAAGCCTAACCGTTGTCATCTTAGCAACTGGACTGAAGGTGTCTAAATAATCCACTCCCTCAACTTGAGTATAGCCCTTGGCTACTAGATGTGCTTTATGCCTTTCAATGGACCCATCCGGTTTGAATTTGGTTTTAAAAACCCATTTGCAACCAATAGGTACTTTTTTTGTGGTAGATCAGTAAGGATCCATGTATTGTTGTCCCTCAAGGCATCTAGTTCAGCTTTCATGGCTTTGACCCAACATTCAGAAGCTTGAGCATAAGTCTTAGGCTCAACATTAGTGGAAATAGAATTGATAAAAGAATGATAAGAAGGAGATAAATTCTGATAAGAAAGAACAGAGGATAAAGGGAATTGAGTACTACTTGAAGATGATTTGGAAGGTGTTGAAGTCACACTATTGCAGTGATAATCTGTAAGATAGATGGGAGGCCTCGATTCCCCGAGTGACCTGCGAGGCAAAGTGGATTATGGTGCATTTAAGTTGCAGGAAGAAGCTACAAAATTAGAAGTAGGAGCTGCAGAATTAGAAGTAGAGGCTGCAGAAGTTGAATCTGCAGAATTGGAAGTTGAATATGCAGAATTGGAAGTCTAAGCTGCAGCATTAGAAGAATTAGAAGAAGTAGGTGCAGCAGTAAAGGTGGTTGCAGGAGAGTGAGCTGCAGAATTGGAAGCTGTGGTATATTGTATGATGAGGTGGGGTGAATTGAAGAGGAAATTGGAGAATGGTCTGGAAAAAGGAAAGTGGCATCAAAAGTGGATGAAGGAGGAGTTTGAGAAGAGGTAGGAATTGAGTTGGAAGACTCAGAATTATAATATGGAAAGTAATGTTCATGAAACACCACATTTCTAGAAACAGAAATTTGCCTAGAATGGATATCAATGACAATGTACCCCTTTGTTCCAGGTTTGTATCCAATGAAAGCACATTTATGAGCTCTTGGATCTAACTTGGTTCTGTTATGAGAGAGTAGAGGTAAAACACAAACTTCCAAAGACCTTCAGGTCAGTAAGTTTGGGAGGTTTGTTGTGAAGTAATTCAAAAGGTGATTTAAATTGTAAAGTGTACGAAGGTAACCGGTATATTAAAAATACTGCATGGCTGACAACAAAACACTAAAGATTTTTGGGAATGTGAGAGTGAAAAAGCAAAGATCTTGCAACATTAAGAATATGTCTATGTTTACGCTCAACAACAGAGTTTTGTTGAGGAGTTTCAACACATGACGTTTGATGCAAAATGCCATGAGAAGTAAAGAAAGTAGGATTAGAAAATTCAGGGCCATTATCAGATCTAACAACCTTAATCATGGCATTAAATTGAGTATGGACCATCAGTATGAAATTTTGAACAAGTTGCCTTGCCTCACTTTTGGTTTTCATCAAATAAATCCATGTATGTTTGGAAAAATCATCAAAAATTATGAGGAAGTAACGATGACCATGAATAGAGACTATAGAAAGGGGTCCCCATATGTCTTCATGTATAAAATCAAAAGCATGCAGAGACTTAGTATTACTCAAAGAAAAAGGAAGTTTAGATTGTTTAGCCAAATGGCAAAATTCACACACTTTATTGCATTCAATTTTTACAAAGGGAAATTGTGAAGAAACACATTTCAACACATTGTAAGATGGGTGTCTTAAACGAAAATGCCAAAGATCAAAGGTATGGCTAGTGGTATGTGAATTTACAAAATTAATAGTGGTGTGTGAATTTACAGAATTAACAGAAATGGTATGAACAGGAGCAGAAACAATGTTGTTCACAGAAGGCTTAGTAGGTACAACAGGATGTTGTAAGAGGTAAAGGCCTCCATGGACTTCAGCAGATCCAATCATCCTTAAAATGTGAGGTTCCTGAAATATGCAAGCAGAATCAGTAAATGAAACATGACATGGAACAGATGAAACAAGTTTATGAATTGAAAGAATACAAGAAGTGAAATTCGGAATGAAAAGGACATGAGTGATAGTAATGCCAGGAAACAATGAAACAGATCCGGCAATGTCAGAAATTATGTGAGAACCATTAGGTAATTTGACTTTAATTGGTTTAATGCTATGATAGGATGTAAAAAGGGAAAGAAAGTTAGACACATGATCTGTGGCACCAGTGTCTATGATCCAAAAGGAATTACCTGTTTGACTTTGAATAGAATTGACAAATGTGGACAATTGGTGAATTGAAGACTCGCCAACCAGGGAGTTGATACTAGAGACAGGCTCTTGCTTCTCAAGCTGAGATGATTTGAGCAAATCCATGAGTTGCTGATATTGATGCTGATTGAGGGTGAAGCCACCATTGTCCTTGCTCACTGGTGGTGCAGATTCTGTTGTGACATTGTTGATTGAAGAATCTTGATCTTCAGTTGTGACATTGTTAATAGCAGAACCACGGTTTCTGAATTTATAACCAGGTGGAAAACCGTGTTTGTAGTAGCATGAATCAATGGTGTGTCTTCCCCTACCACAGAAGGTACACATTTTGTTAGAAGCACTATTGTTAGGTTTGCCATAGGAACGGTCGCGACCTCGGCCATAGCCAGTGTTATTGAAGCCAGAGCCTTTGCCACCCTGAGAGGATTCCACAACATTGATTGATGGCTTTGGTTCACCAAGAACACCATTAGTGGTTGAAATTTGTCCTTCCTGTTGAGAACCAGAGCAAAAATATTGCTAATTGATGGAAGTGGATCCATCATGAGAATCTGAGTTTTCACAGAAGTAAATTGGTCATTGAGACCTTTGAGAAAAAAAATCACATGTTCAGAATCTTTGTATTTCTTGAATGCCTTGGCAGAGTCGCACAAACAGGCACAGGTAGGGTTTGGACGTAATTGTTCCAATTCTTCCCAAAGAATCATGAGATCAGTGTAAAAACTGGTAACCGATCGCTCACCTTGACAAATGGAGTGAATCTCTTGAAGGAGATTAGAAGTACGCAAGTGATTTCCCTTGGTAAATTGAGTCTGAAGCTCGTTCCAAAGATCAACATCATTTTCCATATACAAAGTATTGTGCGTGATCTGAGAAGAAAGAGATCGAGTAATCCAGGAAACGATCATGCCATTGCATCGCTTCCAATCATCAACGTAGAATCCACTTCGTTAGGAACACGAATCGTTCCATCAATGAATTTCAGTTTGTTTTTTGAACGAAGTGTACGTCGCATCGCTCGACTCCATTGATGATAATTGGTACCATCTAATGGAGGATCAACGAGTAAGGCTCTAGGATTTTCACCTGGATGAAGATAATATGGATTCTTCATAAGATCGGCATGTGCTGTGGAGGAAACCGACGAATTCATCGGAATCGGAATTGAAGAATTCACCACTGGAATTGAAGAATTCACCACCGGAATTGCAGTCAGAATTGCTTCAGAAACAGGAATTGTTTCATAGGAAGACGCCATTGAAGAAGCGCGAAATGTTGAAGAAATTCGAGAGGAACGAATCTGGTTTAGAAAGATGACTAGGTGTAGAGAATACCTAATCTGATACCATAAAGTGAACTGTGCAGAATGATACTTGACTTCATTAATGAGTAAATTGAGTATTTATACACAAGTAGGTCCTAACAGTGTTAGTAACTGCCTAACTAACTTTCTAACAGTGCTTAACATAATAAATAACTGTGTTAGCAATAATATAACAAAAAGCTATCCTATTTTAATTTATCATTCTTGATACGTTCATCTAACAAGGTGGTGGTAATTGGCGTCTTCTCCATGGCAGCTTATGGTTGGGTCAACTGCATTTGGTGCCTACGAAGCAATGCTCTAATGACCATGTGTTTGGAATTTGGATCCGTGTTGTCAATTGTCAATCTCGCGTCCCAATGATCATTTCACCGTGATTTCACGAAGCTACAAATTGGAGCTTCTAAGTGGTCGCAGGGTGACACCGTGGTTTCGTCAAAATCCAAACACATGCTGAGTCAGTTTGCGATTTGGTCACTGTTTATAAACTTAATTCATGTGATCTTGATTTTATAAATTAATTTCAATCAAAAGTAAGTTTCATAGTGAACTTGGTGCCGCCTCCGAAGCAATGCTCTAATGACCATGTGTTTGGATCCGCGTTGCCAATTGTCAATCTCGAGTCCAAAGGCTCATTTCACCATGATTTCATGAAGCTACAAATCAGAGCTTCAAAGTGGTCGCACGGTGACACCATGGTTTTTGTCAAAAAATCCAAACACAAGCGGAGTCGATTTGCGGTTAGGTAAATGATATTGATTTTATAAAATTAATTTCAGTCAAAAGTAAGTTTCGTAGTGAACTCATTTTAGAAGAGTTCTTCGGATAATTTTGATTTGAGATTACTTCAGATTAATTATATTATTTTATTATAATTATTATACACGTGAAAGGTAAAAAAATATTAAAAAGTTTATTGAATGAAAAAAGAAAAGATTCCATTGCAAAAACACCAAACTATTACTTCCATCTGAACTTTGGTTTGAAGAGATAAATACAACTACATAAATTTTACCAAATAATATATCCATTTCTCAAACTCACCTTTAAACAACAAACTCACATATGCATGTTTCAAATGTGTTTCCTTCCGAGCAAGTTCTACCGTGAACCAGTTTGTTGGGTAGTACCACGGTGAACTACTAGTTTTAATCGTTGATGAATTTCATCTCAATAATAGTATCATGCACCCTCTGCATTGTATTTTTTTCTCCCTCTTCATCCCTCTTCCCTTCCCTTTCTCCCTCCCCTTCTCCGGCCAACCACCACATTGGCCACCCCACATCACCATCCATCACCCCTAACCCTTTCCCTTCACCCCCAATTTTTAGATTTGGGTTTCCTACAACAAATTGGTCTGAGGCATGAAAAGACGCGATGGTGGAGGTACTAAACAAATCGACCTGCAACATATGACAGGGTTTTGCAGTGAGATATTAACTATGGTACTCACCATTTCCTTTTATTTAGTTATTTTAGGATTTGAGGGTTACTGCGATATATTGGTCCTTGTGTGAAAGAAAACTTTAGAAGCATCATCTTTTATGGTTGATGGGTACTTGCTCTCAATGTCATCATTTGTCTGGGTTTATAGAGGAGAACAAAAGACACCACTGTCAACCACACACTGACACTAGAGGTGGATCTGTCGACGACACTGCAACATCACAACAGCGGCGGAGGAGGAGGGAAAGGGGGGGTGCGGATGGGGTGGGAGAGGGGAAGGAGGAGGGAGAATGAAAATAATCCAATACAGATGGTGCACCATACTTCCGTGAGGATGAGATTAATCCAAGGGTTAAAATTTATGGTCCACCGTGGTACTATCCATCAAACTAGTCCACGGTAGAAGGAGCATGTGTTTCCGTTCCAAACACGCAATTAATCGCTTCTTAGAGTTGGTCAGAAGTTTCCCAAGGACTAGAATGAAATGTCGATATACACGTAAAACTGTCATGTAAATAAACCAACACGTTATGTTTTACTCATTCAGGTAAATTCAAGGGTGCCCTTTTGTATCCTTTGTGCGTAACGTTGAACCCACCTTGTTTTTTCCTACTTAAATCGAAACTGCTTATGTATGTTTTGGCTACAAGGGTCCTATAGCAGTATAGCTGCCTTATTTAACAGGTATAATAACAGTTGTCATTTTTAACAATTTATCATTAGACACTTGCATTTTGAATAATCAAAACCAAGTGAACATGACTCGCTTACAAATTAGACACAAAAAAAAAAAGGTAAATTTGATTATCAGCAACTGAAAATTTCTCGTTGTTGTTTCTCAAAAAGTGCAGGACTTTACATTATGGAAATAGATAGATTCCCTCACATTACGCTAGTTTTGCTTGAACACTCATGATAGATTGAATTCTAGAGTTGAGGGTCTAACTCGTTTCTCTCTCTTATTTGGCCACCTAATACAGTTCTTGTCTTATTGAATTTTTCTCTCTGCAACGCCAGGGACCATCCTAATCTCAGCTCGGGTACTAACTGTGTCATATAGCAGTAATTCAAGAGTCAGTCACCACATAGCGTTTCTGTTCTTGTCTATTCAGCTATCAGCCCTATATAAATAATGGATCTTCCATTATCTTGGTCCACGAGGATCAGTTTGATATTATCATGTTAAAAAAGCGAGTGAAAAAATCAAAGATTATTTCTATACTTTTATATGAAAAAATAAAATTTTTGTAAGTGTTACTTATCAGTGTCTTAAGGATAAATTAAAAAGTAGTAAACAAGTTTTTGTTTAAAAATAGAATATTGATGGAACACGATCCGCTGCAGTCGCGCGATCTCGGCCATTCGATTTCAATCAGACAACTCAGAAAAATCGCGTGTTTTTTAATTTTTAAAAAACAAAAAATTCCGATCTTGAATCTGGAATTGGACGGCCGACGTCACTGAATACAGGAAGCCACTGCAGTGGATCGCGATTCAACATTGATGTGATAATTCCTGCAATATTTGGGGTAAAGAGATAATACAAAATCAGTGGCAAGGAAAACTTTTCCTTGTTATAAGATTGACTTAGAATTCAACATTGTATCTGTGATATATCTGGTTACAACGATTATCATCACTTTGTTCTATCATTCTCCGGTAGCACAGTTTGAATGCCTTACCGGTTACCACTTAAGAGTGTACTATTTAGCAAGGTATTTTAGTTAACTTTAATTTATTTGGTTAATTTATAAGCTTATCTGAACAAAATAAGAGTATTTGATACTGATAGACGATCTTATTTTAATAGCTTACTAGTCGTATACCCGTGCATACGCACGGGTCGCGCCGTGTTGATTTGTATGGATGTTTTTAAAACTAAAATTAAATATTAATTATTATATTTTTTTGATCTAGCAAATGTTTGAATACACTGAAATCTATACCAATATTAATTGTATATAATAATATGATCCAAAATACTTTTTGTTATATGTAAATAAGTTTGTTTATACTAAGTCATTACACGTTTTCCCGTCGAGAAATAAATTGTGAATAAATATATGTAAATAATGAGCACATGCTTAAAATTGATATGTTCTTTTAGAAAATAAAACTATATTTACAAACTCAATAAAAACCATTATATATTTCCTCGTTGGGAGCCAAATAAAATTTTGATGTTATCTTTGCATTTAGAATTGTCAAAATCATTTTACGTAGGGGTTTCTAGAAATCTACATACTATCTTTTCTCTATCACTTTCTCTCTCTTTTTACAACAATAAAGTTGATGCATTTCATTCAAAATAAGTCAATACAATTTGGAACATCAGTAAAAATGTGAGAGCCAATGGAACACATGGCCACCGATTTTGGATTTAATAAAAATATAATGGATTCAATTTGCATCCAATGTAAAGTTTTTTTTTTTTACACTGTCAATAGAAATTGACACATTCATTAAAAAAATTTGTCTCTTACCCTAATCATCTTAAAAGTCATACATATCATAATTTCTAGTTGGTTGATAGTGTAAAAAGTTTTATAATACCAGTACATATCAATTAAAATCAAATATCATCCCTTGTAATTTCTCAAGATATTTGCAATCTATTGAGGTATATTACAAATTATCCATTATTAGTTTTTATTTAAATTTTAATCCTTTCTCATCCGCTTTTTCTTATAGCGTTAGACCTAGAATTCATAACTACTACAGCCCAAATTAAAATCTACTATCATACTCCAATTACATTATTAACATAATAACGATAAGGTGTAGAAATGGAGTCCAAAGGCCAGAAACATCGGCTATTGCTCTTCTCAAAAACATCAACTATTGAGAGGCCAAGTAGGTAAAATTAAAGTTCTAAATTGACTGATGCCAATAGGGCCTGCAATAAAGGATGAGTACTTCTAGTGCTCATCGATAGTCAATAAGAAATGTGTTGTTTATCCCCTTATCTTGCACAAGAAATAATCTGCCAAAGTTGAAAAGAGCTAAAATAATATAACAATCATAGACAGTGCATTAAAGGAAAAATATACTAATACCATTCCATGTACTGATTAAAAATAAATATCCTTCTGTGGTGATCGTTCAGATGATATGTCTTGCTAGTTGTAATACCCAAATATGAGATTGTCTTATAAATTATCATATGCAACTTATTTGCACGTAGCTTGTACACAGAGGAAAATTACCCATCTTTGAAACAGAAAAGAAGATAACAGACTGCTAAAAATCGTCATTCTTATATATGGGACATTGGACTAAGGTCAGATGTAGTGTGAAAGTGCCCAAAGATTGAAAAAGTAATAACAAAGAAAGAAAAAAGAGGCCGAAGTCGAAACTCGGCATGTTAAGGCACTTGACATCACTATGTTTGTTACACATGAAGCCTCTGGAAGACATTGGAAAACTCTTGCATTCTCTTTTACCTTAGAATTAGAATCCACCTTTACCCTCTCCAAATAACAAATCGTTATCCTAAGCTGAAACTTTCTTTATCTCCCTACAAACAAATTGAAGGAAGAGCCAATTGCATATATAGTTTCCAAAAATAATTTGTTATTACAATAGCTGAATGACACCTTCAAATGTTCACTATAAGTATAAAGTGCTTTAAATCTGATTAAAGAAAATGGCAAAGTGTAACTTAACAAAAGAGAGGGTATTTTCTGAACATACTCCATCGGTCATGTACACTTTATAATTTCTTAAGGGGCAAAAATTTTTACACCGATGATAAATCAAATTTAAACTATTCTCATTATACATGGATTATATGCAAAACATGAACATTTTACTCCAGTAAAACTGATGATTGAAATCAAAGCAGGTGCATAAAAAGAATGCATTAGCATTAGTATAATTAAGAACAGGGAATGGAAAATTAAGCAATGAAACAAACGTGTGTTCCATTACCGTTCCATATGCAATAACAGCCATAAATCCCATAACAGCAAGAACAATATACAAACGATCATTCTGACAATGGGGATAACAATGAAAGTGGAAAATGTTAATAGAGAAGGTTGATCTTCAAAATCCATGATAGTGCAACCATCAACCCAAATGAACCAAAAAAAAAAAAAAACAATCTTATCTTGCATTCTTATCTTCCCCGTGCTACTCACAGCATTTGTTAAAATCTGATCCTATCTTCTTCCCCTTACTCACAGCTAAAAGCCAAAAACCATAAAAGAAAAAATTTAGAAGATATCATATCCAAAGCCATCTCATATACCTTCAGGCTTCACAAACTGTGACAACACCCTACTCATAGAAACACCAAACATATCATCCACACTTGAAGCTTCAAACTGTACATGAAAAGAAGAAACACTTACATCCTAGTTGAAATTGTTGACCTGTGGAGAGAGTTAAGATTGGTATTGTTTTCCTGAAGATCAAATTGAACCACAACCTCTTTCACATGGAAAATATGACCAACTCAGGACAAAAAACATGTAGTTCCATATTACAAAAAACATAGCAAAAAGAGAGAAGCAAGCAGAGGAAAAAAGAGGTTTGATTAAAAGAAAATCTATTCTACTATAATAATTTTTAAGCATATGCTTCACTGTCATTGCTTCTTCAAGTGTGGTCTCTAGCACTAAGCATTAAAACACACATAGCTCCATCTTTAAGCATCCAAATCCAGCCATTTCCCCATTGATGCATAAAGATTACCTTAGCTAAGATCTATAGGTCCAAAGATGAGACAAACTAAAGCAAGCATCTTTAACCCATTGAATAGTAAGCTAATACAAAAGTGAGAATTTGCATCGGAGGTATAAAATCATATTCATTTTGCATTCATGAAAAGTGAGAATTTACTTGGCAACCTGGTATAAAAGTGGTGCTTGCCATACTGTCACACTAAATATTTATTTTTCTACTCATTATTAAAATCATATTCAATCCACACTAACAGAAATATTGAATGAGATAGCTAAGACAGAGCAACTACAAATGATACAATTTAAAATTAGCATTAAATATAGTTAAGCATACCTTCTTGTTGCTTTTTATTTGGACGATGCTTAAGAGCCAATTGTGCCACATGAATTCTAGCAGCTAAGCTCACCTCACCACCTATTTTTACTCCTAAATAAGGAATACGAAAGAAAATGAAATCATTTTTCATAAACAGAATAATGCACCATGACACCGTATGGTATAACAATATGCAGCAAACTTATCACAAGCATATGATATAATATGGTGGAGCATAAAAAAGCCAAGTTTGTCCTGCATATAGTATATAATGGTATAATAATAGAAGAATAGCAAATAAAACAAACAATGTGAAGCATAAAGAAGCCAAGTGTGTCCTACTGCAATTAGACATCAAAAGGAGGATAAGCATAAAGACAGAGTCTCGAAAACAAATGAGAAGCATACAGAATTTTCAAAACTGGAATATTTGTTCAAAGGGGAGAGGGGAAATACTACCAACTATAGTCTGTAAAGTGTTCTGCTACATAAATCAGTCCTAAAAAATAATATAATAATAGATGAAGAATAACATTTAAAATAATAACAGAAATTACAATAGAACAGGAAAAACATATGCTACATCTGCCTATAAGCAAGTGGTAACAAAACTTTAAATGATAACAACTACTCACTTACTTAATACTTGAGGGGAGCAAGGATTTCAATTTGGGAACCAATCTTCTCATTTGCAATTTCTCAGCTTTCACCCATAACTTGGTGAGCTGCCAACTGTGCTATTTCCCTTCTTTTCTTTTCCACCTCCAACCCATATACAAACTAAAACACTGTTAAAAGCCTACACGACAGCACATAGCAGATGCAGAGCAGAGCTATCAATGTTGAAGTAAGAATTCAGAATGGAAAACATGCATTGATTTTATTAGCATGTGTTAACACCAACTCATGCAACAGATTTTGATACGATTTCTCCCTTGTAAAGCACATGGACCTTCTTGAATAAAAGATTGAACTGCAAAAGCAATTGAGTTTTGTGAGGAATGTCTTCATCTATGTACTCTTATTTGAAACCTTTAGAATTGGGATCTCAAATTACTCTGAGCAAAGATAGAACAATTACCTTTGGTGGTTGAAGGGTTGAGCCTTGGCAAGTTTTTTAAACATTTCAATGTTTTCCTACCATAAAACAAAACCATTATTTAGTATTATCTTGGAATGTGAAAGAAGAAGAAAAACACTAACTCCCAAACAAAAGAAATATGAAAGTAAACAATGACAACCTAAAACAAACAGTGAAATGTGATCTGCAGGTGCAGCTCATTAATCGAATTTCAAGCAACAAACTGAAAGTAAGCTAAAAACATGATAGTACTCAAAGCAGAAAATTACTGCACTTGTAATCCAACTTCAAAAGTCTATTTGACATAGCAAACAAACTCGAAATTAAACAAATGAATATGCTATGGAAAGCTTATCAGGTCTAGTTTTCACTAACAATTTTACTTTTTCCAAACATAGCACCGTATTTTCCAGAATTAACAAATAAACTTCGGAGGTCAAAGAGTGCATAAATATTTGTGTTTCAATTTGCAGGAAGTTTATCTCTTTCAATACTTAACGAAATATAGTGATTCTTGAGCCTAACACGAAGCCCCATAAGTCTTCTTCCCATAACTATTTTCGGATTTGAAAAAGTATGAGTGACTAAGAAGTTATATTCGAAACAGTCCAGTATGACAGGGTATTTCACGCAACATATTGATAAATCAAGCACTCAATATGTAGAAAACATTTGAAGGGTCAAATCATTTCAGAAATTTGCAAATAATATATCAAAGAAAGCTTAAGAAGTCTGTTTTTTTTTATCATAAATTTATTTTTCACAGATCAGCCAAATAAAATTACAGAATTTAATAAAAACAAAACTGAAACCTCTATGATATTTACACATTACATAGGAAGCTAAAACCTCTATTAATAGATAGAGCTAGAAAGATCATGTTAAAAATAAAAAACTTTGATCAATAGTTCATATTGTCTATGACAAACTGGATGGTGCATTGACATTGCAATATTATTTAATTCCTTAAAGCTAAAACAAACTAACCAACCAAAATACTAACAGAAGCAAAATTAACAATTACACCTATCAGTTAGGCATTTTATCAAACAACTGGGGACCACACACAAATTGTCGAACTTGCTAAGCATCAGGCCATAAGAAAAATACCCTTTGTCCTTTTTATCAAAACATGAAGTAGGATCCTACATATAAATTAAAATCCATAAAAAAAAAACAGAAGCATACGGTTCAAAATAAAAACTTTGCAAAATATAAAATATAATGGTTGAGCACAAAAAAGAAAATCAAAGATAATGAGAAACAACAATAAACGGTTCAAACAACAAATCAAAATGTAAAATCAGAAAATCCATAAAACCAAAAGAAAGAGCAAAATACCTGTATTTGCTCAAAGGAAATATCACCAAAAGGCAAAATGAGAGAAAATGAAGAAGAAGGAAAAAAAAACAGACAGAGGGTTAAAAAAAACGAAATGAAAAAAAAAATCTTACCTTGGCCAGGATGAGTCAAACGAATCAGAAAACGAAAATGAAGAATGTTGAAGAAGCCGTAAAAATAAAAAACGTGCAACCAAAATCAGAAACAAAGAAACAAAAAAAAAACTGAGAGGAGAAGAAAGAGAGAGGGTTGTCCGCTTGTGAGTGAGGGAGAAGAGAAGAAGATGCTGCCATGGGAGAGGAAAATCAATGTGTCAAACTGAAATTGAGAGAGAGAGAGAAGGGGAGGGGGGAGAAAACGAAAAAAAAGAAAAAGAAAGGAGGGAGGGTGAAAAAGTTTTGAAATTGAAATGAAATTGTAAGGAGGGAGCATGTCTGTAATAGACTAATTTATTCCTAAAATTGGACACATGTCAGATTTTTAAGAGTGGTATTTTAGGTTTTTCCACAACCTTTTGTTCTCTAAAATTGAAATCGATGAAATGCTCCTTGAGCAGCAGTTGATCTTATCTTTTTTTTTTCTTCCATTTTTTTTATTATTTATATAAATTTTCTATTTCTATTTACCTCGTCTTAATTATTCTTCTTAACCTTATTCATTTTTTATGTAAAATTTATCATTCTTATTATTTTTTCTCCTTTGCGTGACTTTTTAAATTCGCTCTTGTGTTTTTTTTTGTTTATTTGTTTTTTTTTTTGACAAAATTTTGTTTATTTGTTATATACTGATTTTTAGGGTTGTTTTAAGATGTATACGTACATTACGCTCTGACTTTAATCAGAGTGTTACTTACTAAATTAATCAAGTATTAAGACTAACGTGGAAAAATTTCTCACTTTACATAATAAACATTATAATGTAAATCCTTTTGTAAAATAATACCCTGGCTAAATAAAATATTTGGATAAGCTACTATGTAGAGGACTTAAAATAAATTCCGCTAATAAAAGGGCTTGTATAGAAGATTATAACCAACTTCAATCAATTATAAAAGGACTCTTAATTAGACCACTCGACTCAAAAGTATAAATTTATACATTAATGGATGACACGTGATTCGGTATCTGCGAATGGTCTCGCGGCAAAGCAAGACCGAGCATCTACTTAATGCTCTAAACTTTCCAATAGCTTGTACCTGAAAACAACGCCTCAAATATGTGAGTTTATAAAACTCAGTAACATAGAATTGAAACCTAAAACATTACTGTTGTTTTCAGCCATACGTGGTATGTTACGTATGGAAAACTCCTCTCATCAATTCATACTATTATGATAAACATAATGAAGGCATTTAAGCCGTAACACTTTTCTCATACAAACATAAACATAATTTGACAGACTATTTAGCATAAGAACATATAGTTCAGCTTCTCATAACTTGCTACATCCACGAAAATGAATGAAACATAAAAGCAATACAATTTAACTAAAAACATACAGTTCTTTTTTACTTTATGCTTAACACGGCAGAAACAAAATGCAATGCAACTTTAACTAAGAACATATAGTTCCTCTTTGCTTTGTGCTTAACACATCTTTGCTTTTCCCGTATGCTCAAATTAAAATTTAACCGGAAATCTATGCTATTGGGTTTTGTCATATGCTTTGGTCCATAGACCCCAATCAATATGCTTACGATATGGTGGTTAGACGTCTTAACCCCCAAATGGCGTCCCATGAGGCTAACCATATCGTTCCTCTCCTCTTATGAGGAATCTTGCTCGTCTTTTTAGTGATTTTTATCACAACTCTTATACTTCAATGCATGTTTACAACAAGGTAAATTAGCAACTAAGGATTTTCAATCCATAACATCATTTAACTATCAAACTAACTCCAATGATATTCACAAAAATCAAGGAAATTAACTTAACATGTATTTGAACATTGGCTTATGCATTTTCAAATGTATTCACATAATGAAAGGAATATACAAGTATAATTCAATCATTCTCAAGCAACATTAGTACTTGTACTATGGCATAAGGTAAACCAATACAATAGCCATTCTTGTCATCAACTCATTTCACAACTTTCATGAATCCAAATGAAAACACATAAGGAAGCCATTACTCAAGAATTTGAAAGAAACACTAACAGGCAACTTCAAATCCCTAACTCCAATTTTATCAAAAACCAGAGTCCATAACTCAAACCACAACAAGCATGCATTATTTAAGAAAATGACCTCATTGTTATTCCTATCTGGGGACTTATGGTTGCCCCCAACTTGAGATTGAATAAACTCATATAATCATTAACACTTCATTCCGATTGGAGCTCTGTGGAGTTCACAATGGGTAAACATCACACAAATGTTTGTGGGGGGTTGGAGACAGCAGCCAGCCCTTAACTACTCCCACTAAATATCACAATTTCTACTTATTAATCATTGAAATCAAGAATGAAAATAATAATCCTAGCACACCCTAAGAGATGTTTAAATTAAGGGATTCTATGTTACCTTTGCTCCTAAATGCTTTGGGATGAAAACCCCTAAATTCTAGGGCTTGAGCACCGAAAATCTACCATGGAAGCTCCTCCTCCAAGCTTCTTCTTCTTCCATTCTTCAATCTCTTCCATCTTTGAGCCTTGATTCTCCTTCTCTCATTTTTTCTTCCTCCATTTATCTCTCTCGAGCTCTTTGTTTCTCTCTCGATCTCTCTCTGCTTCTCTCTCTCGCGCCGCTTCTCTCTCTTCACGCTGTCTCTCTCTCTCTCTTCGTGCACGGTGGTGCGCCGTCACGGCTCCACCCCTTCTCTCTTCCTCCTCCATCACCTTCCCTTTTTCCTCTTCTCTTTTCTTTTCTTTTGTTCTCTTCTTCCCAGTTTCTTCTTTCTTCTTTTTATTTTATTTCCTTTCTTCTTTCTCACGAGGGCAGCAGCCCTCTTTTCTCTCTTTTTTTTCCACTTACTCATTACACCCCCTTTTCTACATAATACAACCTTCTTCTTTATTAATTCGCTCAAACACAAATGCATGAGGGTTGGGTCCATTCATTTGGGTCTTCTAAAATTAGCCTTTTTAATATTAAATTAAACATTAGTTTAGCTTAATCCTTGGTAAAAATTACCATTTTACCCCTTAAGCTTAACTTTGGGTCAATTTACTAGGTTAACACTATTCTTATAGGCCATTAATTCCTTTAATTCCTTAGGAATTAAATCCCCTTTTTCATTATGGTCTTTAGGTACTAAGCTCCAGAAAGTTGGGGTGTTACAGATCACCTGAACAAACCTTAGGCTTTTGTTCCCCACACTCATCATCCCACTCACTACACCCACCATTTTTTAAAATACCCAAAAAACCCTTATCATATTTTACCTTATCTCTTTCACTTTCATTTTTATCTCATTCTCCACTCCTTCACACCCTACACCTCCACACTCCTACAATCTCAGACCTTCACTCTCCTCATCTGGTGATCTCCCATCTCTGGGATATTTACGGGTTATATATTTAGAAAACATATAACCGTAAATATCACATATTTACGGGATTTTAAAAATTATATAACCCGTAAATATGATATTTACAAGTTATATATTTAGAAAATATATAACCGTAAATATGTCATATTTACGGGTTATATATTTAGAAAATATATAACCGTAAGTATGATATTTATGATTTATATAATATCACAAACAAACATATATGAACCGTAAATATCATAATGAACCGTAAATATATAATTGTGAATCGTAAATATCATTATGTCACCTGTAAATATCCCACTAAATAGTGATATGAACCGTAAATAGCTATATGAACCGCAAATATCATTATGTGACCCGTAAATAGTGATATATGAACCATAAATATCACAAACAAACTGTAAATATCACAATTGTGACCCATAAATATCATCCCTAAACCCGTAAATACACCCTTAAACGTGTAAATATCACATTTGTGACAAAATGTGAACCGAAATTATATTTATGTGAACCGTAAATATAATTAAACAAACAATGTGAACCGTAAATGCCTATTAAACAAACAATCTAAGGGTATTTTGGGTATTTTAAAAAAAGATAGGTGTAGTGAGAGGGATGATGGGTGTGGGGAACAAAAGCCAAATCTTATATTGGCTTCATGCCGTGGGTTGCAAGACTTCACGCTGTGGCTTCACTTTCTCTATCCTACATTCCTACCTTACCCAGGGAAACGTTAAATACACCTCCCTATTTTAATTCCAGCACCTTTTCTTCTACTTAAAATAACTAAAGCACCCCTACCTGTGAAAAAACCCAAAGTAATCCCCTTCTCCTTCCCATTACCACCTCCACTATTTCTCACCCCACCACTCCCTTCCCCTCCCACCATTACTCACCACCACCTCAGGTGCCCCCTCCAACCATACCCCCACCATCTTCCATCTCCGCCGCACGCCACCATCTCCTCCCACCCCTAACTCTCTCGGCGAACTCGTGAGTCCAATTTTTTTCCCATGTGTTTTCAGGTTATCTGGAAACATGATTCCGGAAATAAGGAAAAATTTGTTTCCCGAAGTTGATAACAATTTGTTCATTCGGAAACAAGAGTTTATTGAATAGCCATAAACACATTGAACAAGTTATCTTCACAAGCTCTACCTCCGACAAGCTATCTTCACAAGCTCTACACTCCGACAAGCTAAATGCCATAAGCTATCTTCACAAGCTCTACACTCCGACAAGTGCTTATGTGAATAGATAAATTCGAATAAGTTGTTCATAAGCAATCCAAACACACTCATGCTTATAAAGGTGATATCCAGCAAAGAGTTTCAAAACGTGCTTGGCAAGTTGATATGTCTAATACAGAGTGTTGGCGTGAGCTATCAAATTTGTCAAATTGAGTTTAGCATAATCCCACTAGTGCATATATAGGGAAAAAATAGGGATTTAAAATCGGTTATAACGAAAAATGATTTAAAAGATAAACGCGGTGGTAATTTTGTAAATAAATGTCTAGACGAACACCTTTTAAATCGGTTCTTTCATTTATTAAATCGGTTAAAAAACAACTGATTTGAAAGGTCTTAGAAAACTGGGGAAAAAATGACGAAAACTCTTTTAAATCGGTTTTTCGTGATGACCGATGTAAAAAGTCGCAATATTTTAAAACGGTCATGTAAACCCACCGATTTAAAAGGTCAAATTTAAAAGGATCTAACATTTATTTTTTCTCTTCCCTCTCAAACCCGTCACTCTCAACCTAACCCTACATCACTCTTCATTCTGCTCTTCTTCAAGCTCGGGAGACAAACCTTTGCTCGCCACCGTTGCTGTTTGAGAACCTCTCCTTCGTGCCTCCATCCTCGCCGCGGTGCTCCTTCATGCCTCCATCTCTGCTCGTGTTGTCACTGTCACGACCTCTGCTCGCGTCGCCGCTTCCTTCCCACCACCTGCGCATCTCCTTCGGCAAACGAGCTCCGTCCTATGCGTGCATCTTTCGGTCTCCGTCGCGGCGAAGCATTCGGCCGTTTCAGACCACCGCCACCATTGTTGTTGTGTTCCCGATCGAGTATTGATTTTTGTTTAGGGTTTTTTTTTTCTGTTTTGGTATTTCTCTGCATAGTTGATTGAGTTATATGTTTGGGAAACTATAACCTAAGTGAGATGCTTCTGATTCATTTGTAGATTTTTGGTGCTCTTGAGGTTGTTGAAACATTAAGGATTTGGATTGCACCACCTGGATCTGTGGCTTACAAGAGAAAGGTGGGATTTGGATTTGGATTTGGATTGCAGTTGCTTCTTCACTTCCCTCTGGTTCGTAACCTTTCATCCTCATAGTACATTCTTTTACCTTCATCATCTATTCGTAAAGAAAAAAAAATTGTTTATTTTGTTTTTTGTTTCTCGTTTGAAAGAAGAATCAAGAAACAACAGTTTTCTTTTTTTTTCTTTTTGAAGAATCAAGAATCACGAAACAACAGGTCCAATTGAGTTTAATTTGATCCTGTGCAAAATTTTATAGAAGGTGAATGCAGAGTGACTCATTCAGTTGTGCTTTCACAATACTAGAATAGTTTAGCAAAATTGTAGGGCTATATGTAGATTTTAGGAAATGAATCTGAGAATTGACACAATTTTAATGGAAACTGGAATTTTATTGATAAAGTCTCAAGTGTATAAGATTTGGATAGTTGATAGTTCTATTCTGTTTTACAGATTTTGGGTTTTTGTTTTTGTATATAATCTTCTGATTCATTTGGTGATTTTAGATATGTACCTGCACATGTGATGTTAACACCTGTGACTTATAAACCACACTAATTGGTTCTGCATATAAACATATCTGGTTTCTAAATAAATAATTGTAAACTTTACTCTCTTTTTTTTCCTCCTCAAAGCTTATCTTGTGCCTTTTCATTTCAGTTTAAATAAAGTATAGCCTTTACTGGTAATAAAGGTTGTAATACTGTATTAGCTGGCAGAGTAATCTTATCTTCCTTGAATTAACATTCTCGGTTTGTGAAGGACAATTCCCAAACTTGTGAATACATCTAGGACCTAACAACAGAAGGTTGTAATGGTAGGTTTTACCTCTGCATAGTTTAGTGTCTGAAAGGGGCTCCTTATATGTTTTCTTATCAACATTGAAAATATAAAGTGCAAATCATTTGTTGTTGATGTAATTTCGTAACCTTGTAACTTGGATACCTTGTAATGGTCTGAAAACCTAGTTTTGGTTTTATTTTTATTTTTAGTTTGGAGTTTATGTACAACATTGTCTTTGTTTTTGTGGATATGTTGTTTGGTAATTTTACATATACAAATTGTATTCCTCAACTGTGAAAACTAGTGATGTGGCTGCATATGAATTTAATGAAATGAAGCTTAAGAGAGACCACTTTGGTGCAGGCTGCAGCCACATCAACAATTTGTGAACTGATTAACTAAGAAGAGATTGGATTAGTAGCATATACTCTTTGAATTTTGGTTGATCCTGTTGTTTCATTTGAGTGATTCTTATTTTCATTATGTTGTTTCAATTCAATTCTTTGATTTATTGGGCTTACATATTTTGAATGCGCTGCGTAAGGCTTCAATTACTACTTGCAATTTTTCACTTAAGCACAAAAGATTTATGTTAGAAGCTTCAGAAAGATGCATATGTTTCATTATAAACAAAAAGCAGTTGATGCTCATTCTAATAAAAGTCGTCTTCTCTATGGAAGCATTTTTCTAAACTTTTGGTCATGGTTATTCTAATAATACTTTTAAGTTTTACCTCTAGTGCAATCCTTACTTTGTTGTGTTTTTTTATCTGATGGTAGGTTCAAGTCAATGATAGTATTTGGCTTTTGTGATTGTAGATGGCAGACCCTTTCACAGCATTGATGTATGCAGTTCAAGTGATGAACTTCTTGAAGACACTTATATTAAGGACACTACGAGAAAGAAAGGATTTCGTGGTAGAATCTAATCCTAGATTGCATTTAGAACCTTCTGATGAAAACGGGCACCATAGACTATTGGAGTCCTGCCAGCAAGATACTGCTGAGGAAAATGAAAAGGCTCAGGAAAATTTCATTTCAGAAAATTCTGTCTCAGAATGTTCCCCTGAATCACTCCAAAACAACTCCTCAACTGAAGGAGAATCCGGTAGTTTGATAAGCTCTTCTGAGAATCCAGTTTGCAATGAGGAGTTGTATTGTGAGTATCCACCCAAAGGAAACATGGGGAAGAGTAAGGCTAGACAATCAAGTAGTTCAAATGCTAGAAAAGGATCCAAAAAGACCAGAGGCTAGCAACCTTTAATCCATCAAATGACTGGTGACATCCGACCCACCACAGCTGGTACCAACACTGTGCAGCACAGCTCCAGCCCTATTAGACTGGGCCAGTTGGTCTGATGGTAGTGGGAGATGCTTCCCGAGGGTCTATATTCCTTTGGATGTGGGTCGAGTCTCCTATGGGGCAAAAACAAGATTTAAGGGAATCTTGAAGTCTTGTGAGTACTCCGGACGCTGCGGTGTGGGCCGTTCTTTGTGGGCGATGGCCCGATCTAATAAGTGAGGCTATCTTTGCACAGTGTTGGTACCAGATGTGGTGGGTCGTATGTCACAATAAAAGGCGCCTTTTATTGTGACATCCGACCCACCACTGCTGGTACCAACACTGTGCAGCACAGCCCCAGCCCAGTTGGTCTGATGGTAGTGGGAGATGCTTCTCGAGGGTCTATATCCCTTTGGATGCGGGTTCGAGTCTCCCATGGGGAAAAACAGGATTTAAGGGAATCCTGAAGTCCTGTGAGTGCTCGGACTGCGGTGTGGAGTCGTTCTTTGTGGCCCGATCCTATCTGATTTGGGGTTGTCTTTGCCGCAGTGTTGGTACCAGCTGTGATGGGTCGGATGTCACACGACACCAGTTGAGAAAAAGGGAATGGGAACTTTAAGCCACACAGATACAAGATCAGAGTGAATAGAAGCCTGGCGGTGAAAGACGCGCTCAAGTGTAAATTGATTATCTGACATTGTGGCATTGTAAGTTTGCTTTAAAAGTCTGAAGTTGCAAATTGCTAGGGGAAGTTTGTAAAGTTGTTCCACTATGTCTTTTATATTTCCTGGGTTTGTTTAACTTATCTGTTTTACAAGAATAGCACTATGATCTCATTCCCTCCATGTTTACTTGTGTTCATAATTATTTCTTTATCATTCCATCTGTCACTATTGTGCTCTTGAATGTTCTTCTGGATCCTTATGCTACTAATTTGGCTGGTACAATAAGTTTGGCATGATCTTACATGGCTAAGATGGTAAATATGATATGCTATACGTGTTAAAGTTTGAGTGGAACCTTTTTTATTAGGCCATGATAGTGAAATTAGAACTTTACAAAGTTTAATGAAATCAACTATATCGTATGATTGATTTGGGAGGCCTCAGGTCCACAAAGGTAGACCCATTGATGGCCTTTTTTATGGAGGTAGGAAATATCACGAGGAAGGAAAACCACACAACTATGGCAATCTAAGGTCAAAGAAAATGTTGCAAGCTACATTAGGATATTACTACATTAGGATAAGGCAGTAAGAGAGAGGGCTAAATGAAAACCAACGGTGAGACAAAAAAAAAAAAAAACCTTTTAAATCGGTTTTTCGTATAACCGATTTAAAAAGTCATCTTTTAAATCGGTTATTCAAATAACCGATTTAAAAGTGGTTTTTCGTATAACCGATTTAAAAAGTCAATTTTTGCAAGAGGAAAGCGTTTAGAAATGACATTTTAAATCGGTTTTCTAACCGATTTAAAAAACTTTTTTACATCGGTTCAAAATCCGATTTAAAAAATGTTCACATACTATCACGGTAGTATAGAAATCGGTTTCATATCCGATTTAAAAGGGTTATTTTAACCGATTTAAAAGATATTTTTTGCACTAATATCCCTTCTATCAAGGGATTGTTCCATGATTCTAGCCAAAATACTTGAATAGCCTTAAACACATTTATGATTCTTCTCCTACTTAATTATTTGGGCAAAAATGTACGGAAATGTAGAGCAATAGAAAAGAATTTCTAACAGTTTATGAACACAATCCCAACCATAAACATTACCAAATTGTATT
The DNA here is from genome assembly GCA_037113605.1 of Calophaca sinica. NCBI lineage: Eukaryota > Viridiplantae > Streptophyta > Magnoliopsida > Fabales > Fabaceae > Calophaca > Calophaca sinica. The sequence goes on from CM073731.1 coordinate 12,662,216, forward strand.
ATAAGATAAAATTGTAAAAACTTAAAATTGCATGAGCCGTTTGATCACATGAACTACACTTATTACAATTATTTCCAAACTGTAGCCCATTCATTTCCATATAGACAAAAAAATTTCAACACATTCCTGAAGGCTGAAAATATAGAGAAAAACAAAATTCGTCAAAAGGAGTTCATGCATGCAACACTAATGCCATCTGTTAAATGGAGAAGAAAACACGTCACGAAGTGAATCAAATCCCACTTCCCCTTTTGGCTGCGGATTGGATTGGATTGTTGAGAAACTATTTCTTATTTCATTATCAATGTTCCCGTGGGCCTCATTGCCCCTGTAGCGGTAGAACTTGACAAAGAAACAGTCTTTCCTTTGCGAGTACTCGGGATATTTCAGTACAGAGGGACAAAAGAAACCGATCAACTCTAGCTTGATCCGCAATGCTTGCAAGTTTTATGTTAGTCCAAAAGAAAAGCCACTAATACATCTTTATCTTGCCTCAAAAAACATAAAATACAGTTCTTTAAGCAATTTAATTATGTAGTATGTATGGTTGACAAGACAAGGACAACGTCAGAGTATAAATAATTGAACTTAATTTTTTTTGTTTGCTATTTGTTACATTCCATGACTGTTTTTTTTTTAAAAAATAAAACAAGAAACAAATAATTTTATCTTTTTAGGATTACTTCTAAAATCAAATACAAAATAAGTAATTTTATATTTTTTTTTTTGGGTTTCCCACTCTTCCAGTGGAGACAATTCTATTCCAAACGCGTCGGACACTAAATGTGGGAACCTCTCCTAACGAGTATTTGAACTTTGGTTTACCACGTTGTGAGGGACTAGCTCCTTCCGCTTGGAGACAATTCTATTCCAAACGCGTCGGACACTAAATGTGGGAACCTCTCCTAACGAGTATTTGAACTTTGGTTTACCACGTTGTGAGGGACTAGCTCCTTCCGCTTGACCCAACCTCTGTTGGTGTAATTTTATATTTTCTAATCTTTAATGATTCTACCAAATCAAATGCGCCCTATATATTTGCTTTGGTTGGCTAAAGCCTAAAGGCTACTACTACTCAACATGCTTAGCAAATGCACGTTATGATCAAATATTAATGCATGTATTGTATTGTGACACACACACATTGATCAATAATAAATGAATACAACCTTGCCACTTGCTCTGTTAGCATTGAAAGATAGCGTTATATTTTATGCAGGGTTAAATTTTAGCCGGATTATACAATGCAGAACCTTTGTGCCGAACGGAGGAAAAACAAAATGTGAAATGTTGTAGAGAAGAGTGCGAAAAAGAAAAGGAAGAATTAAAACCAAATTCATCTTTGTTGGTAAATAAAAGGTGAAATGGATTACTATAGGCCCAAATACAGAGAGGTGCCCTGTTGACATGAAATTAATTAACGAGGTGCAAAGGAACTCGACGCGATCTTATCTTATTTACACATCATTGTCATTATGTACAAAACATTCACATATTTATATGCCACTGCAAAACTTTAACATTTACTGTTTCTTCAGGCCAAGCAAAACTGTAGACCAAATTATGTTATGGGTTATGGTTAGTCCAAAAGAAAAGCCTCGAAATGGATCTCTGCTTGCAGCTACGCCGGGGAAGTTTAGCTTTAGTGCTTCGTGCCGCTTCCATTGGCTCAGGCTGAAGGCTTAAGCTCAACATGTTCCACATCACCTCCACGTCCCTGTACCCGCACATTTGTACATCATCTCGAAGCATAAGCAGCCCACCACCTCCTCCGCCGCATTCGTGGCCGAATTCACCCACACCGCGGCGTCGGCCTCCGGTAACCCCTGCCTCTATTACTACTATCAAGGAATAACATAAATGATGATTGAATTAGAATTTAGAAGAATGGACATTCAAATAAAAGAATTAAATAAAGTAAGAAAAGAAAAAGGAGGATATATAGAAGGGAAGAGAGAGGACCAACCGGATTTGCGAAGCTTGATTCGGGTGGAGAGTGAAGTCCAAGTTCTTCTGATCTTATGCCACCAATCCATCTGTGAAGCGAACTGGCGCTAACACAGACAGGGCATGCACATAGGATATGGTGGTACAACACTACACGATTATTCCTTGTATATGTAAAGAAAATATATATAGAATAGATAATTGTTATTATGGGGATGATGATGAAGCATTTAATTAGAAAAGAGAAAGGCACCGAAACCTATAACACGTTGGATGAATGAGGTGCCAAGCGTCTTGTGTTGGTACATTCCACAAGGCCACTCTTGTTTCGCTGCCAATAATTCTAATTCAAATGCCCATAGTATTGAGGATTTGGCTCTTCTTAATTCCAATTCTTCTCATTTTCCTAAAAGCAATGACTAGATAATATTGATTCGGCTTCGGCTGCTCTTGTCACATTCTACGAATCTCTTAAATGGTCCACCGTCCACGTTTACATGCCTACTCAGATGACATGCGCCTATTCATCCAGCAGCCTCTTCTTTTTCATTTTTGACTTTTAACTTTTACTTTTCTCCGCTTTCACGAGTATTTTTGAATTAATTATGACAATATATTTACTATTTTTATATTGTTAACCGCGGTTTCTATTACAAAAAAGTATACAAACCTTAGACAAATATAGTATATATTGAGGTCACAAAATATCACCTTATTGAAAGAATGAATTGGTCAAAATAATTGACTTAAGCTGATGTCACTGTAACTACACAAATGCAAAGAGAAATAAAAAAACCATTTATGTAAGAAATCAATAAGTTTTATTTTGCAGAAGTCTAAAAAATATTTTAATAACTAACCCCGTTCCTCAATATAGGAACCCTTTAACAAATTCATTTTCACCAAAAAAAAAATTGGTTAATATAGTTAGTGACATTAAATTTGTACACAATTTATACTATTTTTTCAAAATTACCCTTGAAATTATTAGGACTCACGTTATCACTTTTTTAACTTAATTATATAATTACCCACTTTACCTTACCAATCATCAAAAGAGAGAGAGAAAATATTTATCTTAGTAATTCACTCTATTTATTATTTATTGACTAAAAACAATGTAAATTAAATGTATTTTAGTAAAAAATTAATTAATACTTGAAAGGGATTTTATTTTATAAAGTGAGATAAACAAAATTCTTGAAATGTTGTTATAATAAGGAGGGAAGGCGGGAGTAATGTTAAACAATTTTCATGTTCAGAAACTTAAAAATGGTGTGGGTGTAAATGAGGTAAATTATTCGAGCTCGGCTCGTTAAATACTCGTTCAAGCTCGTTTGTTTAATCAAATAAACAAACTCAGGCTTGAGATTGAACTCAGTTATTTAAATAAGTCAAGTTCAACAATTGCATGCTCTACATTAACGGCTCGTGAATAGCTCGTTTGAGGATATAATTGTCATTTTCAGTGTATGTTTTATTTTTTGTGTTATTCTTGTTATGTAATTCATTGAATTTTGAAAAGATGTTGTAGTGGGCTGCTGCATTTAGTTAAAACCATTTCTCAAGTACCGTGTAAAGAGGCACATTTCGATTTTCGCTTGTGTACATTGCATTTTAGAATCCTTATCGTCACATGGTTCAAAGAAATTTTGTTAACTATATGTGTGTGTGTGCGCGCTGATTGTTAATGAATATGTCTATTTCTTCTTCAAATCCTCCCAATTCGTAAATCTCCTACAGTGTTTACATATTTGTTTATGAATGTTTCGCCCTCCCTACCCAATTCATAAGTCACCCCCACTCAACCAACACCACATTAGTAAGGAAATGCAATTTTTAGAAGAATTTTAAAGATGTTCAATTAAAAATGCAGTGTTTGAGTGTTTACTAAAAAGAATTTCAAAATTCTCTAGTAACGAAAACACTATTTTAGGAAATCAAAATTAATTACTTTTTCTATTTTTATTTCTTTTGGTTTGGAGGTGATTAAAGAATTTTACATACCACATGTTAAATAAACTTTAAAAATAATTTAAGAAAAATTTCATAAATTAAAAATAATTAAGTTATAAATGAGCTTAACAAGACAAACTCAGGCCTTACTTTCTTTTGGCAAGTTAAGCTGGAGCTTTTAATTATGTTTGATTAAATAAATGAGTCAAGCCAAAACTTTACATTTTTTTAACAAGTCAAGTTTCAAGTGCTCGGAAGGTTGTTATACTAAGGAGGGAAGAAGGGAGTAATTTTACAGGCAAAAATCAAATTTATTCTAGAGGCCATTTATCTTAATTTAAAGTTTAAAATTAATCTTTTATCTTTTTTTTTGTTTCAATTTAGTCTCGCGTGTTTTAAACCGTTAATTTTGAGGCAAATTGTTGGCTGATTCACAACGAGAATTGCATGTGTGGCACAAGCACAGTCTGCTGTATCAATTGTGCCACAAATCAGAACCCAAAATATTGTTGCAAAAAGCTAACAACAAACCAATTTGGTCAACATTGTCAATATTTTAGAACATGTGAGACTAAAGTGAAACTAAAATTAACTTTAAAGGACTAACTTGACAAAAAAAAAGGACCGAAGTGAAACTTTAAGTTAAGATAAAAGAAGTCTTAAGTAATTTTGAAAATTTTGACAATTTTAAGGGTTGTTATTGGATTGAGATTCTGTAAGATTTTAAAAGACTTATTTCTGATAAAAAGTCTTATGGTATTCATTTTATAACTTTTTACAAGTTATAAAATGTCTCGTGGTATTCTTTTTTTTTTAATTTTAATGAATTATTTTCTAAAATTGATTTTGTTGAACTTTTTAGTGATTTTTTAGTAATAAAAAGTCTTACCCTACAGCATGAGATTTCTCAAGATTCTCAATTTCATTTTCGCACCTCCCTCTTTCATTTCATCACCTCTCTCCCCCCAATTTTCCCTTTTTACCTATACCCATTCCCACTCCCCCTCTCCTTCCCAATCACTCTCCCTCCTCTCCCCACTCCCCCTCTCCCCCTTCCCCTAAACTCCACTCCCCCTCGCTTTTTTTAGACGTCCCTCTCCCCTTCGTATGAAACCAAACCTCCCTTGTCCTAGAAATCTCATACGGCCTATTCCCCCAATTCTTAAAAATAAAATAAAATTATTCTCCCATGTGTTATCAGTTTCTCGGGAAACTAATTATTTTCATTTTCTTTCGTCTGAGATACCGGAATCTTGTTACAGGATGTGCAAATTGTTATCACCGAATTTTTTCTTTTTTTTTTCTTCGCTTGAGATTTTGTTACCGGACGTGCAAACTACTATTAGTTTCTTAGTAAACTATTTTTTTTTCATTATTTTCTTTGTCTCAGATCTTACCGGAAGTGTCCAGAATCTTGTTATCGAATAGCTTGAAAATGTAGAAAAAAATTTGGACTCGCAAGTTGGCCGAGAAGGTTGGGAGTGGCAACAGAGAGGGGAGATGGTGGGGGTGGGAGGGTGGTTATCGGGTGGGAAATGATAGTGGTGGCGGTGGGGAGAGGAATGGAGGGAAAGGAGGTTAGTTTGACCTATTTTTAGAGGTAGAGGTAATTTTGACATTTTAGGTTGTAATTTTAACATTTTAGGGGTAGGAATATATTTGACATTTTGCCCTCTAATGTATTAATAGAGTTCATGTGTTTTTTTTTTTCAGTGAATGAATTGTGTTTATTCTCCACATCATAAATAAAACTTGGTTTATAAGCTCTTATTTTATTCTTCAACATGTGTTCCTTTCAAATCTTATAAATTCATATAATCTTTTTAAATCTTATAAATTCTTATTATATAAATCAATTAAAATTTGTATTACAAAATATTGATTGTAAAAGTATTGTTAAAAAATCTTATAAATCATTATATTTCTGCATAATGTTTTAGAATCTACGAGACTTTTTTATGTCAAAATATTCTTTCAAAATCGCAATCCAATAAACCCTTGTTAAACAATTTTCATGTTCATGTTCAAAAACTTAAAAATAGTGTGTAGACAGTAGATATAGATGTATAATGCACTAGTTGAGTTTTGATAGCCGAAGCTAGGGATGACAAAGCGGGCCGGCCCGCCCCACCACACCTCGCCTTGCCGTAAGCCCGCCAAAAGACGGGCTGGGCCACCATGTGAGACGGGTTGAGAAAGTGAGCCGAGCCTAGCCCAACCCACCCCGTCGCGGGTGGCTCGTCTTAAAATTTAAAAACACAAAAAAAAAAGAATTTTTGCCTAAAAAATGGCGGGTTGGCCTGTCGAAGCCCGCCTTAAAACGGGCCAAAATAGCGGGTTGGCGGGTTGGCCCGCCCAAAATACAAAAAACTATAAAAATTGGTTTAAAAAACTAAAAAATATATATATAAGCCCGCGGATTGATGGGTTAGGCGAGACGAATTGTGCGGGACAATAGGCTGAGGTACCCCAACCCAGCCCAACCCACCCCATTTTGGCGAGCCGGCTCAACGGGCCGGTGCCACTTTGTCATCCCTAGCCGAAGCTGCGTTTTTAAGCAAGAAAAAAAAAAGCAAACGAACAAATAAATAAAGGTTTTTAAAACTTTTAGTTTATCCGTATTTATCTCCGGATAATTGAAATTGATTACGAAGCAGATAATGTGGTGTCTTATACATTCGTAGCAATTTTTTTCGAAAACATGAGGACGGCCACAAGTGAGCCGATACCGGCCGCAGTAGTTTCAAGCCGCTGGCACTTTCCGGGAAACGGAGCAGTTAAACCTCACAATCACATACCCGCGAGACCAACATTGCGGCGGCGAAATTGGACTGCCTGCGCAAGCCGTCCAAAACTACCGATTCCAATTTCTAATAACATTTACGATAGGTCTGTACCTTTTTTTCATTTTAATTTGACCTGATTCAACATTTCCAATGAAAGATACGTTAATGAATTAAACACAATTGTTGTTACTTTAGAATCATAATGGTAGTATTATTCATATACTGAATGAGCAACTCTCCCAATTAGTACTGCAAATTAATTCATCATTAAAACAGACGCGGGAGCTTTTTCTTTTCTTCTTGTAAAATTCTTAGTTCTAGCATAATTCTGAAATGAAGTGTTTACACAATCTGAAATTCTATTGAATTGAAATGAGTTGTTATTGAATTACATTCTGATATAAGCCTTATATATCTTGCTAACACACTCTGTTAGTTAGTTATAGGCAGTTACAAAAGTAGTTACAAACTGTTAGTTTACAAGAGTATGATCTTCTACAACTAAGTCTAGATGAGCTCTCACGGATTCGAGCTCCCTTAATACTTCTTCATTATTTAGATTTGAAATTTGTGATGTGATTTTTTAGGGACTCAAGGGGACAAATGTGGCTCACATGTTTTTCTATGTCCTGGAGATGGCTTTCTAAGCTTATCTCCTTTTACTTGCTATCTCTGAGTCTGGTTGCTGCTGCCTCTGACTATCCACCTCCCTCTACTTATGCCTGTGAGGGCATTACCAATTACTATTCCCCTGTGAAGCATTCAAGAGGTGAAGCACTCAAGAGAAAATTGAATAGCATCATTGCCCCACACCATTCCTTGTCCTACCAAGAGGTCATTTGTTGTGTGTGTGCGCGCTCTGCCTCAATTTTGATTTGAATCTTGTATCACTTGTAGATCTGAAATGTAACAGGTGTGGGATGCTCTCAAGGTTCTTGATGCTGCTGATATTGATAAACCAGAAGCTTCATCAGGAATGTATGCATTGCACTTATCATGGTTTTTTTATTTTTTATTGCTTTACATTTTCCATTTAGTGATGCCTTTTGTTTATCATATTAGCTTATTTTATATGCCTGATGATTTGTGCTATGCAGAGTTGAAATATACTCTCTGAGAGTTGTCCCGAAACGGTTATATGGAAAACCCCAGGGATGGAATAGTGAGTCAACTAATCGATTTGATGTTGGTTTTTCACTAGTCTTAGCCTATGTTCGGTTTTACGTTTGAAATCATAAATGTGCAATGCGAAGGGAAGTGGACACAGAAAAAGAAAAGCTACAATGTGTAGCTTCTACGTAAACGCGGAAAACTGGCCGCGGTTTTCATTCAACGCGCCTAAACCAACGCCAGACCAAACATAACTATCTTATGGTTTTTCAGCCGTTGCTCTTGGCCTTTTTTTGTAGCGTACTTTCTCAATTGATATTTGTGACAAAAGGTTAAAAATGCAAGTATGTCTGACGAGAAAATAAACATGTGTTTGATCAAGTTCCTTTTTAGGTCATGGCAAAGTAGCAAGATTTGTGCTTAACTAGTGTATATTGCATATGAAACTTGTTTTAAGCACTTCATCTATAATAGTCTCTGAACTTAAGTGAATATTACATATTAATGATAATAAAGGAAGTTACTCACATAACTGGGGATACCAAAAAGTTTTTTTTTTTTTAATCTTGCCTAGGGTCTCCTATAGCTGGATTAATGTTAAGGTTATTGGACCAGCATGCGCATGCATAGTGCAGAAGAAAATGGTGTTCACTGACAAAAAATGTTTATTACATTCCAGGTATTTGAGGGACCTGCTTCTCTCCGAAACTCTAAATTCTTTTCCAAAACCAAAGATAACCCTCACTAATCTCCCTTTCCTCTTATTTCTAGCCTATCATCTTGCATTCTCTATCAACTCACTAGCTAAATATAGGGATTACCTATCAATACTACCCCCATAAACATTAACCTTGTCTTTAATGTGTACACTTTGTAGGTTATTGAAAACAAATACCCACCAGGGTCCCACTATTTGAAACATGATGACCATGATGTAAACGAAATACCATCCACTTGGTTCCCATTGATCTTCGATGCCCATTATAGTAGTTAGCTCAATGGTTTTAGTAGTGACTTGGAAGTCACCCTTCTCTCTCTCCCAAAGCATGAACCCTTGTGATTCCTTAACTTAAGCTCCATTTCTACTTTGTTCCATTTGGATGGGTAAATGGGGTTGTGGCCTAACATATCATAAGGTGGCCTAACAGTTAGTGATGATCAAGTTTTCCTTGGAAAGAAATCCTTCTTCCTTGATCAGACCCTTCGGCATTTCTGAAAGGCCCATTTATTCTCCCTAGCAATTTTGGCATGGTCTAGGTCATAAGTTTGCCACCATTTCTGTATTTTTGTTACGACCTCTACTTTCTTCTTCTCTTGAGTTGTGTTTTGGTCTTGAAATTGTTGGACAAAACCCCTCTCCACTCTCATCTCAGTCACTAGAGTAGCTTCAGCCATTGCACCAGTAGCTTGGTTAGGTGGTTCCGATGGGGGAAACTTAGTTGCCATGCTTAGTTGTCAAAACATTGCCACCACTGACCCATCTCCCTCTATGGAGGAACTTGAGTTTGGCAGTCCTCTCGGTGATGGGTTGAACTAGAGGATTGAAACCAAACCTTCGTGCCTATTGTTAAAGTTCTAGAAACCCTAGAACCGTCTAAACAGAGAAGAGAGAAATGAATCTTTCTTGATTTGATTGCAAAGGACTGCAGCTATATATAGCTTGCAGTGATCGATAGAATTCTGTAACAAAAGAATAACTAACTAACTTCTAACAGTTAGTTAGTTTTACAATCCAGCTCACTAACAGTAACAGCTGGCACATGACAGCTCACTAACTAACATTGACAGCTCATATTAACTAGGGTAGAAGTACTCCTCTAATACTTCCCCGCAAGCTCAGCTATGAGTGATTCAATGCAGTGAAGAATCACAAATGGTGAGCTTGGATCTGAATTCTTCAAATTTGGTCGGAGGAAGCAGCTTTGTCATTATGTCAGGAAACTGTTGATGTCCAGGGACAAAACTGACTTGGATTTGCTTTTGAATAACCTTTTCCCTTAGGAAGAACAAATCCAATTCCATGTGTTTGGTTCTTGAATGTAGAACCGAATTATGAGCTAGAGCAGTGGTGCTCATATTATCACACATGACAGCAGGTGTATTAAAAGTAAGCCCCAGTTCAGTGAGCAGAGACCGCACCCACAGAACCTCTGAAGTAGCCAGAGCTAGGCTTCTGTACTTGATCTGGAAACAACCGGTTGTTTCTTGGCCCACCAAGACACCAAATTACCACCAAGAAACACACAAGCTCCAGAGGTGGATCTCCTGTCATCTAGATCAGAACCCCAGTCAGCATCACAGTATGCTGTAACGGACAGAGGACAAGCTGCAGCAGGTCTCAAGTGCAGACCCCAAGTGACAGTGCCCTTTAAATACCGCAGAATTCTTTTAACAGCTAACCAGTGAGCCTCCAAGGGATTGGACATAAACTAGCAGACTTTATTGACTAAGAAGCAGATGTCTGTTAGAAGTTAGTTAGTTTTACAATCTAGCTCACTAACAGCTGGCACATGACAGCTCACTAACTAACATTGACAGCTCATATTAACTAGAGTAGAAGTACTCCTCTAATACCTATCACCTGTTCTTGCTTCCTAGTTCCCAATATTCCAAGTCCTCATCTTGAACCTAGACTGGAATATCTGGATCAAATGAACTGCTTGAGCACTGCCTTCTCAAAGGTCCACAGTCCACCATGTCTGGGTGCTCCCTTTCCAACAAAGCCACTATTGAGAGCATACCCTCTCATTTCTCAATGCCATTGCAGCCCACGGTAGCTTCTCCTCCTCAAGTACCCCAATGACCTCAAAATACTGATTTGCATTGATCAACCACCTCCACTCCATCAATGAGTCTCCCATTAAATTTTGGAATCTTTTCCATGATGCATTACCCACAGCTCCAATATTGATCTTTGATACCATTTGATAGGAACTGAATTAAAATATAGAAGAAAATGATGTTTGTTGATAGAAATTTTTTATTACATTCCAAGTATTCGATAGGCCTGGTTCTCTCCCCTTTAAATTCCTTTTCAAAACCAAAGATAACCCTCACTAATCTTCCTTTCCTTTTTATTTATAAGCCTATTGTCTCATATTATCTAACGCACCAACTAATCAACTAAGTGCATCACCTATTTGAAATTGACTTATTTACATTTATGTTTTTCATAGGGGAGCATCTTTGGCCTCGTTCTTATGGGCTGACTAATGGTCCATCTTTGACTGATTTACACAACATTCGCCCTGCTGACGTAAATGGTAAGGGAAGCCAGTCAATATTTTACTAGTCAATGTTACAATTTCAGTTGATATTACACGTTTCTCTTAGTGAATTCATCAAGGGGAAACAAGTACTATGGGGAATGCATAACCGGCTCGACCAAATGTTTGAGGCCAGCCAACAAAGAAGCTGCTTTGGACACTGAAACAGACAAGGAGAGGTGGGCACCACCTAAGCAGGTCATCTTTTCTGTCATTCAATTTTGTTTTTAATTGTCATTTTCAAATCTTTATAATTGATTGCTGATCATGCTTGAAAATTTGGGAGATATCCGGCTTGCTAGTTCCGCAATATGTCATCTGAGCTATTTTGGTTAAAGGTGTATTGGACCGGGGTTGGAGCATTTTACTCTAGACTAATGGCATTAAGATTTTATTCAATCTCTCTAATTGATATTCACGATTAATTTGTACCTTGCAAACCAATAACAGCTGTTAAAAGGAACCTGGATATATGGTGAAAGCTCCAGTACTGTACTACTACTATTTTTAAATAGCTCTCATGTCTCTTCACCTGAACAATTAACTAATTGTTGATTCAAACTTCACATGGGATATACCTCTTTCGTATTTACATCTTGAAGTTAATCTAACCTCAGGTTAGAGGAGATATCGCAAGGGCATTAATGTACATGGCAGTCTGTTATGGGGGAAGTCCAGGTCTTCGCCTCTCAGACACCCCAAATGTTGGTAGGTTGAACTGTTGAAGTTCTCATTCAACAGTAATATACATGCCTTGTCTGTGTTGGTTGAATTTTTAGTGTATTTATCTTGCTTTTTATGTGGATGTTTATTATTAGATGATTAGTTGTATTACCTACTGTTATATGCTCTTTTATAATAATTTTATACTCATTTTATGTTGCGATGTATACATTGTTTTTTGTTTTATGTTGAAAAAGGAGTTGCTCTAAAAGTTTGTTGTTCTTTTGTACATTGCAACTCCTGTTTTGCTTCAGATAAATAGAGTATAAAATAACTATGGTGCTTGTGTTTGATTATATCCTGTCCTTCTAAATTCTTTAATTGATTTTTACTATTTTGAAAATTAATTGAAGCACTCCAGCTTTCTTTACTTTTAAACTGTAAGTTAAAATTCATGCCATACCTTTAAATTGAAAATCTATCTCTTTAATGCAGGAAACAGAGAGATGGGACTGCTTTCCACGTTATTAGAATGGAACGAAGTCGATCCACCTTCGAGGGAAGAGAAACTGAGAAATGAAAGAATATGCAAATTTTATCAGCATAATCGGAATCCTTTTGTCGATCATCCGGAGTATGCCAATCTTATATGGGAGAAAGTTGTTTCAGGACGTTCTCCTCATAATAATAATAATAGTGATAATAATGATACTAAGAATATCTCCGACAAAGGAAAAGAAATAGGACTAGTGTCTTAATTACCTAAATCTTGATATTGTGTGCCGCTTTCATTTACTTTTTTTGGATGGACAAAACTTAGATTAAGTTTTGGGTCTTTCTAACAAGTGTCTTAAGGGCACTAATTAATGAATCCAAATATAGAAGTCTTGGGCTTTGATTGCCAATCCTGAGTCCCTACGGGTCATGCTTTTAAAAGAGAAATATCAATGTGGTGTAGGTGTAATTTCTATAGTGCAGAGTGCTTCTGAGGTTTGCAGGAGTATTGTCAAGGTTTGGGATGATATGGCCCCTGGAATTATGTGGGGGATTGGAGATGGCTCTTCAATTTGTTTCGGGAGAGACTCATGGCTTCCTTCAAGTATTACTTTAGAAGAGTGTGCTTTAGTTGTCTTATCTCAGGAGCTGGGTAAATCCAAAATGGTCATGTATGCTAATGCTTATGGTAATTGAAATCACAATATGCTCGAAGGGTTAATTCCTGAAGAAATTATTGGGGTAGTGACAAGCCGTTTTGGGCCTTTTCCCCTAATGGCGAGTTTAGTACGAGGTTTGCCTACTGTTTGCTTGTGGGTAAGTTAGAAGATTCAGTTGTGGATTAATGGAGCTTAGGTGGAAAAGACTTGAGCCACAACAGGTTCAATGTCTATTGTGGACTGTTCTTAATGGCGTGCTTAAGACAAATCAAGCTAGAGTTTGTTGCACCCTAGGTGAGTCTAGTTTGTGTCCTATGTGCGGTACTTTTGTGGATAACGACTCCCACATCCTTCACGATTGTAGAGTGGCTATTGCGATGTGGGAAAAGCTAAGATTTCCTCAAAGGTTGTTGGGCGATCCTGCCAAAAGTTGCTCTGAGTGGATCTGGAAAACCCTCATATCGAAGGAGTAGGTGCAAGGTGTTGAGTGGCTATGTATCTTTAGGAATGGCTTATGGCGTCTCAACCAAAAAGCCTTTGGGGAGGGGGAGAGAGAGAGAAGTGTGGAGGCTGAGGATATTTCCAGATATGCACGTCTCCTTTTTAACGGAGGTTTCTGAAGCTATGGATGGTACTTCGAAGCAAGATATTGTGTATAAAACCGAGCTTATTGGATGGCCTTTCTCGGAGGAGTGTGAGATCAAAGCCAGCGTGAATGGTTCCATTCTTTTCAGTGGTAGGAAGGGTAGTTGCGAGGGTGTTTATAGAAACACTTCTGGTACATGGTTAATGGGGTTTGTGCACAATATTGGTTCATGCTTTATCGCCATGGTGGAGCTATGGGGGGTCTTCTCAGCAGTACAGTTTGCTTGGGGGAAAAGTCTATAAGAAGATCTAGGTGGATTGTGATTACAAGACTTCCTTGATGCTTATTCGTAAAGGCGTATTCGATAAGCACCCCATGTATGCCATGTTCAAGAGTATTTAGGAGTTCCTGGAGAAACCTTGGTAGGTGAGGTTATCTCATGTTTTATGGGAAGGAAATTGTGTTGCATATAAGCTTGCCTATGTGGCTCATTCGCTTGTTATTGAGTTAGAGACCCACATTGGATAGTGATATGACCTCAATAGTGACTATAAGAGAGGGGCAACCCTCACCCTATGAGCTAGTTTTTGGGGTTGAGTTAGGCCCAAACCCAAATTCTAAGATAGTATCAAAGCCTATCGAGATCCGTTGGGCCACCTGCAGATGTTCAGTCCTGTAAACTTCACGCTCCAGGTGTTTATTCCTGGGCGTGGGGGGGTGTGTTAGAGTCCCAGGGTGTGTTAGAGTCCCACATTGGATAGTGATATGACCTCAATAGTGGTTATAAGAGGGGGGACAACCCTCACCCTATGAGCTAGCTTTTGGGGTTGAGTTAGGCCCAAACCCAAATTCTAAGAGCCATCTCATGGAATATATCCTCCTGTATTTTGCTTTCATTTACGAAGGCGTGATACTGTGGGTGTGTTTTTACCTCGAAGGATTGTCGCCCAGTGTTTTGTAATGACCTTTTGACCTCCATGTCATTAAAAAAAAGAGAAGGATGAAAAAAATTTATTCTATTATAAATATTATTCCTTTTTTGTGGAATTGTAATCCTTAAACAAATTAAATAAACCCTAACCTGGCATATAAACAAGTGAATTTCTACTCCATCTCTCTTTACTAGTCATTCTCTTTATTCCTAACTCAGAGCGCATAATTTTCTTCCCTGATCCCTACGTATATCGTGCTTGTCGTATGGCCAGTTTGTGGTTGCTATTGTTCGCACTTTTTTTGTTGATTATTCCTATGTCCACACTGCCACATGACTTGCTTGAATTTATTTATTTGGCAATTCTATTTGCATTGATCTTAACATTTTTATGTATAAAGTTTTATGTATCAAGAGTAGCAATAGATCATGAAGTGATGTATGACTTTCGTGAGGAAGAGATGCGAGAATCTCAATTTGCAACTGAAAGTGAATGGGCTAGGAGGGAACAATACACACAAGATACACAGATCATGCCTTTTGGCACAAGAGCATAGATTGCTAGGTCGGCGATGAGAGCCTTGCCCCCTGTCAAAAGCTTCAATGGAGACGAAACTACTAATTGTCCAATTTGCATGGAACAATTTGAGAGAGGGGAGCTGATTCAGCCTTTTGGATTGTGTGCCCATGAATTCCATTTGTCCTGCCTCAACTCCTGGTTACTCGGTGGAAAAACTACTTGTCATGTTTGTTGAGAGGATTTGTCAACTATTACGTGTACTCACAGAGCACATTGAAATCAATTAGGTTTTTAAAATCGTTGTCATTGTTGCGTGCAATCCTTGATATTATGAAGAATCGCGGTTGAATACGACTAATGTAGTCCCAATCACAATGGTGTTGCAATCACATAGATATAAGAATTCATGATGTCACGACCACAATCACAATCGCGAACCGTTTGTCAAAACTCTTATTAAGGTCATGTTTTGTGTTTTTACAGATTATTGAGCGAATGAAAACAGTTTATACTATATATATATATATATATATATATATATATATATATATATATATATATATATATATATATAAAAGTTTTTTTTCCCCTATTGTTAATGACTTCATGTTGCTCCATATTTCTTGGCAATCTATATCTATATGTGTGTGTAAATTAGACTTGAGCAGAAGTTGATCAAAAAAATTAGACTTGAACAAAAGTATTAATATAGAATTTAATTTAAATTTATCAGTTACTGTCTCTATTCAACTTCTCTAATTAATAGCTTTCACTCTTTTATGAATTGTAATAATATAAAATTTATTTTTTGAATTATATTATATTATTATTATTATTATTAATTGCTCATTGAAACCATGATTATTAAATGAAAAACTTTTTGTGTGTGAATATAAATGCATAAAAAGTAATAGAAAATTAAGGGAGTTTAAAAAATTATTTATATGTAATTTTTTTGATCAGTTTCATTCTCTTTGTTAATTATTACTTGAAATAATAATTATTAAATAATACATAATATTTTTTATGAATGAAGGAGTGCAAAAGCAAATAAGAAACCAAAGTAAAATGGTTGAAATTTTGAAATGAACGGGCTCTACTCTAAAAAAATGTACAGTCTAAAAACCAAAGTATAATCACAAATGTAAAACATTTTCATGAGAAAGAATTAAAGACAGTAATAATTTAAACTACCAAAATAAATTGTTGGCAATACAATTGATTACTTACTATCTCTATTTAACTTCTCTAATTAATAACTTTCACACTTTTACAAATTGTATTACTATACAATTTATTTTTAAATTACTTTTATATTATTATTATATGTTCCTTGACACAATAATTATTAAATGAAAAATATTTTCTTTATGTATGTGAATGCACAAAAAGCAATGGAAAATTAAGAGATTTTTTTTTGAGGAAATATAAGTTACTTCATTTTACTAGAAATAATGGAATCAATACAAAGTGGAATATTCTCAAAATTTTGGTTGCTAGGCATATTAGGAGCTACCCTTGCTAAACAATGAGCCACTCCATTGGCTTGCCTCCTAGTAAAACTCACACTAGAGTTTGTTATTGAAGATATAAGACTTCTAATCTCTTTAACTATTGACCCAAAATCAGAATTATCTCCCTTAAACTTGCTGACAATATCAGCAGTAATTTTAGAATCAGTTTTAAAGACTACATTATCTAGCTGAAGACTCTGAATCCACTGATAGCATAGAGTAGTCCAATTGCTTTCCCCTCTATAACTTTAAGGCAAGGTTTGTCTCATATAGTTTTGCACCTAGGAAAAAACCACTCTCATCTCTTAGGCACATACCCCAATTAGTAATTCCTGATTCCTCTGAAAACGCAGCATCAACATTACACTTTAAACTACCTGGGGGAGGCGAAATCCAATTGTTGCTAACTAGCACAATGTTTCTATCAGATGGCAGATCCATAGACTGGTTCTTTGCTTGTCGCCATTCTTCCATTAGAACTTTTGCCTAAGCAACAACACCAAAGGGTTCAAGCAACACATTCTCCCACAGTTTTGTGTTTCGAGCATACCAGATACTCCACGCCACAGAAGCAAATTTCACTCTTTCTTCATTGTTTAGATTCTGCAACATCAAAAAGCACCACTCCTTAATTAAATTAGCATCAGATGCAGCTTGATTAACATACCCCAAAATAGAAGCTTTGGTCCAACATTGAACACTCTGGGGGCAAGTTACAAAAGCATGCCAAACATCTTCCATGGGTTGTTCACATCTAACACAAACATCTCCACAACTAACACCCCTATGTTGTAAGCTTACTCGATTTGGCAGCGCATCACGACAAAGCCTCCATAAATGGATCTTCATTCTCGGCGGAACTTGCAAGCTCTAGAGCATAGACCAATTGCCTTTACACTTGAGATGGGTGCTATCAACCAAGTAACTCATCGCCACATAGTATCCACTTTTCACAGAATAAAGGCCATTTGGGTTGTATCTCCAAGTTAAGTGATTTTCACCCACCGATTGGAATAGTGGTGTATTAAGAATCGTCGTCGTCTGATCCTCTGGGAAGAGCATTGATACAAGTGTTGGATTCCATCATTTTTGACCTACAAACCAAAGGTCACAAACATTCATATTTTCAAGGCCCAAAACATGTGGTTGGCCGACCTGTACTTTTAGCCCAAGGCATACCACACACTTTAATGTTTGCACCACTTCCTATTGACCATTGCAACCCCTCTTTGAACAAAGCTTGACTAGCCACTAGACTTATCCAAGAATATGATGGATTATTTCCCAATTCGGCATTAACAAAATCACCATGGGGGAATATCTAGCTTTAAAAACACGAGTAACTAGAGAATTAAGAGAGTTGAAACCAATTTTTGCTATTTAATATTATTTGATGAGTTTCATTCTTTTTGTTACTGCTTGCTGTCCATATTATAAGAAAAAACTTGGTGTACTTTTTTGTCCTAATTATAAGAAAAATAAACTCATTTTAAGATGCATTAATTGCTAGAATTTCTTTTATACCCATATTTTAATGCGAGATGTATGTTTACTAGAAACTCACTGTTTTCTGATACACTCGATTACTGAGGTATATTTGGGATAAGATTTCAATTTTATAACATTAAATAAGCTTTCTTAGTCTTCGTGATTTTTTTTTCTTCTTATACTAGGGACCAGGGTAGAGATAGTAACTCCTTTGGATTGGCTCAAATTCAATATTTGTGGGGCTTTGAAGGCATAGCCGTATGAGTGGCAAGGCAAATGAGACATTTACTTTAGGTCCCAAATTTCATAAGGCCTCAAAATTTTAACTTAAATTATTAAAAAAATTTCTATTGTGTTATTTTATTAATTGTTTTATGTTTTTATGTCACTTTAAAATAATTTTTTTAAACAAATAGTTATTATTTATTTCTAAATTTTTAAATATATAATATTTTTATTCTCTTTCTTTTACCTTTTTATTTTTTTGTTGACCTCTTATATCTTTTCAATTTTATGTTCTATATTACTAAATTATTGTTCTCTATATCTCTTAGTTCTATATTACTAAATTACATATAACTATTGCTTTCAATATACATATAACTATTGCTTCTATTGAAAGAAGCTTTTCAAAATTAAAATTGCTTGAAATCAATTATATTACAATATTGATTAAATGAACTAGTCACGTTATCCAATGAGAGTGCAATGTTAACTAGCACTATTTGATATAAAACTTTAATCAATATATAATTTTATAACTAAAAAATAAAATAATAAAATAAATATTAAAAAGTTATATTGGAGTAAATTTCTTATAAATTTTGACTAAGGCCCAAAGTTTATAGACACCGCCTGTTTGAAGGAGCAGAGGTTGAAATCCTCATGTGCTGGTGTTCTCAGAGGCAAGGACAATGGAAGGGTGCCTTTATTGAGCAATCCTTGAAGCTCGAAAAGTTGCTTATTCAAATGATGCAGTCCAATTGGTGACTTGCGAATGCTCCCCCTCCCACCCTCTCAGGAGAATGTTTAGCCCAATATACGCAAGATCGGTCTCTGAGATTTTCCGTATTAGACTTCTTGTTGAAATATGGCTCTTCTTAAAGACTCCTAGGATGTTTAACCCCAAGAGTGAGCGTATAGTTTCTTAAAGCCCCTCTTTTATACCAAAAAATAAAATTAACCGTTGAATCTGAAAAATAAAACGTATTAAAAAAACAATTAAACAAGTAACAATACAAAATATAGAAATAATTTATTAGTGAAATCTCTTTTGTTTGAATTTATTTATCTCTTACTTTATAACACTTGAATCCATTCAGTCTTTCCTTTTCTCTATTTTTTGTCCACATGTGTGTGAAACTACCATTGGCAATTTTTTTAATTATTTTCATATTTTATAAAATAATTTAGTCCTTTTTGAAGAGGCACTATAATTTTGTAATTATTATAATTATTTAAAATCATAATAACATTATTTGGTTATGCTATTAATTTATTTTTTAGTTCTTTAAATTTTTTCCTAAATTCATTTTTTTACTATGGAAAAAAATTAACTAATTACAACATAAATTAACTGAAAAAAATAATTATATAATTCTACGTAAAATTGAAAGTGATCCTAATAAAAAGCAGCACAATAAAAGCTTATCATTTTATTGCATCTTTTCATTTCTTACAATTATAAAAATAAAAGTAATTAAATTCATCACAATAATTAACATATGACGTTTATCGAGATGAATGCAGAATCAGCTGATATAAAATCAGTTGAACGTGGTTACTAAGTCTAGATGAGCTTGAAGGTTGTTAATTGGGTCTTAATGGGTTCGTGTGCATGCTGATTAAGGGCCTAAAAGACTATAAAAAGTTGACCATCTGGAATCAAGGGATAATCAATTAAAAAACGAACCCTCACTTCCTTAAAAATAGAGATATGGAAAACATGGTTTGCTTGAGCAGGCCGTAACTTGGTCGATTGAGCAGATATGCGAATTATATGAGTTGACCAAGTCAATGATGTGCATGAAGGCCTATTTTCTTAAAAATAGGATTATGCAGGATGAGGTCAGCTGATATAACAGTCAATAATTTGACCAAGTGGTTTTGAGCTGTAACTTAGCTGATTGGATAGTTACTTATATTTGTGTTGTTAGCCATAATCTTATATGATGTAATATGCGAGGTAGTGGGTTAAGAACGTGGCAAATAGTGTTATTATATGTTTTTTAGGTAGTCTAAGTCTATAAATGTCAACCGTACAAATTATTTTTGACACCCAATCAATCAAACACAAGTCTTTACATTTATCTTTCTTTTATCGCTTTACTTTATCACTTTTTATCCTTTATTTTTCATGCAATCTTAGTTTATTAATTCAACCTTCTACACAAGATGCTTTTTGGAGTAGTCTACGAACCCGCAGTTGAGAAAGAAAGTCAGCGTAATCTTATGATCAAAAGGTCAATCATTGTTACATGTGTGAGTTAGCTAACATATCATTTTGTCAGCTGAACAAACATCTAATCAACTAAGCATCAAATTTGCACGACAATCAACAATATCTACATTTTATGAACTCCAACTAACCGACTTCACAACTACTTAGTTTAAAGTTTTTGTTTTTTAAATCAAGAAATATGTAGTATTTATAAAAATAAATGAGTAATGATTGTAATGTTTTAAATAAAAAATAGGAGTGTCAGTTTTATGATAATTAATTATTTTAAATTTTTTTAAATTATATAAGTTTTACTTGAAATGAAACATTTATGACTTGTTTAATTCGATCAACAAAGAATTTGTTTTATTTTTTGTAACAATTATAAAATTATCATTTTTTTGTTACAAAAATATAGGGTGAGGGGATGACGCCCCAGTCCAAGCCAGGAAAGACCTCCGGCTCTTTGAGTACTTACAAAAGCAATTACATTTATCTCACCCCAAGGGGACTAGTGAAAACTTAAACCAACGACATGTCGGATACAATTCATGTCATACTCCAATGGACTAACCCTTGGGGTTTATAAAATTATCATTTTATTTTTGTAATGGAGGAACTACATCACAAGGGTGTGTCCGGTCAATGAGGTTTACAATGTTAAGTTCGTATTTATATGGTAGATTTATCAAAATTTAACTAATTCTATCAAAATTTTAAAAAAAAATTATAAAAAAACTAAAAAATAATTTGAAAATTAAAAATCGAATAACCAATTAAAAGTTTCACATTATTCATATTTAAATTTATTGTTTTTGTTTAGCAACATTTCCATATTTGGTCGTCATATAGCCCATTTGTCAGCAACATTGACATCCAAACAGGTTAAAGATGGCTTCTAGAAGATTAAACTCCGTTAGTATAAATCAAGGACCCTAGTTTTTTTTTAATATATATATATATATATATATATATATATATTTTGATATCAAGTTTTTTTTATTAATATTGAATTACATAACATAGATTAAGATATAGACAAGTCCAAAAAATTATAGGCTATGAGGGTCTCATAATCTGAAATACTAATAGTTTTGTTATTTATCATGCAATTGAACATTCGGGAGGGAGGCCTTGTGGGAATCGCTTGGTATCAGTGCAGTAGTTGTAAACCATGTAGTTCTTTTGCACCCATTGAATCCTAGCTTGCCCTGTTGCATCCAGGGATTGTTTCATCCATGATGATTGGTTTGATGAGCAATAAGAGGCTGAAGAAGAAGAATTCCAAACACAAGCTTCAGCATCGAAGTTTCTATAAGAGGCAGTGAATGGGGCTTGGCTCCAATCCGTTTTTACTCGGCCACCCCTTGTGGCCCAATTATCTGCGTCATAAAGACTCGAATCTATCCACATGGCTTGGTTTTTTGGAAAAGGAACTCCTTTTGATTCCAAATTCCTGAACTCCCTTATCGGGGTCCCGTCCACAGAAAATCTATATATGACACAAAAAATGGGTTAAAAATATGAAGTTAAGATATACTACTATCTTTTTTTTTGTCTATATAGAAATTTTAATTTTTAATTTTTTTAAAAAATAGATACAAAATTATTGTCAAAAAAAAATTATGTACAAAATATTTTTTTAACTTCTTAGACTAAGTTACAAGAAAAAAAAAGGATGATTTTATTTTATTTTATTTTTCACTTTATAACTAGTAAATTCAATTGATGAAGCAGGCCTTATAAATAACAGAGAAAAGAGGTGCGCATATGTGTAGTTACACTTACATGATGCTTTGTGGATTCCAAAGAATGGAATATGTGTGAAAGTCCTTGGTGGGGTCGAACCACATATAGAACTGCTGTTCTCTGTTCCCTTTCCCTTGTGTGATAACGTTGGTATGAACAATATAAGGATCACTACTCAAGTTCCCCAAAAATTCAAAATCTATTTCATCACGAGCATCCCCATCAGAATATAGCTGCAGCAATCAGAAATATAGTTAATTATTGTTTCATTTTCATGCTAAACATATATAGTCTATTTAAGAAACTTATTTATACTAATGTCATGTGTCAAAAGCTGATTCACATATTTAAAACTGTTTTTCATCAAAAAAAAACTCAACTCCTTTAAATTCCCATTCTTACGTCACAGTTTTTTTCCCCTTTAAAATCCGTGTTTTTGTACGAGTTCACCCCTACTAGTTTGATATAAAGAGCTAGCTAACTAATTAATAATAAAGACAGATATGAGGCTTACATAAAAGGATGTGACTGTGCCTGCAGAGTAACCAGGAATGAGCTTAAGCTGCATGTCAAATTTTCCAAACAAGTACTCATTTTTGGAACGAAATCCAGAGCCAGAGGCCTTGTCAAGGGAAAGGGTGAGAAGTTGGCCATTGTTGAGGATTTTGGCACGACCATTACCCCATGTTATGTCAAAGTATTGGTTGAAGTTACCAGCAGAGGTGGCTTTCAAAAAGGCTATGAGGAAGAGAAGACCAATAAGTATCTTACTTGCCATTTCAACTAGCTATATAGCTAGCTAGTGATATGGGCGCCTATGTTAGGTTGGTTGGTAGATAGCAAGCAACTTTAAATTTGAAGAGGAATAGAGGGAAGTATTTGGTGAGGGGTGAATTGCATGCACAAGTTGTGGAACTATATATAGGGAGTGCTTTGAGGGGAGGTAATTATGAATGTGATAGGCCATTGGGGTTTGGAGGTGGTGGAAGTGGTTGGGAGAAAATTACAAACGTGTGGAGTGTATGAGAGATACGGTTGACTTGTCTTTGATGAATGAAGGACTAGCTCAGTGTGGGGGCAGTGGGGACCATGACAGCTGGCTAATGAGGGATAATATATCATTATCATTATATCCCAATGTTGTCATATAGTATTTGGGTTCACAAATTACAGCCAACACTG
Organism: Calophaca sinica; assembly: GCA_037113605.1. Classification (NCBI taxonomy): domain Eukaryota; kingdom Viridiplantae; phylum Streptophyta; class Magnoliopsida; order Fabales; family Fabaceae; genus Calophaca; species Calophaca sinica. The sequence goes on from CM073731.1 coordinate 12,685,508, forward strand.
CTTTTTTTCTTCTATAAGCACTTGAAAGTATTGGCTTTTTAAACTTCAAATCAAATGGCAGCTGTAGTATTCTTGATATAGTTTCACGAATCGACAAATTAAATGGGTTATTATTCAATATATATGCCTTTATTAATTTGTTCCTTTTCTTCCAGTTGTAAGCACCTTATTTGACACCTTTCTATCTGATGTCAGACTTGTTTAATTTAGTGTGACACTGATAGATTATCCTCAAAATATAACATAATCCTTTCCTGTGATTGTTCTTGACCGCAACTTCTGAATATATAACAAAGGCATGCATAATGCATATTAGTTTTGAGAGATAATTAGCAAATGGACATGTGGTTAGTACGGGTGCGAGAAAATCAACGAATTTTTTAAAAAATATATATATCTACATGAAAGATAGAGATACTACCACATTGCGCAACGTGGATAATCGAACTTAGCGTAGTTAATTTTTTTTAAGTAAGTAATAGATTTCCAGTTTTTTTTTTTAATGGAAAAAGGGGTAACAAGCCCTATAATTTTCAAGATATTGTTATTTAACTAAGTGCAATTGAAAATGGGATAGTTAGGTCCCTAACTATATTTTCAGCAAAGAAAAACAATGGCTACATTAATTTGGTTGTTATTCGCGTTATATTATCAAGTTGTATAATAATACTTGGTATTCCCTTCGGTCTAAAATATAAGTAAATTAGTCAAAAGTCTATGTATTTGAGACTAAGAAGGTGTTTGGGACAATTAATTATGATAAGAGCTTATGATTGTTTTATAAGCTGTTTATAGCTAATTTTCATAAGCTCTCACAACAAGCTTATGGTTGAGCTTACATGGCAGCTTATTCTAATGTGCTCCTCTTCGATTCCGAGGCTAACTGAAAATTTGTTTATGGTGTGATTGGTTGAGGTGAAATAGGAAAGAGAGGGTGGGGTGAGAGAGAAGTTGGGGAGAAATAAGGAAGTTCTCTTGATTGGTTTACAAGAGAAATAGGAAAGAGAGAAAAAAAAATTAGTGAGACCCACCACTTTTTCTAATCTCTTCAAAGTTGAGAAGAAAAAGAAGAGAAATTGTTATTTGTTGCTTATTTCCATTTTTGCCCATAAAAAATGCTCACAATTGAACTCACATGACTGCTGAATATGAGTGAGTAGTTTCTTTTTTTTTTTTTTGGTACTCTGATCGTGAGTAGTTTCTTATTCAACCAATTTCTATTTTTTTTTGGTACAACTATTTTTGTTTTTCTTATCCCTTTTTTTATAATCACGTTTTTATTTTCTGATGGTGGAACCGTATCTTTGATAAAATAATTTAATTAACTTTTTTTTGGTCAGTTAAATATTTTTTGGTGAGATAACTTATTTATATTAATTTAATTAATTAAATTACTAAAAACTAAATTAAATAATATAATAAATTAATTAATTGAATTTAAATAAAAATTAAATTAATTTTGATGTGTTTTTTCAATGGCATTTTCGTACTTTTAAAAATAACAACAATTCTCTTTTCTCTATTTTTCTTCTCTTTTTCTTAAACCAAATAATATCTCAAATCTATCATATTTATCATATATTTCTCTCTTCTCTCACTCTTTCTCATCTCTTTCTCTCTTCTCAATTTCCCATCACAACCATTTTTAATATTGACGCGACGAGATGTACCTGTGTCGTGTGTGCTTCTTTAGTTATTATTTAACGTAGGTAATTTGGTGTAGGTGATTGAGGCAACCAGATTCGTTTTCATTGTGTGCTTTTTTTTATTATTCAGTTATTAATTATTACTATTTGGCGTAGGTAATTGGTTTGTTCATTGTTGGGTTGTAGTTTTTTATATTTTAATATAAAAATACAAAAAGCTAAAATTGGTCTGCTGACTCGTTGTCATGTGTGCTTCTTTAGTTATTATTTTATATTTTTAGATTTTTTTCGTAATATATTAACTGTTGAAATTTCTATGCTTTTAATATTCATATTTAATCCAATTATAATATTATATAAATATATGTTTTATTTAACGATGTCAACCTTTGTTATTACTTGTTTTAAAATTTGTACTAAATTATAATTGCATAAAATTGATGCACGTTGTTAAATTTTTTTTTTAAGGAAACAAACTCATTGTATTTCATTTAAAATAAATTCATCAATACAAGTTGGTATTATGTCAAAAATTTGGTGACTAGCGTAAAATTTTGTCACCCTGGCAAGCGAGTGAGCCACAAAATTTGTTTGTCTCCTAATGAAACTAACCTCACAGTTTCTTTTGGTAGCTAGTTTAGCCTTACAAAACGAAAGAATAACACCCAACTCAGTGTTAAATTTTTAGATACATTTAATCATTTCCTATTTTATACACTTATATTATTATACATGTGAATGATTAATTTTTTAATTTTTATTTTACTAACAGGTTAATCATGATTTTACAATATATCTGAGGTTTTTTTTAAAAAAAAATTGAATAATAATTTTGTGTTATGGTGATTGATGAATTTTTAATTTAACAACCATTTTATGATATATCATAATAATTTTTATAAATTTTTAAGATATTTTTAATTAAGGTTTGATTCTTAAAATTTTTAAAATTATAATATTTTATAAGTATTGATGTAATTATGCATTCAAACGGTTCAGTTTTTATATAAGCACTTTTTAATATATACATCCAAATACAAATAACTTATCTAGCATAAGCGCTTACGATGTAAGCTCTCATGCGATAAGCTTTTATGTCGTAAGCACTTAATAAGTTATTTATCCAAACAGGGCCTAAATATATAGATTTTTTTATTTATATTTCAGATAAGCTAGAAGGAGTATATATTTTCAAACGTGACGTACGAACGAGGTGTTATTTTAGATGGAGAGTTTCAACGGATACAGGTGTTTGAATGGAGTTTTTTTTTTTTCTTTTGGTACAAAATGGAGTTTTATTATTATTACGGTATAAAAGGAATCAACGGTCTATTTTGGACTTTGGAGTTTAGTATACATTTAAGGGGCCGGGAAAGGTAAAGAAATGAGTTGGCTTGTTTCACCATATCAGCTTTCTGCCAAAATTGGGTACGAAAATATTAAATGATATAAGAAATTTTTTACTTTTGTAAACAACATGCATGTAAGTGTGAAAGAAATTAATTTTTTAGTATTGTTTTACTTCTCAATGATTCAAACTATTTGACAATAATAAAGCTCAATTGGGTCTTTATGCTAGTCAAATGTTGCTTTCGCGCAAAATTGGTTGTCAATGAAGTATATGTTCGTCGCATTTCATGAGAAGTGGAATATCGTATTCGCTTTCTTTCCCAGCCATCTCTTCGCCCTTTTCTATCGAGGAGGTTGATGGGGTGGTCGTCAGCTGTGACGAGAATAAGAGTCCGGGTCCAGATGGATTTAATTTCACTTTTACTAAATCCTTTTGGGAACTGCTGCGACCAGAGGTGGGGTCTATGTTTGATGAGTTCTACTCAAATGCTACTTTGCCGAAGAGTTTCTCCTCATACTTTCTGGCTCTCATTCCCAAGGTACAATGTCCTTTCTCTCTTGTGGATTTTCGTCCTATATCTCTTCTGGGTTGTTTGTATAAGATTGTAGCAAAGGTTTTGGCAAACCGTTTGGCTAAGGTGATGGATACTCTCATCGCCTCTAACCAATCGGTTTTCATTAAGGGGAGAAATCTGGTTGATTGTGTGGTGGTAGTAAATGAGGTGGTTGATTATGCGAAGAAAAAGGGGAAGCAGTGCTTGATCTTCAAGGTTGATTTCGAGAAGGCCTATGACTCAGTGAACTGGGGATTTCTCGACTACATGATGCAGAGGTTTGGTTTTGATGAGAGGTGCGAGCATGGATCAGGGCCTTTGTGTTTTCTGGGAGCCTATCGGTCCTGGTCAATGGATGCCCATCGGAGGAGGTTAGCATAAAAAGGGGACTGAAACAAGGGGATCCATTAACCCCTTTCCTTTCTTCTAGTGGTAGAGGGTTTGGGTGGCTTTCTGCGCTAGGCGGTGTCGCATAATCTATTTATTGGTTTTAGGGTGGGTAATCCGGGCTCTGTGGTCTCTCATTTATAGTATGCAAATGATACACTTTTCATTGGGGGAAGCGAGGGTGGATAACCTTTGGGCTATGAAGGCGGTTCTCAAATGGTTTGAGTTGGCTTCTGGTCTCAGGGTTAACTTTGCTAAGTGTTGCCTGCTGGGGGTTAATGCAGATGGGCCCTTCCTGGAGATGGCGACTTCGGTCCTCAACTGTAAGCCCGGGGTACTCCAATTTAAGTATCTTGGCCTTTCGGTTGGAGCAAACCCACGCCGAGCATCTACATGGGAGTCTATGTTGGAGGTGCTTCGTGGTAGGCTTCTTGGGTGGCGACATAGGAGTGTCAGTTTCGGAGGTAGAATTGTCCTCCTAAACGCGGTTCTCAACAGTATTCCTATCTTCTATCTTTCAGTTATGAGGATGCCGGTGAGTGTTTGGAAACAAGCGGTGAGGATTCAGAGGGACTTTCTATGGGGTAGGGGTTAGAAAGATTCCATGGGTAAAGTGGTCTGATATTTGCAGGCCTAAGGCTGAGGGCGGGCTGGGAGTGCGGGATATTAGGAGGGTCAATTATAGTTTGCCGGGGAAATGGAGGTAGCAGGTTTTGGGTGAGAGGGAGAACGTCTGGTGTAATGTGTTGCAGTCTAGGTATGGCTCGGGCATTTTTGCACCGAGTTATTTTAGTGCAGGTAGAGTCCCTTCACAGGCGTCGGTGTGGTGGAAGGATGTTGGGGTCATTGGGAGAGCAGGGGAAGCGGGGCGTGATTGGTTCTTAGATAGTGTTAGAAAGAGGATTGGGGATGGGATGTGTACTTCCTTCTGGGATGATACTTGGGTAGGGGACTCTCTGCTAGCTGCAAGTTTCCCAAATTACGCTCCATTGCGGCAGATCTGAATGCTTTGGTTGGGAGTTATGGGAGATGGGAGGATGGACAGTGGGTCTGGGACATTCCCCGGAGGAGGACTTTCTTTACCTGGGAGGAGGCTCTGGTGGCGGAGCCCAGCTCCTTGCTGGCATCTTCACCACTTGGCGCTGAGCCTGATCGATGGGTCTGGATCAGACACCCTAGTGGTACGTTCTCGGTCTCTTCTACATATGACTTCCTCTCAGCATCTTTCACTCGGTAGGATGGACTACCTGACCAAGGAGTCTCGGTTCTAGGCAAGATTTGGAAGAGTTATGCTCCTTCCAAAGTAATTGTTTTTTCTTGGCAGTTGTTTTTTGATAGAGTTCGAACTCGGACAAACTTGCTTAGGAGGGGGATCATCTCTGAAGTTTCCGCGACTTCTTGTATTCTATGTGGCTCCCATCAGGAGTCGACACTACATCTATTCTGTAGGTGTCAGTTTTCTTCGGCGATCTGGTACGCTATTGCTGGTTGGCTGGGTTGTGACTTTGTCATGCCTCCAAATCTCTCATCGTTGTTTTCGTTCTTTCGGGGTATTGGTCGAGGATGGCGTTGTACACGAGGTTTGATGCTGGTATGGCATACAGTCCTCCGGAATGGTCGTATTTTCTCTGCGAGAGTGCCTGATATTGGTCACTCGATTGATCGTATTATCTCTTTGTCTTGGAAGTGGTTTTTGGCTAGGGGAAGCTCTTCTCCGTGTTTGTTCTACGAGTGATTCACTGACCCTATTGCTTGCTTATCTAGGAGATAGTAGGTGTGGATCCTCTATTTCGGAGGTGATCCCCTATTTTTTGTTTGTTTTCCTAGTTGTAATTGGGTTGGTGTACCCCAGTACATCCTTGTTTACATATATATATATATATATATATATATATATGTGTGTGTGTGTGTGTGTGTGTGTGTGTGATTTGTCATTAAAAAAAAAAGAGAGACCATTTCCTTCTTCTGGTTTTTTGAATTGCGACTTAATCGAGACTATGCTTTCTTCCTTTTTTGTGTGAATATAATTAAGGAGAATCGTTTCATATTTGGAAGAAACTTCTTCCAGCTTAATTAAAAGACCTTTATTACCCTATATACATTTCAATTCATCAATTGCCTAACTTTGTTTTGATTTGACCCTCTTTCAGCAATTAATATTTGATACTAGTAAGAGCTAAAATGAATTCAATTCCCAAGCAAGAGAAGAGAGAAAAAGGGGAAAAGTATTGGGAAAAACCTAAGTCTCACATAGATTAAAGGTAAGACATCAAAAGAGTTTATAAGTAAATCATATCCACATCTTATAAGTTGGTTTTGTAAGGATGAGTTAGACCCAAAAAATTTAGATTCATTGGGTCACTCTTTCGTCACGCGGCACAGCGGGTCTCCTTGATTTTTTCTCTCTCCCCTCTCTTCTAAACCAATTAAAGGAGATTTTTTATCTCTCTCTAACTTCTCTCTCACCTCTTTCTCTCTTTCCTATTTTCACTCTACCAATCACACCATAAAAGAAGAAAAAGGAATCTATTGCTTTGTCGTATCATATATATTTTTTAATCATAGTCACCTCATATCACAAATTATATAGAAAGAATTCAAACCACAAACTGTGAATAAAAAACAACAAAGAGTTATTCGAGAGTGGTAATGATACGAATTGTATCCCACAACGTCGTGAGTTTGAGTTTGAATATCACCTAAAAAAATATATAAGTTTAAATGTCGATATGAGAACCTCTTTAATAACTTATAAGCAAGTACCTATGTTTAAGCCGTAAGACATTCCCAATTCTCCTAAAAAAAAATTCTGTGTAAAAAACAAATGTCAATAAAAAAAATGGTGGGTCGTTTCAAATGCGGCGTAGTTCTAAAGAAAAAATGGGCAGTATTAGGCATTGGGACACCAATGGAATCGAGGGCCAGGGCTACAAGGAAAAAAGTGGTTGCAATTTGCAATGGTAGTATGTTGCACCCGACTCTTTCCAAGGTGAGTTTCGTGGAACTCAAGTAGTTGATCTTCTTTAAAGAAATTAATTTAGAAAATTATAGTAATTAATTATAATTAAATAAATTAATAACTTATTATTATGTGTATCATCACAATCTCACAATTATATATTGAACAATCTTTTTAGAAGAGCCAAATCTCCGAGTTAAAATAATCATGCTGCCAAGCGCGTAATTTTGTTTTAAGCTTATCCTCGTCCCTGCCTTCTCGATAATATCAGTCACAAATCAGATACTGTTAGCCTTTTACGAGTGGAAATGGTCATTTTTGCCATTACCCACATATATACTACTATATCCCAATCTCTGTTAACTTTATTTCCAATACATAATTCACCAACCAATGAATAATTGAGCAGAACGGCAGGGCTAAGCATCAATTTTTTACAAGTATAAAAAATTGTATAGTCAACTTTATTTGTTATTAGGCCTTACTGGGATCGATATTAACAATTTCGGAAGAAAGAACGAAAGAAACAGTTGAATTTGGAACTTTCCTTCTCATTATGAATCAAGTTGGGGTCGGCTATTCATTCTGAGGATTACTCTGGCACTCTACTTTCTAGAAAATATACGATCGAGTGAGTGTGATTGACATCGTCACTGGTTTGCCATCACTAATACTGCTGTCTTCCATTCAGAAGAATCATGGTCGTACAGATTTGGAATTCAAAGAAGCCCCACACAACAAAAACAAGGAAAATAGTTGAAAACTAAAATGGCTATTGGCCACTGATAATTGGCAAGTTAATAGAAATGTGCAAATTCACCTTCGCTTATGTAAATTATCTAGGTATTAATTTGGGACCATTAGCAAGTTGGGGTCCGCTATAGCATAATTACTTTTTTGTTGAAAACAGCAATAGCAGGATCTAAAGGAGAACGAAAAGAAAATAAGAACATACGAAATTTGTTAACGAGATTCGGCAAATATTCATACGCCCCTAGGAGCAGAGCAGCTGTGATTTCTTTTTAATTAGAATTAATAGGGTTACATGTCAATTATTTATACTACAGTACAGATTACAAAATTATTGTACTGCTCTGCTCTGCTCATTTCGCTTACGCTAGAGCGTATTCTCACCTTTACAGATAAGAGCCATGCACAACATTCTTAAAATAGTATGCCATTATCTGTCTTGTTACTCGTGAAAACAAATCTGCTTTTTAGAATGAAAAAAAACAAATACGTACATAGAAAGAAACTTCTCTACAATATTGATGTATAGAGTGGTCATTACTTAAGTGATATTTTTGTATTTACACGAGTCATCAGGGCCGGTCTAAGCAAAAGGCCTTCAAAGCCCTTGCTTTAGGCCTAAAAAAAATTCCTATTAGTAGATAGGCCACCAAACATTTGCTATTAGTAAATAAGTTAAACAAATGTTCATATTAGGACATCTAGTGCAATTGGTGGAGTTCAATTTTGTGAAACTCTGGTTCGAGTTCGAACCCACGCTAATTCGTTAATATATCAATTTTTTCACACCATTTCCTATGAAATGTGGATACATGCTAGTCGAAAATATCAAAATAGCACAACAAAAAATCTCCATCGGCAGATTCAAGCATGTGTTCTGATGATCTAGGACAAAGTTTACCACTACACTAACTCATAAAACTAATTTATGGAGGACAAATAAAATATATATACATCTATTTATAAATTTATATCTAATTTATGGTTTTAAAAATTATAAATATTGTCCATATCAGGTTTTATTTTTAACATACATGAGTAACCAAGACATTTTTTATTTATTTTTGTAAGACACTTAATTTTTATATTACCTTCTCTCTCTTAAAAAGACCTCACTTAAAGTTTGTTTTAGGCCTATAAATGTATTGGGCTGGAACCTGCCACTGAAAAGGATGGAAAGAAAACCCAAATAATGATACATGACAAATAATTCAAAATACTATCTTGAGCAATGCCAAATATGGTTGTGATAATTCTTAGTACGGGAGCTGAGCAAACATCTATCTATATCTATCTATCTATTTATATCTATCTATCTATATCTATATGTAAAGCAAGCTTGAGTTTTAGTTGAATGTAGAATTGCTATGTGTAAAGTGTAAATAAATATTTGAAGATTTTGTATTGAGTACAGAGTTAATTCAACTTATGAGTTACAACCTTTCATTTATACTCGTTAATCAATTTCATCATTTTAATAATCTATTTAAGTATTATTATGATTATTATTATTATATTACTTATTAATTCAATGTATTAGCAGTAGTATTAACTGATATATATATATATATATATATATATTGTTATCAAATATAAAATATTGTGATATTTACAAAAATTGGTTAATTACAATATTAAGTGCTATAAATTATTTATAAAATAATCTTAAAAATAATTAAATGTAAATTTTATGTTATCAAATATTAACTAATATATATATTCTTTGAGTAAAACTTTTAAATATAATTAATAATGATACTACATATTATTAAATATTATCTACTAAATAAAAATTCTATATATCTATCTATCTATCATCTATATCTATATCTATATATAAAAGCTTGAGAAACTTGAGCTTTACTTGAATGACAAGTGTATCAAACTTTAATGAAATGATTTTTTCATATTACAAGTATAAATGCATAGCTTTCCATTACTTATATTCTTTTAAATTTTCCGTTATATTAACATTCATTAGTTGTGAATATTAAAGGGTAGAAACAATCTTATTTAACACTTGAATTATGTGTAAATTATTTATAAACTATTTATAATAATTTTATTAAATAATTTAATATATTTAACAACAAAATTAACATATAGTTCTATTTTTGCAGTTAATATTTAGTAATATTTAGTGATATCTTTTTTTACTCAATTTATTGAAATGAAAAGATATATATAAGATTAATAACTTAATTTTTTTGTATTAATTCTAAATTTACTCAAATTTTATTTGAAATATTTTGTAGCAATGTCTTAAATAATTTTTTATAATCTAAATATATGTATTCTCATTATAATATTTAAAAATTATTTTACAACAACATATATGTACTTACTTTAATTTTTTAATTGTAAACATTTTATAATATATAGTATTATTTATTTATTTATGTATTTTATTTTTTCAAAATAGTAGTTTTATTAGCGAGTATTTTAGTTGTAGTCTATCTATCTATTTATCTATCTATCTATGAAGAGTAATCTTGAACACTATTTTAGATGTTTTTGTCCAAAAAAAAACACTATTTTAGATGTAGAATTAAATTCTACAATATCAGTTTTAGTTTAGAATTAAATTTAATGTCCCTCCAAATATTTTTCATCCAATATTTGTCACGAGTTACAATTTTACAATTGCTCTTATTAATTAATTTCATCATTTCATTAATCTATTAAGTATTAGTTGTATTAACTAATAAATATAAAATTTCTTAGACATTCTAGTAAATATTAAAATTTGATAATGGTAATGTTAATTACTAAATTACAAATTGAAAAAAAATACTAAAGTTACAATTAAATTACACCATAAATTAATAAATATTATTATCAAGTATAAAATATCTTTATATATATATATATTAATCCATGAGTTAAATATTTAAATTGTTCTTATTAATTAATTTCATCATTTCATTACTCCGTTAAATATTAATATTAATTATTAAATATGAAACTTCCTAGACATTCTGTTAAATATTAAAATTTCATAACAGTAATGTTAATTATTAATAACAATTTTAAAAAAATGCTAAAAAGATTAAACTACAATATAATTTATTAAATATTATTACCAAATATAAAATACCTATATTTATCAATCTATCTATCTATCTATCTATCTATCTAAGTAAAAGAAACTTCAGCTTTAGAATTAATTACAAATTTATTTTAATCCATGAGTTACAACTTTCCAATTACTTTTATTACTTTTTTTTGACAATAAATTACTCTTATTACTTAATTTCATCATTTTATTACTCTATTAAATATTAATTGGATTAACTATTAAACATTATACTTTATAGACATTCTACTAATATTAAAATTGTATAATGGTAATGTTAATTATTAAAAAACTAAAAATGCAATTAAGATACACTATAAATTATTAAATATTATTATCAAATATGAAATATAGTGTTATTTATTAAAATTAATTGATCAAAATACTAAGTGCTATTTTTTATTCAAAAAAATAACTTAAAAATAATTGAATGATATTTATAATGTGTCACATATTATAATGACTCAACATGAATTTTAATGGATAAATAAAAGGTTTTCAATTTTAATTTTTAATGTGATTAGTATATTCAACAAAATTTTTACTATCACCAAAAGTTATATCAATTGGAGGTCAATTATAATATTATATTGACTATAAAAATTAGATGTATTTTCTGTTAACAACATCTCTTTAATGTCTACATTTTTTTTAAAAGATATTCCTAACATGTGAAATTATATGTCATGCAAACAAATACTAAAGAATAATTATTTTTGTGTTAGCATTTGATCCACCTTATTTTTTCTTCAAATTTCTTTGTGATTTATGACATGTGTTCCTATTCCTATATTTAGTTATTTGTGGCCATAATGTCTAAAGCATCGTAACAAGAGAAATATATGAAATCATATTTTAAAAAATTAAAAAACTTGATGCAATCTTACTACAACATTTCTATTAAGAGAATGCTTTCTATTATCTTATATATATGGTTATTTTAAATTATTGAATTTACTAAAAGTATGTTTAATCATAAGTTATGGTCAAATTTGTTATCACGTAATTGTTTACTGTACTTTTACTTTTATTTAAACTTCTTATTATTAATATATGATAAATTAATTTTAAAAATAATTATTTATTATTTAATAATCATAGCGACTAATAACTATATTGTTTAATGACAAATGTTACGTGAAAGTTTAATTGCATAATTGAAAAACAAAAATATAGTACCAAAATTTAGATTAAAAGTATCTATCAAAAAAATAAGATGTGAATAAAATAATTCATGTGATTGATGATAAATGGCTCAAAATGATATTTTATTAGTAGAATAAAATAATATCCAATAATTAGATTTTATGTAGAAATGATAACCAAAAGCCAATAATAATTGCTAAATTATGTAAGATTACATTTGATAAAATCTATATCATGGACAACTAAAAATATCATTGTCAAAGTTAATATAGCCATAGGGATTAAATTGTTTTGTTAATAACCAAGATAAGAAATATGTCTACAAAAAAAAATAATGTGATTGTTAAACTTTTTTGATAGATGAGATATTAAAGTTTCAATTATAATCTTACTAAAAATTTGATAATTATAATTATTAAACATGATAAAAAATATTATATAATTAAAATAATTCATAAATAAATAAGTTAGTTACGTTTTAATAAGACTATACTTAATTGTTGATACTTAATTATTACATGTTATTCTATAATTAAATATTTTTTTCCATAGTAAGGAGGGCCAAAGTAAAATAAGTAAAACCTAATCCTTCAGTATGAGAATAATCCTACCAAGTCCATCAACAAAAACTAAAAATATGTTAAAAAATGACTATGCTCAAGTGAATACTAATCTGTTGGGAGATTTGTATAAAATATTTTTACATATTTAAATATAAAATATTGTATACAATTACACTATAAATTCTTAAACATAATTACCAAATATAAAATATAGTGTTATTTAATAAAATTAGTTAATGGCAATATTAAATGCTATTTTCTATTTAAAAAATATCTTATAAATAATTTAACGATATTTATAATTTATCACATTTTAAAATGATTCAACACTAATTTTAAATGATAAGTAAAAGGCTTTTAATTCAAATTTTTAAAGTAATTCGCATAGTAATTAGTATATTCAAAAAATTCTTTATTGTCACGAGGTTATATCAATTGAAGATCAATTATAATATTATATTGACTATAAAAATTAGAATTATTAATATTACATTATAAATACCAATTATGATATAAAACTTAAATTTTACTATATTTACAACAACAAAAAAATTATGCTACTTAGAGACATTAATATTATATTAGGAACATGTATTGGATTAAAACTCCTTATTGTAAGAGATTAAATAATTCAAATAAAAATTATTACAAAAGGTAACACTGATGTAAAAATACTTATTTTATAAATAATTTTGATGATAAATGACTCCAAATGACATTTTATTTGTAAAACAAAATAACATCCAATTGTAGAATAAAATGATATCCAATAATTAAATTCTATGTAGCGATGATAACCAAAAGCCAAACATAATTAGTAAATTATTTGAGATTACATTTGATAAAATCTATATTTTATCATGGATAATTACATAACTCATTGTCAACAATAATATAACCATAAGAATTGAAATTATTTGTTGATAAACAAGATAAGAAATATACATATGAAAAAAATATAATACCATGATATGATTAATAAAAAAAATTTATAGAGTTTTTATTTGATAGAGTTATCTTTTGACATATTAATGTTTAAATTATAATCTTACTAAAAAATTGATGATTATAATTATTAAATATGATAAAAAAAATTATATACAAAAAATTATTTATAAATAAATGAGTTAGTTAATATAATGTTTCAATACGACTGTACTCAATTGTTACGTTTTTTGACGGGATACTTATTACTTATTGTTCTATAATTAATAAATTTTATTTATTTGCATGTTTTTTTTGTAGTAAAATGGGCCTAAGGTAAAAAAAAATAAAAAAAATTAAACCTAATCCTTCAAGACGAGAATATCCTTACTAAGTCTGTCAACAAAAACTAAAAACATGTTAAAATATGACTATGCATCAAGTAAATACCAATTTGTTGAGAGATTTGTATAAAATATTTTTATATATTTAAATTAAATATTTTTCACACATTCTTGTAAAATATTTTTTTATATAAAATATAAACAAACTCGTGCAACGCATGGGTTTCATCTAGTGGTATAGTATAGGTATTCCAACATTTAAATTGGGATTTTTATTGAGAAATTAACTCTCGGTGATCAAAGGTTCATATTTAGGCGGCTCAAACTCTATTCATAAAAGGGGTAGTTACTTTATTAGTGAGCAATATATTCAAATGGTTGCTGATCTTTGCCTACTTAATAAAGTAAGCTAATTAATTACTTTTCCCTACATTAGAGATTCAAACGTCCCGGTAAAAAAAAAAAAAAAAGAAGACAAAATTACAACACCTATAGAAACAGCAAGAAATAACAAGAACAAAAGCTCTCTTAATAAAGCAGAAAATATAATGAAAGTGCAGAATTTTCTCTCATAAAGAACACCAAAAAAGCACAACAATTGATAGAGATTGAGAGAATTGATGGAGATGATTTCCCAATGTTTTTTTTTATCAGTGTGTAAAAATGAGATGGAAATTGTTTATATGAACACCTAATGATATGGACGAAAGTCCATCAGGTAAGACTTTAAAAACGCATAAAAACAAGTCCAGCACATCGCATGAATCGATTTAGCACATCCTGTGAATCAATTCAAGAATCATGTTAATTAATTCACGAGTTCTGCACTATTTAAAACACTTTGATTCATGCTTTCATGATCCAATTGACTTTCTCCATAATCATGCAACATAGAACTAAGATGATATGACTTTCAAACATGTTCTATGAGCATTCTAATGATCTATGCAAACCTAACATGAATGACGTACATGTTTATATGAAGGTGGTGTTTGCTCAAGATTGCAAAAAAGAGTGGTAGAGAGGTGTGTGTATTGTGGGTAAAGGGGTATTTTGGTAATGCAATTAAAAAAGGGTGGGGTGTAGGCAGAAAATTTGGAGGTGTAAATAATTAAATAAATATTAAAGAAGAAAACGCTTATTATCGGGCACAAAGTGGGCCACAAGAATTCTAAAAATGTTTTTATGATTTTTTTGTTATTAATAAGTAATAATTATAAAAATTACTTTATTTTATACCCATTTTTTGTAAATATTTATATAAAAATGATTAAAATATATTTTTAGCTTACCATTTTCCTATACTTTTTTAATTAAATAAAAACAAAATAATGTTTTTAATTATTGACAAAAATAATTTTTTCCTCTTAAATCAATCAGGCATAAGAATATTATTACAAAAAGTGCGGGATCGTGTCACCAATGAGACGGTGGAGTAGAAGTAACTTGTCCCCATAAAGAGGAAAACATGCGAAACACGAGTTTGAATCTTTGTGGAGTCACTCCCATTATAAAACTCTGTTTAATCAACTGAACCTGAAATGAATAGTTGAATGCATCCACTTGACTAAAATTCTAATTAGGGTGTTTCAAAAAAAAATGCAACATCGCTTAAAAAAGTGCGGGATAAAACTGAGAATTGGGGTACATGCATAAGCGGCTTTACCGCCACTTGTCATAGTGATGGAGAAAATAAGAAAGGATCCACCAACACACGTTGGTCCGAGCAAATGGGGCTTAGATTCCCTTAAGCAAGGTAACAGGTTCGAGCTTGTGTATAAAAAAAATGTGTTTGGAAGAGGTCCCCTTAATTGCCCGACAGTACCTCGATCGGAGATTAGTCTCATAGGCGATCTAAAAGACCGAACCCGTGGGGATACTTCAGGGACCCACTGGGCCCAAAGGGCTAATTACGGTGGGATCTATAAAAAAAAAGGATCCCTCTCATACAATTTTATATTTATTTATTTATAACTTGACAAATAAAGAGAGAGAAAAATGGATAAAATTTATATCAAGTTCTATAGGTCAAGTTCAAATATTTTTCTCACAAAAAGTTAGTTTTTTTTTTTAAAAAGTATATTGTATAACTGCTCTTGTATCTTTTCATAAAAAAATAATTACTTTTTTGTAAGAGGAAATCGTTGAACTTGACCTATAATATAATTTTATCAAAAAAAAATAAATGAATAATAAGAAATGAATGTTTGTATTGGACCGCATAAGGTATCCCCAATTGAATTGCCGGCAATATTACATTGTTTTGATTTATTCTATGCTAACACCCGTAGAATAGAATCCAAGTTTCATTTTTTGTTTTTCAAGATAACAATTGACGACAACAAGGAATTACTACTAAATAAAAAACCAAGCAAAAAACTCATCGGAAAATGGTTGCTGTTGCCAGTTGTTGAACTTTACTTTACCCGTTCCTATTATTTGGCTATGTCAATATCGACCAAGACGGTTGAACTTGAACCAGAATGCTTGCTTCTGTCCCCAGCAATGCCTAGAAAATTACTCCAAGGTTTCATTTCTCAACTTGTATTACCTTGCTCAGA
The DNA here is from genome assembly GCA_037113605.1 of Calophaca sinica. Taxonomy (NCBI): domain Eukaryota; kingdom Viridiplantae; phylum Streptophyta; class Magnoliopsida; order Fabales; family Fabaceae; genus Calophaca; species Calophaca sinica. The sequence goes on from CM073731.1 coordinate 12,701,768, forward strand.
TTAGTTGTTTTCATTTTCCATGTTTAACGGCATTTGAATAGGATGTAATAAGAATTTTTATAGCTTTTTCATATTTTTCATGTTTTTATTTTTCTTTCATCAATGATGTGGCAGAGACAAATCCTTCACCCCCTGTGGATTTACATAGCTCCTCCTCGCCACGCCACGTGTCTGGAGCTTTGTTCTTTTTCCTTGGAGGAATCGTAGTGCTCATCATATTGCTCATTCTTCTCTTTGTATTTTGGAAGCGTATAATTAAACGCCCAGTAGAACTACCTGAGAAGACGGCTCCACCGAGTGAGAAGCATGGTAATGTGAGCAAAGCATCATAAATAAAATGCAAATTATTCACTGCATAAAGATTATCTAATGCTTGCATCATATATACTTTAATTTCTTTACTTTTGCCTATGGTTGTGCTTATAAATTTCCACATTTCTGTTATTTGTGCTTAATTGGCATTACCAGCAGAGGTGATGAAGATAATTGTCCCAACAAATCAAGAGTCAGGTAGTTTAAACAATGCATAACAAATATTTGACACTATGCACCATATCATTGTAAGACCTCTATTGAAGTATCTAAATGGATGCAGAATTCAAGGAGTTCTTTAGTGGGAACCTTCGGACAATTAGCTACTTTGACTTCCAGACATTGAGGAAGGCCACCAAGAATTTCCATCGCAGAAATCTTCTTGGAAGTGGTGGATTTGGCCCTGTCTATCAGGTATAGGTACTAAATCCAATGATGCTTTCTTTCTTGAAAATTTGATTTATGAGTAAAAGCTCAAACCAGTCCTTAAGAAAAAACATGAAGACATATTTGTTCTTGATGAGTGAGAAGTATCAATTTAATCTTTAAAAATCTTAAATATCGGACAAATTAGTCCTTGATGGGGACTAAAATTACCCATTTAGGACTAATTTAACTAACATTTGAGATTTTTGAAAATCAAATTGGTACTATTTCAAATATGTCTTCGTCTTTTTTCTTAAGGACTTGTTTGAGCCTTTACTGTGACTTATTGACTGTGAGAACCTGATCTCTTAATCATGATGCATCTATGTTACTATATTACACATAATATCAAATTTTAAGAAGCAGCAGATAATGTGTGGAAGTTGATGTGAACTCTAGATTAACATCATTTACTAGGGTGTATCTATGGTAGTTGAGATTAATATAAATGCATGTACTTATTGAGGACTGCATGCATGTATTTTGACAGGGAAAATTGGCTGATGGTACGCTGATTGCTTGTAAGAAATTGTCCCTTGACAAATCCCACCAAGGAGAAAGAGAATTTCTAGCAGAAGTGAGAATGATCACAAGCATTCAACACAAAAATCTGGTTCGCCTTCTCGGATGTTGCACAGATGGGCCTCAAAGGATACTTGTGTATGAATACATGAAGAACAGAAGTTTGGATCTCTTTATATGTGGTATTCCACTATCCCTTACGTATTGGCAAAAGTACTTTCCTTGAAGTTGTAGATCTTGTGTATTACATGTCCAATGGCACATGAGTATTTGAAGGAACTGAATAGTTTTAGCAAATTAAACAATTTCAAATGTTCTGTTCTGTGATTAGGAAATAGTGATCAATTTCTTAATTGGAGCACTAGATTCCAAATTATTCTTGGAGTAGCGCGGGGATTGCAATACCTCCACGAGGATTCACATGTAAGAATTGTTCACCGAGATATCAAAGCAAGCAACATTCTTCTTGATGAAAAGTTTCAGTCAAGGATTGGAGACTTTGGACTAGCTAGGTTCTTTCCTGAAGACCAAGCTTACCTTAGCACTCAGTTCGCTGGAACATTGTAAGTCCTTTACTCAAATTAATGGTCAGAATTAGATATCTATGAATTCATTACAAACAGCTTAATTTAGTCAAGTTTTCTACTGATGATCTTTAATTTTTTTTATATATAATTTGGTTAGAGGTTATACAGCTCCTGAGTATGCTATTAGAGGAGAACTGTCCGAAAAGGCAGACATCTATAGTTTTGGAGTTCTTGTGCTTGAAATCATTAGTTGCAGGAAAAACACAGATCTTACTTTACCATCAGAAATGCAGTATCTCCCTGAATATGTAACTTCTCATGCTTCAACTATGATTTTAATCATTATTTATACCCATTTTTTGCCTTGATGTTTGAATTGAAATAAATGTTTGTGTGAATCTTTATTACAGGCATGGAAGCTTTATGAGAAGTCAATGGTGATGGATCTTATAGATCCAAAGCTGCGAGAACATGGATTCGTAGAAAAGGATGTTATGCAAGCATTCCATGTGGCCTTCTTATGTCTCCAGCCTCATGCGGATCTGAGACCTGCCATGTCAGATATCGTAGCATTGTTGACATTCAAAAGTGAAATGGTTGCAACACCAATGAGGCCGGCCTTCCTTGATCGAAGGCGCATAATGGATGATCTGAACCACTCTTGGGAAGCCATATCCGTGGCTTTCCAAACTCCAGTGGCCGATGATTCTACTTCCTAATTGACTTAAAGCATCAGTATCTGAAGACCACTGATCCAATTCAAGAAGCCGTGACCTTAAAGGCTCGGATGAAGTGTGGATTTCATTTGCTTCAGGTGTATATACATATATACATATGGGGTAAATACCAACTCTTATTGGAAGAAATTCGGCAGTAATTGCAAAATGAATACATGAAATGTAATCCTAACAGAGGAGTTTTCTTTGAAGTTTTTGCAGTAAGGCTCTAAATAGCCTTAGGGAAATATTTCAACAGGTATATAGACAAATAGCAGTCTTCACTTGAATTAAGTGAGCTTGCTGATGATGAGTAGTGGTAATTTATACCACCTTCCAAGTTTCCAAACTTCTTTTCTGTAACTTAATGCATCTCCAATGCTGCAATCCATCTTGGGCTCCTTAAATGGGTTGTCAATAACAAAAAGCCCATGTTTTATTAACACTAAGGGTGCGTTTTTCATTTGTAAAATAATATTTGTTCTTTGTTTGATAAATTGATACGGCGGTCGAAGGGCTAAATAAAAAAGAGGTGAGAGACGGTACAAAAACTTAAATTCTTGTCTCTTACTAAATCATGAGACAACTTTATCACCTATGAACAAAATATTTAAAAAGACAAAATTACTCATATTTATTTATTACTCAATAAACATAAACACAAACATTTAATATAATATATAACGTAAAATGTAATATATAATATTTAACGTAAAAGGTAATATACTTATATATAATATATTTTTAACGTAAAAGGTAATATATAATATATAATACATTTATTATATACATACATATTCATATCCATCCATATTATATACATATCATATAATATAATTATACTTTTATATATATATATTATATATTTGAAAATTTTGCCAATCGTGCATTGCCCCTGTATTTTTCCTCTTTTACACACATACATGACATGATACATCCATTGGGTGAACACAATTGATGGTGACCTAGTAAGACGTTAACCCAACCCAACCCAACCCAAATAGATCCTAATAGATTAAAAGGGTCGTATCGATTTCTACATTTTTTTCGTAACCTGACACGACCTAATAAACAATGGGTCATGTCGGGTAGTCGGATCTTCACAAAAACCAAAACATATAAATAAAAAAAAACAAAGAAGATGTAGAGGGCCAGGGGTTGTTTTGAGCCCCGGCGTCCATTTGTCCAAGCAGAAGAGAAACAGGGGAAGGACTATTTTTCACCGCTAACAATGGTGTCAACGATCAAATCTAGCTTCACGTTGTCCATATCTAGCTTCACACGATAAAATCTAGCTTAATGATGTGTAAGAGTCTTCACACGTCAGCCACTTCTCTCTCTTCATTGTCTCTGACTCTCTCAATTTGCATTATGGAGGAGACCAATCCTCGCACCACCTCGAGGTCTTCTTCCCTCAATACTGGTGGCCTTGGCCACCCTTTGTCTCTCTCCTCTACTAAAATCTCAACAAAACTGAGCCAGGTTGGCGCATATTATCTTGAGGTCAAAGTATTAGCATATCTCTCAATCTAATGTTATCATGTTGTTGTGATTACAAGTAAGGAGAATCTAAAGAAATCTTAGTTGACTCAGTAAGAAGAGGAGATGGCCTCAAGTAACCTAGAGAGGATACCTTGCAAACCCTATGAGAGAAAACAAGCCTGATCAACTCCTAACGCTTGTTTGTTTAAGATTCTTTTTACCGCATAATTGAGAACAAATACATGACGCAAGCCAAGATTTTCAATTTTTTTGGAAGTTGGCCCGTCCTTGCTTCCGAATATAAAACAATCTGACTTTTAAGTTATTTGGGAACAGAACTACACTCATCAACCTTGATAGGATCTCACATTACACAATTTTTATTTAAAGGATAACGTATTTGATTATTTTTTGGTCTAGTAGAGATGGTAAGGGGGGAGAGGGAAGTAGAGCGTTGCAGGTTCGAATTCGCGTCTCAATATCCACACACCATTTACATATGTTTTACCACTAAACTGTCCTCTCGGGACACATAACGTATTTGATTAAGTTGCATAATTTTAGTATACCAGTTAAACAAAATGCAACGAAGTATATATTTGATAAGTAACCTATTTATTAGTTGGGATGAATTATGTCTATCTCTGATAGATGTACATCAACATATATATTTTCCCATCATATAAAAAGAATTATGTTGTACCAAAGAAATAAAAAAATTATGTTCTGATGTCACGCGCTTATAAAAAGAGTTCGTCCCAACACACGCATATTATTGTTACTTCCACCATGAAATACAACGATAACCGAATAATTCTCTTCCAATTTCTCATCACACCTTTCTAGTCTTCCCTTCTCCCTTCGTAGTTCCGAAGCTTCCATAAAAACGACTATCAAAGCATCTCCTCCGTGTGCCAAGAGATTGTGAGTGAGAGACAAAAAGAAAGGAAGGAAGAAACAAACACTTTCTCCGTCCACTTTGACTATTCTCTCTCCTTCTTTCCCATTACCCTGTTTGTAATAGTGTTTTGACTCTCTTGAATTGCCAAAAGGATTATGGGATGATACAATACAAACATGTAAATACAAATTTATTTATATGTGCAGAACATAACCTCGAGATATACAACGTGAGAAAGGGACCGTAAACAAGAATGGTAAAGCACCGTGGTGCATGTCAAAAGGTAGCTTTTGCTGGGATACAAACAGGGAGACAAAGACAAAAGCAAAGTGACATTGTTTATTTATGTGTATTAAGCTTTGCCCTTTATAATTAATAATATTGCAGCATGGCAGATGAGATAACCCACAGTGACACACAGGCACCCCATTCAATTCTCCCCCGACACACATTCAATGCCGTTTCTTGATTAGCAATGCAGGTTATGGATCAGATCACAACCACCATATTTCTCTTTTTAACCTATGAATCACATCCAGACCCCCCACCCAAAATGTACGTGACCCCTCCTCTTAGTTCTATCATGTCATTTTCTCATAATTCTGTTTCCTTTCACGCCATTCCATACATTTTTTTTTATTTAAACAAAAAGTTCTGTGCTCCTATTGAAGAAAAGCGGGGAAATATCAACTTCCTGGCCCATACCTGGTGGAGCTCAAACACACGGCCATTATACATGAAAATGGGTACATCATTTAATTACATACAAGCTGGTTTCCAAGGTTGGTTTCCAAGGTTTTAAGTCGTACTCGCGTTCATGACTGTGGCACAATCCTTGATATTATGGAAATTCGCGATTAAACATGGATGGTGTGGCCTTAATCGCAGGCACGAAAACACCAAAAACCTTATTATTACGGCCTAGATCACGGTCGCAAAACTAGATTTAAAATTTTGATAGTTTCTATGCCTCACATACAATTGTGTGTTTGGATGAGTATATGTTGAATAAATTTAAGTTTGTAAATTTAATTTGGTTAAAATTGAGTTTAAAGTAAAGTTGTTTATGCTCAAATGTTTCTAGCTAGCTAGCTTAAAATAAGTTCGATATGAAACTTAGGGTGTGTTTGAAAGAACTTATTTAAACTTATTTTATATTATAAGCACTTGTATAAGTGTTTGAAAAAGCTTATAAAAATAAAAATAGCTCATGACATACCCATAAACTTTTTTTTTTCCTTATTTCATTAAGTTTTCTGTAATAGCTTATGAAAATAACTTATAACTTATATAATAAACACTTATTCAATAAGCGCTTAATTAAATTATTTAGCCAAAAACACCCTTTGTGTAAATTTCTTAACTTAACGCAGGAGCTATTTTTCATAAGTACTAATCAAGCTGAGGGTTGGACGAAAAATTAATTTTACCTGATGTTATTACTAAGATTATGTCAAATGGGAGATAAAATTAGTTCTGATAGTACTTTATAAGGTAAAACCAAACTGAAACTGATAAAACAATTGAGGGTAGCTATGTAATATCCGCAGTGCCAGTGCCATAGAAACCTTTCAGTAATACATTTACAAGATAAAACAAAGAGTAAGTCAAAAAACAAAACAAAAGGGGGGAAAATCAACCGAGAAAGTAGTAAGTAATTTTAGAAGAAAATGTACACATTTCTTCCAAAAATCACGTTTACAAGAAGGAGCATCAAGAATATCACTTCATGGAAGAGAAGAGAGATCACATTGTCCATTCCATGATGTCTTGCAAAAAAAAAGCCGATGATTCTACCTGTTGTGTAATGGATTTGGACCTGTTGGAACCACTCTTTTGTCATCTGATGACGTGTTGTTGTAGCAAGAAAAGTGTCTCTTGGTATTGCATTTGTGAGCATCATCGAGTGCCTCCACACTATTGTTCTTATTCTTTGCTCCATCAAACAAATTGCCAACAAAAACGGTCTTCCTTGCCGCTGTGGTGGAGCCAATACAAGCCCAGAACAAAAGGCACAACATAAGTATCAGCTCTGGTAATCTCATCTCACCAAACTACGTTTTTTAATTGAAAAATAGCAAAACTATTTGACTCGGATAATGGGAAAATAAAGAGATGATGAAGAGCCACACAAAAGATAAGAACTTAGGAGGTGGGAGAGACAGAGAGAGCAGGGGAAGAGAGGGAGGAAGGGAGAGCAAAAGGAATTGGTGATGATGATATTATTAGTGAATAAGAGAGGGGAAAGAGGGGGTTATAGGAATGGGGACATTAACTATGGTACCTCGGATATGCAGTAAAAGACTTTGAATTTGATACATCACATCTTTCTCGTCAGAAATTTCACCAAACCTCATTAATTCACTTCAATTCTATTCTACTACTCCTACTTGACAATAATATATAATAGTAGTATTTTTATTTTAAACAAACGGAAATTTGAACATATATGGTGTGTGAAATATGGAGCCAAAAGCGCAACATTCCGTTCCTTATAGACTTTGCAACCTAGTTAACACACACTCGGGATTAGAGAAATTCTATTCTTCTTCAATGGAGCTAGCTAGACTTCACCACGTGATGCTCGATTTGAGGACCATGCTTGAAAAGCTGACACTCGTTGAGGAAAAAAGGAGTTGCAGGAGAATTTAATGGGTGGCTTTGACTGTAGCATTGCATGCATTGAATTGAATTGAATCAACGTTTTGCTTTTCAAGCACGTCTTCTTGGTTTAGAGTTTTGATTATGTGTTAACACTTCATAATTCACACACACACACACACATATATATATATATAAACCACCTTCATGTGGCAATTGAGAGACAACCTGGGAATAGGTTAAGGGCAATGCCGTAGCTATGAAACGACAGTTGGTGTTTCATTAATGCCGGCCATTTCTGTTAAAACAGGAAGGTTAGTTACCTATCTATCTTCCTATATTTCTTATCCAACGCCAACTTCACACCCCTTTCCCACTTTGAAAAGGTACAAAGAAAAAAGGTGCAGAGGTCAGCGCTTAGAGCTAGATGTGACCCATTCTGGGTGATAAAATACTCGTCTTCCCTCCCTTTCCGCTGTTCTGTTGGCAAATCTATAAGCAAAATGGTAGTAAGATATACCGTTGGAATATGGATTGAAGGATACATCGTATGTCAAGAGCAAAAATACCACATAATATCTGAATTTATGTATCAACAATTAATATAAAATTATACATTTGAATAAATATAAAAGTACATTTAATTTTAACAAATATTGTAACAAAAAAAATAGTTAAATGTAACCCAAAAAAAAAAATTATAACAAATATCAATGAGGTAGTAGACGAGTCGCGGAGCATTTTTCCTTCAAAAAAGAGTAGTAGAGCATTTTTTTTATAATTGAAAATTTAAGGTAAGGTAATGACACTCGAATCCAAAGCAGAAAAACTTTCAAGGTTATTAAATATTTTACAAAAGAAATTATATTTATCTCAAAGAGACTAATAAGGATTTGAATATGCTACTTGTCGAACACAAGGCCGACCTCTGGGGTTGAGTCGTTGAGCCTTTTGATCGAATTAGATGGTTAGTAACAGTATAGTATCGCGCTGATGTTTACGATATATTTGGGAGAAACATGTAAATTTAAAAATATTAATGTTTATTTATTTATATGTGCAGTTTAACTCAATTTACAGAAACACCATGGCCGGCACCAGTCAATAATCGTGGAAAATAACGTGAAATTCAAACTTCTAATGCTCTACAAAATGGGAAAAATAAAGTAAAACATGTAGAAGTACTGTACATAAGTTACGTAAAGAAGGTAAGATGCTGCAAGTGAACTTACACTACAACAAGTTTTGGCAATAAACAACGCTTATTTTTAGCCTAAAACAGCGTTTAAAGGCGTTGAAAATTAAGCCCCTGCTGATTGTATTTCATAAAAAAAGCGTTTATGAAGCGCTGCTGAAAATGGACAATAAGCAGCGCTTCAGTAAGGAAGCGTTGTTTATTCTCTTTTTTTTATTTAATCTTCTCACATTCACATGATATCTGTTGCATAATATTGTGATAACACAAAATGCAACCAAAATTGTCATCAACACCCAATTGTATCAACATCGAAATTTAACATTATAACGTAATTTTTTCATAGAAACAGTACAGATCCTTACATTAACATAAATAAATTACAATGTATTTCTCACTCAAATTCACAATTATACAGACTAGATCACTAAAATATTGCACATGTCATGCTACAAATAGTACCTAAACACTAATATCTTCTTCTTCTGTCACTGCAAATCAACATGCAGACAAGATCAAAATTCTAACAAAATTTTAGCAGAGTTTTCTTTAAAATATGGACATTCTAAAATATATAAAATACATGTAACAACATAAGATACCATACCAGCCAGCCAACATAAAATATATAAAATATTAGCCAACATAAAAAGGAATTTTATTCCTAAATTCATGTGAACCTATTCCAATTCAAGTATGCTAAACTCACAAAAAACCAAATTTAACAAAAACTCACCTAAACATTAAATATTAATCTTCTTCTACCTGCTTATAAATGATAAAATTCGTAGTAAAATATCGACACCACTCTTCTTTGAATTCGGTATGATCAGAGTATGTGTCGAATTGACAATCAGGATAGTACTGCGAAATGAAAATTAAATGAAGTTAGAATTGAACATAAGCATTCAAATGGTATGTGTAAAAGAAAAAAAAAATTATATAAACTTTGAAATTATTACATACATACCTCTGTTGGAATTTCTGTTTGGTTATGAACGACAATATCCTTGAGAAACTTCAAAACATATCGGCCACAATCATCAGAGTTCGGTTGGCGATGACACTATAAAACAAAAAATATGAAATTAATTGTTTTTATTTTGGTAATTTGAATAATTGCATAAAAAATTTGATATAAATACCTCTACCACCATATGCTATACCGTACATACACCTTCGAACCCTAGCTACGTATTCAAGTGACTCCATTATTTTACTACCAATGGTCAAGTCTTATACAAGTTTAAAGTCTAAACCATGAATATATGAGAATAAATACTCTTGAAAAACAAAAAGCAGTGTTATTTTATAAGGTGTAAAATTTACAGGCGTACTCTAATTGATCACTCAAATAACATCTAAACCTATGTGGTCGTTCTTCAGCTTCATCTTTTCCTCCTTCTACGACTCAAATGGAAAATCACCAGATAAAAACGAAAAAAGAAAAAAAATGAAAATGGGTCAAATCAGATAAAACACAATGTTCACATTATTCTTATTTCAACACATTATTTGTTGCCTAAGCGACCAATATTTATTTGAATTATATCTCTTTCGTACGCGAACCTAGCTAGCAATAAATTTCATGCGTCCAACCCGCCCAAGTTCGGTGATTAGCCATTAATAAAAGCTTGCTGCTTTACTTCATTTTTACTCTTCCATTCTTTTTTATTTGTTCTTTTACTTTTCCATAATCTATGTTATTCACAGAACTTTTGAAAAAAAAACTTTTTTCCTACATGCAAGTGTACATTTTCGAAACTGAGATGTACTTTTTTCCATTGATTCCCATCTGATATGCATATATTTACAAACTGTACATTTTAACAAACTGATTCCAAGCATCTTAACACTTCTAATTTATCTCTTCTATACTCAATCTTCCTTGTTTCTAGCCAACACTTGCATTCTTTGCCACGGTAACCAAACACCATTGACAGCAATGAGACAACAGTGGCGAACAAAATCAAACAAAATCGAACAGACCAAAAACTAACGAACCACCAACAGAAACCAATGTGGAATCGAGATAGAAAATGGAGACAGTGGCGATACCTGGAAATGGACGCAAACAGGACTTGGGAGATGGAGGCAAGGGGGACGACGGAGGCCGAGCCGCTGCCGGCGGCTTTTGGAGGATGACGAGGTCCGATTTCAGGTGAGGGCAAGAAGCACTCGATCTCGTTGAGGAAGAAGCACGCTGGGACTTGGGAGATGGAGGCGAGGGGGACGGCAGAGGCCGAGCGGATGAGTTTGCGAGATAGGGAGAGTTGCGAGACAGAGAGAGAACAGTGCTTCCACGAAATGAGAGAGGAGGGAAACACGATTTATTTAATATATTGACCAAAAACAGCGCTTAAGTCTAAAAGCGCTGATTATTGTTCGACCAAAAACAACGCTTACTGGTATAAAGCGCTGTTTATTGTTCATATGACCAAAAAAGCGCTTGATGTTTGAAGCGCTAATTATTGTGCCAGTTCATTTTTTAGTATTTAGAGAAAAAACAGCGCTTAAAGGACTAAGCGCTGATTATTGTGAAAACTAAACAGTAGCGCTTATTATTGTAAGCGCTGTTTATTGTTTAGGTATGACATAAAGTAGCGTTTTTTGTTTTAAGTGCTGCTTAAAGTAGCGCCATCCTTTGTAGAATTTGTTGTAGTGTTATGTAATAAAATATTCAAGTAATCATGAACAAATTTTAAAATAATAAAGTAAAGAGATGTTATTCTATATTTTTTTTGATGAAAAAAATATTTAGGGTGAGGGGATGACGCCACAGTCCAAGACAGAGAAGACCTCTGGGCTCTTTGAGCACTTACGAAGGTAATTACATTTACCTCACCCCAAGGGGACTAGTGGGGACTCGAACCCGCAATATGTCGGATACAAGTCATGTCATGCTCCACTAGACCAACCCCTTGGGGTTGATGTTATTCTATATATTAAAAATTCATTGTGAGGCATCAGGGCATTGAGAGTAAGGGATCCAGAGCGTGAAAGCTTGAGAGAAAATTATTCTCATAGGTTCATATTTGATTAAAAGATGATAAATGAGTTACAAATGCTCTTAGAATTTGGGTTTGGTCTAACTCAATCCCAAAAGCTAGCTCATAGGGTGAGGGTTGCCCCCCACTTATAACCACTAATTAGGTCATCTCATTCTTCCATGTGGGATTTCTAACACACCCCCCTTACGCCCAGGACTAGACAACTGGAGTGTGACCCAAGTGACCTGATAACGGGTAGCCCAACAAATGGATCTATGACAGGCTCTGATACCATCTTAGAATTTGAGTTTGGGCTTAACTCAACCCCAAAAGCTAGCTTATAGGGTGAGGGTTGCCCCCCACTTATAACCACTAATTAGGTCATCTCATTTTTCTATGTGGGACTTCTAACAAATGCTATTATTTATAGAGGTTATTGAGCTAACAAGTAACTACTTAACTAACTATAATAGACCAATTAACTAATTTCCATACACTCTGTTATCCCTGCAAGCCGGCAATGATAATTAACCATATCCAACTTAAAGAGAAAATAAATAAAGAAAAAGTGTTTCCTATTTTTTTATTACACAAAACCAACGTGAATTCACACATGCCTTTGAGTCTAAAAATAAGCCAAAAATGAGACGTGTTGTGACCGAAAAAATAGTCTCAAGCCCAAGAAGAAGAAAAAAAACGCAACTGGACGAAAGCAGGACGCAGGTAGACGAAAGCAAGAAGGTAAACAAAAAATGAGACTTTTGAGTATGTTTGGATTGGTGGTAGGGTTGAGCAACAGTCGGGTTCGGTCGGTTACGGGCCCATAAAGCCCAATCCATGATTAACCGAGTAGCCTATCACGAGGTCCATTTCCGTTCGTTTGGATGTGTGGGTGGGTCGGGTGACGGGTTTGATCGAGGCGGGTTGACAGGTGCGTTCCTTCGGTTAATATATGGAAAACAGTTACAAGCTTGACCATGGCGGGGGAGGACAACATCGACGTTCAACGACTTTAGGCTTGAGACTTAGATCTAAATCGAGAGAAATAGATTTGTGAACATGAAGAAGAAGTTGAAAGGGATACGTGCTAGAGAAAAGAAAACAAATCTAAAAAACAAAAAAAAAAACTGTTACAGAAAAATTAACTACTCCATAGAAGTAAGTGTTGTTGCGGACGACTGAGCGAGTGCAAAACCTGAGGCGTGTAGTCACTGTCCTAAGGATTTATCCGCAAGATTGTGCAAACCCCCAGGATACAACAGGTTCTTCCCGGTAATAAGCATACCGGGGCTATCAAAACTCGAAAACAAAACGGAAGGTTTAAGTAACCCAGGCGCAGGTCGAAAATGAAAGAAAGAACGAAAGCAGAGAGGAAGAGAAGTTGTGTTCTGGTGTGCGAGTGTAGGTTCAGATATATAGGAAAAATTATTAATGTTAAGAAAATATTTTTACCCGTTAATCAAAGATTTTTTAAATGTTAGTGAAAGATAATGCTACGGAAAATCTGGTGCATTTAGCAACAAATCAAATTTTCCCGGATAAGACTGAGTCAAAACGTTTATGCCTCAAAATGGCCACTTTTCGGGTAAGGCTTCTAAAAAAATATTTTTGAAAACAAAAATAATTAAACGGGTCGGACCAAAAATTTTGGGATGACTATTATCGTGCGCGCAGGGGCAAATCGGAGGATTTGCACTGAAACTGACCAACTTGGGCCATGCTTATGCGTGCGAAGCCTATGCTTCCACTAGCTTGTTTACTAGGTCCACTACACATCGAAGTATATATAGCCTTAAAAAGTCTCAAAGCCAAGTAATATGGGACTTGTAACGTTTGAAATATCTACTAAAAATACAACAATCCCCCACATATTTCAAAAGTTTCAAAACAAAGAAAAGAATTTAAGAAAATTAGCCTGGGTTAACATCATGAGTATAATGAATTAAATCTGATGAAGCAAGCTTTGTGAATCAAATCTAGACTGATAAAACTTAACACACAGTGAATTGGTAAAGTAAGCTTTATGAACCAGAGACACTTTATGTGTGTTAGAGGTCTACCAATCACACTACACTCCCACTGTTCTCGTGTTATCGATGTGTTGCGCTTTATGGCCGTGCGCATGCCTGGTATTCATGAATGCTCTAGAGACCCATCACAGCCTCATGCAAGCGGCCCCACTTGACACTCATATAGGTGATTCCATCTAGTGCATGCTGCAACCATACACCATCCAAAAGGGCTTATGGAAATCATTAAAAGCTTTCAAAGCCTATCCCTCAAGTTTAAGTAATCTAGCACATTCTCATAGCCATTATCGTAACACCATAGGAAAGGGACAAGATTATTTTAATGCTATCATAACTAACAAGTGACTTGTTTTTACTTATATGAACATTCTTCATGGGATCTCCAATCACAAAGATTGGGTTCCCATCACTTGTCATTTTCCAGTGGCATAAGTCTCATTCCCCTCAATGTTTCACTTATTAGTTTCCTCCCCAGGGTTTTTGTCAACAGATCCGCTAAATTCACTTCTGACTTCATATAATCAATGGAAATTGTTCCATCTTTCAACAGCTGCTTTACTACATTATGCCTCAACTGTATATGTCTATTTTTACCATTGAAAGTTTTGTTCTTTGCAATTGCTATAGCTGACTGGCAATCACAATGCATCGACACTGACAGGGTTGGTTTTATTCCTAAAGGAATATTTGCTAAGAAGTTTTCCAACCACTCAGCCTCACTACCAGCCAATTCTAGAGCAATAAACTCTAACTCCATAGTTGATCTTGCAATGATCGTTTGTTTGGCTGATCTCCAAGTAACCGCACCACCACCAAGTGTGAATACATAACCACTAGTTGATTTTGTCTCATCTGAATTAGAGATCCAGTTAGCGTCACTGTATCCTTCTAATACAGCGGGAAATCCACTATATTTAATACCGTAATTTATAGTGCCTCTTAAGTATCTCATGAGCCTAACAAGTGCCTCCCAGTGATTCTGATTAGGATTATGTGTATATCTACTCAATCTACCTACTATATAAGCAATATCCGGACGAGAAAAATTCATCAAATACAGTTAGCTCCCAATAATTTAGGCATATTGAGTTTGCTCAACAGGATTACCTTTATTTTTCTTTAATTGAGAGTTAGCATCATAAGGGGTACTCACAGGCATAGATTCAAAATAACCAAACTTCTTGAGAAGTTTCTCAACATAATGGTCTTGAGATAGCATTATACTATCACCCTTCCTTATGATTTTAACTCCCAAAATTACACTTGCTTGACCCATGTCTTTCATATCGAAATTAAAAGCAAGAAAAGACTTAGTTCTAATTACAATGTCATCACAAGTACCAAAAATTAGCATGTCATCCACATACAGGCATATAACAACACTTTCACCATTCACAGATTTAGTATACACACATTTATCAACTTCAATAGGTGAAAAACCATCACTAATCAAAATATGATTGAACTTTTCATGCCATTGTTTTGGTGCTTGTTTCAAACCATATAATGATTTTAGGAGCTTGCAAACTTTATGTTCTTGACCAGGAATTACACATCCTTCGGGCTGAGTCATATATATTTCTTCTTCTAAATCACCATTCAAAAAGGCAGTTTTCACATCCATTTGGTGAATCACAAGTTTATAGACAGAGGCCAAAGCTATTAAAACTCTAATTGAAAAATTCTTGTTACAGGAGCAAAAGTGTCAAAATAATCAATATTTTCCTTTTGAGTAAAACCTTTCGCAACCAGTCTAGCTTTGTATTTTTCAATTGAACCATCAGGTAAATATTTTCTTTTAAAAATCCATTTACAACCAATGGGTTTTGCTTCGTGAGGTAAATCAATCAAAATCCAAGTTCCGCATTTTGAAATAGAATCAAGTTCTGTTTTAATAGCCTCTTTCCAAAATTTTGAATCAAAAAAATAAATTGCTTCAGAAAAAGTATAAGGATCATTTTCAACAAGATAAGTGTAAAAATCACTTCCGAATGATGCTTCTTTACTTTGTCTTTTACTCCTTCTTAATCCGTCATCCAGATTATCGCATGCAATTTCTAAATGTTGTCTAGACACACTTTCAATTTTTAGAGGAAAATGTTTTTCCTAAAAATTCTGCATTTTTAGTCTCAACAATGGTATTGCGATCAAGAACATCATTTTTAAGAACAAGAAATCTATAGACAGCACTATGTTCAGCATAGCCTATAAACATGCAATCAGAAGTCTTAGATCCTATTTTCCTTTTCTTGGGATCAGACAACATAACCTTAGCTAAACACCCCCACACTTTCAAATATTTCAAATTACGCTTACAGCCTTTCAACAATTCATAAGTAGTTCTACCTGTTTTCTTATGTGGGATCCTATTTTGTAAAAAAACATGCAGTTAAAAGAGCTTCACCCCAAAGGTTGTCTGGTGCATTAGAACTAACTAGCATAGCATTCATCATTTCTTTCAATGTCCTATTTTTCCTCTCAGCTACACCATTCGACTCAGGTGAATAAGGGGGAGTTACCTCATGTATAATACCTTCCTTATCACAAAAGATATATATTCACCTCCTCCATCAGATCTAATCCTCTTAATCTTTCTATTCAATTGGTTTTCTAACTCGGCTTTATAAGAAAGGAAAACACTAAAAGCTTCGTTCTTATGCTTCAACAAATAGACCTTAGTGAATCTAGAAAAATCATCAATAAAGGTTACATAATACTATTACATCCCCTAGACATGGTTTGTTTCAAATCTCCTAAATCGCTATGAATTAAACTAAGAGGTTCAGTTTCACGTAGTTGAACAGAGGGACATGATTTTTTAGTCAATTTTGCGTCAATGCATACATCACATTTATCAGGTTGATTATTAGGAATATCAGAAATCATACCAAGGTGCTACAATTTTTTAACATATGAAGAGCTAACATGTCCTAAACTAGCATGTCATATGTCATATGAGTCAACCAAATAGCAAGAAGTGGATGCATTATTATTAATAACTTCGGAAACATTGAGTACAAAGAGTCCCTGATCACAATACCTCTTCTCAACAAATACATTATACTTTGTCATTACAATCTTGTCAGATTCGAATGACACTTTAACCCCAACTTTACCCAAGAGTGCTACAAAAATCAAATTAGTCCTAATACTAGGCACATGTAGCACTTCACTTAAAGTCAATGTCTTCCCAGATGTGAGCTTCATGAGTACTTTTCCTTTCCCTTGAAATGCAACAGTTCTAGAATCACCAAGGTAAACTTGGTCTTCTCCATCCCCTACAAAAGTGTAGGAGGTAAAGGAAGATCTAGTTGCACAAGTGCCAGGTAGCCCCAGAATCTACTACCCATTTTCTCACATCACTGACCATATTCACTTCAGATACGATAGTAGCAATAATGTCATCTCCTTTGTCATCTCCTTCAGTCAAATTAACTTTTGGCTTTGGAGGGTTGTCACCTATTTTTTGATATCTGTAGTGATATGCTTTATGACCTGGCTTTCCACACACAAAGCAACAACCTTTTCTTTTAAGGTTGGGGTTGGTTACTCCAGGCACATGATCAGGTTTCTTTTCATACCTCTTATTGCGCGCATTGTTTTGGACTAAGTTTGCTCGGGATGCCAAAGCCTTAGCATGTGCCGCATTACATTCCTTCTTGCTGGTGTCTTCAATGATTAGGTGCTTCATGAGTTCTGAAAGAGTCATTTGCTTGTGCTTGTGCTTGTGCTTCAACTGTTGCTTGTAGTTGTTCCAAGAGTTTGGTAATTTCTCGACGAGGGCTCCAGCAAGGAACTCATCTGGTAGGTTGATGTTCTCCGCCTTCAATTCCTCTAGTAGCTTGTGATATTCGTTGATCTGCACGTTGATTTCCTTGCCATCTGTCATCTGCCATCGGAGATAATTTCCAACAACAAATTTTTGCTTGCTAGCATCCTCAACAGCGTACTTATCGTTCAAGTTATCCCAAATTTCATTGGCATAGGTGACCTGAACCGGAGGTGCGGTAGCGTCATCTGTGACCGTGATCCGTTTGTCTTTGCCATTCTTGGAGGAAGAAGCGTCGTCGCCAGCCATAATAAATCCTTAGATTGTTGTTGCGGACGGCTGAGCGAGTGCAAAACCTGAGGCGTGTAGTCACTGTCCTAAAGATTTATTCGCAAGATTGCGCAAACAGGTTCTTCCCAGTGATAAGCGTACTGGGGCTATCAAAACTCGAGAATGAAACGGGAGGTTTAAGTAACCTAGGCGTAGGCCGAAAACGAAAGAAAGAACGAAAGCAGAGAGGGGGAGAAGTTGTGTTCTCGTGTGCGAGTGTAGGTCCAGATATATAGGAAAAATTATTAACGTTAAGAAAAGATTTTTATCCGTTAATCAAAGATTTTTTAAACGTTAGTGAAAGATAATGCTACGAAAAATCAGGTGCACTTAGCAACAAATCAGACTTTCCCGGATAAGACTGAGTCAAAACGTTTATGCCACAAAATGGCCACTTCTCGGTTAAGGCTTGTAAAAAAATATTTTTGAAAACAAAAATAATTAAACGGGTCGGACCAAAAAGTTTGGGCTGACTATTATCGTGCACGCAGAGGGGAAAATCAGAGGATTTGCATTGAAACTAGGCAACTTGGGCCATGCTTGTGCGCGTGAGGCCCATGCTTCCACTAGCTTGTTTACTAGCTCCACTACCCATCTAAGTATATAAAACCTTAAAAAGTCTCAAAGCCAAGCAATGTGGGGCTTGTAACTTTTGAAATATTTACTAAAAATACAACAGTAAGGATATACGAAAGAGTTGATTTCAGAACCACGAAAAAACAACCCAACAAAATTTAGGGTTTCTATTGAAACCATAGAAGCACCGTTCAATCAAACAACTCCATCAACCCACAAAGTTTACAATAAAACCAAAAATAACTAGAAACATTGGAAATTGGTAAAAAAAAATTGACAGAAAAATTGGGGCTTTTTGGAATAGTCCCTACAACTACAAATCTATGGTAAGATCTTTCCCTTTTTGACTAAAATAGCCACATATCTAGTTTCACTGGGTCTTTCGCTGGTTCCATTTTGCTCCTAGTTGCAGTCTCACTTGTGGCTTCGGTTGTGGTGGATTTTACGATGATGCTGCAATAGTAGGCGGCTACAGGTTGGATGATGATGATGGAGTGGAGGGGGTGGTGTTGGAAGTGTCAAACGATGAGGGTTGGTGGTGGTGGGAAGAAACGAGGGTTATGGTTTGATTTTCCAAAGAGAAAAGCCACTGCAGAGAGTATTGATAGACAAGATAGAGAGGATTAAAATTGTAAAAATGAAGCGTGAACTGAACGCAAGGGGCAAAATTCAATATTTTTGCCATTTTGCTGAGTTAATAATTAATAAAATCAAAACTTTATATTGTACCAAAAATAATTTATAGGAGAAAAATAATAACGAAACTTGAAGCGTGAAAGTAACAGGCTGGGTATGTGTGAGAATATATGTATATGTGAGATGCGGTGGGTTTCGGCCGCCGATGATTTATTTTTCTTGGAACCGAACCCGCCCATTTGAAACCAACCCAAACTTTCTGTGTTGGCCCGATAACCCGTCCGTTCGCCTTTTCCATTTTTTGGGCCTACCGGGTTCGATCGAAATTGGGCTTTTGCTCACCCCTAATTGGTGGTATGCAATAGAATGACTTAACGCTCCATTGTTCGAATATTTAAAAAAAGGATGGAATGGAATGGAACAGAGCATGGTGGTATCAATCCCATTCCATTCCACTGCTTACCCCTATTTTTCTTCCCCTCCAATTTGGGCGGAATGAGATGGAATGACTTATTAACCTCACTTTATGATTATTAAATTACTATTCACCCCTTTTGGTCGTCTTCTACTTTTCACTTTCAAATGCAGTAATGTTAAATGTCTTCTTCCTTGTATATGTGTTCTCCTTCACTGCAAGTCTGCAACCCCTTTTTTTCCTTTTCTTCTTGTGCCTCACTCTCGCCTCTCTCTTCTCTCTTTTTCATTTGTTTCATTTTGTTCGTTTCAACTTTTTTCTCGTATGCTTCTATACATGAACAATGAGCTTTGGTTTGGTTTTGCCACTTTTGGTTTAGATATTGTTTTAGGAAAATGCTAAATATCGCGAAGGGAATTTTCGTGAAATCACACGAATGAGCTGTCTGTTTCATGTGGAGCTTTCAGCTACCGCACTACCCGAATTCGCTTCAAATTTTATATTTTACTGTACAATTTCAATACGAAAAGTATCACCATTAACAGTTTTCTTCCTCGTATAATCTAAAGTGTCGCCCAACTCCATCTTATGTTCGTGTCAGGGTGAGGCAATGAAATACATCTAATCAAGTTATAACTTATACACATAAGAGGTTGAAAATTTTTCACCGGGAGAACAACTCCAAGCTAAGTAATCTGCACCACCGATATTCGATGGTGGCTTAAACCCTTTAACAGGATCACAAATCGGTGTGGGAAGGAATTGCTCTAACATTTGCTTATTCCAATCGCACTGCTAATCAACAAATGAAGGCATTAACTTTCGAGCGATGGGCAACGATGTTGTTGGAGCTTGGGACCGGTGGAGTGACGTGCTGGGGATGGCTCTTTCATGAAGCGGCGAGGGTGGCGAAGTTACCGTGGGTTCACTACTAGTAGTGTAACCGGTGAAGGCGAGATTTGGACAGAGGATGTTTTGCAAGGGGATCATGGAGCAATAGGGGTTGGGTGGTCATGGAAGTGATGAATGATGCGATGGTCGTGATACTCATGGTGGATGTTGGGTGGAGCGCGTACTAAAAAGGGTCTTTTGTATTTTTTGGCTTAATAGTTTTTTATATGGGAAATTTAGGAAAGAAATATAAAACAAGTCCTTTCATGAATTTCACGAGTAATTTGCTCGTGATATATAACAGCATTCATTGTTTTAACCTTTCGTAAATATTGTTTTGCCTGTTGAATTTTTTTTTGATTTAGATATTGTTTTAATTGCTTATTTATTTATTTATTGCATAAATTGTAAGATATAAAAATCTAAATTGCTTGTAAATATAAATATAAATAAATTATTAAAAATTATAAAATTTAAGTAATCAGTTACAAAGTTATGTTTTTTAACCTGATATTTGTTTCATGTTTATATATTATATTTGTGTATTGAAAATAAGGGTAAAAAAGGAATCAAAAAGTCATAATATATTCCTTTCCGTTCCCTTGTCAAACGATGGAATTGAAATTTGGTTCCGTTCCATCATAAAATACCCAAACAATGGAACAAGAGTTTTGCTCCATTACATTCCACTCCGCTCCGTTCCATTTCATTCCATTCCGTTCTGCTCCGCCCATATTAACATATCCAAACATACCCTGAAACATTTGATTGTGGGGAAGGCGACGCACGGTGGAGTTGTAGATGTATGTGAGAGTTCCGTCAGGATCAAAGACAACGATGCACATGTCAAATAGACCGAAGGGCCAAATGTAGCTCTAGATTGCAAACTCGGTAGTCACGACTTCTCGTTCTATTGCCTCAACAGGAACACCAACATCTTTCCTCGACTTCCTGGTGGACAACTACGGGACAAGAGGTTTGATGGCAGTGATGGTGCTCGCAGAGCCATGGTTTATCAAAGCCAAAAACATCAAAATTAAACCACATTCTGAGCAAACTCTGAAAATTTAGATCCATAGTCACAGAAGATATTGACAAAGGAGGAGGTGATGCGATCTGAATTACTGGAAGAGAAGATGAAGTGCTGAAGTACCTGAAAAGAAGGATCTTGAAGAGATTCTTGAGAGTGAAGGAGAAGCACCTTGTAGTCTCCTTGATGCTTCTCATTGGCGACGAGCTCCTCCAATTTCTCGTCGGTTTCAGAGATGGTGATCTTAGCAGTGGCAAAGAAGTTACTCAAATCAGTGGAAAATGTCTTTGACGTCTTCCAGAGGTCATCCTTTGCTCCATTTTTGGTGCAATCATTGCACCCAAATACGAAGTTTTAGAAGCCACATTTGATATCTTCCACTGTGTCAGAGAAACGCAACATCATTGTTAGAAGATATAGGAGTGTTGTCTTCAAGCTTGGAATGCTTGAAGGATGAGGAACGGTTTCACCGAGGTGAACCACTACGACAAAGACACAACACTTTGCGATTCGCTCAATGAGCCTGGTTTAGGCAATGATGGTGTTGAGCCATTGTGTTGCCGAAGGAAAGTGGCGACAGAGGTATATTGAATCATCTTCCACTGTGTTGTTGGAGAAGGATTCATCATTGTTCTTGTGTTTCACGAAGGAGATGGAATTGTTGTTCTGAACAGGGACCGAAAGGTGATGGTCCATGGAAGCGACAACATCAAGTTATCACTCTAATACCATATGAGGAATCAGAGACCATGAGGGAAAATGATTAGAAGTGTGAGAACTTTTTTCCAACGGGAGTATGGGAGGGGATGTTTATTAATAGGGAAAAGAGGAGACACTTAAACCATACAAACTATTCTCGAAAAGATTTAAACAAAGTCCCTTGAGATTACAAGACTATTGTTGAAATCATAAAAATAACCTAATGTATAAACAAATTTGAAAATCTACACTATGAAACCCTAACATTAACACTCTATCGGATGCATTGATGATACCCACTTTTATCCTCGACGAGGATGGAGGTAGGGTCGGGGATGGCTAAGAGAGTCGGGGCGGGGTGTGGAATGTAAAACCCATCCTTGCCCCCGCCCCTTTTGCCATGTACAGGGTCACATTTTGGTGTCTTTGATTCCATCGCAATCACAAAGTGTTCGAGGGTAAGGACTTTAATGGTAATGTGGTTCTGCAACATGTGCAAGTGCAAAGGCATATGGCGGAGACTAGGGTGCAAAAGTTGCACTTCCTATTTTGATTATGCAATATGTCCAACTAGCTATTGGATGGACTTTTCCCATTAGAATTTGAGTCAAAATGTGATGTGGACGGGTCTTTGCATAGTGGTGCGGTGAAGGGTGCTTGTGGGGGGTGTGGATGGGTCTTGGCTCCGTGGACGGGTCTTATAGGGACAGGTCTTTGCTCCGTGGGTTTTCACGGAATCTACGGTGTTGCACTGTGCTTATGGCAGGGCTTTAGGAGATGCTTACAACAATGAATATTGTATGGGATAGGGGCTCACATCTATAGGGTTTTATTGTTGTTTTTTATTAAAAAAAAATCAATGTCACAAATGTTTAAGCAGAAACAGGAGGCGTCCACTGTCCAGGTAGGATAATAATGTTCGCATATGCGTTATGTTTAGGAAAAAACAGGGAAACCACAAAATGCAAAAGGAAATAAACATTAAGAACTCAATTTACATAATTGAAAAGTAGGAGACTGAAATCAACACGGTGGCAAGAGCATTTACACATCTAATATACATCATTTACAATTACTTGTTGTCAGGGAAATGTAATGAAGGATTCTCCAAATCCAGGTCCCGCAGGAACTTGACAGAACATGCTTTCCCACAAGAACCGTTACACTGTGGCCACCCTCTTCTTCCTGGCATTGTTCCTTCTCTCCATCTTCTTCTACTTGTTATTCTTCTTCTCCAGAACAACTCTCCACCCTCCTCTCTCCCATCACACAGATCTCTATCTCCATCTCCAACCTTCTCCTCTCCCCTCTCCCTCTCCCCCGCCGCAACAACAACCACCATCACCACCACCACCACCACTACCACCACCACACTCTTCCACCACCGTCCAACCCCAACCTGCCAGTGCCAGTGCCGCTGATCGTGAATCTATCACTGTTACCCACGCGGACACGATCGATAATGCAGTCCAAACCTTGAAGAAGGAATGCGATTTGTTCACGGGAACATGGGTGGAAGATGAAAACTACCCGATTTACCAAGCCGGTTCTTGCCCTTACGTGGACGAGGCTTATGACTGTCAAATCAATGGAAGGACCGACACTCACTATACCAAATGGCGGTGGAAGCCCCATGCCTGCGATCTTCCCAGGTCCCTCTCTCTCGCATTTCTTATCGATTCGTTTGTTCCTTGTGCGATTTGGAATGAATCATGCTTTTTAGCAATTTACGTGTAGCCGTGTTTATTGTTGATTACGTTTAACTAAAATGTCTTCACTTGTTCAGCGTTATATCGCTAAACGGAATTGAAGTAATTTGGTTTGATTTAGGGTCACATGTTATTAGTCAAATGGCATTTCCTGATACTATGACTAGGTGCTGCTTCGTTTAGCATGTGATGTGATTTTGGTTGATTTCCGCGGGCATTGTAACCTGGGTTAAACAACTTTTGAAAATCAGAACATGTTACTGAGCATGTCATTGTTAAGCATGTAATTTAATGCATAGCAGAAGACTGTTAATTTTACAACATAGTTATAAGACCTACAATGTTGGTGTTGGATTGAATACTGGACGGTACAGAGCCATTAGCTACATGTTGTAAAGATGAAAATTTTATAATGAATGAGTGGTCACTTAAGACCAAATATGATTAGAAATAAAAGCATTACATAGAAAGTTGCGGTAGCACTTGTTATAGTAAAGAAGGTAAAGTCTCGTCTTAAGTGATCTAGACATGTATGAAATAGACCTTGAAACCACCATTGAAGAGGGAAGACTGCATGGAAGATAGTCTTATAGTTACATATAAATGGAGACCAAAGGAAACTATAGGTCAAACCATTAAGAAGGATTTTTTGGATTTAAATAGTCTACCATTTGACATTATTCATGATAACTGATATGACATTATGGCATCATTTGATCCATGTAGCCAATTCCACCTAATAGGAAGCAACTTTTGTTGTTGTAGACAAGGCAGGTAAAAACAAAGGTGAAAAGGAAATGGAAACTTCTGTGCTGCAAAGCTCCTAGGTGACTGAAGAAAAATGAATTTTTAGTATCGTGATTTTAGCTTCTAAGCTAATTCAAATAAAAGGGATCTAGGAATGATACCCATACCCTTGAAAACTGAAAAGCGTGTTCAACTAATTAGTTGTGTTCCTGTAACAACTACTGGTATTCGGCAGCAATATTTCGGGAAGCATTTTTAAAAGGTTTCAAACATAGCTTCTGTTGGTGTGGTGGGGAAACTCAACCTAACATATTAAGAAGCATATCCTATTCTTTTCCAATATGAATATTGAATGTAAATCAGCCACCATTGCATAGTGATTCTTTGACTATTTGTTTCAATTGTTAAAATGCAACTCAATTTTTTTTCTCCTTTCTTCGTTTATTACTTTTGACCATCTCATCTATACCAATCTAAAGCAGTTGAACTTATTTGTAGATCGTAAATCATCATACATACTTATAGCATCTCAAATTCCATTGAAGTTGAGTGCTTTAATGTTTATAATTTCCACATTTCATTTTAAAAAATATATTTGCTGGGTCATTCAAGAAGTCATGCTCTTTCTTTGCTTCAAGAGAAATGGAAAAGACCAATCATGCTGAGTATGGTAGTGAAGCTGGAACTGGTTAATTTTAGCTTCTTCTCGTGTTCTCTTTGCAATATAGTTGAACACTGATGAACTGTAGGTATTATTGATTGGACCTCATGGCATTTGTTTGGCTATATCTCACAATCTTTTCTTGTCAAATATTCACATTTGATTTTCTGTTTACGGAAGGCATTGCTTTTCACTATACCATGATATAACAGTTAATTGCATAAAGTTGTCTTAGAATTTGGACTTAGGGCCTAACTCAACTCCACAAAACCAGTTTGTAAGGTGAGGACTGCCCAAGCCTTGTAAGCACTATTTAGGCCATATCTCTTGGCTATGTGGGACTAAACACACCCACTCACACCCAACACAATGAAGGTGTTGGAGGCTGCAATGAAGAAAACTCGAAGTTTCTGCAATTATGCTGACTAGGGGCGGACTGCAATTAAGGCGGATTTTCCAACAAGTTGCAAAATTCTATTTTTTTCTCTAAACAGCTACCCTTTGCTTCTCATCTTTTAGTAATTTACTGGAAAATTAGCTATTCATATCTTCTCCATTCACTTCTTTCACATATTACTGTAGGTTTAGTGCCAAGGACTTCTTGGCAAGGCTGAAAGGTAAAAGACTAATGCTGGTAGGAGATTCTATGAATCGAAACCAATTTGAGTCCATTTTGTGCATACTTCGTGAAGGCCTACACAATAAGAGCAAAATGTATGAGATACATGGTCACAAAATAACAAAAGGAAGAGGCTACTTCAATTTCAAATTTGAGGTATTTTTTTCTCTTTCCTTGCATATTTAGATTCTCCTAAGCACCAAATACATGACCTACTTTGTATTATTCTCTCTTGGAAATTTTTTTTTTCTTTTTCTGTCATCTATTCATTTTCTTTGTAAGTTTGTCTTTTTTTAATAACAAATGTTAGTGTTAATGTTAGTATTTTGTTAGTGGGTGAGGTTTGAACCCTCTCCTTCCTTATCACTCCACTCCTTAGCTTCCCCACCCCAACCATCAAGCCAACCTTATAGCTCCTTTTTATAAGTTTGTCTCTTCAAGGTTTGATCGGCTGGAATCAAAATTGTGGCCGATATAAATCCAGATGGTGCTATAGTTCTTTTTGTATCCCAGAAAATGAATTCATCCTCTTAGAAGTTAGAAGTTTTAGACTTCTTATAAAGTACTGTATGTTGATAGTTATGTGAAATATAAAAATGCTTGCAAAATGGTCAGGCCAGCTGCACTGCATCGTTTCCCTTGTGAAAATAAAATGGGGATTGACAAACTGCTGATCATTATGCTAAGATTTTGGAACACTTGAGCAGGACTATAATTGTACAGTGGAATTTGTGAGATCTCATTTCCTTGTGAGGGAAGGAGTTCGTATTAATGGACAAGGGAGCTCAAATCCTACATTGTCAATAGATCGGATTGACAAGACATCTGGCCGTTGGAAGAGGGCTGACATTCTTGTCTTCAACACTGGGCACTGGTGGACTCATGGAAAAACTGCTCGAGGGTAAGGATGCAATATTTTGTATTTCATATTTTGATTGAACTATGCATTGAAATTATGTAAATTCAATTCTTGAAACTGGCTGTGCCTGTTTGTTCGCATGTACTATACATACAGTCAAATATATGTAATAGGGAAAAATTGTATGTTGTTATCTAACACATTTATCTTGTTATTTTTTAGTTTTTCCCCTTTTCTTAAATTAGTTTTTATTCACCACTATGTGTTGGTTCAGGGCCGTCCTTGAGATTTTGGGTTCTTTATGCGAACTGAAAAATTGATGCCCTAATAATCTTTAAATATTATCCTCCTTGCATTTTTTGCTGCAAAATCATTAATAATTCGTTCATCATGTTTTTTCTTTTCAATTTTTTGTTGATTCTTTGTTGTTGTTTCAATGTTTCGTTTGTTGATGGTGGTGTAAATGAATTGAAAAACTATGGTTTAAACCAAGGCAGAGCCTTACAAAAAGGAATTGAAATCAGATTTGGGCCTTACTGAAAGGGATTGGGCCGTGAAAAACTAGTAGTAAAAAATTGTTTTTTGGAGGCTTAAAGCAATGACTTACCTAGTTTAGAACCTAGAATTTAAATTAAAATTGGGCCCTAACCTTTAATATATAAAAGGCTTAAATGCACTTTTGGTCCCCCAACTTTATCAATTTGGTGATTTCGGTCCCCCTATTTTATTTTTTGCGATTTTGGTCCCCCTAACTTTCTCATGGTCCCTCAAAAATCGTGGATTGTGCACTTTTGGTCCCCTACTTTCCCAAAATCCAAGATTTTAGGACCAAAAAGTGCAAAAAAGTCAAGATTTTGAGGGACTAAAAGTGTAACTAAAAGTATGGGGACCAAAATTGCCAAAAATAAAATAGGGCGACCAAAATCACCAAATTGAAAAAGTTGAGGGACCAAAAGTGCAATTAAACCTATATAAAATTATTAATTATATAAAAAATTTATTTTAATATTTATATATTATACTAAGTAAAATTTTCATATTATCTGATGCCCAAAAAATGGGGTCCCGTGTGGTCGCACACCTAAAACATGTTCAGGGCCACCACAGTGTTGGTTATCATTCCTTGAAATTAACAAGTCATCTATCAAAAGTAAATGATGTGAACAATATTCATAATTATATATTTTTTTTAAAAAAATATCATAAGAGTGATGGTGTCTGATTTGTGCAGGATAAATTATTATAAAGAAGGTGATCAGCTATATCCAAAATTTGATGCAGTTGAGGCATACAGAAAGGCTATAAAGACCTGGGCAAAATGGATCGACAATAATATCAATCCAAAAAAGCAGATTGTCTACTATCGTGGATATTCTTCTGCCCATTTCAGGTATAGATGTCTTTTAGATTTTCTCTGTGGCATAAAATCTTTGTCCCCTTCCCTTTCTAGTTTATTTGTGCCGAGGGTCATGTAAAAGAGGATTTTAGGAAATACTCAATCAAATCATTTGTACTTTACGTTAAAACGAAGGAAGCCAAGGCCTCCTCAATAGAAGAACCTTTTTTTGTCTTGATCCCAATTCAAGACTAAACAAGTCCGAACTAATTGAATCTTGTGTCTGAAATTCCCCGAATGGATTTTCCATTGTTGAGTTATAACTATTGTTTTGGAAAATCAATGGCTGAGATTGTAAGAAATACCCACATACACATGTTACCAAACCTTAGTTTTTTGACAGAATATTAACAAACCTTGAAGTTGTTAAAATTCACTTAATTGATTTTCAAATCAATAGTTATAAGTTTGCGCTTCTCTTTCTAAATGCACCCTTTCACTTTAGAATAGCTAAATTCGGTAAATTTCAATGTCATTATAGAGAAAAATAAAGTAGAGGAGAGAAATGCTAACAAGTAGCAACATACTTTCTAGCACATTTTTTTAACTTCATTCTAGTGCGGCTCATGAATTTCATCAAATAATAAAGATTGTGTTGCTAGTATTATTCAAGTAGAAGAAACTAATTGTACACCACCACTAATTGCTCTTAAAATCATATCATATTGCTCATGAATCTTTGACAGAGGTGGTGACTGGGACTCAGGTGGGTCATGCAACGGAGAAACAGAACCAGTTTTTAATGGGTCCATCTTGAATAACTATCCCTTGAAAATGAAGATAGTGGAGGAAGTGATCCAGGGAATGAAGGTTCCAGTGAAGTTATTAAACGTCACAAGGTTGACTAATTTCCGCAAGGATGGCCACCCATCTGTCTATGGCAAGAGCACAATGGCTGGAAAGAAAGTCTCCACGAGGAAGCAGGACTGCAGCCATTGGTGTCTTCCTGGGGTCCCTGATGCATGGAATGAGCTAATTTATGCCACTCTGGTTTTTCAACAAACAAATTCAAGGAATTGACTTATATTGTCCTTTCTTTGAAGGATTTTACTTTTTGTGCGGGAAAGAAAGATGGAAAAAGGAGAAAGAAAATCCATTGAGAACAATGAAAAGTGTAACCTTAAGAAAGAAAATCCATTGAGAACAATGAAAAGTGTAACCTTAGTTTATAGCATGACAATTGTTCAAACATGAAAGAGGCAACACAATAGTGGACGAGGCTTTTGCTTTTGATGGTTAAATTCCGACCCCATGATGTCAGCAAATAGTGTTTCATTTCACCCATTAGAGTCATGATCTCATCAATTGTTTGATGTGGAACTCCGTTGGATAAGTTTATTCATCACATTTCTGTTATACACAAATTAACCAAGCCTGTGAGAGGTGGGATTGGACCTGATTGGATTTTGATGTATAAGGTTCTGTAAAAATAAAAAAATAAAAAATCCATTGTAACCTTAACCTCTCTCCCTCGTTCAATCTATTTTGTCTATCTCCTCCTTTACTAGGTCAGGTATGTCTCTCTCTTCATCTCTATTTTATTGTTCATGGTTATTGTCTTTCTCTCTTTGTTATTGTCTCATTGTCTGTTATTTTGAAATTCTTTATTTTCTTCATCTCAGTATGGATGTGCACTGCTATTCGTTAAAAATGGCATGAATCCTTTGCCTGTTTTACTGTTATTTGTATCTCCCATGCAATTTTACTTTTATTTGCTTTTTGAATTAACATTAACCTTTATGTTTTTCTTTCTTATATAAGTCAAAATTTATTTCTCTTATTCTTACGTTAAACTCTATCTATCTCTCAAATATTTTAAAATAACTATTGATTGAATTTACATAATTTTGCGGCATATTTTTATAATTTTAAATTCTTAAAAAGTTTATTTTATTAGTTTTAAAGGTTAAATATGTTTTTAGTCCCTATAATTATTCCGGATTTTGTTTTTAGTCTCTATACCCGCTTTTTAGTCATGAATTTTGTTTTGTAAGAACTAAAAGTGAGTACAGGGACTAAAAACACAAAAAAATGTAAATTTTACAGAGACTAAAAACATATTTAACTTTAGTTTTAACTTGTCTCTTTAGAGTTTTTAAAAAATTTAATATAACGTAACAAAGTTTAATAAATATAATGTTTTAAAATAATGATATTTTTATAAAAGTATTAATTTTTATCCTATTCAATACTACGCATAATGCAGCACATCATCAAACATTACTAGTATTATCAAACCAAACGTTACATATAATTCTAAAAGTAAACACCCAAGCTAGTCCCGACATAAAATTCAAGACCCCATTTAGTTTTTCAAAATTAAAAAAAAATGTCTTAAAACAACCCTTAGAATTACAAATTAGGAATATGTTAGTCTATCTGTTTAATTCTCTCTAGTAAGTAGTAACGACAGTTAATTTGTTGGTGTATAACGTTAAATGGTTTATATGTCTGTTAATATATTCCACTGTGTCAAATGGTCAAAAACTAGAAATGTTGAAATCGAAAAAAGACCAAATCAATTCCAGTGTACATTTAAATTCCTAAATCAAATCCTCTCATTTCTTCTTCCTTCAAACGCTAATCCATATTGGAGGATCTTGCTGCTGTGTTGGCTTCCTGGACAACAAAGATGTTACCAAACAAAGAATGTGCGGCAACAACAAAAAACACAATCCACACCTCTTTTGTTTTTTATGTATTGTGGTTTTCTGTGACTCTATCTAAAAGCTTTAAATCCTCTTTCTATGCCTATATGTATCCTCTCTCTATTCATTTATTGAAAATGACATTTTTCTATCAACTGTCATCATGTGAAGTCTGACAAATCTCCACACACAAAAAAAAATCTAATATGCTAAGCTCCTTTCTTCTAGATTCATTAGTGGATAAATGGCTGGGATTCATTTAAATTGCTTATCTTTGTTGTTACTGCACGTTCATTGCTTGCTATGGACAGTAGCCCAAGTATAACGAAGTCACCACCACCAAGATCCTCCAATAAAGTTAGGGTTTGGAGAAAGAATAAAGGAGAGAGCATGATTTAGGGATTTAAACGTACACAAGGACCAATTTGGGATTTTTTTCAATTTCAATTTTTCCTATTTTTTGACCATTTGACACGATAAAATATATTAAAGAACACATCAGCCATTTAACATTACACATAATCAATTTAACAATCATAACTAGATGGAAGTAAACAGATGGATTAACGTGTAGGTCCCATCAAATAGAGAATGAGATCCACCAAATTACGTTGCATCAACACTTGTGAGTGTGTTGCTCTATTAGGGTTACCCGCGAGCGCCGTTGTTGGCCATTCTAGGGTTCCCTGCGAGCGCTGCCACGGGGCAAGGGGTGTGCCGTCCCCTGCGAGCCTCTGGCTCTATTAGGGCTTCCTCCATGCGCCATCATAGTTTCTTCTCCTCCCTCTATAGAGGCTTGTCTCCCCGTTTTTCGGGGTTCGCCGGCCGCAAATTGGCCACACTCCCTTCCCGCTGCGTTTCTCTCGTGTCACACAACCATCCCGATGCTCCTTCAACTCATCCATTCGACCGTAATCACCGCAAATCCTTTCTCACCAGCCACCGGAGCGCGCTACCGCCAAAGGAGTCCAGATCCACTGGCCCGTTTCCACCCTGACCTTGCAAAACCACCAGGCAGGGGTCCTATCTGCAACCCTCTTTCTTCAAACCCACTGCCAGGTCTCTGTCTTATCCTGGAGGAAATCGATCCCGATCTGCATCCTGCCTTCACCAAATCCGCAACCACCAAGAGGCCACCTGCTACCGCCTCCTTCCCTTCACCTGCGATTCGCCCACCACCAAAACCGCTGCCGCTGGATAGTTACCGCCTCCTTCCCTTCACCAATGATCCTACATCCCTGAGGAACCATTATGTGCAGCATACTGTGGTTGCCCTTCTCCCTTCTGAACAGGTCTTTTATCGGCCTCGACCAAAACCACCAGATACAGGTAAAAATTCCCATTTTTGGTACATTACTGAGGCGGCCTATGCTAGCCCCTTTCATGTCTGGCTCTTAGTTTTTGATGGGGAGAATGCTTTTGAGATGTCTGAGATTAAGCCCTTGAACTCAGCTTTTCTGGAAACCCCAGTATGTGTGAATCTTCTTGTGGCTGATTCCATTATCAGTATCCGTTCCACACCGCATTTAGTTTCTGATCAAAGGGAAGTTGGACAATTCCAAGACCACCTATAGTCGAATTGAGCCTGAAGAAGCCAAAGAAATGATCCTTAATTGGATATGCGTTAAGACTATGGTTTCTTATATATTCCTTGTCTTTAACCGTATGACGAAGTTTGTGTTAGGATGGAGGAAAGGATATAGATTTTGGCTTGATGCCCATTTGTATTCTAGCATTCTATGTGCTATGTTGTTGCTGAGATGATATGTTATACTACTAGAGCTAGCTTGTTAATGTGGATGGGGAATACCCCTACACCGCTTGATCAATTTGATTGTAATGTTTCTTTCTTTATTAATTGAATGAGGCTTTTTTACCCTAAAAAAAAGAAAGAAAAGAGAATGAGATCCACCTAGATTTAACCCAATAGTAAAGTGTGTTAGGATAAGAATGTTACAGATTATGTTTTTTTTTTTACGGGACAGATTATGTTACTATAATTGCTATTGTGAATAATTTAATTTAATTACTAAATTATCAAATAACTTTCAATTTTAAATCACACTCGATGATAATTTTATTATATTGTTAAAGGCTTATAGTTAGTGGTTCAAGGCGGCATTACTGTCATGGTGGTGCATATGGACCCCATGCTCAAATCTCAATTGGGATACTATGACTGTTTCGCTCATTTTTTTCACCGGGTTGACCAATTTTATCAATGCAGTGGTCACACTCAGCCTGCGTTTGTGTAGTTGGAATGAACACAGAATTCGGGTAACAACATCCATCCATCTATATATATATATATATATATAAACACCGAGTCAAGTCAAATTCAAAGAGTTAAATTAAGTTTGATCTATTCAAGAAAGATGATCTTCCACACGATCGTACGAGTTTTTATCTTCACATTTTCCATGAAGCAGTGGCGCTTTTCACACCGATATGACCCACACACAAGGCAAATCTTGTTGGTAATGGTATTATATTCAATTGTAGTGCAAATGTGCAATGGAGTTGGTGGAGGCTGATGAAAGAGATGACCAAATGATTGGCGACCAGCGACCAGCGACCACGCTCATTGTTTATGGTTGATTTTGTGTAAAGACACTGTTATCACCTGATCTCTTTGTTATTTGTGTGGGTCTCGTTTTCATAGCGTATAAGAAAAGCATTGTGTTAAAAAAAAATTAGTAAAAGAAGGAAAAAGTGTAATATAATTTCTATTTCTAGGATATACATACATTTGGAAATGGAAATGGAAATGGTTGACTCATATAGATAATAGATTTAAAATTAAAAATGAAAGATTAGAACATGAACAAAATTTGTGTAAAGAAAAGAAGTACTGCCAATTAAATAGAGAGTGGGTACTTTGCTTCAATACCAAGAAATATCAATCCCAAAATCTTGCACAGTGGCCAGTGGGAAATGGGGTCCGACACATTATCATTATCAGGTTGGAAGAATTCTTGTGACGCAAAGTTTTTTGTCATTTTAATTAAGATATACTAACACACCTTAAAAAAAATGTATTTTTCGTTTAAATAGTAATATTACTTTTAAATTTAATTTTTTAATTAAAATATTTTTAATTACATAAATAGAAAAAAGCCATACGAAAGAAACAAATAATTTTATTCCAATGAAAAGATACCTCACGAGCCTCCAATTTTGATATGTCGAGGTATTAATTTGAGTCAATTTATATATATCATGCATAATATTATTTTTTTTCTCATTTTATGTCCTTCGTGTGACATGTGTTACGTATCTTATTCCCTCTCGCTTGGTGATGAAATTCAAAAAATGCTGAACTCTTTTTGGTATGCCTTTAATCTCCCCATGCTAGGCAAACAAGCATGAAAGTTCATTGATCAACCCGATGCTTTGGTAACAAGAGTATATCGAGCCAAGTATTTCCCAAATGAGGACTATCTTAATGCAAGTATCGGTTACAATCCTTCTTATGTCTGGAGAAGCATATGATTAGCCTGAAATCTGCTGAAACAAGTACTGAAATGGGGTATAAGATATAGCTGGCAAAACGGACTACCCGACTTGTATCGGATCGGCCCGCATCGGGTTCGAGCTTTATCAGGCCAGGCCAAAAACTCGGGATAAAATTTGGGCTCATAATTTACAGCCCAAGCCAAGCCCTATGTGGGTTGTGGGTTTTTCGGACCGGCCCAAATTATATAAGGCACTTAATTTTTTACAAATAAATCAAAATTCAATAGACTATATATCACCAGCTTACATATAAAATAAACAAAACAATCCTAACAGCACCTTTTTCGGCTTACAAATATAGTAATATGCTAATCTATTATATAGCTTTATTGATAAAAAAAATTTGCTAATTTGTTACCCACGGTCCCATCAATTTCAACACACATGAAACAGGGTATGCTTTCTTTCTTCCAACACAAAAATATCAACTTACAGCCATTTGTGAACAAAGGAGAGAGCACCGAACTTGGTACGAAAAACAGTGACTACTAGGAGATCTCTGTACTCACAAAATATAATAAATTGAATTCTAACAAGCAAGTCAAGGAAAGAAAAGATATGGAAATAAATTTAATAAACGTGTTTTCCTAATTTTGTGCAGGCTGTGTTGGCCGGCCGAAGCCCGGTACGGGCTCGGGCTTTATCGGTCTGAGCTAAAAAAAAAAACTCAGGTTGAAAATGAGTTCAAATTTAACTGCCCAAGCCCTATACTTTTTTGGGCTTTTGCGGGCCAAGCCGGCCCATTTTGCCACATCTAAAATATAGGAGGTGGTGACATGATTCTTTATGGGGGTGCACCTTAGACCAATGATGGTCAATTGCGTAGTACCCGCCCTTTCGTGATTCCAGTGGTGAATTTGTTGTTGCTACCATAGATTGTTTACCTTAGTGTCTCCCGACTGTTGAAGGAGAAGCCCTTGGCTTGCTTAAGGCTCTGCAATGGACTCGTGATCTTGTTTTGCAACAAGTTATTTTTGAAGTAGATAGTCAAATTGAGGCACAAAGTATCGATCACGCCAAGGATGACATTTCAGACTTTGGCAATATTATTAGGGAGTGCATTGAGATTCTCTCTTTTTTTCAAAAGTTTAGAGGAAGTTTTATTCGGCGACAAGTGAATAGTGACTTACGCCCTTGCTAAGGATGCACTATTTATAGCTAGTCGCCAAGTTTTTTTTTTTCATGTTCCACTCTGTATTGAGGATTTGATTATTAATGAAATACATTAAGTTCCTTTGTTAAAAAAAACTCACAAAGTAAAGAAAATCTTATACACAATCAGCTGAATTAGAGATTGATCTCATAGCGGGCCTAAAAGGCCTAAATCATGAGGATACTTTGTTGGATCCACTCGGCCTAAAGACTAATTAGGGTGGTTCCAAAAATAAAACAAAAACTTATACAATACAAGTCTATGAAAGCGCACAATTTCTTGATGGTTTTGTAGAAAAATGAATCGGATAATGAAAATCATGGGAGTTTCCTTCCTACTAAAATTTAGCAATTTCTCCAATCAGCCGTGTTGTCACCCTTCAAGGTGGGGGAATTGTTCATTAATATATGGTCTTTCACGTGTCCAAAAAGGTAGATACAAAAAGGAGAGGATATGTTTCTGTCAAAAAAAAAGGAGAGGATATGGTTGCTTCAACGTGGAAAATATGGGATCCGTTTCATGTATATATTATTATCTTCTAATTAATACTACTTTATTTCCTTTTTAGACGTCGTTTAAAATTGTTTTACACAAACCAAAGAAATAAATAAATTTTATTGTTCTTGATGAAATTATTAGTTTTTTTTCCTGTGATGCCCTGATTATTTATTACCCCAATACACTTATTTCTTTAAAAATAATTTCATAAAAAAAAGCAAACAAAAATAAGCCTACTACAAAGAAGCACACATCATTCTTTTCCAATTTTCAAAGATGCTGACTTGCTTGCGGATGGTCAAATACTTAATTAACTTGCAACCAAGAAAAATTTAGTTAAGATACTGAACTTGTCATTCATAAATCATAACTTATTCAGTTAGGTCTATAATTTAATTCACTTGTAACAATAGTGACTAATAAGGAATAACATAACAAATTAGCAAAAATAAAGTTAAACTTTATATAAAAAAAATAAGTTAAACTGAACTCATAATGGGATCCATTTATGGCGCTAACTGTATCAATTAATGTTATTGGGTTATCACCTTCTAAGGTTTGCTAGTTACTCCCTTCTCTTTTTATTATAATAAGGAACAAAATGATCTTTTTACTCCCTCCGTCCCAATATATATGTCACATTTACAAAAATATATGTCCCAAAATATAAGTCATTTTCAATTTTCAATATAATATTAAATGTTTTCTACCAATTGTACCCTCAAATACTCCACTTTGCATTTATGACAATAGTTAATACACCAATGGTTAATAAAGTTAATTTGATAAAATTATCACTCTATTTCTTTCATTTTTTGTTTTTTCTGAAACTGCTTGATTTATCCAAATATGACATATATATTGGGACGGATGGAATATTGTTATAATATAAGAAACCTACATCAATTTTTGAATGTATTAAATGTATAATTTTCATTTATACTCTTTTTTATAGTAAGATTTATATTAACAAGATACATATATTTCCTATACAAGTGAGTTGGTTCATAAAAGGGATATTTTTGAAAAAATAAATCATTTAAAAAACTATTTTCGATTTTTTTTCTTGATCTATGTGAATTAAGATTTGCTTCTTATAATAAGGACCAGAAGGAGTACTTGGGTCGAAGGGCGTGGCACAATGTTTGATTTTTCGTTGTTGAAATTGATTAATAATTAGACAAATACTCATTATGCCCCTTAATAAGTGTCGTCCAAGATTTTTTTCACACACATTAAGAAAAGTTATAAATGAATAAAAGAGTGTAACAATTTTACAAAATTATCATTATTAACCATTGGACATTAATTATTATCACAAATGTATAGCGAAGTATAATGATTTGGGAGTATTAATTTAGGGGTAAAAATAAAGAAAAAATAATTAATATTACATTGAAAAAATAAAATGACACTTATTTTAGGACTTTTTTTCCCTTCTAATACGAAATTTATTTTGGGATGGAAGAGTATTAGTTAGTGTCTGAAAGACACTAGTCAAAGTTTCCAAACAATAAATATTTGTTAAAAATGTAACTTTGTAACTATCAAGTAGTTCAATTTTTTTTTTCTAACGGATAATTTTTATATTTTGATATCTTTATCTGAAACCAATATTTTCAAAATCGGACCGATCATTGAACCGGTGATAAATGTTTATAATATACAAGGTAGTATATAAACATAAATATTAAGAAAATATGATAAATCAAATTAAGAAAGTATGATATATTTTGTAAGAAAATAATGTATTTTTTAGTTAAAAATAAAAGATTATTAAAAAAATAAAATAATAAAAAGCATCTTGTTTGATAGGCTCTCATCACCGATTTTAACGATTCTTGACTGGTTTCCACCAATATTGGGATTTACCGGTTTTTTGGGTTACATGGGTCAGACACCTGACTGATTCCCAATTCAATCCAGCGAACCGGTTGGTCTTGACCGACTTTAAAAACAATTTCTGATACCATAAATACATGTTAACCAGACCTTAATAATTATATTTTAAATTTCTTAACTACACAATTATAAACATTTTCATATGATTTACCCCTTCAGTTTCAAAGTAATTGTCAATTTTAAATTGATCTTAAATTAATTCTCATTTTATAAAATTAAATGATATTATTATTTTAATTTCATCTCATCGATCTCTTAATATATATCTTTATTAAGTAAAACGAGAATGAACATTTGATAAAAGCATAATTTAGTCAAAGGTGAATATATTTTTCTAAATTCTAATTTTATATATAATGTCTTTTTTAATCATTATGTATGACCTTACTCCATTTTAAAATAATTGTCATTTAAGATTTTTTGTGTGTATATAAATAGATTGATAGATATAAGTTTGTTTGATTCTATTACCACCTCACCACATTAATATTTTCTCATTCCACTAGATGTATCGATCAAAAGCAAAGAAAAAGTTGAAAATGAGTAGTTAATATCTTCTCAATTTCTAAAATAATAAACAATCTGAAATAAATTAAACTTTGAAAAGTGATAAATATTTTGAAATGAATGGAGCAAATAATAATAATAATACTAATAATAATAATAATAACAATAATAAAAGCTATAATGAGTGCCTTTGGGGGTACTTATTAAAAAATTAAAAATATTAAATATTAAATTAAAAATCTTTAAGTTCCCGATGAGGATATGTATTAACCGCTTAATATGTGATTATGTGCGATGATTCGATCAATAAGCCATTAAAATGAGTTGTGTCTCGTGAGTCAAACCGACACACCAATGATTGAGTTGCAAAAATTACGACTCACCAAGACTATGGGTCATCGTGAGTCAACCCACACTGAACCCACAGGTTGAAGTGGATTACCCCTGGGTCAAGTCTGGGCAACCCACCCATTTTTTAAAAAAATCTAACTTTTTCATAAAATATCTTTGTTTTTGGTTATTTGCCTTTTATTAACTTGTTTTGTTTTCCATTGCACAATTCATTAATCATTTTATTTGTTTTTAACGTAAAAATAGACGAAATGTTATTTTATTTCCAAATTTCTAGATTTTTTTTGGTATTTTTATTTTTATTTTTGGAAAATAGACGAGCCAACCTGAGGTGGGTCGAGTCGGGTTGGTATATTAATTCCTGACTCATTAATTAGACCCTCAACTCGTGGTGAGCCAACCCACCCAACTTGCAACCTGTTGTGTGCCAACTTGGGTGGGTCGGTATGGCTCGTTGCTCTAGATGAATTCATGCCCATTAGCTATCTTTTTTCTTCCACATAGTTTAATCTTATTGGATAATTTAATATTATATTGGCCTCTTGAACGTGATTCAAAAAGTGGAGGATACATTTCTTTTCTTAAAATTTTGTTTTGGGTCTTACTTAACCCCAAAAACTAATTTGTGAGGTGAGGATTGTCCCTATGCTTGTAACAACTATTCAGGCCATAACAGAGCATATCTTAGATCCATTGAGTCACCCGTAGATATTCACGCCTGCAAATTTCATGTTTCAGATGTCCCATGTAAGGCATGACGGGGTTTACGTTAGAGTCAACACTGGATAGTTATATGACCTAAATATAGTGGTTATAAGTAGAGGCAATCCTCATCTCACAAACTAGTTTTTTTTTATTGAGTTAGACTCAAACTCAAATTCTAAGATAATTGGGTGCCCAAATCACGCTATAAAGTTTGTCTTTACCAATTTGCACTATGTATTGTATACATAATGGCATCATAAGCGCACTCTCTCTCTCTGTTAGTAATGATTTTTATGGATTAGAAGCATTTGCACTTGCTTGGATGGTGTTAGGTCTGTGTCTCACTCTTATATATATGACCCATCAAATCCCATGCATTTCCTCTCAATGGCATATAGCTCTAGCTATTTTGACGTGCTATATAACCTACTTGCGGGTTGGTTAATTCAATGACCAAATAATTAAAGCACACAGAGAGGATTGGTGGTGCACTTGTAATTAAATGTGACATACATATACCAGTAGTCTAGTACTACTATATATCCCTTTTTTTATAGTGACTATATAACCCTTTTCAATCCGCGTGACTGACTATCTCGATATAGTATTTCATAGTATAATTAAATGTGCGGAAATGATGAATATCGTGAGATTTTACTTCGCGAATTCATTACGACATGTATTATTGGTTAGTCAAACATTCTACTAATAGAGAAGTATTGGAATTTTAGGACTCAAATTAATTCCTAACAAAAATTATGAAAACTAATTTAGTCTCTAAAAAATAAAAAATACTAATTTAGTTTTTAAGAATCTAAAGTATGGAACAAATTAGT
The DNA here is from genome assembly GCA_037113605.1 of Calophaca sinica. NCBI lineage: Eukaryota > Viridiplantae > Streptophyta > Magnoliopsida > Fabales > Fabaceae > Calophaca > Calophaca sinica. The sequence continues at coordinate 12,741,923 of CM073731.1, forward strand.
CTTTGATAGAGACTAAAATATCTCTAAAAATTATTTTAAAAAGAACTAATTTGACCCATATTTAATATTTTTTAAAATCAAATTGATATTTTTTATTTTTAATGAACTAAATTGGTCTTCATAATTTTTTTTAGGTCAATTTAGGTATTTACTTCTCTAGAAAAAAGTCACATCAACACTCGTGAAATTTTGCGAGCAGTCTCTTCGCGATTTATAGCATCGCTCTTAAATGTGACATGCATACAGTAGTGGTAATAATTAGTAGCTATCATCTTTCATTTCCTTTATTTTTCTTGAACCCGTTTTCTAAACGCGTTAGGATTTTCTTATTACTTGATTAAAAATAAATTAGTTATGCGTTAAAGACCACGAAGAGAAGTATTCCATAAGTTATCTATATAGAATTAAAAACACCTCAACAAGAAATTTGTAACGAAATTTCGGTGGGACTTCCTCAGGACCACACACCAATAATAAAGAAAAATATTAGTTTTTATACAGAAATAAACTTTTTATCCCTCAATCATCATAAAGAGAGTGGAAAAAAACTCTTAAAATTAAATTATTAGGAACGCTGAGTTAGCTACTGGTTCATACATATTGGATATGGATTTGAATATCAAATCGAAATATAAAAGAAAATCTTATCTAGCTTAGATTCATTATTCCAACCTCTAACCTTAGTTACTAATTAGTGGACTGACTTAGGGAATTGTTTTCTCTTTGAGTTTCAGCCATTCAAACACTTATTCCTTGTCTAAACATACTATAGCATAGCTTTATTTACAGGGCAAATTAAATTAAAGAACAAAACCTTTAAACTAAATAATGAGTTAACTAATTTTGATTAATTAACTACTACGTGTCTAAGCAACCCCAGTCCCATATACCAAATGTGGGGACTATGGGATACACGTGCTTTTCTTTTTCCTTCTGACTTGCTACCCATTAGAGGAAAATTCCAATATCCTTCATCTAATTAATTATCAGTGTTACGTAGCAATCGGTGTTTGATGAAAACTCCAATAATACCCTTCATCTAATTATCAATTCCCACCCTCTAATTAACTCTATGGCAACGTTAATTGTTCTTCCCTTCATTAAGCTTTAGCAGTTTTTCGCACGAAGAACACACAGTGAGAGTCGCCGTTTTTGATAGCTGAATGCATAACGGTGATGGTCCAACTTTTAGTGCACGTAGTTCCTGCAATTCCTTCTTCAACCTTCTGTTCTCATCACTTAGATTTTGACAGTGTTTTTTCAACAACTCGTAATCCACCTCTGTCTGCTTCAGCTTGGTCCTAAAATGTTAAATATACAACACTTCAATTATGAAATTAAATAATATATATATATATATATATATATATATTCAACTGAATAAATAAGTATAGATTAATTACTCCGTAGTTCTGAACTATTTGAGAATTTATGAATTTTTAAATAGGTCAATATTGAATTAAAAAAAATGTGATTGAGCTTATGAGCTTATCAATTATTTGTTATTAGATTCCTGATTTTTAATTGAGTTTCTGAATTTGTAATTACAAATTATTGATAAAGTTCAAATACTTGATTATAGTTTTTTTTACTTTAGATATTTAAAAATTTTCAAATAGTTCATGACCAACAAACTGAGTAATTAAACTATAACGTATACAAGATCTGTTTTCTTTTTTTTTTCTTCTAGATTGAGTTAGGAAATCCAGATGATGTAAAGCAAAATTGATGAATATATAATAGAGAAATTAAAGGTAGCAATATAAGATCAAATGAAACGGAAACTATATATACGATCATATATATATCCCAGAAATTAACGTACCTTGCTCTTCTGTTTTGAAACCAAACTTCAATTTGTCTAGTCTTTAAATTCAATTGATCAGCAAGTGCTTGTTTCTGAACCTGCATGTGAAACCAAAACTAACGCATAAACTTCTTTTACCCTTAATTACGATAGAAAACAAAAAAAAAATCGCTAATTTTATATATAATATGAATATGAATAAAATAGACAATAAAATAATAGTGCAAGAGAATAGAGAGTTGTAGAAAAATATAGAAAATTAGGAAATAAGGGCTTGGTATGAATGAATGAATGAATATACAGGATTAAGAGTGTTATGGAGCTTGAAGGTGTTTTCAAGCATGGCAGATTGCTCCTTTGTAAGCCTCAGTTTCTTTCTGCAATCGTTCTTGCTTTCAGAATCGGTGCTGTTCGCCTGCTTGTTGTTGTTGTTATGATGATCATCATTTACGACGTTGTTAATGGCTTCTCCTTTTGGACAAAGCTCAAACGCTAGGTCAAGGAAAGCCACAGGCTTGTTCACTTTCTGTTTCTTCTCCTTTTTTGACACGTGGCCTCCCATTCCAAGTCCGAGACATAGCCCTGTGTTGCATTCTTCATAATCTTCCATGGGAGAGATTGAGAAGAGAAAAGAGAGAGAGAGAGAGAGAGAGAGAAGGGTAGAAAAGAACGAATTGAAGTTGTGATGTAGTGGAATGGGAAAGTTGGGTTTTATGAAAGAGGTGGATTTAATACAGATTTTATTGTTGGGTTTGGTCTTTGGTCTTGGAGATTATAGTAATTCAATTTCAATCAGTTATTATTGGACGACTTGTTTTCAATCACAAATAAATTGTGTATCTATATGGAGTGGTTATGTTATGGTACTAGTACTATTTAATGACGATTAATAATATAAAAATGAAGGAGGAGTAAAAGCATGCGTTAGACTTGTGACTCCGTTTGGAAAACCTGAACTCTTTTTAATGAGATGACATAGTACAATATTTGACAATTTCATTTTTTATTTATTTAATTTCCAAGCCTATTATTCGAGTCAGCAGACTATGATTTTTTCCTAATACTTTCCTATGATAATGATAATTCGTTGTTTCATGGATTCAAATACGTTATGATCGTCCTAAAAGATCAAATTAAACAGGTGCTGCTCCTTCTATTTTTTTTAAGCACTTAAGTATGTTTTAGGCAAAAAATATTATTTAGTTGTTCTTTTAAATTTTCAAATAATATTCATTACTATTTTATAAACTATATATTTTTTTCATCTGATTAATGAATAATAAACTGTACAAAAATATATTAAATAGAGATATAATAATACTCTAGAAAATAAAATAAATATCTTAATATAAATAATATTAATTATTTTCTTTTAATCTGTATATTATTATTATCTTTAAGAACATTTAAAAAAATAAACAATAGGAATAACGGACAAGCTAAACAAAAAGAAAGAAGAACGTACTAGTATTTCATTAAAAAAAAAAACGTAAATGTATCTGTTAGTCCCCAAAATGACCATTTTGACGATATTTCCCATAATGGAAGGTCTACGTTAATCCTTGCGTAATTCGGTGGTGGCCTGGTGGGACTATAAGCCTGAGGGGTAGTTTAGTAAAATAGACTGACGTGAATTTTGAGACGATATGGTGTAGCAACTGATTAGCTGATATAGACCCAAACTGAAAAAAATTACTATTACATGTTCTTAAGACGTAGTGAGCGAATGTTACAGGAAACATCTTTACCATTGATTTTAAGTTTGTGGCCTAAGAGTAATTTTCTGGTTAAAATCAGTGGTAAATATTTTTCCCTAAAATTACTTAGAGCAAGCAAAAACTTCTCCTCACCCATTTAATTACGCACTGTTACATGCTCATTGCTAATTATTGAGGTTGGACCAGACTGATCAAACTTAGAGTTCCTAATAGTCAATTGCCAAAAACTTCAAGAAACGGCTAAAGTGTGATGAATGATGGTATTACCCAAGGCAAAGGCAAACTGCTGCTGTTAACATTGAAAGGCATGTAGTATTTATTAATTTGTTTGTTCCCTATATATGTTGCCACTTGAAGAGGGTGGAATTGAAGAGACTGATCCCCACTCAAGGAGCTGCCTTAATCATGTGTATGCTGCTTGTAACTTGCAACAATAACATGCATGAATAAGGACGACAAGAATCAGAAACGTTTATTCCTACTCCGTCCGGACTCAATTATAAATAAAAATACCTAATTAATTTGATTAAAAATAATAATTAAGTGTATTTAATTTTTTTGATTTTATATAAAATAAAAACTATATATATATAGTTACTAAACTACCCTCAATTATAATGGTCTTCACTATAGAATTCTTGAAAAACAAATGTTGAATTAACGTAAGAGTATTTTTGGAATAATGACATTAAACGTGGGTAGGTTAGTTGAAATTTGTTTATATTTGAATACACCAAATTTAGACATATTTTTTGCTTATAATTGAGTCCAGATGGAGTACGTGTTACGGGAAAGAAAATTTATCTGAGATACTCCCTCTATTCCTTATTACTCCCTCCGGAATAAATTATAAGCAAAAATTAACTAATTCACGGTTATTAAGGTAGTTAGTTAATCACATTTTAATTAAAAAATTAATTTTATTACCTAAATTACCCTCCATGACTAATAAATTGGTTTATTAGAAATACAAAAAGTTAAATTAAATAAGGGGTATTTTGGAGATACTATCATTAAATAGGAGAAAAGTTGTTAATATTTGCTTATATTTCATTCCAAAAAACATGAAATAAAATTTGTTTATAATTCATTATAGAGAGAGTACTCATATAAATTAAGGAGTATCAGAAACAGAACCTTAATTCGTCAAGATTAAGGACAAGTATTAGAATCAGTTGATTTCATTTAATACTCCTATAAATTTAAATTTTATTTCACAAATGTTCCTATATTAATTACTCCTAATTACACTGACTTAATTACTCCTAATATTCTCTTTCATAATAAGTAAGGATATAAATGAAATTTAATATTTAATACATTTAAAAATAGGTTAATATTTGTTATAAAGTTTTTCTAACGTGTGCAACCTTATACATGATAAGAATAATTAATTGCTCACTTTCTTTCCTTATTAATTATCTACTTTCATATTTTATAGGTGGAGCGAGATTATATAAACGTGAATCTATAGAATAAAAAGGAGAGTAAATAATTAATAAAAAAAGCGAGTAATTAATGATTCTTTGCACACGTTAGAAAAACCATTGTTATAAAAGTACCAAAAAAATAGACCATTTTGTTTCTTATAATAAGTACACTACTTTACCAATGGAGGGTTGGGTCTAGCAGAAGGGGTTAGTCTCTCACAACGTGGTGAACCAAGGTTCGACTCCCTGCCGAGAGAAATTCCCACATTTAGTGCTCAACACACCTCGAACAGAATTGCCTCCGTTGGAAAAGACACGCGGGAAATCAAAAAGTAGATTGCTTTCACTTTAGCAAGAAAAATATATTTTTCAGTAAAAAAAAAGGCAAGAAATTTTTTGGAACAGAAAAAGAACCATGACGAGAATTCAAGAACTACAATTAATGTTGTTCAAGTTTTTCAAGTAGACATTTAAGATTAGGGCCCGATTAACGAACACCTTTTAAACACTAATTAAGAAATTAAAGAATAAAAATATTTATTAGTAGTAAAAAACTTTTAATACAATAGTAATTTAAAAATATTTTTTAATAAAAATATTTTATTTTTTTACTGTAGTTTCTTTAGCTAGTGATATCTTAAAAGACTCATTAACATTTGTCTCAAGAATGTATTTCATTCCAGTAAGGAGTTATACGTGATATATAAACATTGGTTGTCTTTCAAACAAATTTGAGTAGTGCGTGGAGAATTTAGATCCTCCAACTATCTCTTTCTCTAAAGGTATTAAATTGATAGCTGAAATCCTATAAATCTTTATTGATTTATAAAGAAAAATTAGACATAAAAATTTCACATAATATGTGTATAATATTTTAATATGAGAGGATTCAAATCGAATTCTATGAAATATAAGGGTATAATTAATGATCACACAACATGTTTATCATGTGAGTATTTTGCATTGAACAGCAATATTGAAATAATGTATTTTTGGTGGTTGTAAACTTCAATTTCAAAAATCAAAACCTACAACAAAATTGTAGTTTTAATAACTTTTTGTCAAGCAAAATAATCATTATTTTTGTGTATTGAAAAATGCACAAATACAAGCTACGCACACTATGAAAATACTAATCTATATCTGTATTTTCTATATTTGTGGAATTGAAATAAGTAACCCGCTAAGTCTAGGATTGTGACTATTATTTTTTTTATCTTTGTAATTTGGGTTTTTTCTTATGAATTTAATTCATATGCAATGACAATATAAAAGAATTTTACACAAACGTCCAATCATATCTTAGTCGAGGAGCCCTCTATTCGAATTGTTTTAATACTTTGTGCATGTTTAGAACCACGTGCAAAGGGTTTGAACTCGCGTTCCCTTTGGTCAGACATAGTTTTCCTCTTCTAAGATGGTGTTTGTGTTGCATCAGGAGAAATCAATTTTGCTATCCAAAATCGATTTTAGCTGAAGTTGGGAATATCCATGGGGTGCCAGCTCAGTGGTAGAAACTTGATCTTGTAACCTCAAGGGACATAATTCAAATCCCCTCAGGGACAGTTGTAATATGGTCATTAGTGCCACTGAAATAATAATATATCCTCTTCCTCATCCCCTTAAAAAAAAAGCTGAAGTTGGGAATGGGAGCTTTCATAGTAGCTTTCAAAATCATTATGCCTCTCTATCAATAACTTAACTCATATACCCTTCGTTAATATATTCACCTATATGTGTTTGTGTAATCCGCAACATTCCAAGGTCATGCCCACCTTCTAGATATGCCATCACAATGTCTCCTTCGCAAAATAGAGGTTCTCTTCCGGGTTTATATTTCCTCCTGTGATATTATTGTCCAGTGACATTTGGACCATTAAAAGATAAAGTGATGACAGGGGTTTAAAGTATTAAAAAGGGGGTGAGAGAGTGTTTAAGGGTGAAGATTTCCACTGGAGAAAAACCAAGTGAAATCTCCACCGGAGAGGATCCTGAATCCTTCTCTTCCAACTGTCTTCTACTACAACACAATAGCACTACCACGACTCTGCTCGAACCACCGCGAGTCACTCCTTCGACTGGATCTACCATCACTTGGTGTCCCTCTCCATAGTAGTTGATTACATATTTTCATTTGATCATCACTTGATCTAATTTTTTAGTGGTCTAGCCTGATGGCCCAATAAAAATGAATTCTTTTTCTTTAATAGCTATCTTGTTATATTTTTTTGATTTGTTAATATATATATATATACACAGATATATATATATATATATAGAAAAGAAATAGTTAAAGTATATATATAAAGTCAAAATTCCTATTTGTAATTTTTATTTAAATACCTCATATTTAGTCTTGTTATGTTAGTTTAGTACTTTTGTTGTCTATTTTATCAAATTTTAAGTTTCTAATATAATCTTAAGGTAGGACCCATTTTGGTAATTACACACCCAAAAAACAATTTAATTCAACCTTTCTAAACAACGTGAATTGATAAAAAAAAATTCCATTAAAGTATCCAAACATAAACATAAATAGTTACGTTCAACACTTTCAATCAAAATTAATTTTGCAAAATCAATTTTCATCTCCATAGAACCAAACACGTATTCTAGTTCATGGAGTATTATACTAATATACAAGAGAGAGAGAGAGAGCATTTGGTAATCATATATTGGCAATAACTTTATAATGCACATGTTAAAAGCCAACAATTACAACCTACCTATAGTTCCAGTGTAAACATAGCAGCAATTTTTAATAAGCACAACATGGTTCATGGCAACTGGCGGCACAGCCACCTAACTACCGGTTAAACTTTTGTAGGCGGCGAAGGTGGCAGCCAAATTAGTGCCGAGCTAGCAATGGCGTACTACCATTTTCCAGGAAATTTTTTTTTGTAGGATATGGTACCCATTTTCATCAAAACCAGAGCTCTTATCCCTGCCACCACTAGCCCGTTTAAAAAAGAGTATGGCATTCATGTCATTGCCAATAATTAAATTTTCATCACAAGCACTTTATTTCACATATTAGTAATTTTGCAATGGGTTTGGGTGAGGATAAACGCGCGGTTCTTTGTCATGTGGAGATAGAAGGGAGAACTAGGGGATTGCAAAATATAAATATGGTGACACAATCCTTACCAACGTTTTGTACGCATGAGGGGTTAGTATAGTGTCAGATATGTTGAGAAGTTCTGTACACATTCCATTCCATGTGACATTAAGTGGCTTTTTTTTTTTTTTTCTGTAGCCTATCTTTTTTTATTTACCACTCTAACACACTTTTTCTTTTAAGTACCAAACTAGCACAACTTTTTTCATGTTGAGAAAGTGGATTTGGAAGACCTGATTTCCCTTCATAGTTTTCTTTTTTTTTTAAAAAAAAAATTATTTGTCTGGAAATTGGTTCTGGAGGACCCGATTTGTCTCTTTATTTTTATTTTTATTTTTTTGGTTGAGAAATTGGTCCCTCTGGACCCGATTTCTGTACCCTTTTTTTTGTTTTTTCCTGACGGATCAACTCTTTAACTGTAAAAAAAACAGTGTTCAGAAATCGGGTCCTCTAGGACCGATTTCTCAACTAAAAAAACAAAAACAAAAAAAATTAAAGAAGTACAAAAATCGGGTCCTCCGGGACCGATTTCTAGACAAAAAATTTAAAAAAAAAAAAACAAAACAATGAAGAGAAATTGGTTCCTCTAAGTGAACCTTCTCAACAGAAAAAAAAAATTGTGCTACATAGGTAATTAAAAGAAAAAGTGTGTTACAGTGGTGGTTAAAAGAAAAAGGTGAGCTAGTTGAAAAAAAAAAAAAAGCCACATTAAGTAGGAAAAGTGTGTTTAGGTTTTTTTTTTTTTAGGGAAAAAGTGTCTTTGGGTAAGTATTTGTGATTTCGGTTAGAAATTAAGGGTCCGTTTGTTTAAGATTAAAAAAAAGTGATTCTCATAAAATAATCTAGAGATTATTTGTTTAGAGATTTTTAAGTAAAACAGAAACTAATTTGTGTTTGTTTATAATAATAAAAAACGTTTTTTTAAATATTCTCTCTCATCTTCACACACATTAAAGTCAGATTATTTTTTAGAAACTATTTCAAATAGCTTTTCATTATAATCAGATTTTAGATTATTTTTAGATTCTGATTATTTTTAAAAGCTGAAACAGACGGATAAAAATTTAAAAAAGTGATTATTTATTTAAAAAATGTGATTTTTAAATAAAATAATCCGAAACAAACGGTTCTAACTCAAATAAAATTGATTTTAGAAGAATAATGTTTTTTCGAAAGTTTTGATTAAAATCACTTTCAGATAAAAGAAATAAACATTATAAATTGTATATTATTTTATTAAACAGGTTTTAATTATATATGAAAAGTTAAAAATGTCAAAAAAGTGATTAAATGAAAATAAACGAAAAAACTTCTGTACAAAAACAACAAATTCTTATTTCTACCCAAACTTCATTTCGCATATAGACTCACTGTTGCAAAAATTTTATCAAACATAATGTTGATTTTTCAAACTCACTTTTAGACCCACAAACTCTCCTTTCCATGGTACAAATTGGTTTCAATACATGCTATAAACTCAAGCATCTCAGCAATCCAACAAATATGCGAGGTTATGAAATTTGTGCAAAAGCGTAGAAGGGGGAAAAGGGAAGCAAGGGTTTATTTGTGTTATGGCAATGGACAAGGATAAAGTGCAAAGAACGATCAAAAGAAAAGAGAAGAAAAGTGAGATATAACGATTTATGTGGTTGGTCAATATAGTCTACGTTCATCCGCATTGTCGTGCAATAACCATTCTCATCGCCCAATGATGGGCTTGCTTCACATCTTCTTTTCTGTTCTGCTCGCGATCCAGCTTTCAGCTCTTTCTCTAAGTTTCTGCACCAATCTTTCTCAAAGCGTAATTCAAGGCATACATCTCAAAAGTTTGGGTGTTGAAGATAGCAAGTGTTCACCACACCAAGAAGGTGAAGTAGTTAATGAAGGAGATGAAAAGTTCAATGGCAAGTAGTATTTGGCAGCTGAGAAAATGTTTTTTAAAATTAATTTCTATTTAAATTTTTTTATCTTAATTTTTATATTTAGTAAAAATAATTTGTTTTTAGCTCTCCTATAAAGACTAAAAACACTTTTTTTTTATTAAATCTAAAATCCAAATGCAAAAAACTCAATCTCTTGATTCATATGAACTATCAGAATGAAATACAGTATAAGAAACCAGTAGGAAGGACAACGAATTCTTTTTATTGTTAAAAACCAGTACATTTTTTATTGTTTTTATTCCTTTAAAAAATAATAAAAATATTGTTTGTTCTATTTTTAATCTTGAAGGTTAACGTAATTACCAAGCACTTGAATTTCTTCTTGCTCAAACGTAATTAAATTAGTAGCTAGTGGTTAACAGTACAATTCCTATGAACGATAACCTCTATACTACAATAGCTATTTGATATACTTGTCAAAGTGTTCATCAAGTTTTTAGCGCCATTATTTAAATAAAAAAAATCAAAAACATGTTTTCAAGTGTTGTTGTTATTTATATTAGCGCCCAAAAAGTAATGTTGTTATTGAAGTATAGCACTTCTGCCTTCGAAATCCATCCGCAATGTATATCGTGTAGCTGGTTATTGTATCAGCCAATGTTGGTACAGTGCTGGGTCTAGCAATTCAGCTGAAATGACATTGTCAATATCTCTCACAGTCTTCAGCTTGTTTTCCCCATTCAGCCATAAGAGGATATGAGATGTGAGCATGTGTAAGATTGACCTTAAAGTGTGTGATAATTTACTAGATGATTAGCACACATTGGGCCATGAGGGCTTGTGTATGGTTACTTTCCCATTCTCGGACCATGTTAGGTGCGGGACTCTTAATTTGATCCATGTGGTGTAGACCCAAACTGTGCAAATGATGTATGGATGTTTCAACTTTCAACCGTGAAATTTGGCGTGGAAAGCTGTATGTTGCTTAGATTGAGGGTTACATCCCTGTTAAAAAAGAACAAATGTCACGGAATTTCATAAATCAGAAAGAGGTGATCAAAACAGGTAGTTTCTGTTTTCTTATCATGCACTTGTTCAGAGCTTCCGTTTTGATTCGGACTTAAATTTTTATCCATGTCCTTAATAATAATAATAATAATAATAATAATAATAATAATAATAATAATAAGTTTTCAAAAAAATAATAATATTAATAATAATAATAATAATTGAGATGTCACTCCCAACCCCTGTCACTCCCAACCCTAGTCTCTCTGCGTTCAAACGGGATACATAGACACAGGGCCGTCTTAAACATTTTGGGGGCCCTGTTCTAATCTTAAAAATTGGGCCCCTAATAAAAAAAGCAATTTTAATAATTAAATATTATTTAAAAAAAGGACAATTTTAAATATTATTCTCAGTAGTAACCACAGTTTCAAGAATTTCAACATCAACATTATCAACATTCTGATTTTCAACTGGAATTTGTGGTTCTTTTCTAAAAAAATTATAAGAGCTCCTCTTTGAGATTGAGTTAACTCTTCAAGTTTTTTCTTTTTTTTACGTTTCTCATATCCAGATTCATACTTTCTAATAGGAGGCATAATAAAAAAGACTAAAATAAAGAAAGAAACAACCTGAATTTAGAAGAGGACTGCGATGCCTGTGCTCCACTGCTCCTCCTATTTTTTCCTTTACAATAAAAAACAAATTTGAAAAAACAAATTTAGGAATGAATTGATGCACGGACAGATGCCAATTGCCACAGCTGTCAGCAATTAAAAAAGACAAAAAGTGTTCCCACTTTTCAATTCCCTCCTAGCGCCAGCAAGCAAGCAAGCATTTCACGTTTTTATAATTTTATTTAAGTCAAAGTGTCAAAGGCCCAACCACCCAAAAGGCCAAAAGTCCAAAACGTGTTCAACATTAAAGAGGAAAAGCAGAAACTCAAAAAAAACAAAATCGATACCTCATACCTGTACCTGAGAAAACCAGAGCGATTGACGAGGAAAACCAGTAAAAGAAAAGCAAGGCAGAAGAAGCGAAGATGAAGAACCGAAGATGAAAAGAACAGAGCGATTGACGATTGACGAACAGAGGCAGGACGTCGTCGACGAACGAACAGAGGCTGAGCGATGATGAACAGAGCAGGACGATGAACGAACAAAGCAGGACGATGAACGAACAGAGTAGAGCAGGACGAAGACGAAAGAACAGAGCGATTCGAAGACCTATTTTTCCCTTTTTTAAATCTTTTTTGGACGATTCGAATCTGCTCCTTCCTTGTTTATTTTTATTTTTTTCAAAACTCCTTCCTTTGTTTTTTTTTTGATCAATCGATCGAACGGCGGTAAAAACATTCTATTCTTTTTTTTTTTTTTTTTAAATTTTGGGGCCCCAAAATTTGGGCCAAAATTTGGGGCCCTGTGCAGTAGCCCTGTTTGCACTCCCTAATTGCCGGCCCTGCATAGACACAAACTTCACGACAAAGGCTTTTTCTACCAGCACCCCCCATTGGACTAGTCCCATCCCCTATGGCAGCTTTTTAACATTTTGAAATGACTAAACTGTCCTGTATTTTTTTCTCCGTCTGCGAATTATACGTGAATTTAGTTCACGTATTGAATTTCTAATCTCACGTGAATTCAATTAACGTAGTATACGCGAATTGAATTCACGTACCATGGAGATTGACAATAATACGAAATAATAAGTAGGAGAGATTAAGGGAGATGAGGTGACTAGTACTTTTTCAATTTTTTAATTAACAGAGATTGACAAGCTGGACAAAAGGACAATGGACAAATTTGTTAATTCATGGAGATTCACGTCATTCATATTAACGGACAAGCTGGACGAAAGGAAAAGAAAGAGAGACAAAGTGTAGGTGCCTGGGCCGGACCGGACAAATTAAGTTTCTAAAGTTCACGTCAATTAAATTAACGCAAGTACACGTAATTTAAATTGACGTAACACTACGTAATTTAATTCACGTATTCTATGTGAATTCGTTATACATAAATTTACGTGAATTTAATTCAGGTGGGATCTAAAAATTCAAAAAAATTTAGTTGTTACGTGAATTGAATTAACGTAGTAGTATGTTAATTCAATTCACGTACGATTCGCAGGTAAGGTGTGACGGTTTGTTTGAAAATTTTGATTTGGGGGCAAGGGTGTTTTGGTCTTTTAACAATTAAAAAAGCTGACACAGGCGGTGGGAGTAGTCCAATGGGGGGTGCTAGTAGAAAAAGCCCACGACAAAACATGATCCAATCTAGCTCCTCATTTAGATACTACATAACTGTTGATTGAAGATTATGCTTTATTTGCATTGATAATGCTTGAACACCATAAAGATTGAAATAATTTCACCGGCTTGACCTTTTTGGTTAATTTGACTCTGGACATACATTACTTTTAATGAAACTAGTTGAGAGAACTAGTGCTCGACATGGGTGGCGAAGAAAAACAGAATCTAGTGTAATCAAGTTTTTTGTGAAAAAATAGTTTTTAGTGAAAAAACGGAAAAATAAAATTTTGCCACGTATCCTTAGTATAGTTCAGTTTTATAAATAGATAATAATAACTTAGGTTAATTTGGCCTTGGACATACATTACTTTTAATGAAACTAAACCAATTGTCAAAACGGAGTATTCGTTTCTACATCAAACAAATTTAGTCAGCAAATGTAGAATGCATAATTGCCGGACACTTATTCCTACTGAAAACGAAATATGGTTAAGATACACAGATATGCAATAGTTGAAAGGATGGGAGATTCCGAGTATAGAGGGCACGCATTGACTAAATTATTACAGCAACCAACAAAAGCAACAAAATCTGCAAGATATTGAGAGAGGGTAAGATATCACTGAGATATATAAAAGCCAAAGGATGACATATCACAACCAGTCTTTATTGTTGAGGACAAAACATGAGTTGATGATATAGCAGTGTGGTTTCATTTGACATGAAACATGCATGTGAACAAAACTTCATTTCTTTGTTCACTTGCTCTGTACTAGCAGGAAGAGAATAGGCCTCTTTCAATATTACCATGGGCACGTAGGTCAAAGCATGTTTCCCCAGCTCCTTAATCAATAATTGCATCCACTTTCTTTTTTTCTCTCCCCCCATCACTTCCTTCTGAAATGCACTTCTATGCTCTTCTATATAATGTTTGAAGTAATCAACAACTTCGCCTATGGGTAGCAAACCCAATTTTCATTTTTAAGATTTATCACATGATGAGTTCATCAACCTTCCTTCTATATTGCCTTCTCACGCTCTCTTTATATTCCATCTCCCAACACACAAGCTATTCTCTAGATTTTAAGCCAACACGGAAGTTAAGCATGTCAGCCCCTGTCCACGACCATGAGTATCACGAAACCCAGGTATGTTTATCCCCAATTATCATCTAAAATAATAAATAGCAAAAAGATAAGAAATAGCTTGCAACTTACTCGTAGGTGTAAACTAAATTTCATCTGCAGTCATGTGCACCTCTTTCCTTGTTGTTTCCATTTATTCCTCGAACATGGCGGTATAAAATGCAGGTAGCAGGCGAGGCAATGGAAAATGCTCCTGCCAAGGAAGATTTCATGACACTAGAATATACAGGCAACAGTTACAGTCCTCATGATCAGGTCTATCATACAGATTACCATGGAGTGACTACTCATCCAACTCCTAAGCATCCAAAACCATAGGCTGCATCTTTAATTTTGATCTGTGAGAGATTTATGCAGACATGTATTCTAATTGTTATCAATATATAAATGTAATGAATTGCGTGGGGAGATTTTTTTTTTTTTTTGTTTATATACATCTACCCTCTTCAGGCCCCTCTCCTAGTGGGAGCTCCGTGCACCGGACCGCTCTTATTTACTGAAACTGATTCCATGATTCATTTTCATTGCTTATCTAGTTTGCTTAACACATCCATACATAACTTGTAAGCTATGGCTTACAGGAAAAAATACTAAGACTGCTGAGTTGGCACTTGGCAGCTAATATGCTGCTGATGTCAAGCATTCCACTAGATGAATATGATTCATCAATTCGTCCCCAAGCAGCGAAAACTAAAGAAAAATAGAACAGTAGTATTACAATTTATCATGAAGTGAAATCATTCCATTAATATATTGCCTTCTTGTGTTTTTATACTTCTGAAGCAACATCCTGTGACTAGTTACAACATCCTCAAATACCACCTCACTGCAAAACCTAGACTGCACATTCAGAAAAGCAGCTTCTAATTTGTCCTTGTGTCTGGTACACAGAGAGAGTAAATCTTCAGTAATGAAAGATTTATTTGTGTTGTATCCACTGCTATCCTCTTTTTCCATGTGAAGAACCCAAAGCCATCGGATTTGCTCAAATGGATCTTTATTTTTCTGAATTGCAACCTCTATGCTACTCAGCACTTCCGAGAATCTAGACTCATTACGTATTTTATCAATTAAATGGAGGAAAGTGCTTCTCTGATTCTGAATAAGCCTATTATAAACATCCGACGGCAAGGAAACTGCAGCAATCAAGCATGCTTTTCGAAAACTAGGATCAAAATTGCTAATGATCCCAACGGCAACATGTAAAAGATTCACAGACACTAGATCAAGTTTTTGAGACAGAGAGTTAATGTCATCGTAACACGGTCTTTTCCAGTTTTCACTCCAGCAATGAAGTGCAAAATGAGCCACTCCTTCCCACCTGTGTTTAGAGTGATATAGAATGAGTGAAACCCGGATATCTAAATCACCAGAGATAAAAAAAAGTTTTTTTAACATGGCTACAATATTGTGAACTCTAAGCAGCAAGTACAATCTTTCATTTGCAGTAATGCAGTTGCTCCATTAAAGTCTCTTCAATCACCTCACTCATTTGCAAGTATAATTATTTAAATCTACCAATCAAATACAATCAAAGGAAAGGACAATTCAAATAGAAAAACAAAAATCACAAATTAATAGGAAGACCTAATGATTGAATAATCTTCCCAAATAAATGAAACCTAGTCATAACATATCTCTCATTAACCAACACAGTAAATCCAAGCTTCACTCTCTTCATACGGGCTTGAGGACAAACCAGCAGGAAGATGAAAGGTTGATAATTTTATACTCATCCTTATCAATAGGGTAATAATTCAGGTATATTAAATACTATAAAAACTGGTCCATGAATCAGCTTTCCAAAGACATGGGTCTGAAAGCTTGCCCCGTGTCAGGCAGACACACTTGTCCAATTTTTAATAATTGATTTTAGTGTGGGTCACTCCACATGTATTGTTTCAGTTTTCTGATTCATAAACAACATCTATCAAATAGTTTTTATCAGTTAATATAGAGTTATACATGAACAACTTGAAGAAAAGAAAATTACTAATAAAGAAATTTAAAAAAAAAAATGTATTCATAATTCTTGGAATCAATGAAAAATCTGAGAATTAACAGCCAAGGAAAAAGAGGGTGTTAGGTGAAGCAATATTTTATGATGTTACAACAAACCAAACTCTGGCAGTATTAGTGGTTCGATCAATAGGCTCATACTGCCATGGTTATTTGATAACCAGCCAATCAAACTTGTTGTCAGCACCGGAACAGCAATACTTAGTCAGGACTCGGGAGTATAAATAGTATAAATATTTAACATTTATAATCCTTTAACTATGGATTGGATTAAACATAGGAAAAAAAAATATATAACACTTACGGAGGTGCAACTGCCCCCCTCCCGTGAACATAGGTCCGCCCATGCTTACGGCCATTGTTCATGGAGGTAGGGACCTACTAGTGCCAATTAGACAAAGATGGACCAGCTTTGACTGGACGGCAATGAGAACACGTAACGATTAGTATTATACAACGGTTTATTGATTATGAATTCTGAAAATAGGCATGTTTGCCAACAATAGTGGACCAGTAGGGTTGTTGATTGAGTAGTGTAAATAATCCTTTTATTTTCATAACATCTCTTAATTTTCCATTGAGAGAGAGCAACAACAAAAAAATTGACAATAATAATATCAATTATTTGTGAAATCATATGTTGGACCATATAATTGATCATTCTAAGAATTAAAAATATCAATTAACTGCATTCATTTTGTTTTTTTCCTGAAAAGTTAACTGCATTCATATATGCATACAATAGGCACATTATATTCGACAGTACACAGACAAGCTTCATCCACAGGTATGAAAGATTGCACATGCGCCATTTTCTTCCTAGCATCAAAACCTACTAGTCTCTAAATCAGTAATAGGTGGGATTTTGTAACATCATAATATATACATTGAACTAATCTCCACTGTAGCAATAAAACTCAAATAGTAATAAAAGTGCAAAGCAGTGGCTAGAAAAAGAAAAAAGTCAAAATCAAACCAGAATTATCTTCAAAATCAGCTGTGAATTGAGTTTTTGCTAATTTATTCTCTCGGGTTTTCTCCAATACTCTTCATGAAGGAATTCTTCTTGAAAATTTCAGATCTACTTAAAATGTTGTAAATATTTGCCTTTTCTTTTAACTTTCCAGTCTTTACATTTGAATTACTACTTTAGCTATCACACAATAAAAGGGAAGGATCAGAATACCAATCAAAGTTCTATTTAACTTGATTTGCATACTTGCACCCAGTGAAATATTTGCTTTAAAGTTTTGTTCTACTCATGAAAAATGCATACAGGGCCATGCATTATGGCATAGTTGCAGAAAGTCTATGGTTTATGAAACATGAAAACTTATGTATCTTCCTTTTTTTCTTAAATTTTGTTTCTTCCTAATATGAGTGCATTCCAGTGATAGAATAAGATAGAAAGGGGCAGGTTCAGGTTTGACCTTACTACACAATATCTGACCATCATCTAGTCGAACATGGTCATTTTCATTATAGGCCAAGAAGTATAATTAATAGAACTTCAATTTAATAAAAGAAAACGAAAACCTCTGGGAGGGAAAAAGAGGGGGGGAAAAAACAAAATAAGAAAAAGGGCCATGGTAAACTTAATAAAGTAGTAACTGAAAAAGAACAAAGGGAACTTTTATAACCCAAATCATCACAACTAAAGCTTACTGTATTTGAACCAGTAAAAATTAGTTTGAGTTAACCTTTACTTACTCGAAAGGAGGTTCGACCTCAATACTAAGTGTGAGGTGCAACGAAAATCCAGGAGAACCATCATCAACACCAGAATTTGTATAAGCTTCATGTGGAAAACCTCTGGGAATATATAATACATCACCCTCCCTGAGAAAGAACTCTCTTCTACCAGCTTTTGTACAGTCAATATCAGAACCACTTAGATTATCATATAAGCGAGGTAACAGCTGACCAGATCGAGAAGATACCGTCCACTTTTTGGAACCAAAAATCTGGCACACAAATACACAGTGATCATCGAAGTGACAGGCCA
This sequence comes from Calophaca sinica, assembly GCA_037113605.1. Taxonomy (NCBI): domain Eukaryota; kingdom Viridiplantae; phylum Streptophyta; class Magnoliopsida; order Fabales; family Fabaceae; genus Calophaca; species Calophaca sinica. Next base: position 12,760,304 of record CM073731.1, read on the forward strand.
ACCCCTGAGAATTAGGTGGTGTTAAGTACAAATTGGCACCTACTGAAGGTTGGCCAAACATAAGTGCTAATGTATCTGCAATAGCAGCAATGCTCTGATAGCGAAACTCCAGACCACGCAGGGCAACAGTATATCCCTCTTTATATGCTTGCTCACACTTTACGGCATCATCAATAGTAAAATACAGAGGTTCCTTAAGGCAGTCCGGATGAAAGTCCTGAAAGTAATGTGTCTCTTTTCTTGATTGGCTCTCGGTTTTTACAACTCGAATATCCTGCTGGTAGATTATGGGACAACCCAGTCTATCCTTCACCTCATTCAGAAAATTGAGGATGTTTTGCTCCTCCGAAGCAATAGGAAAACAAGACACGAGACCTTGAAGAATTGAATGAAGAAGGGAAGGAACGCTACCATTCCAGCTCAAAGATTGTATAAATGGGCTAAATGTATCACACACATTTAGATCCCTCAATGTCTTTGTTAGAAGAAAAGGCGAAACTTCCCAGTAATTTGACATAAAATCTTCAAAACTAGTATCACTCGAACCAAAAAGACCTCTTTGGACCACTTCAAATGGCAAAGAGGCCATAAGTCGAGAACCATTAATGGAAAGCCTAAAGATGCTTTCTGCAAGATCACTAACACCAATGTTACTCTTACAAAGATGTCCTTCTTCATTAGATTTCACAGCACCTCTTGTTACCACATGATGACTAACTTTAGCCCTTATCTCTTTTAAAAGGCTCAGTAATGCTTCAGAAAGGCTTGTTGGGATATTCTGTAGTTGCTCAAGATCACAGGCATTGATAAGAACAACAATCGCACTTAGTAAAGCCACTGATAAATCATCTTCCCTAATCCCAATCTTAAGAGAGGGAAAACCTTCATTGCCCTCGGACCATAAACAGACAGATTTCACACGCTTAAAAATCTGAAGAAACACAAACCTAAGCAATTGTCAACTGTTTAGTCATCATCCTATACTCAATATATCCAAAACACAAAAATTTCAAGTCTAAGATTTTTGTTTTTTTTGTTTTTTTTTTCCAACACAGCGATAAATTTCAAGAGCGTGTTAGAAATAAAAGGATTAAGGATCGGTGGTTCAAAGTAAATGCTACTGCTTACATTAATTTGTTCAGGGCAGAAAACTTGAGAAGTTGTTGTTGGGCGAAAGTGGTGGTGGACAAGTCCAAGACGGCATTGCAGGATGAGAACTGGACCTTTCTATTAGGATGATTCAACAGCGAGATTAATCCCTTCACGGTTTCGGAATCGTTAGCGATTTCCTCGTTGACTTCCAGCGAAACAAGCGCGGCTGCGCCGATGATATCTGCCACGCGGCACGCGATTTGGGAGTGTGTGGAGGCGAGGAGGGTTGGAAGCAAGGCGAGAATGGGTGTGAAGGAGGATTGGGAGAGAAGAAGAGAATGGCGAAGTTTGGATAAGCATTTTTTGATGAAGGGAAGAGTGCGGGGTTGGTTGGAGAGGGATGCCAGTAACAAAGCGAATACGCCGTTGCCGTCCGAGACTTGAACACGAAGATGAAGGTCACGCCGAGAGCGTTTCCGTTTCCTCTTACTACCTGTTCCAACTGTATGCTTCTTCATTCTTCTTGCTGAGGCTCGGCGACCCTACTCATTACCAGTACGTTCGGCTATTGAGATAAATAATGAGGTCAGAATAGAGAAAAATACGAGAAATAAAATATATATGAGGCGTTCCGTAGGAGAGAGCAGAGAGATAGAGCAGAGAAAAAAATAGTAACATTATCAAAATTGTATCCGACGTTGAACCAGGTTTAAAGTTCAAGATTTAAAGGTCGGATTGGGGTCGAATCGGGATCGGACCGAAAATAAATTAAATTATATTTTTAAAATTTTTAATATAACATATAAAGCACTAATAAACAAAAAATAACATAATATTCATAACACCACGACATAAAAAATTAAATTTCGATTAAAATGTTATAAAACAACATATAACATGCAAACATTACATATTAAACTAAAACAAATATGTTATAATAACATTCTAATATTCAATAATCATAAATACTGTAACGTAAGTACTCTCATAATAATATTAATATATAAATTAATTTTAAATTTTAAATTAATTTTAAATTTTATTATAATATTTAATTTAATCTATCGACATGAAAAAATGGATAAAAAAATCTCTTATGTGTCAAAAATAATGTCATTTACCATTTTTTAAAAAAATAAAAAATTATTTTTTCGTAATGCTGCTCTGCTTGCCCAGCTTTTTCCCTTTTACGGTTTTCCTGCTTAGGCGGTTCATGCGATCCGGTTTTGAGTTCAATTGACCGGACAGTGTCTGGTTCCTGCTCAACCGGATCCGGCATCTCGGTTTTAACAACTATGAAAAATAGTGATTTTCTCTCTTTTTTTTGTTGGATTGAAAGTGAGAAGAGGGAAATAGTGTTATTTTCTAAAAGACAATAATATCCTTATACTCATAAAAATTAAATTAATTAGTTAATTATTTAAATTACTTAATTAGTTTACTTACTTTATTTTAATAAATTGATTAACAATATTTTGATTAATTAATTAATTTAATTTGTATATTTTTATTCTTTTAGTTTAATTTATATTAAATAATCAATTAATTACCAATACCCAAAATCTTCCATTCATGATTTCTCGTCTTCCTACACACATTACAGTGACTTATGTGATCAAAGAAAAGGATAAGCCAACAATCTATCTATCTATCTATATCTATATATAATTGAGAAGCAACCTATAAGTCTGTGATGCCACATGTCGATTACAAAATGCATTTCAGGCTTATACGTTGAGTTGTCAACCTATGGCAATACGTATTTGGCTTGAAATTAGGCATAGTAATATGTATTTATTTGATTTTGTTCTAATTTCAAATTTGAAACGCTAATAGTCAACATATGCTCCAGTTCCTACCCTTAATCTACCCTGATCTTGAATATAAGATAACTTCCTTTATCATTGTTTATCGGTTTAAGATAATCTTTGTTTATCTTATCCTCTAATCTGCATGTAAGGTACAAAATTTTAACAATTTATGTTACGGTATTACTATACTGTAATTGTGATTCTGCTAAACTATGTTATTTGCTTATCTTAATTTTGTTTTAGCTTAATTAAGTTGATTTTCATTTTGTCCTGTTTTGGACCGTTGGTACTGTTCCATTGGTTTCTGTTTTATTATTGCTAGTGCACATGTGCTCAGGTGTATGGGATTATTCCCTGATTCTCTGTAAAAGAATTTGCATACGTATACCCCAGTGTGGGCAATGAGAATGATCACCAATCATTACAATCAAAACAAACTTCTCTCTCTACAATTCTCTCGGCTCTCTCTTCCCCTTTTACTCCTATCAACGAGTTCCATTCTTTCCATTGGAATTCCTGGTTTGAGTAGTGGTTCTCTTCGGTTAAACCCCTAGAGGTCCAATTCCATTACAGTTGGTATCAAATTCACCTTCCTGATCCTGTTTCCATGGCTCCTGAAACTCGCTCTACTATCACCCTCTCAGACGTGGAGAAGAAGAATGAAGAACGTTATGTTGAGCTCAATGCTAGCTTTGAGCAAATGAGCATGGGCATGGAGGAAATGTGCGCGATGATGCGTGACCGGAACAACTTCGATGGGCATTCTTCTAACAACCACTGTCACTCATGCTCCGGCGGCCCCGATGGTAGCAATCCTTATTCCATGCGTATCTCGAAGGTCGAATTCCCCAAATTCGATGGTAAGTGAGTGAAGGAATGATTGTACCGCTGTGACCAGTTCTTCCTCCTCGATGATACACCACTGGAGTCAAGAGTTAGATTGGCTTCGATTCACTTGGAGGGTTTGGCTCTCCAATGGCATTTAAACTGCATCAGGGCCAAATTTGACACATTCCCGCCCTGGTCTCAGTATGTTACGGACCTTATTGCTCGTTTTGGTGATGCCTTTGAAGATCCGCTCTCTGCTCTCATTCAGGTGACGCACACCGGTAAAGTTCAAGACTATGTTGATGCTTTCGAGCTGGCCCAAACCCAGGTAACCCTTCTCCCAAAGCATGCTTTGAGAATTTTCCTTGCGGGGTTAGAATACAACACCCAAATGCATGTTAGGATGTTCAATCTTTCATCAATTGCTCATGCGATCGACTTAGCCCGATTACATGAATCTTCCAAATCCCCTTCCCTCAGGTTCAACCAGCGCTACTCCATGAACCCTAGCCTAAACACTAGCCAAAACACTCACCCTCAAACCCAGAAAACCATTTCTCTAATCCCCAAACCCATAAACACTAGCCCAAACCAAAACCCAACCCAAAGCACCAAGCCCCTGTTTCCCAAGGCAACTAGAACATACTCTGCTAAAGAGATGGCAAATAGGCGTGCTAAGGGCCCCTGTATGTTCTGCGATAAGCCTTTCACCTCTGGCCACCAATTTAAGCACAAATGGGCACAGCTCATGGTAATGGAAATGGATGAGGATGACCAAGAAGAGAGTGAGGAAAGTGAAGGGCCTAGTGATGTTTCTACTGATAATTCTCAATTTAGCAGCCCCCAATTATCCTTGAATGCTTTATCAGGAACCCCTAATTACCAAACTATGAGAGTCACTGGTTTGCATAATAAGAAATCGATCCATATCTTGATTGACAGTGGTAGCACACACAATTTCCTTGATTTGGATGCTGCCAAGAGGCTTGGTTGCAAGTTGGATTCGGTTAGACCCATGTCTGTTATAGTATGAGGTGGCAACAAGATTGAAGCTACATTCATGTGCAAGGGATTTAGTTGGCAATTACAGCAGTCATGTGTCTCTAGTGATGTGATTGCTATGCCTCTTGTATGCTGTGACTTAGTACTGGGCATTCAGTGGTTGAAATCTCTTGGCCAAATCATTTGAGACTTTGATAAATTGCAAATGGAATTTTCCATGAAGGGTAAAAGGTGTGTATTGAGGAGTGCTCAATCTTCAGCTCTCAAGCTCATCAACAACAAGAAACTCACTCAATTTGTCCAAGAGGGTGCTGAACCTTGTTTCTTGCACCTTGATCAAAGTTCTCCTACATTTGCAGTCCCTACTTGTCAATTATTTTCTTTGAAGGCTGCAAACTCTCAGCTGCCACAGGAAATTGAGTGTCTCATTGCAGATTTTGCTGATATCTTCAATGAACCGACTCAATTGCCTCCCTCAAGACTTGGATTTGACCACAGGATTCCTCTCAAGGAAGGTATTCCGCCTTTTAATCTTCGACTATACAGATACTCCATTGTGCAGAAAAATGTAGTGGATCAATTGGTAAATGACATGCTGTCCCAAGGGATCATTAGGCATAGTAACAGCCTTTTTGCTTCACCAGCTGTCCTTGTGAGGAAAAAAGATGGTACATGGAAACTTTGTGTTGACTATAGAAGATTGAACTAGCACACTATCAAGGATCGTTTCCCAATTCCCTTGATTGAGGATCTCATGGATGAACTTGGAAATGCTACATTGTTCTCTAAGCTTGACTTAAGGTCAGGCTTTAATCAATTGAGAATTGAACCTGGTGATGAATTCAAGACTGCCTTCAAGACACATGGGGGCCATTTTGAATATTTGGTCATGCCCTTTGGGCTCACAAATGCCCCGGCCTCTTTCTAATCACTGATGAATCACATTTTCCAACCTTACTTGAGAAAGTTTGTTATTATCTTCTTTGATGATATTTTGGTTTATAGTTCAACCTTAGAAGATCATGTTGAACATTTGAACCAAGTCTTTGCCACGGCTAGATCTCATCAACTTTTCCTCAAGAAGAGCAAATGTCACTTTGCTACCACTAGAGTCGAGCATTTGGGCCACTTCATCTCTCAAGGATGTGTCTCAACCAACCCTTCTAAAATTCAAGCTGTCCATGATTGGCCAATTCCTAAAGATGTCAAGCAATTGAGGCGTTTCTTGGGACTTACTGGTTACTATAGGAGGTTTGTGAAGGACTTTGGCAAAATTGCCAAGCCCTTAACTGATTTGTTGAAAAAGGATAGCTTCATATGGTCAGAGGCAGCCACCATTTCATTTCAGAGTTTGAAAACTGCACTCACAACATCTCTTGTACTTGCCTTGCCCGATTTTGCTAAGACCTTTGAGGTGGAAACAAATGCCTCTGGCAGAGGAATTGGTGTTGTTTTGATGCAAGACAAGCATCCTATTGCCTATATTAGCAAGGCATTGGGCCCAAAGCAACAAGCTATGTCAATTTATGAAAGGGAGCTTCTTGCCATTGTGTATGCCATTTAGAAATGGGGAGCATATCTCTCCCATAAACCATTTGTGATTTGGACTGATCAGAAGAGCATTAAACACCTGCTGGAACAGAAATTAAACACACTTTTCCAACAGGTTTAGATGTCCAAATTGATGGGCTTTGACTTCAAGACATTATAAGGAAGGGATCAATAACAGTGTTGCTGATGCACTGTCCAGAAGGTCAGGAGCTGAACTGCTCCCATTATTGCTTGACAATGCTCATGAAGGTCTTCATGGCAAACTGACATTGCTCTGAAACAATTAATTGTTGAGTCAGAGCTTAATAGTTCCTCTCATCCTAAATTTACTTGGTATAAAGGTGAACTTATGAGGAAAGGAAAACTGGTTATTGGGGCAGATCCAGATCTCAAACTGTTTATATTTCAATGGTTACATGATTCTTTTGTAGGGGGTCATTCAGGAAGAGATGTTACTGCTGCAAGCATCAAGTCTTTCTTCTATTGGAAAGGCATGAATAAGGAGATCTAAACCTATGTGAGGAATTGTGTGGTTTGCCAAAGAAGTAAACTTGACTTAGCAGCTTCTCCCGGGCTTTTGCAGCCTCTCCCTATTCCCCATCTAATCTGGGATGAAATCAGTTTGGATTTCATTGAGGGATTACCCAATTCCCATGGCAAGCAAGTCATCTTTGTGGTGGTAGATAGATTTAGTAAGTATGCTATTTTATCCATTGAGTAAGTATGCTCATTTTATCCCTTTATCTCATCCTTATTCAGCTATGGATGTGGCTTATGCATTCTTGAATAATGTCTTCAAACTTTATGGCTTGCCTAGTACCATCACTAGTGATAGGGACCCCATATTTCTCAGTTCGGTTTGGAATGATTTGTTTTAGCTACAAGGGGTCTCATTGAACAAATCCACAACCTACCATCCCCAAACCGATGGCCAAACTGAGATTGTCAATAAGTGCCTTGAAACCTATCTCCGTTGCATGTGTTCTGAGAAACCTTACTCTTGGTCTAAGTGGCTCTCACTTGCGGGGTGGTGGTATAACTCTCACTTCCATTCCTCTATCCAAGCTTCACCTTATGAGATTGTTTATGGTCAAGTCCCTCCAATTCAGCTGCCCTACCTCCTTGGAGAATCACTTGTTGCTAAAGTTGATCGCACTTTAAATGCTAGAGAGGCTGTCATCAAGCTCCTCCAATTTCATCTCTTTATGGCACAAAATCGCACGTCTCAACATGCTGACAAGCATAGGTCAGATTGCGTTTTCTCTATAGGTGACTTTGTTTTCCTTAAACTTCAGCCATATAGGCAGCACACTATGTGACAACAACCCTTTCACAAGCTTACTCCTAAGTATTATGGTCCATTTCAAGTGTTAGATTGCATTGGTCCTACTGCATATAAGCTGGATCCTCCTGCTTCAGCTGGCATTCATGATGTTGTGCATGTTTCCCAATTGAAGCTTTGCACAAATCCTGCTACAGCATATGTCACAAATCTACCTATACATACTGCTTCTGCATCTATTAAAGAACCTGTGGCAATTCTGGATCGCAAAATGGTGAAGAGAGGCGGAATTCCAGCTACAAAAGTCTTGGTTCATTGGAAAGACATGCCTCTGGACAAGGCCACTTGGGAGTTTTACTATGACCTACTCAAGAAATACCCTCATTTTCACCCTTGAGGTCAAGGGTGATCTTCAACAGCGTGGTATTGTTACAGTATTACTATACTATAATTGTGATTATGCTAAACTATGTTATTTGCTTATCTTAATTCTGTTTTAGCTTAATTAAGTTGATTTTCATTTTGTCCTGTTTTGGACAGTTGGTACTGTTCCATTGGTTTATGTCTTATTATTGTTTAGTGATTGCTAGTGCACATGTGCTCAGGTGTATGGGATTATTCCCTGATTCTCTGTAACAGAATTTGCATACGTATACCCCAGTGTGGGCAATGAGAATGATCACCAATCATTACAATCAAAACAAACTTATCTCTCTACAATTCTCTCTGCTTTCTCTTTCCCTTCTACTCCTATCAACGAGTTGCATTCTTTCCATTGGAATTCTTGGTTTGATAGTGGTTCTCTTCGGTTAAACCCCTAGAGGTCAAATTCCATTACAATTTAACTGCATTCATGATATATTCGAATAGCAATTATCTACCCAAGATTTTCTTTCAAAAAAAGGGAGTTATTGAAGATTTATTAGCACTAACCCCAAGGACTAACATTGACGAATTGAAAAATTCTATGGAGGTAAGAAGTTTATTACTTTTGCAAAATTTTCATTTTCAACAATGTTGTGGCGGTGCTTTTAGGAATGTCATCGGGGAATGGTTATTTGATTTTGTACATAACATTGGTAGGTGCCCTATTCTCTTGACAAATTGTGGGGGATACTTCCAGCTCTCAAGCTGGTTTGGGAAAGACTAACTTATAAGTTATGACTTGAGTGTGATTCCGTTGCTATTGTGAAATTAATCCCGAAGGGAGTTCCTTGTTCCCACCATTTCAACTAGATGGTGCTTCACACCAAAAGGATGTTTAGCTTTTGCTGGGAAGTGAGACTATCCCATGTTCTCCGTAAAGAGAATCTATATGCACTCAGCGGATTGGTTAGCAAAGCCTGGTCATTCCTATGAATCGGATGTGCATGTTCTCCCTGTTTCACCCTAGGTTGTCTCTCTGTTTTGAGCAAGGATAGTATGGGACTTGGTTTCCTTCGTAGTGTGGTCGTGTAGTGTTTTTTCTGACATCCTTTCAATAAAAAAATACTCCCTCCGTCCCATTATAAGTGTCACATTAAGAAGTTTCACACATATTAAGAAGAAACTATAAATGAATGAAAAAGTGTAACAATTTTACAAAATTATCCTTATTAACAATCGGGTATTAACAATTGTCATAAATGCATGGCAAAATATAATGACTTGGGAGTGATATATTCATTATTAATTTGAGGACAAAACTGGAAAAAAAAGTCATTAATATTACATTGAAAACCTAACATGACACATATTTTTGGACTAATTTTTTTTAAGTTAAAATAATGTTTTAGCCCCTATACGTGACATCAATTCTTAATTGTGTCCCTATACAAAAAAAGTTATTAAAACAGTCCCTACATGTGCAACTGTTGCCCATTTAGTCCCTGCCGTCCAACCACGTTTTCTAACTATTACCCATTTGGTCCCTATACGTGACATAAATTATTAATTTGGTCCCTATACGAAAAAAAAATATTAAAACAGTTCCTGTAAGAAACAATGACTAAAAGCTTATTAATATGGTCCCTATACGAAAAATAAACTATTAAAACAGTCCCTACACAGGAAAAAAAACTATTAAAACAGTCCCTATACGAAAAAACTATTAAAACAGTCCTTATAACAAAAAAGTGACTAAAACATGCCCATGTTGCAATCCAAATGTGGTCCCTAATATGACATTTGCCCATGTGTTAGGTACATATATGACATATTTAATCCCCAAACAAACATATAAGACATTTAATCCACAAACAAACATATTATGTTGTGGATTTATATGCACTTTTATGTACCTAATCAAAGTGATTATATAAGATATTTAATCCACAAACAAACATATAAAATCGCTTTTATTAGGTACATAAAAGTGCATATAAATCCACAACATAATATGTTTGTTTGTGGATTAAATGTCTTATATGTTTGTTTGTGATTAAATATGTATTATATGTACCTAACACATGGGCAAGTGTCATATTAAGGACCATATTTGGATTGCAACATGGACAAGTTTTAATCGTTTTTTTGTTACAGAGACTGCTTTAATAGTTATTTTCGTATAGAGACTGATTTAATAGTTTTTTTCCCATATAAGGACGGTTTTAATAGTTTATTTTTCGTATAAGGACAATATTAATAAGCTTTTAGTCATTATTTCTTACGGGGACTGTTTTAATAAATTTTTTTCGTATAAGGACTAAATTAGGAATTTATGTCACGTATAAGGATTGCTAATAATTGTTTTACACAATTAACGCCATTAGAAAATGTAGTTAAACGATAGGGACTAAATTAATAATTTATGCATGTGTAGGGACTGTTTTAATAACTTTTTTTGTATAGGGACCAAATTAAAAATTGATATCATGTATAGGGACTAAAACATTATTTTAACATTTTTTTTTTCAAATGGAACAGTTATAATAGAACAGAGGGAATATTTGTTTAAACACAGTAAAAATAAAAGTGGCAATACAGTCAATGATTGATGAAATCCTCCTTGAAATAAGAGTTGTAAAGATTACACCAAAAGATGTTTACACCGAAAGGTAACATTCGACCAATGTTAGAATTTGTGGTAAAATTATCCGTTTATTTGGTATCACTTTGACACGTTGGAAGTTTTTGTGATGCATGGACTGAACCTCCTTCAAGGACCAGCATTGGATCCAGAAAAATATATTTTTGAAATCGCAACTCATTAATATATTCATTAAAAGATTAAATGGAAAATTTTGGATAATTGGTTCGGGCACATCTTCGTATTGATCAGCCAAGTCATTCGTTCAGCGTATCCTCTATTGCCATGAATGAAAGGCATAAAGACAAGCAATGAAAAGTACTACCAATTACTGAGTATCGACCCTTTTTTGGTGTAAATTTACATGGGCTGTCCTCAACATAATATGAGCAGGGGTCATATTCTCTTGATGTGTATGGTGGTAAAACATTCCATCATCATTTGGTTTTCAAGCCATAGAAGGTTCTTTGAAATCATTCGCCTTGCGAAATTAATTTCTGTTGTCCTCAACGGTTTCAACATAATAGATGCTGGTATCAAACAAGAGTAAGAGTTTCAGAATCATGCCACATTCATTAGCTTTCTGCAAACTCCAATTGTAACCTTATCTATATAGATTTTCGCAGTCACTTGTTGTGCATCACTCTCCTGCTTAGCATAAATGTGCACCAACCAGTACCACTAAGCCAAATCTATCTATTATCTATCATCTATTACTTATTTAAAAGACTTAACTACACTAAAGACACGTGTCAGAAGCTCATACATTAGTTTTCCCGCCAAAAACTATTTTCTCACAAAAAACTATGTCATCAAAATTTCGTAAAGATAAACTAGGCCACAAACTCACAACTATCATGCTAAATCCTGAGCCTCGGACAAGTAATTAAAACATAAAGCATGATGACAAAAAAGAAGGATGGTATAAAAATTTAAACACACCAAAAAGAAAATGAAGATATAATGCTTTTGCTTAGTATAACCAGATAAAGACGGTGAACATACTCCCGCAGATCATAATATATATGAAATATATATAACAAAAAGATTAAAAAACAATATCCTAACCTTGAAACCTCGGTACTTCATTATTCACAATTTCACACTTCAATAATCAGTGTTCACAAAATCTAATTTGAAAACACTAAAACTCTAGCCATGACATCTCTCACTCACCATCGCGACTCCTCCTCAGTCCCTAGCCATCCTAGCTCATCACAGTCCGCAGTGGTTCATAAGCTCGTTTGTTGTGTTGCTGGTTCATTTGTTGTAGAAACAGACACTGGTTCATTTGCTGTTCTCTGCAGAAAGAAGGAAGAATCTTCTGGCCAAATCTCTCACTAAAAGAATCTAATACTATCCAGTCACTCTCAACATTTGGTTCTTGTGAAATGCATGCACTGTATTCAATCATACCACAAGTGGCATGTATTCACTATCGCCAAAGCATTTTCTTCAAGTAGTGATGGTGTGGAAATGATAAGGGCAGTGCCTCTGTAAGAGGCAGAGAGATGTTAATAGTTGTGAGGTTTATCTAGTTTGGTTGAGTGTTCTAATTTTGTAGATCTGGTTGAGACTTGTGATAAGTTACTAACTTAAATATTAATTTTTCTGTGATACTAATTCAGGGTCCCCGCAGGTACTTGCGGGGAGTCAGGGAACAAGGGACAGAGGTGGCTGGGATGCACACAGCCTTTGTTTCCATTGGAGCCTAATCAGATATTGCAAGAACCACAGATTATTAAATGACTGAAATACATATGTATTTAGACAGATGTTATGCATTGGTCTCAAACATACCCTTTTATCAAATGGAAGAAAATATCATTACCCTTAGACCCAATTTTATAAGTGAGAGGCAACGTGAAATAATTTTGATGCCAGTAGTTTGCAGTGTGGACAAACTAATGGAACTAGAAGGGGAGAGCGCAGTAGTATGAAATTTGTATAACTCAATTCCTGTCTGTGGTAAGTACAGATCAATCAAACTATCAAAGTGAAAAGGCTAAAAGTTAAAATCACAATCTGCCTCCAACTATGAGTCATGCGCAGAATACTCCTGCATTTAAACCTACCAATATGACTTCCTTAACTCACCAAAATGTGCACATCGAATCCCTATAGGGGGAGGGGAATATGCATTAGTATGCAGGTTTCTGTGTATTCAATCCAAAGGCATGATGTTTCACTTGACCTATATTTGATGAGAGTTTCATGAATTTTAACCAAGTAAAAATATCAAATAAGCGAAAGAAGAAAGGAAAAAGACTCAAAACCGTGCTTCTATTATTCATTACATCCTTTGCTACATGGAAAGGAAGATGGAGTGGAAATGTGGAATGACCTTATACACCAAATAAAGCCATCACAAAACCTTAGCAGCTGTAAGTATACTTGTTCAGAGCATTTGCATGCAATGTAAATATACATAAGATGTAAGGCAAAACAATAAAAACAAGAGAAGATCTATACACAAGGATGCTGCTATTTGAGACTGCTATACGGGAGGTATGTTAGAGAATGAGAATCCTTTGTATCCCTTGTAAGCATAATATGCAATCCGCGTATAGTAGAAACCTGGTATGAACAAGATTGATCCCAGTATTGCAAAGAAGAGACCTATCCAACAATCAAACAAAAAAAAAAAAAAAGTGAAACAACAACAAAACCAAAACAATTGCTAGTCATATGCTCAGGTCTGGTGAATTAAAGCTACACAGGATAAATTTTTCTACACACTTTTATAGGGAAACAAATTAAGTTAAAATAATCTTGGAATAACTATAAATTTTATGAATAATAGCTTTCTACCTACCTTCTGCAGCTTATCTTACTTCTGCAAAACTACTTATAAATATTAATTGTTGAGAGTGAATAACCAAATTTAAAATTAAGCTATTTTTTTAATTACAAAAAACCCTTTTTTCAGAACCAGACAAAGAATAATCAAAGGGGAAATCTCGGGGGGGGGGGGTAAGAAATTTGGGAGGGGAAGGAGAAGAAAAAAGAGAAGGGGGTGGTTGTTAGTTAGTTGTTACCGTGAGCAGTATCGCCGCCGACATGGTTGTAGGCCATGAGGGAACCGATGATGATGCCTAGGGTTCCGAAGACGAGGAGAGAAACGGCGAGCGCGATCTCCTTTATGGGTGGCTTGTTGCTCGCCGTGTACGACGTCTCTATCATCATGTCCTCGTCCGAAATCGAGAATGCGTGATCTACGTACATTTTTTCACTCTCTTTTTCTCTTTGCCTGTGTTTTATTTTTTTATCTGTCTCTCCTTCAAAGTTGCAGATTCAGCTTAAGTTTTCGATGAACAAGAGCAGCGTGTGTTGGTTGAATTCTGTTTTGCTTTGCTTTGTTTTCACGTTTCCCCTTCCAGAATCCCAACGATATCGGATATGTGCCCTCTTTATCAATTTTTGTTAATTACAAATTTACAATTGATTTCAACAAAGTTATACTAGTACTTACCTATGTCCCCCAAAAGATTATTATAAATATTTTAAAAATACATAATTATAAAATTTTTACTTTACATAAAAAACTCAATATGATTGTACCAAAAAAAAAAAACTCACTCATATGATTAATTAAATTTATAAATCTTGAAATTATTTCTTTTTTCACAAGAAATTTTATTATTTCTTTTTTTATAAGTTATAAATTGCTTATAATTTTTTTTTATTTGTAGAGTTAACTTTATCATTCACGTAACTTATTTCTATCCGAATGTTGTTTAGAAAATATCCTATTTTTTATGTTTTTTCATTCACAAGAGTCAAGATTCAAACTCTTGAGTCTTGAAAACTTGCTTGAGCCTTTACCACTCGAACCAACCTAAATTGGTACACTATCCTACTTTTAAACTTGGGCATTTTTGCAATTTGATTGCATACATATATCACCTTTTACTTCGACCAAATAAAAATCACCTTTTACTTTATTAAAAATATCTAAACATATAAGTCAAAATTTATAAAGTTTATTTTTTTATATCTAATCCTATCCTTAAATCCTAATAAGTCTCTATGTGAAAAACTCTCGTCCAACCTCCTTCCTCATTTGCTGTCCATAATGTCAACTCCACTTACCAGCTTCTTTCATTTATTATGCCGGCACATACACAACTTCTCACACGTTTTCCTCAAATTTGAAATTTCGACTTTCTTCTTCCTTCCCTCTTCCTGCTTTCTTTTCTTCCCACAACCCTAACCTCAAATGTGAAATTTCACCATTCTTCCCCTTTCTTGCTTCTACAGCACTTTGGGAGACAACAATCTTCACATAAATAGGGGAAGGAGGCGCTGCAACAAGAGAGGAAGAGCGGAATAAAAAGAAGAGGAGGAGAAGAAGGGGAGGAGGCGCTGCAACAAGAAGAAGAAAAAGGGGAAGACTGATTGTGCATAAGACTGTGTTTCCGTTCCTTCTACCTGTCTGTTTCATTTTTTCGCTGATGCTCGAGAAAAAGTTTGTAGCTTTGAATCCTTCGAACATCAAAATATCCTCTTCCTGGATAAATAAGATTTTCGGTTTGGGTATTGCAAGCTTATGGTTAAGTGTGGTTCTTGATATGGTTACCTTAGGTAGTTTTTCTTACTCTTATCGGTGCTTTTGGGTATTATTTTCGAGTATTTTGGATTGGTATTAGGGATTGGGGGCTACAGATTGGTATTACCGATTCAACATTAGGGATTTGTATTTGTATTCAGTTTTTTAATTTTTTTAATTGAAAAAATGTTTTGATATTATTGTTATTGGTTTTTCTTGATGCTAACTAATTTCATTTTCCTTTGTTGTATCTTTTTCTTTCTTCTATCCTTTTGGGTTGCAAATTGCAACTATACCAGGTTTGGATGCCTCCGTCATCTTATTGCAGAAACTTGGTTATTAATTTAATTATTATTTTTTTGTTTTTGCAAATATCCAATGGTGTCCTTCTTCTATCTTTTTGGAACTATACTGATGCCTTAGCCATCTATTGTTTGTTCCTTAAAATTTTCTATTTAAAGGAAATCTAGAGGATGGTGTTTTAAGTGGAGATACCATACTTCAATAAAATTAAAGGGAGCAAAATGTCTGTCATTATGTGATGTGTACAATTCATTTGGTATTCAACTTCTAGAACAAGCCAGTGGAAGAAAACTAATTGAAATGCATAATTACACGATAAAGTATAAAGAAAGTCAGTCAGTGAACTTGATGATCTGGGACTAAACAATAACTATGTGGAGAAAGGGCTTAAAATTGTATTATTGTTGGACTGATATGTGCTTAATATTGGCTTAGGGATTTATTGTTTTCCCTTGATGCTAATATTGGCATCAAGGGAAATGCATAATTGTTCTCCACATAATTGAAATGCATAATTACACGATAAAGTATAAAGAAAGCCAGTCAGTGAACTTGATGATCTGAGACTAAATAGTAACTATGTGGAGAAAGGGCTTAAAAAAGTATTATTGTTGGACTCATATGTGCTTAATATTGGCTTAGGGATTTATTGTTTTCCCTTGATGCTAATAGCTTAGGTTGTTTAAGCATCAATAATTACGACTGCTAGATAGTGATCATGAAGGATCTGCACTTATGTTTATTATTGGTAGTGTGAATTTTTTATTTTGTTGATTTCTTGCTGATGGTAGTTTTGCTCCTAGATTTGCTGGTCGTAGTCACAACACCAACCTGTTGGGGATGGATTTTCTGATCTAGATTCAAACCTTGACAAGCTTAGACCTTCAATTGAAATGTTGTGCAACAACCAACAAGTGTTTTTAATTCCATAGTTTCTCTATCAAAGCAACAAATTGATTTGGTAGGAATAGAAGCTGCTAATGGATTCTTTGGTTTTTGAAGTATGTCATGGTTTCTAAGGGGCAAAAAATTGGGCATCTTTATTTTATTTGTCCTCTTTAGGATTTTGAGGATTTTATTTGATGTCCTTAATTATTTTTTTCGATATTATAAGTTTAATAAGTGTGAGCCTCCTTACCTGCAAAGATTTGTGATATCATGCAATGGTTAAAGTAGGTGGTTTACATAGCCATGATTATGGAAATCACTCAGTTCTTTTTTTTTGTAGGTTTATTATGCATCCACACCCGAAAAAGTTCAACAACACTTTCAATCATGTGGTACTGTTGAACAGGTGTACTATCCTGACAGACAATTTTGGTGAACATCTAGATAAGTGTTATGTAGGCTTTTCCAATATATTTTTTTTACCGAATACTGTTTCAATTAATTTTAAATAGTTTGCCTAGCTTTTTACATTATGTTATCACATTTTGCAATGAGATATGACTGGTGAAGGTTGTTGGTATCAACATTTAAACTACGGAGGACTTTTCATAAGTCTGAGAATGAAAAGATGGTTCTTATTGCTACTTCTATATAGTAAATGGTCTGGTGTGACTTTTCATTAAAAGTTATGTTCTTTTAATAAACTTTTAATGATGGTTTGTTTATATGCAGACTTATGGAAGCATATAGAAGAAGAAGAAAATCTCCTAGATGTATAGCTGAATACATGTAGATCAACAGACTTGATCCTAGACAAGAACTAAATGATATAACAGGAAATTGCAACTTAAGGTCGGGGGTCAAGCATAACATAGATTACACACTGAAGGTAATAATGAAATACAGTTCAGTGTCATGTTTTCTTACCTAAATAAGGTTCGGTTTCATGTCATACAGTTTCTTATAAGCCCAATGTATTTAGTTATTTACTGAAGTTTGCAGATTTTGGGGTTTGATATATGTGCTGATACAATGGTGGGGGATGGAATGTTGTGTGGCATATATCTCTGGAAGACAATGGAAGAATGTGACAACACTGCAAATGCACTAGTCAAGGTTCTACTAGAAATAAAGCAACTGAAACAAAGGTAATAAGAGTTGGTTAGTAAAGTACATTTGTGCAGCCATTGGACTTTGCTGTATGAATGGAAAGGTAATAAGAGTCGGTTAGTAAAGTACATTTATCAAGTGCAATTTATATAGGGGATTCAGATGGCTCAATTCCTATTTACTATTGAATACATAATTAATGCTCAAGGTTACAAATTCATTTATGTGCTTATCTTTTTTCGAGTGTTTCCTTTTCAATTACAGATTGTTGTAATGGTCCCAAAATAAGCGGTATGACAAGGTTGCATATTAGTTTTGCCCTTTACTCAGCTTTTGTGTACAAATTTACAGGTTGCAATAGTACACCTCCCCTCACCATTGGAATGTAGTTATCGCTTCATTCATAGATCTGCATATTTTAATTGCTAACTATCTGCCAACATTGCTCACGTTCATGGGAGATTTTGTTTATTTTGTTTTAAAAGTTCTTTATTTTGTTTTAAGATTTTAAAGGGTTGTTTATGAATGAAGAAACTAAAGCTTCAATTGAGCATATATGAGATGTTACAAAATATTAGGTTTCTATATTCAATATTTCCCGTTTTTTGGTCTTTTATGATCTCATTTTTATTGCACAAGATGGTGATGTGGTGGTGGAAAGTTGTTGCCTTCCTTGTCTTAATTACTGACAAGTACTTTCTGTATAACAATCCAGTTGAAGTAAAAGAGAGTCCAACAAAAGCTAAGTTTCAGACCATCAAAGTGAGTTTGACTTTTATCCATGGAGCTTAATGAGTAGTTCTCAATCCACAGTACGTGGAGATTGACCATTTTTTCGATGGGTTCTCTTGATTTGGTATTTTTTTTTCTTTCGCCACCTTTTACATATTTCCTTATTTTTAAATTATTATTATTATTTTTTGCTGTTTTTTGTTTGCACTAGAAAGGTTTTCCTTTTCCTTTTCTTATGTTGTGGAATGAGTGAAAACTTAAAAGGACCATTACATGTACTTACTTATCTGAATCACAAGTTACATTGCAAATTTGCAGTGAACATAGAAGTCTTCTGTTGGCAGAATGGTGGCCCAATGTATCATAGAAGTCTTTCCTCGATTTTGCAGTGAACATCAGAGTCTTTCCTCGATAGAAGTCTTTCCTCGATTTTATTGTTATATCAGTTGTGTTCTGTATCTAGCAACAACTAATCGACCTTAATTCAATGTGTCCTGAATTCAAAGCTAAATAATAGTTACCTTGGTGTTGGACCAGTATTTTGAGTATTGTTGTGATGTTTGCATAATTGATGATGGGCCTGACTTGAAGAATTAACCCCTTTTTTTTCCTCCTTATTTTCTTTAGCATATGTTATATTTAAGTTGAAGTTTATTGTGTTTTACTGAATTGTTTGTCTGACAAAAATAAATACATTCCAATGGTTGTGGTACTTGAATCACACATAATTGCTAATTATTACTATATGATTTGAAACCAGCCTGTTATCAAATGACCTTGGTAAGTTATTTAACCTGTTACACAAATTCAATGCCTTGCATTACGAGTAGTGAAGATGGCAATAAATATGATGATTGTGCAGTTTGTTTTAGGTTTATGTGGCATAATAATTAATTTGTTAAGTTAATATGTCATACAATGTGAAATTTATATCAGTAGTTTAGGGGATTATTCACAAGAAAGTAACAATGCCAAACACATTTGTGTTATAATAGTTTTCATTAAAAGTATGATGATTTGGACATACCATTGTCCCGTGTAGCGCACGGGTAGTAGTCTAGTTATATTTAAACATCATATCATATTATAACTATTTAAACTTTAAGTCTATTAAATATTGTGTAAACAGACCGCATGCGATTCTTTTTGTTATACTGGGATTTTCTACTTTGTGATTGCTTGCGATGGAGGGTTTAACTTTCAATTCCCAAAGGGTGGACTGGCCACCACTGGAGAAACCCCGTTAAAACATAACAACCTAGGCTTGCAACAAAATCTGTTCATCGCGTCTCATTTAGAGACAAGGTTCTCGGGTCTCAAGAACCACTGCCACGTAGGGAACAAGTTGATCTTCTTGCCAAGAATCTATTCAAGATTGTCTTAAAAAGAGGTGATAGACTCAAACCTAGATGCTTTCTCGATGAATTTGGAAATCGGGGAAAGATGCTATATTTATAAAACTATTGGGCAAGACCGTGAGTTTTCTCGCCATGCAAGATCGGTTAAAAGCCATATGGAGACCTTTGGGTGGGTTTGAAGTTGTTGATGTTCTTCATGGTTTCTACATGGTCAAGTTTGATCTCAAGGAAGACAAAGACAATGTCATGTTGGGAGGACCGGATGTTGTTTGATCACTATCTCGCCATACGTCCATGGGAACCAGATTTCATTTCCTCCAAGGTCATGATAAATAAGCCACTTGGATGCTGAGCAAAGTGAATCAATTTCTGTTAATATGGTACTAACGATATCTGATGTGGTGTAAACGTGACAAATGATTGACTAAAAATATATATATTTTTAGTGTCACGTGGCGTTTATCGATTTTAAAATTATAATAATTAACCATTAAAAAACTATTTAATTCAAAGCCTAATTCCTTTTCATTCAAACATTAGTTCATCAACTTTCATCAATTTTGATTACCTCACGTTCAAACAAATGTTCGCTACCCACCAAAATTTTCAATAACCATAAAAAATTCTTCAATAATCATCCATCTCGTTCATAGGAAAAGGGGGAGGAATCGGAAAAAGAAAAGAAGAAGAAGAAGAAGAAGAAAGCAATATAGTCGGGGGTTCCCGATAGATGTAGAGAGCATTAGGAAGAAAACACACGTAAGACCAAGAATAACAAGAAGGGAACATATAAAAAAATACAGAAGTGTTATTTGTCACGAATGAAAGGTGATCGCGAATCCACGAATGACGTGGATCATCTTTTAAATAACTATTAAAAATTAAAAAAAATAAAAGAAATATAAAAGATGAGTTGCCGCTAATTGATGTTTTCTGCGTAACTATTTGTGCGCTACATAATAAACCTAAACCAAGGCTCCACCAAAATGAGACCCACAGGTTCTGCCGTCACAAGGCACTTGGTGTAAGCTAACTTTTTTTTTTTTTATCAATTCCCTAGCAATTCGATGCTTTATTATTTCTTTTATTGAATAAACTGAAATGACAATTTCTTATTTCTATCAATTTTTGCATCATGAATCTTTACTAGTTTGTCTCCACGTTCAATATTTCCATGGTGAAAAACTGTATTTGTATTTGTTAAAGAGATGCTAAGTGATTGACATTCTAGAGTTCTTAATGATTTTAATTAGAGCATAAAACTATCCTATATTTCCATAGGCATGGAGCAGTTTACTATTTTTAGACTCAGGGTTCATTCGTTTAAATTCCTCAAAAGGATCTAATTAAGCCTCTGTTTGGTTTTTTATGCAGATACTTTTTGGCGGTGTTTGTCATTGAATCCATTAACAAACCCTTCGTCATCTAGCTACCTCTACAACGGCTCTACAATCAGCAATCTAATCACCACCTCTCATATGTGCTCTATTCTTTTGAATTCTAACATAAATTACAATTACAAGTAAGTATTTTGTATATTTATTGTTTATCTATGTCATCATATTTTTGTTACTTATTTATTTAGTCGATTAATTTAAGTTTTATTTTTAAAATTTATTGTATTAGTGGAAGAAAGATTTGTATCTTCTGATGAAGAGGAAACTTATGAAGGAAATGAAAAATATGATGATAGTTTAGAAGAAAATATTGTTCATGAAGATGAAAAACCTCGGGTTGGAATGGTATTTAGCTCTAAAGATGAATTACCGAGTATTACAAGAACTATGCTCGATGTATGGGCTTTGCAGTTACTAAAATTATTTCCAAAAATGGAGATGATGGAAAAAAATATCTTACTCTAGCATGTAGTCGTGGAACAAAGTATGTGAGCAATTCAAAGAATCTTTTGAAGCCAAATCCTATAACAAAAGTTCAATGTAAGGCTAGATTGAATGCATGTGTTAGTTTAGATGGAATAGTTACAATTTCAAAAGTGGTTCTTGAGCATAATCATGAACTAAGCCCTACCAAAACACGTTATTTTAGATGTAATAAGAATTTGGAGCCTTATATAAAAAGGAGGTTAGAACTCAATGATCAAGTTGGAATTAATGTAGGCAGAAATTTTTGATCTTTGGTTATTGAAGCAAATGGGTATGAGAATCTTATATTTGGAGAAAATGATTGTAGAAACTATATAGATAAAGTAAGGAGGCTACGACTTGGGATAAGACCCATCACCAAAATTAGTTATAGTTTACTCATATTAATAAGACCCATCACCAAAATTTACATTACAAGAACATGACCCTTCCACTCATGCACAAGAATCATAGAAGCACCTGCATTTAAACAATAACTATAAATAATAAGAAAACACACATTGGGTACAAATAAATAATAAATAAATACTAAAAAACCAGCAGCACCTGCATTTAAACAAAATTGGATTTCAAAAGGACTAAGGACCAAGTTGTAGTAAAATAACTATATATACACCGGCAGAACAAATCATGTTTTCCATATGCAATCCAAGTTGAAAATTGAATTGGATAGACGGCGGGGAGGTAATTTCTTCCCCTCAGGAACTTCTCCTTGACATATGGATCCTCTCCATCAATTAGTTTTGGAGCCATGGCAGCATCAGTCTTTGAGATGGCATATGCCATTTGAATAAATCCACCTCCAAGATCAGTTACCCAAATAGTCTTTGACGAATCTTTCCCCAAGTTTCCCTATAGATAGTTAATAGTAACCTAAAATAAAACAAGGGGCAAGGTAACACAAACAAAATACTGCATCGGCTCTTTAAATTTTCTTTCTGGTGCTTTTGTAGTTGTTATATACTAATATGAAGTTCCAGCAGGCCCATAAGGCTTTTTGCTAAGCATTGAAATTCTATTATCTAGTAGAGTTGTTCTACAAACAAAATTTTATGACAACCAAAGATTCATAGATAACAAAAGTTTAATTGAAATAACATATTTGGCCAAGCATTAGAATTCTAGCAATTCTTATTCTGTTAACTAATAGTCTAAGAAAATGCACATAAAAGATGAATGAGGCAAAATTTCTTATTCTAAGCAATTTTTATTAAATGCCAGTAGCTAGATTCATCTTACCACCTATTTCTAGACCAAAATTAGGCAAAATAAAAGATGTATGAGTGAAAGCACGTTACAATATTTTCAAGAAACAAGTATTTTCTCTCACACATTTCATTAAACAGCTTCCATACATCATTTAAACCACATAATTCCCCATACACAACCAGCAGCTAGGAACTTCCAATGACCAAGCGTGCACAATACAATTAACGTTAAGGCGGAAAGTGACGGTGTGGAAGATTAGAGAATGAGGTTATTTCATTTGGACAGTGTGTGAGATCTCCAAATTGACAAATAAGTAGTGAGTGTGACAACCTCAATAATCAATAAATAGTGAGTGCGAGATCTACCTGTTGGCACTTGAGCTTCATTTCCTGTTAGCGCTGGATGTTGGAGGTGGCTCTCTAGAGACAGTGGTCACATATGGTCGCGTGTACCTAAAATTTCCAGTGACGGTGGCTGTTATGTAGGACCTTCTCGGTGACGGTGGCTGCCGTGGAATCATCTATGGTGAAATGGTCGTTGATGTAGAAGACGAGAGGAAAGGGAGGCCGAATCAGCTGTCTTGGATTAGGAGAGAGAAACCGAAATTCTCGTTGGCACATCATTCATGAGTCGTTCGCAATTCTAATTGTTGCTATATTCAGCATTTTCTTAAAAAATATTACATAAGGCAATGACAAAAATTTGTGTAATTCAAGATATAAGGGGGCATGAAAGGTGAATTTCGAACCAAAGGGGGGAAACATCTAAGCACCACACTGTTATGGAGCCACGTGGGGAAATAACCGCTAGAAATGAAAAGTCAGCAAAATCTCATGCACCAGGAGAGGAGTTAGCCACGATCCCTGGAATTTAGGGAATTAGAAAGAGTACGAGGTAGAAAATAACTAACTCTCGCCTAAAGGACTACGTGTGAAGTCACAATTATAAGAGTAAGGGAACTCATGTGTAAAAGGGGTGGATGATGTGAGTTAGATTCCCTTCTCTCTATTGAACTCTTCTTCTCAGTCCCCCTCATTCTATTTTCCTCTGTCATTTTCCCTTGGTAATCAGTCTCTCTGATTATTATCATATTGTAAGGTTACTATTCCTCCTTAGATCCATACTCTTGGAGTTGATTTGGCTACTACGTTTCAATAAAACAATAACCTCTTTTCTTGCCCATTCTTTGTTTGTTAAATTGTTTGTGTGACCATAACATTTAGTGCTTTCATTGAACCATGGTCGAGGGTACTCACATGAAGACGATGGAGTCATAACTCGCTATGCTCACCGACATTGCAGCTAAACACGAAACCAATTTTGATGATTTCTCTGGGCGTTTGGCTCGCATGGAAACTCTGTTGGAAGCAATGGCGCAAAATTATACTAAATCATCATCTTCTTCCTATGGTTCGAACTCCTCGGGCGACGTGGGCAAGCCACCATTCCACGTTCGCAACGTGAAGATGGAATTTCCTCGTTTTGTTAGCACACATGCCTTGGAGTGGATATTTAAGGCGGAGCAGTTCTTCAATTATTATGCAATCCCAGATCCAGAATGCTTGATAATTGCAGCAGTTCATTTCGATCAATCGGTCGTACCATGATTTCAAATGATGCAGCGCACTCATCCCTTTCCGTCGTGGACTGCCTTGACTCGTGCCATTGAGATTGATTTTGGGCCTTCCGCATTTGATTGTCCATGCACCACCTAGTTCAAGCTGGCCCAAACCAGTTCTACCAATGACCAGTACATGGAGTTCACATCGCTGACCAATCGTATTCAAGGCCTCAGTCTAGATGCGGTGACAAATTGTTTGATCAGTGGGTTGAACATTGAGCTACAACAAGAGGCATTTTCACAGCGTCCTCATTCCTTAATTCAAGATATTTCTATTGCTCGTTTATTTGAGGATAAATTTTCACCTACTACTAAACCAGTTAGCACCACTATGCCTCCTAGATTCCCCTGCACCAACCCTTCTCCCACAACCCCAACTCCAACCAGAAATCAGCTTCCCCCTTTACTTCCAACCCCTACCACCAAATCACCTATACCAGCACCAAAATCCTCCAACATTAGGCACATCAGTCAGGCAGAAATACAATTATGTAGAGAGAAAGGTCTTTGTTTCTATTGTGATGAGAAGTTCTCCTTTCAACATATATGTCCTAATAGACACTTGCTCTTGTTACAAACTGAACCTAAGGAAAATGAGGACAGTGACCCTGACCCTCCTGATGTTTCTGTTGTCAGTCCTGAGCAAATACAATCTGACCATCATTTGTCACTTAATGCAATGAAGGGATCTAGTGGCATTGGCACCATACGGTTTTCAGGTCAAATTTTAGGTGTGACTGTCCAAATACTTGTTAACGGGGGCAGTTTCGACAGTTTTCTGCAGCCTCGATTAGCTCATTTTTCGAAATTGCCCATTGAGCTTGCTCCTCTTTTCAAAGTTTTAGTAGGAAATGGTCACACAATGGTAGCAGAAGGTCTTGTCAAGTCCCTTTCGGTTACAATTCAGGGCCATGAATTGCATGTTCCATCTTATTTACTTCCTGTTTTGGGTGCAGATTTAATATTAGGCTCTACTTGGCTGGCCACATCAGGACCCCATATAGCTGACTATGCGGCATTGAGCCTCAAATTTTATCATGTAGGCAAGTTTATAACACTGCAGGGCCAGCAATTTATAGCACCTGTAGTTGCACAACTACATGACATTAGAAGACTTCATCATACTAAGGCCATTGCCGAGTTGTTTGCCATTCAGTTGCTACCTGTGGACCAATCATCTTCTACTAGTCTAGCATTACCTACAGATATGCGATCAGATTTGCAACAATTACTGTCCAAATATGGTTCTGTTTTCAATCAGCCACATGGGTTACCTCCTACGCGGGAGGAAAATCATCGCATTCCCCTGGTGAATGAGTCCAAGCCTATCAAAGTAAGACCTTATCGGTATCCCCATAGTCAAAAGAAGCAAATTGAGAAGATGGTCAAAGAAATGCTAGAACAAGGTATCATTCAGCCTAATACTAGTCCTTTCTCTTCTCCCATATTATTAGTGAAAAAGAAGGATGGCACTTGGCGATTTTGCACCGATTATAGGGCCTTAAATGCAATGACTATTAAGGATTCTTTCCCTATTCCCACTGTTGATGAATTGCTAGATGAATTGTATGGTGTAAGATTTTTCTCCAAATTGGACTTAAGGTCGGGGTACCACCAAATTTTGATGCATCCGGATGATGAGCACAAAACTGTCTTTCGAACCCATCAGGGCCATTATGAGTGGCTTGTAATGCCGTTTGGCCTCATTAATGCACCAGCTACTTTTCAATGTTTGATGAACAAGATTTTCCAAGGTGTCCTTAGAAAGTTTGTCTTGTTTTTTTGATGACATCCTCATTTATAGCCCCTCGTGGCATGCTCATTTACAACACTTGGAGGCTGTTCTACACACTTTACAACAACGTTTTATTTGTGAAACTCTCCAAATGCTCTTTTGGTCTATTGGAAGTGGATAATTTGGGCCATACTATTTCAGGCAATGGTGTGGCTATGGATAAAGCTAAGGTGCAAGCTGTTTTGGATTGGCTAAGCCCTTAAACAATTAAGCAATTACGAGGTTTTCTCGGTTTGACAGGATATTATAGGAGGTTTATCAAATCTTATGCTCAATTGGCTTTTCCTCTCATAAATCTTCTAAAAAAGGACTGTTTTGATCGGAATATGCATATAGAGGCTGCTTTTCTGCATTTACAGGCTGCCATTACGTCAGCCCCCATTTTGGCACTACCTGATTTCAGCCAACCATTTGTTTTGGAAACGGATGCCTCCGGTACAGGGGTAGGAGCTGTTTTGAGCCAACAAGGACACCCCATTGCATATTTATGTAAGAGAACTCTTGGCAATCACCGAGGCTTTAGCCAAATTTTGCCACTACCTCATTGGCCATCAATTTATCATTTGAACAGATCAAAAGAGCCTTAAATGCTTGTTAGAGCAGACCCTGCAGACTCAAGAGCAGCAGGCGTGGCTGCCCAAATTTCTTGGTTTTGATTTTAAAATCGAGTATAAGCCGGGCAAAGAGAACTTAGCTGTTGATGCTCTATCCCGTATGTTGATGGTAGCTTAGTCAGAACCTCATCATCAGATTCTCCAGGATTTAAAGGTCGAAATTCAGAAGAATGAATGCTTATCTCGCATTGTCCAAGGTTGCATAGCTCATGCACACACTGACCCTCATTATCAGGTTCGGGAAGGGTTACTTTATTGGAAGGGCAGGCTGGTTTTGCCTCCAAACAACCCTCTTATTCATAAGATTTTGTTGGAATACCACACTTCTCCTATTGGGGGACTGCTGGTGTGGCACGGACAGCTGCTAGAATTCGATCTCAATTTTTTTTTGGCCTGACATGAGAACTGATATCCAGTATTTTGTGAAACATTGTTCCATTTGTCAACAAGCCAAAACCAGCCACACTCTCCCTGTAGGCCTATTGCAGCCCCTTCCTATTCCCAACCAAGTGTGGGAGGATATTACCATGGACTTCATAACAGGCTTGCCTCCTTCCTTTGGTTACAATGTTATTTTTGTTGTCATAGATCGATTGTCTAAATATGCTCATTTCATGACTCTTAAGGCAGATTACACTAGTCGAACTGTGGTTGAAGTTTTCATGAACACTATTGTTAAATTTCATGGGATGCCAAAATCAATTGTCTCTGACCGTGACAAAGTTTTCACTAGTAAATTTTGGCAGCATTTGTTTCAATTGCAGGGCACTTCCTTGGCCATGAGCTTGGCCTACCACCTGCAAACTGATGGCCAATCCGAAGCTTTAAATAAATGTCTTGAAATGTATCTCCGATGCTTCACTTTTCACAATCCGAAAACTTGGTTTAAGGCCTTAACACGGGCTAAATTTTGGTATAATACCTCATTTCACACGAGTGCTGGCATGACACCGTTCAAGGCCATATATGGCAGAGATCCGCCCACCCTCACTCGGTATACTCTTAGCTCCACTGACCCTCCTGATCTGCAGACTCAATTGATGAATAGAGATCTGTTATTAGCCCAATTGAAATAGAATTTAATACAGGCTCAGCAAAGTATGAAGTCTCAGGCTGATAAGAACAGACTTGACATTCATTTTAATGTTGGTGACTCTGTGTTAGTGAAGCTTCAGCCCTATCGGCAATCCTTTGCAGCTTTAAGGAAAAATCACAAGCTGGGCATGCATTTTTTTGGTCCATTTCCTGTCGTTGCAAGGGTAGGATCAGTTGCTAATAAACTGCTACTGCCTCAGGATGCCAAAATCCACCCTGTATTCCACATTTCTTAATTAAAACTTTTCAAGGGCCCTCATACTGATCCTTATCTTCCTTTACCCTTGACCACTTGTGAACAAGGTCCAATTCTGCAACCATAATCTATACTGCAGCATCACACCATCCTCCAAGGTAGTGTTCAGGTACCTCAGGTTTTGGTGAAGTGGACGGGGTTAGATGCCTCTACTGCAACTTGGGAAGACAGGAGCGAATTTGCTGCTTGTTACCCAAATTTCAACCTTGAGGAGAAGGTTGATGTTAAAGGGGTGGGTAATGTTATGGAGCCACGTGGGGAAATAACCGCTAGAAATGACGAGTCATTAAAATCTCATGCACTAGGAGAGAAGTTAGCCACAATCCTTGGAATTCAGGGAATTAGAAAGAGTACGAGGCAGAGAATAACCAACTCTCGCCTATAGGACTACGTGTGAAGTCACGGTTATAAGAGTAAGGGAACCCATGTGTAAAAGGGGTGGATGATGTGAGTTAGTCCCTTCTCTCTGTTGAACTCTTCTTCTCGGTCCCCCTCATTCTATTTTCCTCTATCATTTTCCCCTGGTAATCGGTCTCTCTGATTTTTATCATATTGTAAGGTTACTATTCCTCCTTAGATCCATACTCTGGGAGTTGATTTGGCTACTACATTTTAATAAAACAGTAACCTCTTTTCTTGCCCATTCTCTGTTTGTTAAATTGTTTGTGTGACCATAACACACACCCGTAACCTCTCCCCCACTAGCTCATCAAAAAAACAACTGCAGGAGCCCCTGTCAAGAATAGAACAAGGGAGAAAGATTTCCATTTTGATGATATTAACAAAGATCATATATGTGTTATGAAAAACAAAAAAAAATACTAATTAATTTTGAATTTATGATGAGTTGGCATAACAGAAGTGACAGAAATGACTAACTTAAGTGAATGTTGTTCAATTAATGGACAAATTTAACACTTTCGGAGTGCGTTTGATTTGTAAAAGAAACACAAGATTGGACAGTACAAAAATATGTGTTCCTCATTTGATTTGAAAAATGGTTGGGAAGCTAAACAAAAAATGAAGTAATGGCAAAACTCAAATTCTTGTCACTTGCCAAACTATGTGACAACTTTTTGCTCGTGGACAAACTATTTGATAGACAAAAGTACCCATTTTTATTTATTAATACTCAATTATTATATTTTCTCTCTCTTCTCTTTATACCATCTCTCTCTCTCTCGCGCGCGCGCGCACACACACACATATATATATATATATAATGTTATAATAAAATGTATAATATTATGTTTTTATTACTCATTATATGTATTTTATTAAATTTTAAATATATAATATTATATATTAAAAAGAGTATTTCAGTAAAATTTCATGTTATTTTATTTGTGTTGTCCACGTTACTTAGTCATTTGTCTTGTACTGTTCTCTTATCCTGTACCACAACCGGTCAACCGCAATGCGAATCGAACACACCCCTAGAAAGTCTGGGAGTCAATTTGGAACTCAAAAATAAGTCGTGGATTTTTATTTTTATTTTAGTCATTTTGTAAAGTTCGGAACAGGGTTTGCAAGACCCATTATGCCTTAAATTTTTAGAACAAGTCGCAAAACCTAGCTCTACCTACTTCTGCCCCCTAACCACAATGCAAACCAAACACACTAAACACACTAAGAGCCTAATTGGCAGAGGTTAATTTGAGACGAAATGGATACTGACGAGAGAATTAAACGAGAAAAGTACAAACTCTACTAATTGGAATACACAAGAAAATGGAGAGAGAGATTAAAACGGTGGGACCCACCGAAATTTCTCTTCTCTTCTCTTCTCAGGTGCGATGAAAACGTGAAGAAATGGTGCACATTGACCAAAATGGGTTTTTGTCTTTTTAATTAAATTATCAATACTTCTTTAAATTAAATTTTAATTAAGGACATTTTTATCTTTTCAAAAATAATCAATACCTCTCTCTTCTCTGTCTCTTATTTCAATCAATACCCCCAAATCTACCCCATTTCTCACATTTTTCTCTCTTCTTATACTCTCTATTCACAATTTATCTCTTCACAATTTTTTTCGTAAACCAATCACGCCCTAAACGAGGAACCAATTTTGGAACTAAAAAATAAGTCGTGGAACAAAAATGTATTATTTTGTAAAGTTCGGAACTAGGTTTGCAACACCCCCGGACCTCTGGTTAGGGGTGGCAAAGTGGGCTCTTACCTAACCCGCAAAAATGCGGGTTGGGTTGGGTATTGAACCCGCTAACCCACATAACCCGCTTGACCATCAACCCAAAGCGAGGCGGGCGCCACACCGCTTTTATTTATCTATTACAATTTACAAGAAGTTCCACACGCCCATATAACTCCACACTGGAAAAAGGCCCATAATCTCATCAAACAAACAAAAACCGTCCACTCCCACTAACTGCAGAAAATAGAGTACATATGCTATTCAAATAAAAATAGCTCAACAAATTAAATCACTCTAAAAAAATGGTACAAAAAAATTATTAGACCTGGAGGATTATATGTTGAGTATTGGAATCGTGCAATCGAAAAAACGATTTTTACATATTGAATTTTTTTATACCCAAAGAACAAAAAGCCAAATGTAATCTTTTTATGTTGTGAAGCGATCGACCACGCTTATTAGTGGTAAAGCTTAAACCCGCCACACCCATGACGGCGCACTCGCCTACTTTTTGGCGGGCTAAAATGAGTTGGGGCGGGTTGGCCCGCTTTGTCTTCCCTGCCTCTGGTCAGGCAAATCCCTTTTCCATCTCACAGAAAGACCCCACGGAGAAGAAGACCCCGTCACCTGTCGGTTCGCGAAATCTCTCTCCTCTCTCACATAACTCCCCTCCCCACTCTTTCCTCTCAGTTTCAATCTCACTCTCCCTTGAACCTCTCCCCCCCCCTCTCTCACTCTCAATCTCTCCTCCGTCGCAGCGCGCCCCCCAGCTGCCGCTCACGGCCAGCATCACGACACCAGACAGGGGCTGAGATCTGGTGCGACCGGCGTGCACACCAGCGCCAGTACTCCGACAACTTCCTCAACGGCTCCTCCAATCTTCCGCCAATCCCCTTCAGGTTCAGCTTTCTGCATTTCTCATTCTCTCTTTTCTCCCTTTGAGCGAACTGATTGTCCACTAACGATCTTGTCTCGGACTGTTTATGTGTGACCATTTTGATTTGATCTAATGAGTTTCTCTTCGTGTTCAAAATCTACTGCTTGTTTATGTCTAGTTAAATCCCAAGTTTATATTTTTCTCTGGTGATTCCTAAAAGATTATATAGATTGTGATTGTGTCCTTTGTTTGGTTTTCTTCTTCTCTCATTTACTGGTTGATCGTCAAATCTGGGTTTTTTAATATAGGATGCGTTTTTCAGAATTGTTCATTAAAAGTTTGTGCTTTTGGTTTGGATCTTTGTTTTTGGCTCGTTTTGCTTTTGTTTTATGCGGGCTTGTTCCTTTGTTTGATTCCGGTCCCTATTCAAGTGCAAGTAATTCTAGGCGTTTTTGAATGTTTTGTTAAGTACACTGCCAAAGTGATAGGCAGCTCTTATTGACTTAGAAGTTAGATGACCGCCTCCTAAAGGCTTAGTATAGATGACATTTTCTAAGTGATATTATATCTAATCAATGTAAGTCTACAACATCTGATGGTGTGTATAGATGCAATAAAGCTTTCTTGCTTATATTTATTTTTATGGTCCGTGTAGTAAAATTTTAATTCCTTAATACAAAGTCTTGTAGTTCTTAAGTTTTCAAACCTTGATGATAGACAAGTTAGAGACTTTAAGAAAACAATAGATGAAAATTTAATCAGCCTACAAAAACCAAATTTTTAAGTGGTCTTGATTTTGAATTTTGCATGGGTTGTCACAATTTGACTTTTAAATGTTAGACATGTTGTCGAATGATGCCGTTTTAATTGGGATTAAGAGTTAAGTCGTTTATAGTTTGATGAAGGAGTTGTAACTTTTTTTTTGACTTGAGTGGCAATAAAGTGAATTTTGCTCCTGCTGTTTTCATTCTGCTTGCTGCAACTTTATCTCTGTTTTTGGCTTGAAATTCTTGCTAAAATTATGAAGATATAATTATTTGACAACAAGTCAGGTTCTTGGTTCTGTAAAAATCGGCGCATAAGTGGGTTCAATGAAATATGATTAATTGATGAAGCTCTATGCGCATGTTTATAAAGTGTTTGATTGGTTCTTAATGTGCTGTTCATAATATATGAGATTGGGAATGTTTGATTTGGTTGGGTGATTGATCAAGGATTCAAGATCCAACTGGAGATTTTTTTTTTTTTTTTTTTGGGGGTTGATAAGAGGCTGCAACAAAGAAATTTGATTATGAAAGTTAATTTAAGCAAAGAGGTTGAGTCACACGATTTGTGGGAATTGGTAAGGGCGGATTTCGCTGTCCTTGGCGTTACTGTTTCGTGATGATTGACCACCCGAAGTACATGGACTCCGTGCATATATAACAATTAGAAATCATTTGGGCCAAGGGTCACTTCCTTGGTAGCCTTGTATTATAACTTTCTTAGATAGAATGTCACATTTTGTAATGGGAAATTTGTTAGTTTTTTCGTTTATGTTTTTAAGTAAAATTTTAACTATAATTTATATCTTTAAATATTGCTAAAGAAATTGGTTCATCGGCATTAATTAATCTGTTTGATTCCTGTATTCTGCATCCCTGAAAAAGTGTAGTTTACAACTATAGGGAAATTTATAACTATGCCCGTGTTCTTAAGCACATATTAAATATTAATTCTTAATTTTTAAACATGTTGAAGCAATTTCATTGCTATTTTGGATGTGTGGTTGTGTTAAAAGTTTTGGTAGCTTTACTAGATAAGTTTTAGTGATAAATATGGGATTAATATTTTCAGCCTGATATTTAATTTTTGTTTCTTTCTCTGATGATGTTTAATTTATGAATTATTTGTAAAATTGCTGAACATTGCAGGAATGGGAATTAGTAAAACAGAAGTAAACTTGAAGAGGTTGCTTGTAGCTGCTCCTCAGCAGCAAAACCAGGCAAAACTTGTACATGTAAGTCTGAAGATAAGTCTTGACTATTTAGTTTAGAGTTGTTGGGATTATGTTAGAAGGGGAATCTTGGCTCAACAGTTGGAATTGTTGCTGTGTGATTAGGATGTCACAGGTTCGAGTCATGAAATCAACCTTTTGCAAATATGCAAGGTTGCCTACAATAGATCCAAAATGGATCCGATCCTTTTTTGGACCCCATCATTGCTGGCGCTTTATAGTTCCAAGTTGCCCTTTTTTAGGGTCACATTAATCTCAATTAGCTATAATATTTTTCTAGTTTTATTGAAATACATGTTTTATTGATTTAGTCATTTGTTTAACTCTGGAAATGAAAAGCTTAATAAAATTTTGATTCTGCAGTATGTTGCTACTTTGCGTGAGCAGCTGGAACAATTGGCTGAAGAGAAGACACCAGAAGGCTTACCAAGGTAGTATGTCTCTTTGTTTACAGTCTCATATACACAGATATCAAAGAATCACAAGCCCAATAATATTCTAAGCTTAATAATATTCTAGGTCAATAACAAGTATAGAGAAAGTAGTATAAGCCAACTGAACAACACACCTAACATAATAGGACTCCTATCGCAACAATAATCCTAATATTCAGATTATACTTGGTCCAGTAGAATGTGGAATATAAGTATGAACTCTAGTATTTACAATAAGTTCTCCTCTTTTTATATAAGTAAATAAATCTGTTACTCGGAGTACACAATAAGTTCTCCTCAAAATATGACTCACATTAAACATGATTGCACTATTCCCTCCTTTTAACTCTTTGATAAGATCTTGGACTTTTAGAAATGATTATACTTCTCTAAATTGACTTGATAGTTTGTCTCCTCTTCTACCTTCCCTAGATCATTGGTAATCAACGATCTTCTCCTTTGCAACTTACTAATAAAAGCTGTTATATTCCTGCTATATGTTTCTCTACTGAATATGTGCATTCATTGGTGTGTGTGAATGCTCTGGTCATACAGGATTTCAAAGGCTACATTGAATGATTATTCAGAGAAGATTGAGGCCATTGCTTCCAAATTGGTTAACCATGTGGTATGTATTTGTTAACTATTGTATTTTGGAGAGATATTGAAATGCAAAGGGATCTTTAGAGCAACCACTAACCAGTTTTATTAACAAAAGGATGGAATTTGTGCATTTGAAATTTCTATAGGAACTCCTAAAATAGCTACTATTTTGTTTGTTTATATCTGTTTCTTAACGGGGGGAAAAGGACGAGGTTGGATGGTAAACAGTCATATTTTTCATAGGAACCTAATTAAATATGCCCCATTTTCATCAACAAATAACTAATATTTATTTCACAGCACGGCTGTTGCATCCCCTATTATAGGCTAATAGCTTGCTCTAAGTGTATTATTGATTCTCAAGAATTGACATGCAAATTCCATAGCCAGCCATGTGCTTTTAAGCCACCAAGTTTTTTTTTAAGTCAAGTTTGTCAGTACAATATATGAAATTCAAATACATACTTTCTAGAAATAAAAACATTGTGATAAAACAAATGTATGCCGGTGGCATAAACTTAAGTTTGAGGGTCTGCTTATTTAAGCAGGTGGACAGTGGCCGGGTAGAAACTTTATGATGAAAATCACTTCAAACTTGCTTGGTGACAGGAATGTGAAAAAATGGAAAGATAAATATACTCATTTTGATAGGTCACAGGAGAGAAGAATAAAAGAAATCCAATAGAATTGAGGTAAAGCAGCTAGATAAGTTAGATTTCGATGTATTAGTACAATTAAAACTGTAGGTGGTTAGATTGTTTTATGGGATATTAGGAGGGACTTTTAGCTTAAATTTAGGGGAAAGGGCGGTAGAAAGGGATTTCGAATTGTTAATTTGTTAGTATTGGAAAACCGAACATTAGCTTAGTTGTAACATGGGAAACCCATTGTTGAATAGGAAACCCTTAGAAGGAGCATTCTCTCCTTTTTCTGCTGAGATTCAATAAACCTCTGCAGATTTATTCTTTCTTTCTTGATTTCTCAGCTTTCTTGCTTGTGGGTTCGTAATCACTTTGGAATTTGGTTCATAACTTTGATTCAAATTCATTTTATCTCTATCCTTTTTTCCCACCTACTCAACTATACAACCCTTAGGTTTATAATGTGATGGAGAATATCATAATGCATTCACTATAGCATGTGAAAAGTGTATATAAAGTATAAGATATTTAATGGCTTGAATTCTTGGAACTTGGTTGGAATGCATCATTGAGGCTGTAAAATTTCCTCCAATTTGGATTTTCCTTGTCATTTATTCCATTTTAGTTCTGGCTAACTAGGCACACTTTTTGATTGTCATTTAACCACTTAAATTTTCAGTCTGACATACAAGTATCTGAGAAGGACTTTGAAAGAAATTTTGTTAAAGAAAACCCTTCTGAAATTGAGGAAAAAAAGCAGATACCCCTTTCTTCTGGATTGCGAAGAAGGCCTGTGTAAGCTATAGTTAACCTTTTTCACTGCTACTTGTATTTTGTAGGCTGTTTTACTGTTACTCATCTGATTCATTGGACAGACCTGCCTCAAGTACTGAAGATAGGGCACATGAGCCTGCCGAGACTGATCACTTATCACCTGTTAAGCTGGATGCTGCTGCACATGCACATATTGATAAGCACAGGTACGCTTGAAGTTTGTGTAATGGCGAGTCAGCACTACTGCAGTGAAGACTCCATAACCTATAAACCTTAGGTTCCTATGTAAATTTGTTAGAACGACAAAGTAACTTTTCTTCAGGCTAGGACAAATGTTTTAAGGTCAGTCATTGGGATATATTGTTGGTGACTTACCAGTTACCATATGTTACTGAATATGTTGAAATACTAGGGTGCTATATTTGGAAGTTTATTTTGGTCATCATTGACTCGTCTTCAGGATGTTTCTGAATCACTAATATTTTTATACCAATACTCTCACAATTGCTATTAAATAATATGTGAAAATGTATCAGGTAATTAATTGTTCTTTTCGTTTGTGTTTGTTCTCTCAATGCTTTGTGTCTATTGCATATCACTTGTTCTTTCATTGTTCCTCAATTGTTTTTTTTTTTTTTTGGGGGCTCAAACTTCTACTTCTCAGAATGCTTCAAGAGGATTTGACTGATGAGATGGTGGTGTTGGCAAAACAACTCAAAGAGAGTAGTCTCATGATGAGCCAATCTCTACAAAATACTGAAAAGGTCTGATTCTCATATTTTCATTCACTCCTGCTTGTCTAAATGCTAAACGGTTGTATGAAATGATTTTGCTTTATCTCATTTTAGCTTGAGTGATTGTGAAGTAAGGGGTGTTAATTAATGATGGTTTGCTTGCAGATACTTGATTCTACCGAGCAGGCCATTGAGCATAGCTTGGCAAGCACAGATCGTGCCAATGTGCGAGCAACGACAATTTACTCGGAGAGTTCCAAAACTTCTTGCTTAACGTGGCTTGTCATGTTTGTGATGACATGTGTATTTGTCATGGTTATTCTTCTAATCCGTGTCACATAGGGCGCAGTTAACATTTCACATGGTAGAATAAATTACTTCAATTATATCTTTTCCCATAATGTAAATTTTTCTTCCATTCAGGTTTTTACATTTTATACAGTTCATGTCATGCAATTTTTTTTTTTGTGGTAACCATGTCATGCAATTTATTCATAAAGATAAGTACGATTTAATATAATATAAACTAAACTAATTCTCAGATTTTGTGATTTTATTAGCTTAACGAAAAGACTAATTAGCAGCCGGAAAAGTTCCTTTCTTTCTATTCGATCAGGAGAATGCTATCAATTTGTAGGGTTTATGTCCTTGTCCTTGTCCTTTTCGGCATTCCGGGGTATAGAATTATTGTCGTGGCACTGTGCCATTGTCAATATGGTTTAACCATTTTTTACAGCTTTTTTAAAACAATGGCTTTTATAGTTTGTTAAAGCTTTCTCTTCCAAATTCTAAATCGTAATGGATGATTTTATAATGTTACAATTGGGCTTGGGCTAACTAATAATTTGTTATGGAAGTATGTGTCTCTCTTATAGAAGTTAATTATGACAATTACAGATTACGTGTATTCTTTACCATAAAAAAATAAAAATGGAAATTGAATCTAAAGTTTATTAACAAAGTGTTTTATATCAGTTAAATTCGGTTAACATCTAAAGTTTATCACTACATCCACTTGTTGCTAATTGATTGTTCGCTTTGTTTATGTTTTGCTGACTTTTGTTGTTAAGATTGATAATTGATTGCTGATGGAGTATGATTTGAATTTAGTTTGTCTAGAAGAGTGATCCATATAAAAAAAGACAAAACCTAGAAGTCGGCAAACATTTTTGACAAAGTGCACCAAACTGCCGTAATGTATGACGTAATGCGACTCAGGTATATACATATTTTTTTTTTGTCATGCAAAAATATCAATTGCATTCATTTTCTGTGAACTTGCTGATCTTATCTACAGCATAACTCAGCAGAATTGCATGACGAGTTTCTTTCTACCCCATTCTTTAGAATCACATCTTATATGTTAATTTCTTGCATTGTACGGATACAGGTTAATATAAAATATAATAACTATAATAACACATCTTATAACTATTAAATTTTTTTTTGGTAAAAAAATTAAAGACCTATTTAATTGGTTAAAAGTATTTCAATGACAATTTTAAATCATCTCTTTATATTTAATGATATCGAAAAAAATTGAGTGTTGATTAAAATTTTAAAAAGTAAACATTTTTTAATTGAATTACTAATTATATTAAAAATATTATTTAACGTAAGAACTCAAAAAACATGTGTAATAAAATAAAAATAAAGAAAATGTATAGCTATGTAAAAATGAAAATAGATATCACTTTTTTTTTATAAAAAAAGGACTTGGATTATTATATATAGATCAAATAACATGTTTATTATTTATTTAAAATTTTGTGGTATTTTTACATTTTCATCATTAAATTTACTCAACAGTTATAAAATTACAATCTATAACATCTTATAAAGAAAACTTCCTTTGATAACCACTTTTTAGCTTCTTAATTTGTTCTCCTAAACTACCTTTGAACATTAACACACATTTCCACTCATGACATAAACGCAAAACAGCAGTTACGTAACCCCCACCAAATCAGGAAATGGGATATAGTGTAGCACAGCAGAAATGCGGGAAGAAGGGCACGTCAGTGCCCGTCTTATTGCTAGTATTAATAATACTGCGATCAATAACCAGGTAGTTATTTTTTAGGGGGTAAAAAAACACGTAAGCCGCACGTACCATATAGCAGTGGTGTTTTGTTTACTAGTTGAAAAAAAGTATAAAAAAACAAGCTAAACCACCGGATGACATTGGCCAACACCACACAGTGAATGCCCCACACATGATTAGAATTGCATTTACTTGGAGAGTTCTTGGAAGCTTCTTTGTCACCGGCACATACGAGTACAACCGTTAAATTTGTGTTCTCACTATGTCATTATCCCCTCCATTCTCCTTCAATGGACACGTGACAAGATTTATTTTTCTTTCTTTGCTACTCTTTTCACTGTCATTATAAAACCAAGTCAGATAGGCCTTTTCAATATTT
Source organism: Calophaca sinica (assembly GCA_037113605.1). Lineage (NCBI taxonomy): Eukaryota > Viridiplantae > Streptophyta > Magnoliopsida > Fabales > Fabaceae > Calophaca > Calophaca sinica. Next base: position 12,798,927 of record CM073731.1, read on the forward strand.
CTCTCTAGTTTTCTGCTAGCATAGGCTGCTAGCATTGTTTTAGGAAAGTGCAGAAACAACAACTTAAATGGGGAACTGTTGGAGTCTTCAATCCGGTTCTTCAGGCAGTTGTCCTTCCAATCCCAACTCCAATACTGCCCCTGACCCCAATAATCAATCAGGTAAACCAACTTGTACACAACACTTTACCCTTCCTTTTTTGCATCAATAGAATCAGAGAAGCGCTTCATGCTGAAACTTTGTGTCATGTGTTTAAAATCAAATATTCTTAACTTGAGGAAGAAAAAAGAACATGTTTTGGCCTTGGTGGCCTTCTATTTTTCATGATTTTCCTTGTAGCATAGAAACAAACAAGTACTAATTGATTTTGTGATTTTGACTCTCTTCATGTTTTGGAAGTTTGATTCCAAATTCATCAATTTTTAATATATAATTTCAACTAGTTAAGCAGAGAAGAAGGTAAAGGAATTGTTTGCGGAAGCACCAGTTAACAATTCAAACATCAGGATCACAGCAGGGAATCAATCCTCAATTCTTTGACCATGTAATTTAGAACTTAAAAGAGACTAGCTCGTTGCATCATGAAATGTTTGGAAATTCAGCATCTTAGCATCCTTTCTTACTTAACATGACAAAGTGTGTCTTGCTGTTGAAATTTCTCAGGGAGCATTCAGTTTTCCAATTCCAGATTGATAAGGAATGGCAATTCTACTTCTTTTGGGCGTAGCAGTCATTCAGGAGGAACCAGCAGACTCTTCAGTAAAAACTTCTCAACCGGCAATAATTCAAGTACATCCTTTTGGGGCTCTGAGAATGGCCAGACCTCTCAGGTGAGAGATGAAGAGGAGTTTCCTTATGGGCAGATCTTGGAAACTGCAAACTTGAGAGTATTTACTTTGGCAGAACTGAAGGCGGCCACTAAAAATTTCAAACCTGACACTGTGTTAGGAGAGGGGGGTTTTGGTACAGTATTCAAGGGTTTGATTAAGGAGAGAGGGGAATCAAAAAGAGGTGAGGGTTTGACTATTGCCATCAAGAAATTGAATTCTGAAAGCAGGCAAGGAGTTGCAGAATGGCAGGTATTGGCATTACTACAGCATAAGTAATAAGTAACACTTAAAAAAAACTAGGATCACATTCACACCTTTTGTTGCTATGTGCCTTCAATTTATATTGATGTTTCTTTCCTTTTTTGGTCCAGTCAGAGGTGAATTTCTTAGGAAGGCTTTCTCATCCCAACCTTGTAAAGCTGTTGGGATTTGGGCGTGAGGATAGCGAGCTATTCCTGGTGTATGAATTTATGCACCGTGGCAGCTTGGATAACCACCTATTCGGAAGTAAGATTACATAACATTGTTGAATACCAGGACATCCGCAAAACTAAAATTTTTCTGTGTGAGAGTGCCAATTTGGGGATATTGACATCTGTGCTACATGATTTTGTTTCTGCAGGAGGTTCAAATGTTCGGCCACTTTCATGGGACAGAAGGCTGAAAGTTATGATTGGCACAGCTAGGGGACTAAATTTCCTTCACTCTTTGGAGGAGAAAATTATATACAGAGATTTCAAGCCTTCAAATATACTACTTGACAAGGTAGGCTCCATTTTATCTTTTGAGCATTGAATATCCCAGCATGATCCCATTTTGCTCATCCTGAAAAATAGAAGACAAGTCATTTCTCAATTCATGGTAAGGATGCTATTGAAGAATTCATGGTAATGCAACAAAAAATGTTTAATTTTTGGTTTTGCAATAGGGAAATACAGCCAAGTTATCAGACTTTGGCTTAGCCAAATCTATTCCTGACGATCACACTCACGTATCAACACGGGTTGTGGGAACAAGCGGCTATGCTGCTCCTGAGTACATTGCCACAGGTAATGTCTACAAATTTCCTTCTCAATCCCTTCTTAAACTTGATGTTAGAGGGTGGTGAGACATTAAATCTTCTCAATTCTCATGACAATCAAACAGGTCATTTGTACGTGAAAAGTGATGTATATGGATTTGGAATTGTTTTGGTGGAGATGCTGACTGGCAAGCGGATAGGTGATATAATGCGCCTTTGTCAGCAAAAGTCCTTGCAGGTTTGGCTCAAATCAAATCTGTTAAATAGAGGGATACTAAGAAGCACTATGGATGCAAAGTTGGAAGGCAAGTATCCACCCAACTTAGCTTCACAAGTGGCTCAACTTACTCTCAAATGCATCCAAACAGACCCAAAATTTAGGCCATCAATGAAGGAAGTTGTTGAAACATTGGAACAGATTGAAGCAGCCAATGAGAAACCAGCTGATAACAGAAAGAAGGCTACTCATTCCAGGGTAGTTCAACTACATGGCCGGCCAGATAGTGGTTAATGGTACCATTAACACCATATCCTTTGGAAGCTGACAGATATTGTGCACTCAAAAGAGCTTATGGTTAAAGATGCCTGTGAACATATTTGGATTTGGATTTAGCTTTATGTGCAACCCAAAACATGGAGAGACTGAATACTAAGCCGTCCCTAGGCTTTGATAAGCAAGCAGGTTCCTTGTTCATCTCCAATTTTCATTGATCTTCCTATTATTCTTGGTGTTTGTAATGTATCAATCTATGAATAGTTGTTCTTTACATTTTTTTTTGGACAGAACATAAACCATATGCTGTAGAGAAATTATTTCAAACTGTCATTCTCATATATTCAATCTTCAATGTGCAGAAAGTTGAATAGAGATCAAGTGTTCAAAATAACTTCAAATTGTAGTTATGACTTTTTTTTTTTTTTGGTACAACAAATTGTAGTCATGACTTTTAAAATACCAAAAAATTACTTCATAGATGATTTAGGAATAACTTCAAATTGTAGTTATGACTTTTTTTTTTTTTTTGGTACAACAAATTGTAGTCATGACTTTTAAAATACCAAAAAATTACTTCATAGATGATTTAGGATAATAATTTGGGGTTTTATACTTTCAAATAAAAAATTGAGCACCTTTTTGAAAGCCTCTTCGGACAAGAATTGTCTCCTTGTGCAACCAAACTCTGTCGACGGTATTGAGCCCCAGGAACACAGGGAAGCGCATGGTGGGGCAATAGTGCTTCACCCTAGCATTTGCCCTAATGTAATACATAAATAAAAATTTAAAAGTAATTAATTTAGATATTTAATAGTACAAACAACATGGAGTGTAAAATTTAATAGCACAAATAAAAAATTGCATCCTCATCTTGGATATGGAAGATGAAAACTCCTAAAAATGTAAAATTGCTAATATGGTTAGCATGTCACAATGCTGTCCCTAATTATTCTTTGCTTCAACATCGAGGAATGTTTCATTCAAGCTTGTGTCAAAGGTGCCAAATGGAAGATGAAAATTTTCTGCATTTTGTTGCTTTGCCTCGACCTCGACGTATGTGGGATATGATCAAATTTGGGTTTAGCGATTTCTATACTCAAATGGATCATCAGCAAGTTTGGCAGAGGAGAGAGGGAACTTCTGAACCAAATGGTAGCTTGTTCATTGCGGAGTTGTGGGGGTGGTTACAGAGAGCCCGTGATATTCAATGCGTTAGCAATGAAGATGTCACTCTCCATAGGATCCTATCAGATTTGAGCACCATGGTCGTTACTCTTAATTTGCTTTCCTAATCAAAACAACACAAGGCAGATGGATAGATGAGTTTGGTGGCACCCTACCCGTGAGTATTGCCCCATCCTGAACAAAGATAGATACTATCGGTTTTGGCAATACAGATAGTAGAGAGTTGCTTTTTACACCCCCTTTTTTCTAATATATCCCTTTCCATTTTACTTATTCCCCCCGGCCCAAATTCCCCCTCGTGAAATCTTAATTCTGAAATAACTCATTCCCCTTTCCCAGTCCCCGCCCCACCTCTTCCCTAGAACAGAGCAACGAATCCACCGGGGGAGGCCATGATTAGGATGGAGCAGCGGTTTATGAGTGGTGTGATGCCGAAGCAGCTAGGACGGAACGACGCACATTTGGACTGGTTGTCGGCGACATAATCGATGCAATGGCGACGGAAATGATTGAACCGATTATGATGCGGTGTCAGTGCTAGAAGTTCTGATGAGAGTGGTGTAACGGTGTTCCGCTTTGGATGACAAGTTTGGTGTCGTGTTTTGAGGCAAGGATGTTTATGGTGCTTGGATGTGTTTGGAGTGTTATACGTTCAACACTAGTACCGAGGACCCGTGAAACGCAGGGGGAAAATTCATCGAAAAATTGTTTCGTTTGAGATGTAATGATATCGTAACGTAGTGGAAAAATTCATTAGGTAGGTACTAAAAATATTTAACCACTCGTCACATTTGTTTACAAAACATAATATCTTTTTTTTTTTTGATTGAAAACGGGAAAAACATAATATCAAATTGTTAATGCATAAAATGGTGCAAGGTCGTACCTTTGCTCCTCTGCTTGGTAGTTGGGTGGTGAGCTCTGTGATGAGTACTCCTCCTCCGGGTACTATGTCCTTCCTCCTTCAGACCGGCGGGTAGGGTACCTGCAAAAGGCACTCCGATGCCTAAGTTAGATAGGGGCTTTTTAGGGTGAGCATAGAGCTCGCATCATAGAGATGAGTTTAGGGTTTAGAGAGAGTCGAGAGTCCCAAACCTGGGGGGTCTAGCCCCCTTTATATAGTGGAGTTTCCTGGAAGGAAGGAAACCTCCGATCCGATTTCTGCGCGCGGTAATCCCTCCCTGACAATTCGGGAATTAGCTGATCTCTTCCTGATATTTCGCTCCTGCCAAGCCGTTGCGTCGGCCACGTGACCTTCAATCTTTAGGGCGACAGTGGCCCCAAGTGTTACCTTAGGCACGCCTCGTTCTGGAAGGTTCATGAGACCTGAGTTAGCTCGCCCCTTCCCCAGCTCGACGTTATCATCGGGAAAGTCGTCTGGAAGTCGGTGCAGCGTCGCAGGTCGGTGGCAATTCGTCAAGCTCGGGTAAGCAGGAACCGAGCTGATCTGCATCTGGTCGGCGAGCATACTAGGACTCGGCTCGGGACCGGTCCATAACACAAATATATGGAAAACTCAAAAGACAATGACATAAATAAACTCACAAAAGTCATATAGTTGTTGGAAAAATTGGATGCCAAGTTAAACAAAAATAAAATTCACATAAATATTAATAAAATAAACTTGACAAATAATTAACACAGAAACAAGGAAAAATAAGTAGCAACCAAATAAGCAATTAAATAATATAAAACACGTGTAAAAGAACTTATCGATTTTGGCTGAGGCGTACAAAAACACTGGGCTTAAGAATATTTCGGCACCACGAGTAAATTACTCGATGCAGTTGGTCTCAAGGCTAATACCCTTCAGGATACAACAACCACTTCTTACTAGCACTGCACTTGAATTAGTAAGGGCACATGAACAACTCTTGGATGCTCATGGGAAAAACAATTTCTTTATAATTTTATTCCCATAAAAATGGTGGCTTCGTAACCCACAAAGTACTCCCCATGAAATAAACTAGAATTGTAGTAACTTTACAATAAAAATACAATTAGAGGTTGTGTGATCTCACGATGCTTGGAAACAAAGGTTGTGGTGTGTGATATAGAAATATTGGGGGCAGACTAACAAAAATAGGGAAGCCAGAAAAATAAAGCCCAAGTTTGTACCGTATATCTGTTTTTTTCCTCCTGATCTTGTTGTCTTTTATATTCATATAAAACAAGACAAAATCAATGTAGGAGATAAATCAGAATCAAGGTTGTGCAATCAATTTTTGCAACGAATAGAAACTCCCAAATTAAAGACAATAAAAAGTACGTTATATAATAAACTATTCATTGCAACCCAATAAACGAAATAATTAAATATAATAGATAACTTTAAAATAAATAATTATATGATAAAATAACATTATGACTTTAAAATAACTAAAATGAAAATTATTTCAACAATCCCCCACAATTTATTTTAAAGTAAAAAAGAAAATGTTTCCAAGAGCTTGAGATATCAATGCATAAGCACTAGTGTCTTTTGGATTATGAACTAGCCCGTAGAGCAAATGAGCTTTGACCCACTAGAGTGTCAGTGAGATTATAACCTCTATGAACCTCATTCCGTTTGTGAATCAGTGAACTTATCACTCACATTGATCTCTCGTCCAAAGTTGTTCAACGCCGTGTGGTGCATTTTGGCATTGCACCGTTACTTGGATTTCATGAGTGGCTCTAGAAAGTTTGCCTAAGCTTTCATAGAGGCGGCCCCATCTCAACACTCATATAGATGAATCTATCAAGCGTACACCACAGTCAAGCACACCATTCATTTATCATGAGCTATAGATTCATTAAGAGTATAAACTCAACCTCCAACGCTGTAGTACTACACTATCCTACACCATAGGGATAAACTATCATAAATAATGGATAGTGTCTCATCAAATTGACAAGTGACTTGTTTTTACCCATATGAACATAGACATGTGAATTTTCACAAGCTATGTTGGGTTACCATCACTTTCAGTTTTATAGTAGGCATAACAAAAGTCTCATCCCCCTCGATGTATTAGTCACTAGCTTTTTGCTTAGCGCTTTTATCAAAGGATTCTTCAGATTCACTTCTAACCTCACATAGGTTTGGGATATATTCACATCATTATCAATGCAACTTTCACAAATTATAATGTATATGCACATATATCTCCATTTTTCATTAAAAATATTTTGTTTCTTGTTACCACTTGGCAATCACAACGTAATAATAAGGAAGACATGATATTCTTCCATCAAAGAATATTGGCTAAGATATTTCTTGGTCAACCAATCTCATATCTCTCCATACTAGATTGAGCTATACAGGTCTGTTTGGATAATTTCCAAATGACAATACACCCACAAAGAGAAAAACTAATCCTCTTGTAGATTTATTATACAGGTCTGCTTGAACGTCTTCCAAGCGACAACACCTCACATAGGATAAAAATAAATCTACTTTTAGATTTATTCTCATATAAACTAAATTCAGTTAACATCATTGTATCGTTTTAATACAATGGAAAATCCACTAAATACAATACCATAAATCATGGCATCTCCCAAGTATATCACCAGTTTAGCAAGTGCCACAAAATATATCTAATTTTTGTTTTCAATGCTCATAATAAAATAAAACATCTCAAAAAAGTTTCTCAAACCAAAGTATTGAAATAAACACAATTCAAAATGAATTACAATATGAATATCATATGCCCCCACAATAAAAAATCTATTTAAATAAATTTCACTAGAATTGAAGTGGACATGCACCAAATTTTTTTTCCCAACACAAATAACATATTACTAAAATAGATTCATGCCCTTTACCTACAAAACCCCCACATTTTGAGAGTATAACTTTGGCAAGAGTCAAAACAATGTTGGCAGCAAGGTAGGCATATATTATAACACATATATATAACACACATGGATAATATTTTTTTTTTCAGCAACCAATTCAATAACAATAAGTCAAGAATGATTTAACAACAACAATAAAAATATATCTATGATAAGAAAATACTCTTAAGACAGTTGGAAAAACTGGCTGCTAAGTTAAACAAAAATAAAATTCACATAAATATTAATAAATAAACTTGACAAGTAATTCACACAGAAACAAAGAAAAATATGTAGCAACCAAATAAGCAATTAAATAATATAAAACACATGTAAAAGAACTTATCGATTTTGGCTGAGGCGTACAAAAGCACTGAGCTTAAGAGTATTTCGGCACCACGAGTAAATTACTTGATGCAGTTGGTCTCAAGGCTAATACCCTCCAGGATACAACAACCACTTCTTGCTAGCACTATACTTGAATTAGCAAGGGCACAGGAACAACTCTTGGATGCTCATGGGAAAAACAATTTCTTTATAATTATATTCCCATAAAAATGGTGGCTTTGTGACCCACAAAGTACTCCCCATGAAATAAACTAGAATTGTAGTAACTTTACAATAAAAATACAATTAGAGGTTGTGTGATCTCACGATGCTTGGAAACAAAGATTGTGGTGTGTGATATAGAAATAATGGGGGCAGGCTATCAAAAATAGGGAAACCAGAAAAACAAAGCCCAAGTTTGTACCGTATATCTGTTTTTTTTCCTCCTAATCTTGTTGTCTTTTATATTCATATAAAACAAGACAAAATCAATGTAGGAGTCAAATGAGAATCAAGGTTGTGCAATCAATTTTTACAACGGGTAGAAACTCCCAAATTAATGACAACAAAAAGTACGTTATATAATAAACTATTCATTGCAACCCAATAAAGGAAATAATTAAATATAATAGATAACTTTAAAATAAATAATTATATGATAAAATAATATTATGATTTTAAAATAAATAAAATGAAAATTATTTAAAAAATCTCCCACAATTTATTTTAAAGTCAAAAAGAAAATGTTCCCACGAGCTTGAGATATCATTGCATAAGCACTAGTGTCTTTTGAACTATGTACTAGCACATAGAGCAAATGAGCTTTGACCCACTAGAATGTCGATGAGATTATAACTTCTATGAACCTCATTCCGTTTGTGAATCAGTGAACTCATCACTCACACTGATCTCTCGTCCAAAGTTGTTCAGCGCGGTGTGGTGCATTTTGGCCTTGCGCCATTACCTGGATTTCATGAGTGGCTCTAGAAAGTTTGCCTAAGCTTTCATAGAGGCGGCCCCACCTCAACACTCATATAGGTGAATCTAACAAGTGTACACCACAGTCAAGCACACCAGTCATTTATCATGAGCTATAGATTCATTAAGAGTATAAACTCAACCTCCAACGCTGTAGTACTACACTATCCTACACCATAGGGATGAACTATCATAAATAATGGATAGTGTCTCATCAAATTGACAAGTGACTTATTTATACCCATATGAACATAGACATGTGAATTTTCACAAGCTATGTTGGGTTACCATCACTTTCAGTTTTGTAGTAGGCATAACAAAAGTCTCATCCCCCTCGACGTATTAGTCACTAGCTTTTTGCTTAGCGCTTTTATCAAAGGATCCTCCAGATTCACTTCTAACCTCACATAGGTTAGGGATATATTCACATCATTATCAACAGCTGTTTCACAAATTATGATGTATATGCGCATATATCTCCATTTTTCATTAAAAAATATTTTGTTTCTTTTTGCCACTTGGTAATCACAACGTAATAATAAGGAAGACATGATATTCTTCCATCAAAGAATATTGGCTAAGATATTTCTTGGTCAACCAATCCCATATCTCTCCATACTAGATTGAGCTATACAGGTCTGTTTGGATAATTTCCAAACGACAATACACCCACAAAGAGAAAAACTAAATCCTTTTGTAGATTTATTATACAGGTCTGCTTGAACGTCTTCCAAGCGGCAACACCTCACATAGGATAAAAATAAATCTACTTTTAGATTTATTCTCATATAAACTAAATTCAGTTAACATCATTGTATCGTTTTAATACAATGGAAAATCCACTAAATACAATACCATAAATCATGGCATCTCCCAAGTATATCATCGGTTTAGCAAGTGCCACAAAATATATCTAATTTTTTTTTCAATGCTCATAATAAAATAAAACATATCAAAAAAGTTTCTCAAACCAAAGTATTGAAATAAACACAATTCAAAATGAATTACAATATGAATATCATATGCCCCCACAATAAAAAATCTATTTAAATAAATTTCACTAGAATTGAAGCGAACATGCACCAACAATTTTTTTTTTCCCAACACAAATAACATATTACAAAAATAGATCAATGCCCTTTACCTACAAAACCCCCACATTTTGAGAGTATAACTTTGGCAAGAGTCAAAACAATGTTTGCAGCAACTTTGCTCAAGGTAGGCACATATTATAACACATATATATAACACACATGGATAATATTTTTTTTCAGCAACCAATTCAATAACAATAAATCAAGAATGATTTAACAACAACAATAAAAATATATCTATGATAAGGAAATACTCTTAAGATTGTTGGAAAAATTGGTTGCTAAGTTAAACAAAAATAAAATTCACATAAATATTAATAAAATAAACTTGACAAATAATTAACACAGAAACAAAGAAAAATAAGTAGCAACCAAATAAGCAATTAAATAATATAAAACACGTGTAAAAAAACTTATCGATTTCGGCTGAGGCGTACAAAAGCACTGAGCTTAAGAGTATTTCGCCACCACGAGTAAATTACTCGATGAGTTGGTGTCAAGGCTAATACCCTCTAGGATACAACAACCACTTCTTGCTAGCACTGCACTTGAATTAGCAAGGGCACAGGAACAACCACTACTGGAAAAACTTAAAATAGCGACGGAAAAATAGGGAAAAATAATAAAATGACAATATCCGAGGAAATGGAATTAAAATACAGGGAATTAAATAAAACACTAGAAGAAATCAATAGAAATATGCTCTTATTGTTAGAAAAAATTAATAAAATTGTAAATTATACTTTAAATAATTTCCAAAATGGTAAAAATACTATAAATAATATACAGGATACATTAGAAAATATAAATATTGATGATAATCGAGACATAAATAGAATTAGAGAAGTTCTTCAACAATTAGAAAATCTTTTAGAAAAAGAAGAAAATAATAGATATATAACTATACAGGATTTAGAGGATTTTCTTGGTGATAGAAAATCAGTAAAGAAAGAGAACGGAACTTTAGTTTATCCACCAGGATTATGGAAGAATTAGTTAGAGAATATCAGGAGGATATAAAAAATGCAACAGAAATAGAAGAAATAAGTAGACTTATGAATGAATTAAAAATATTAAAAGATGAGATTAGTAGCACAAAAATATATAAAATAAATAATGATCAGGAAGAAGAAAATGATTTAGAAGAAGTCATCTTAGGATATGAAGATGAGAATGAAGAGCATATAAGAGTAGATATGAAAGAAGAAAGTAGTAACCAAGGAGAAAGTAGACAACCAAATTACCAAAGAAAAAGGACTTGGGGTACCTTTTTCAATGATCCGAATTACTGGAGATCTTATGATGAACCATTTATGGGTAGACGTGAATATTATAGAAAGAAAGGAAAATGGGAAAAGTATCCATCAGATTATAAGCCAAAGGTAGAAACACTTAGGTATAGAAATATTTTAAATCTAGACTGTGCTATAAATAAGGAAGAATTAATAAATGAATGGACAAATGAAATAAGTCTGATTCTCCAAACAGATGAATATTTAAAAACTATAGATTTTGATGCAGTACTAAATTTAGTCTTATATAAGACATCAGGAAATGTACAAAAACTGTTAAATAGTGTTGGAGCATTTGAGTGGCAGCGTATAATGAGTGGTGTCAAGAAAAATACCAATATAATACAAAAAATTACGAAAATAATATATAAAGAGTTTGTTGGTTTTGATAATGAATATAGACAAGCAGAATTAGATAGAACAAAGCATGAGAAGACATTGCTACATCTAGATAATATGAATATATGTAATATGTGTTACTTTGAAGAATTTACTTGTGAGTTCCAGAAATATTATTATCAATTGGATAAACAGTCTAAGGAGATATATAAGAATACATTTATCAATAAGTTACCATTCCCAATAAATGAGAAGGTTAAAGAATTATGGCAACAAAGGAGACTCGAAGTTGCAGATACCTTAGGAGGAATTATTTCGACTGTTTATGAATTATTAGCTAGTGAATGCCAGCAAAAGCAAATTAGAAAGTCCATTAGACATAACAAAGGAATTTGTTGTAACAACCCAAATATAGACCTTCTAAACCAATGGGGATGTAATGATTCTAGGAAACCATATAGAAAAAAGAAATTTTTCAAGAAGGGAAAGAAATATAAATTTCGGAGATCTTATCCTAGAAAAGAATCATATAGGAAAAACAGATACTTTAAGAGGAGAAACCCAAATAAGATCCCTAAGAAATATTGCCCTGAAGGAAAAAAGAAGTGTACATGTTGGTTATGTAAGGAAGAAGGACATTATGCAAATGAATGTCCCAAAAAAGGTAAGAAAGAAGAAAAGGTTAAGTTAATTAATTTAGCTCTTAAAAATAATTATGAACCAGTAGAAGAAGAATTTAGCTCAGGTGAAGAAATATATGAGTATAGTACGGAATCTAGTGATAATGGAGCAACTTCAGACAGTGAATCTGAATAGCACATATATTAGAATAAAAATAGAAATAAATAAGATTAGGTATGCTACGGAAGCCTATATAGATAGTGGAGCAAGTATTTGTTTAGCAACAAAATATTTGTTTCCTAAAGATAAATGGATTGATTTAGATAATCCTTTGAAGGTTCAGATTAGGCATGGCAAGGGCGGTTGAGGCGGTTTTGCATTCCGCCCCGCCCCGCCTTTGAAAAAGCCCGAACCCGCCCCGGCAAAACGGTCCCATCCTCCCAGGGGTCGGGTTTCCCCGGCCCGCCCCCCCCCCCGGCACAAATTATAATATAAATATTAAAAAAAATTATAAAATCATTTTAATTTGTTTTTTTTTTTGACAAAAAACCATTTTAATTTGTTTTTTTTTCGAAAACTATAATTTCATTATTTACTAATATATAAGGGGTATTTTGGTAATTGTACACTAGCGGGCCGGGTTCGGGCTCGGGCTCGGGACGGGTATTAATATCCCCGCCCCCGCCCCCGACCCCGACTTTGTGAAGCGGGGAAAAACCGAACCCGAACCCGAACCCAGTCAAACCGGGTTTTCCCCGTCAAAATCGGGACGAGTTCGGGTGGGTCTCCGCGGGTTCGGGTTTCGTTGCCATGCCTAGTTCAGATTGTTGATGGTTCTACTAAGGTAATTAGCAAGGTCGTTAGAAAACCTATATCATATATAGAAAATTATATATTTGTTATACCTACTATATATCAACAAGAATCAGGTTTAGATCTAATATTAGGAAATAATTTCTTACGATTATATGTACCCTTTTGCCAATATAAGAGATTTATTCAAATAAAGACACCCTATATAGCAGGAAAGCAAAAGAGAAATCTTATATCGATTCCTATAGTTCATGAATCTCAAAATAAAGCTACAAAATATAAATCAGAGTTTCACGCACAAAAACGTGGTGATATATATAATAAAATGACAAAAATTTTAGAGCTTTTTGAGAATAAAATATATGTATTAGGCCAAAAAGAATTTCCAATTCCCCAGGAAATAGAAGAGCTTTTAGATAAAGTATGTAGTGAGAATCCGCTTGATCCTAAAATCAATAATAAAAACCAGGAGTTAATTTCTCTAAGGTTAAAAGATCCTAGCAAGGAAATTAAGTGTAAGCCTATGTTTTATACTAAACAAGATAGAGATGAATTTGAAAAAGATATAAAGAAATGGTTAGATTTAGGATTAATTAGACCATCAAAAAGTAAGCATTCTGCACCAGCCTTTTATGTAGATAATCATAATGAGCAGAAAAGAGGTAAAAGAAGAATGGTGATCAATTATAAAGCTATGAATAAAGCTTTAGAAGGTGATGCATATTTCATTCCTAGAAAGGATCATATAATTGAATTAGTTCGTGGAAAGAAATTATTTAGTAGTCTTGATTGTAAATCTGGTTTCTATCAATTAAGACTTGATGAGGATAGTAAACCCTTATGACATTTAGTTGTCCTCATGGACAATATGAATGGAATGTATTACCAATGGGTTTAATGCAAGCACCAGGTATTTTCCAACGTAGAATGGACAATGTATTAAGAGATTTTAAAGACTTTTGTGTTATTTATATTGATGACATTCTTATTTTTACTGATAAGGATGATTTATTAGATCATTTTAAATATGTTAAGAAGGTTTTAGAAAGATGTTTAGAACAAGGAGTTATCTTAAGTAGGAAAAAAGCTGTTCTTGGACAAAAAAGAATAGATTATCTTGGTCTTGAAATAGATGGAGGAAATATTGTTATGCAGAAACATGTCCTAACAAAATTACATGAATTGCCTTCTGAAATAAAGAATGTTAAGGAATTACAAAGGTTTCTTGGATTACTAACATATATTTCAAATGAAGGATTTATTAAAGATCTTGCAGAAGAAAGAAGACTTTTGCAGCTTAAACTCAAGAAAGACGCAGAGTGGAAATGGACAGAGGAAGACACTGCAATAGTTGAAAGACTAAAGCAGTTGTGCAAAAATCTGCCCGAATTATACCACCCTCATGAAGAGGATTATATAATTATCGAGACTGATGCGTCCGATATAACTTGGGGAGGCTGTATGAAAGCCAAACCAGTAAATAAACCAAAAACAGAGTTACTCTGTAGATATATGTCAGGCTCATTTCATGATCATGAGCTAAATTATCCAATCCATGAAAAGGAAACCTTAGCATTAATAAGAATGCTAAGAAAGCATCAGATATACCTAATGCACCAAGAATTCTTGGTAAGAACTGACTCTACTTATGTTGCAGGATTCAAAAATTTAAACATTAAGGAAAGCCACAAGCAAAGAAGACTTATCAGATGGCAGATAGAGCTAAATCACTACGATTATAAAGTAGTCCATATTGTAGGAAATAAGAACGTGCTAGCAGACATTCTAAGCAGAGAATGGAACGCGAGCAGCTGAAAAAAGAGAAAGCAATAAAGAGAAAGCAATAAAGCAGGCCCAAATAAAGCAGAAAGAAAAGGAGCTGGAATTATTAAAAGCAGATCTCAAATTACTCAGCCTTCAACTTGGAGAAGAAGATGAAGAGCCTCAAGAAGTACAGCCAAAGAAATATTGGGTTGTGTTCAATGGCCCAATGCCAGGAATTTATGATGCATGGCATAAGGCAGCCGTTCATATAAATGGAATCCCTAATGTACTTCAAGAATCATTCAAGACATATGAAGAAGCAAAGGCCAACCTGGATGAATTTAACAAAAGGGAAGCCCTAAAACAAAAAAGCCAGAAAAATATTGGTTTTCGACCAAATACAAGTTTTCTTGGACCAGACCAATAGGATCAAGAATACCAAACCTAAAACAGGTTTAATGAAGGATGCCGTAACTTTTATTCCAAATAAGCAGAGCCTCAATTCACTTCCAATTATAACAAGGAGGAACTCGAAGCAATGGTTCGCTTCTCTCAGAAAATTTCAACAAGTCTATCTCTGAATTATTCAATTGGAACGAGGAAACAAAGATATATAACTTCTACGTTACGAGCGAGAGGAAAATATGGAGTAAGCGATAATTACCCGGGATGCCCGGCCATTAGAGTGTTCAATTATTTCGATTCGGATTAATTGAATGCATTTATCTATCTAATGATCTTCAAGAATTACGCTTTTTCCAACAGAATTAAAGAAGCCGTGAAGTTCTACAAGCAAACAGTTGCTCGAGATCGGCCAATATTTATGAAGATGTATTCAAGTTATCCAGAGTTCGAATCAATGCAGGTCGCCAATCATTTTATCAGCATGGGAATTTGCAATGGTACATTCCCATACATGGATAAGCCGCCTGAAATACCATACAATGAGGAAGAATATACAACAATTATCGCAAATCAGCTATCATATATATTTGAGCAAACCCAAAAGGTTCGTGGAGATACGCCTCTGAAGGTTAATTACAAAGGACCCAGCACAATAATCACATCCAAAATTAGGCGCCCGATTAAGAAGGAAGAGTTTGACAGAATAATAAATTTTGAAGCCCCATTTTTGACTCTATTGGGACCAAATATCAACTATTCGCCAGTTGTCAAAAAGAAGCTGTGTGAAATTATCAAAGTTTATCAGGATCACGCCTGTGAATTATGCTATAATGAAAAAGAAAAAATAAAGCCAGAAGAAGACAAAATTGAAGATAAGCCAGAATCTTCAGGAGTTGCTGACCAAGCTTTCTCAGAAGGATCATGTGAGGCAATTGTAGAAGAATGATGTAAGGCAACGAAAATAGCCCACGTGTACTATAGTAGGATTAATATGTAGTAGTTACGTGTTGTAAAAAACCTGCTACATGAATAGTAGCATGGTAGTTATTAGGAGTAGATGTTGCAGTAGATAAGTCTAAAAGCTATAAATGTGGCTAGGATAGGTGTGGCATAAAAAACAAAAAGCCATTGAATGTAAAATGCCACGTTAGGGAAAAGATAACTATCTGAACAATATGTAGTAGTTTCTAGTGTCCCTAGCCATTAGTTGGTCTTGTAAATATACATAGAAGTATCAGACATGTAGTAGGGGAGAGGAAATCCAGTTGTGAAGTTCTCGTTTAGAGACTTTATCTTCCTTCTCCGATAGGAAGTGTGCTCGTTCCTTGTGGAACTGAGTCGCTGCTTTGAGAGTAGCAGCAAAACCTTTGTATTTTACTGTTGTGATATATCAATAAAAATATCCAGTTTCTTTCATATATCTCCAGAAATATTTTCTTTTCTCTTCCAAAATATTTATTATATAACCTCCAACATATCATCAATCATCAAGCGGAAGCAAAGTGGGCGGTAACCACAAAAGTATGAATCCACTTCAGGTATATTCGAAACCATGCCTCTAAATATGTCAAATATCTGTTTAAGCTTAGAATTAATTATACTATTTAGTATTTATTTTAAAAAATTATATTATTTCTAAATATGGCTTTTACGTCAAAAAATTTAGATATAACTAAATATAAGGATATAGAAAACTTAGAAGTTCATGAAGAAGCAGGAAATTATTCATATACTATAGTCTTAAATAGAGATAAATTTAAAGAAATACAAAAAGAAAATATAGATCTTCCTGAAGGATATAATATTAAAGGGTCAACAAAAAAGGAGAAATTAAAATCAGCAATAAATATTTTTAATAAAAGAGAAAACATTCTTTATTTTGGTAAATCAGCAGTAGAGACAACTATTAATATTGAAGATACTGAAGGAAATACAAGTTTACAGTTAATCACTGCTAGAGATATTAATAGTGTTATGAGAACAATTAAAAATAAGGAGCATAGAAAGAAAATAGGATATATTCATATAGGAAGCGATCTGATTTTGCTAAAAGCAACTTATGCTGATGGAACTAACTCACCAATTAAAATTATTCTGATGGATGATAGGATCACAGATAAATATGATTCTATTTTAGGAATTATGGACGCAAACTTAGCATATACAAAAGTGAAGTTTGAAGTTTTTCCTAATATAGGAGTCCCACTAAATACCAAAAGATTAGATAGAACTTTGGCTCTTACATATAAATTTTCCAGAAAAGATTTAATGAGACCAGGAGAAAAAGTATTTTCAATTACTTATTGTGTTAGTTTTGCACTTTGCAATTCTCATCATAGTATAGAATTTAGACATAATGATAAAATAAATTTACCTGAATTATTTATGGATATAGGAAGAATATATATGCCAAGAAAAAATAATATAGAAGATTTACCAGAAAATTTGCAATTGAAATATATTGATATTGATTCAGTAGAAAATAAGGATTATAAAAATATGATAGAGAAATATAGTACAAAAATAGAAAAACCAATTATGCTTTCAGAACCAGAAAAGGTTAGAAATGAAGATAGTGAAATAAATAAGCTAGCAAATCAAGTGAAAGATTTAGAGTTATATCTAAAAAATAGAATATGAATACAGCTACTTTTTTCGTAAATCAAGGAATTATGGAAATAGAAGTGAAGTTAAATGAAAGATCTAGCATTATATACTCAAGTAGAATTGAAGATGAAGATAGGGATTTTTATGAAAAAATAAGATGCATATGGCAGTTAAATTTACCAAACGAAATAAAAAGAATAATATGCAAAGATTATGGAAAACTATGTGCACAGTGGATAGTATATAATAATGAAATTATGGATGCTATATGGTGGGAAGAATTTATGTTACCTGATAATAATTATCCAGAAATATATTTAGATGGACCATTAGAAGATTTTGACATAGACGATTGGTTCCTAGATGATGATTAAAAATTTTAAGATTTATAATACTATCAATTTACTTCGAAATTGTTTAGAAATATATATGCATGTTTCATATATGCTTTGGTTAAAAATTTATTACGTTGCAAAATTTATGTTATGCATTTATGGTTAGGTTGAACTATGCATGTGCTGGTAGTACAATCAAATTAATGCCAATTAAATTAATGCATGTTACTGAATTATTTATTATTTATGCATGCTTTGGCTGTATTGATATATCAGTGTGTGTGTTGGATTTATTTTTGGTATCAGAGCAGGTAACTAGCCTGCGGAAATAGGAAAAAATGAGAAATTCATCTAGACTTATTAAAACTAATAGAGGATTACACGTAGTAATGAAAATAAATAATAATATGAGAATTTATTATATAGATGAATTTTTCTGTAAAAAGTTAAGAAAAATTCAGAAAACAAAATTATCCAAAGATGTTAAAATGAGAATAATAGAAAAATATGGATATCTGTTAGGTCAGGAATTAGTATATATAAGTAAAGTGGTTGATTTACTGAGATTCTTTGATGATATATTCTGGTTTTATGGATGAGTATGGAGTAACATTAGAAGAAATAAAAAGAATATAAAAGGACTATAATTAGAGAAAAAATAAGACGAGAAAAGATAGAAGTAGAGAGACTTTATAGAACTGTAGATGATTTTGTTAGGGATCCTAATAGAATAAATTGGCAAGAAATTAGAAATAGAATTTTAGCACAAGAACAGAAAATAAATAGATTAGAAAATGAGTTCAACCAGATCTAGAAAAGAATTCGAACTAATGAGCTTATGGAATTAATTAAAGAAAATAGAAATATTGTAGAATTATTATGTAAAAGGTTAGATTATTTTATAACAAAAAAGGATAATAAAGAAATAGAAAGAATAACTAGATCACTTACAAGGTTCCAAAATATTTTATGTCAATATGAACAGGAATTACGAGAATTAAGAAATTAAAATTATATCCGTCACAAAACTTTGCGACCAAAGATTTAGCGACGAAAAATGACTTTTTCGTCACTAAAATTCGTCAACATTTTATCTTTTTCTAGCTATGAACTCTTAGATGCTCATGGGAACAATAATTTCTTCATAATGTTATTCCCATAAAAATGGTGGCTTCGTATGTAATCAAAAAAAAATAAAAATGGTGGCTTCGTGACCCACAAAGTACTCTCTATGAAATAAACTAGAATTGTAGTAACTTTACAATAAAAATACAATTTGATGTTGTGTGATCTCACGATGCTTGGAAACCAAGGTTGTGGTGTGTGATATAGAAATATTGGGGGCAGCCTAACAAAAATAGGGAAACTAGAAAAACAAAGCCCATGTTTGTACCGTATATCTGTTTTCTTCTCCTGATCTTGTTGTCTTTTATATTCATATAAAACAAGACAAAATCATTGTAGGAGTTAAATGAGAATTAAGGTTGTGCAATCAATTTTTGTAACGAGTAGAAACTCTCAAATTAAAGACAATAAAAAGTACGTTATATAATAAACTAACAATCAAGGAAATAATTAAATATAATAGATAACTTTAAAATAAATAATTATATGATAAAATAATATTATGACTTTAAAATAAATAAAATGAAAATTATTTCAACAATAGTTACCACATTGTAACACATGAAAAAATAGTCTCTACATATAAACATGTACACATTTTTAGATTTTTAGGGTGGAGGCCAAATTGATTAACTAACAGCAATATCAGGTTGCAAAACTTTTATGTCTAATCATAGAAATGAAAACATGTAAAAAGAAAAAATAATCACATAACATAACAAATGTCTTTCAAGGGTCTGTTTTATATTTTCTCTATATTATAAATATGAACATCATAATCTTTCCCTCAAGCATAAGAATCCGATCAACCTCGGCCACTACAACTTCAAAACTGCACCCTTTTTTTACCAAAAAACATCAGCAAGATGAGAGAACTACATAGATTATTAGTAATCAAATAACCAAAGATTCTGGTAATGAATAAGCAGACAAATAGTTATAAACACCTTTTCTTGAACCTTGAAAATAGTTGATCTGCATGCAGAAGATCATAGGACTGAGGATGGGTGCTAAATGATTCACACCAATCATAATAACAACACTTTTAATTGTTCCTGCATAGAAAATAAATCAAGATCTTGCACAACCAATGGATGGAACATAAAGATAAGAAGAAAACAGTACCTCAAGACAAAGCGTCGTATATCTAGCCAATCATCCCAGTTTGCATCACTAAACCTTGTTGACTAAATGGACGAATAACAACAGAAATATACGCCTCGACCCGAAGAAGACTTGAGATAGGCAAGATATGTAATGTTGCCTTGTGATGAACCCCAATATGTTTAGCTATGAATTAACTAAGTTGTCTTGTGGTAAATGTGATATATGGTTGTGTAGTAGTGAGATATAACAACATACCGATTAGGTGATGATATGTGAAGGTGTCATCTGATATAGAAACACAACATGATCAAATAGAGTATAGACATATTTTGATTCCAAAAGACCAAAATCAACCAAAAAATCAAGGCAATATTTACGCCGCCACAGAGAAATCCCTCGTTTAGAATGAGTTACTTCAAGAACCAAAAAATACGCCAATTCTCCAAAATATTTTATCCTAAATATGTATATGGTTTCTTCTTAAGTGCATCAAATTCTTTAAGTGAGTCATCTTTTTAATGGTATCGTTTATGTAGACTTAACGAGTAGTGAAAGTTGTTTCACACTTTCACTAGACTTGCTGAATAGAATATGATTTGTTTAAGCTTGGGCATGACTGTGATTAACCTAAGGGTGACAATTTCTTGTGTCATTTTATGTTGGCCTACTTCATAATAATTTGAGAAATTTGCGAACTTAATTGAGCTTGTCAAACAATACCCTTGGTGGTAGAGTCATGCATGTATCTTCTTGAAAGTCTCCATGCAAGAATGCATTATGGACATTCAATTGGCGAATATGTAAATCTTATTAGTAGCCAATGCAAGCACCATACTTAAAGTGGTGGTGAAAAGTTATCATTCAATCCTTTCATCTAATTGGCCATCAAATAGTTCAGGTTTATATTTTAAAAACTCTACCAGACCTAACAAGCTAATATATTTATAAATAATGTTATTTATAATAAAAAATAAATATCTAATGTATAATTTTCATATCATGTAGTTTATTATACATAGAGCATATCCTCATTATCTTGATAGCTCGTTAGTTGTTGGTGTGTTTAAGCTAGTGAAACTGTTTTACATGTTAGCTAGTCTATTAGCTTGTTGGTATATTTAGGGATAGGTCAAATGACCTATTTAAATGTCTTAAAATGAAATGAGTCTTTAACCAGGCTGTTAGAATAGATTAGGCTTTAAAAAAGGTTAGGTTGTGGCTTATGACATATAACAAACCATATTTTGGTCTTGAAATTTTAAGGGAAAAAACAACCCTATTTAAAGCAAAGTATGGTCTAGCCTACTTTCATGCCTAACTGCAAATTGCTCACTTAAATTGGCAAACAAATAAATCACAAAACATTTCATCTTGAATAGCCTCGCACTTTGCATTGTTGTACACGTGCACTAAACAAGACAAGTGCACTACAAAAGAGACGTAAAATTTTAAAAATTTTAACAATATTATAGATCTTCAAGTTTTTGAAGAATTCAGTGATTGGTAACAATTCGTGCTTCAAAGCATAGACTTTTTCCTGTAACTCTCAAACTCGAATCAGATCTCTTTGTGGGAACCTTTCTTTTAGTCTTTTCTATACATGTAGTTTTTTTTCACGTAAACCGCACTTTATGCAACTGTAGATGCTATTGAATTCAAGATTCTTGAGTGCACGAGATTGTTACATCTTTCCTAGACTTCACACATCTAGGATCAAAATTTCGTGGTATTGGATTATATCTATCATGAAAACAAAACTTTCTCATTGAAATCAGTTCGTTTTACATTAATCTCACTGAAGAGTGGTAATCCACACTTGTTAATTAGTGACTATGTCACCATTCTCGTTTCGGTGAACATACGATGGACTCATTGGACTTTGCAAAGGATTGATCTATTCCCTCTGTTACCCAATATAAGCAAAAAAAGTCCATGTATTTGGTCTAAATTTGGACCAAATACATAGACTTTTTTGTTTATATTGGGTAACAGAGGGAGTATATTCACAGTTAATTAAAGTTGGGTACTATGTAAATTAAAGAGTTAAGGTTACTTTGATCATCTCTTGGTGTAAAAATGTGTAATATAAAGCTCTAAATGTTGAGCTTCGATATCGTCTGTTGTATCAGAGAAAATGAATACATAGGACTGAATTATTCAATATCTAAAGTTATAACAGAATGCACTAGCACTATATATACTCTTTGTTTCATTTTATTTATTGTTTAAAATAATGCACACATTTCTTGACTAAAATGTTTTTATTGTAGTAAAAGTTGAATAAAAAGACTAATTAATACAGAGTAGATTTTTTTTTTTTGAGAATTATATAATACAGAGTAGATTGAAATGCCAATAAATAAAAGTATTATTAAAATAAATATTTTATACTCTCTTTCAGTAAAGAAAATAATACACTTTCTTGTTACTTCAAAGTGACAAATAATTTAAAATAATTAAATATTTCAATCAAAACAGATAAAATAATACACTACAAAAAATGCGCTAATTTGCGGCGGTTTTTTTTTATTTTGAGGGGGTTTTCGACCTCCGCTAAATAATTTGCGGGGGTTTTGAAAACCGCCGCAGTTACGTTCGCCTCAATCTATTTGCGGAGGTTTTTTGGAACCGCTGGTACGCGGCATATATTGCGGAGGTCGAAAACCTCCGCAAAATGTAACGCTGACTACAGCTTTATGTAGTTATTTTGTGGGGGTTTTTAACCTCCTCTAATTGCCAGTCATGAGTTCTAAAACTCCCCATCAATATTTTCATTTGTAATCAAATTTTTGAATTGATCGGTGATTTTATTATTTGCTTCCCATTATTATATATCTTGCTATTAATTTGTTACAAATTATATCTATTTTCTAATACTCTATTCCAACAAAAAAGAAGTAATTTGTTGTAATTGCAAAACATAAAATAAATTTTATAATAGTACTTACAAAATCTATTCAAAATATATAACCATAATTGCACTCCAAATATAATCCATAATATATTGTACTCCAAATATTTGTTGTTCATAAGAAGTCTAATATAGAACTCCATAAGAAGTCTAATACTAAAAGAACTTAAATATCTTCAAGCATTGCTAGCACCAGATGATCCTCTTACATCCAAAGGCGAATTAGGCTCGCTTGCAGCATCTGTTGGCTGAAATAAAAAAAAAACGTAGTTAAAATACTTAAAATTACTATTAAAATATTCAAAATGATGTTACAAGCATGAGCAGTAAACAACAAGATCATGGAATTGAAGGTTTCACAAAGACCATTTAACCAGAAAAATATTTCATGTTTCAGCAATTGATCAGCTTTCTTCACATCAACCAACTCAGAAATTCATTAATTAGGCTGGTCATTCTAGTTTATAATTAAAGATAAGAATGCAGATATGCAACAGCCATCACAACACATTATTAAATTTAATACAAACTAGATAAGATTTAAAGTCTTGAAATAGCTACTAGCTAGTTTCATTGTCAATAATAACAATCTAATCTCAAACACATCAAGGCCACTTAAGATGGGATATGCACCAAAAACAAAAGCGACACAATAACCACATCAAAATCAAAAACAAAACAGCTACAATAATCACATCAAAACCAAAAACAGCCACATAATAACTAATAATAATAGCCATAATAACTTGAGTCATATCTTTGTCATAAAGATTAGAGCAATAAGTATTGAAGTTCCTGACATATATGCTCTTTATATCAATTTGGCATATAGAAAAATATTGACCATAAGATTCAAACAAGTACTTACATTTGATGAACCAAAGAAGCCAAGTAATTCTTCAGGGATCCTTCCTTCTTTCATTATCATATAAGCTTTAAGTGCTCCCATGGTGCTTTGAACTTGGGATTGCAAGTTGGTGTACTTCTCTTGCCAAAAGTTAGAAGATGATGTAGCAACATCGGATGAAGAAAGACTCAAATTAGAAAGTCGAAGTCTAGTATTCCTAAATGTATTAGTAGGGGCTGCTCCAATACCCATGGACCGCACTCTCCCAGAGTGCTCAGGTCCCAACACTCTACCAACCACATCATTAGGAGAAACCTCTGATTCATTACTGCTTTGAGTCAAACCCACTTCAATTTGTTCCTATGAGCATACAAGGTTATCAAGTTTAAAACTATTATAGTTAAATTCAAAGAATGAAACCTAAAAGACAATATATTTCAAGTTAAACTTACCATTATATCCTTTGTTGCATCATTTACAACTGATCCATCCTTTTTTTTATGTGTTTCAATATACAATTGTCCACGACTAGGTTGCTTTCCGGTTTCCAAAAACTATAACAAAAAAAATTGTTACAATATGACAAACAAAATAGTAAAATCTATCGAGTTTATATAATTACCATCTCACGCCGTTTTCGAGACAGAGGTTTAGAACCACCGGTATGAGGAATCAGTTGCTTGCTTCGTATTTGTTTATTTTTTTGACAAATCTCCTATGAACAAATAAATACAAATTTAAGTATTAATCAAATAATTGACTAAAACAATAAATCAATCAAAGTAATCATATTTGCACCTACCAATGTTTGTGGTTTTAGACGATAGTTAACAAATTGTATCCATTGATCTTTTTCTATACCGGTTGGCACATTACTTGTGATTTCATCTCTAGTTTTTGTTGGATCATAAAACTCCCACCATAATTTTTGTCTACTTGCAGCCCACTTCTTCCCAATGCTAAGTTTGCAATATCGTTGTGCAATGGCTTGATAGTCCTAAAACAAAATCGAGGCTTCCAAAAAATACAATGTTAGTTTTTATTTATTCAAATAAATATATTAAATTTGATAAACATTGGAAAGTATACATGCATAGTGCTTATACCTTAATGTCTGTTTCATAACAATCTGTAAAATAAGCTTTTGCACACCACCGTCCGCACCACTTATCAAAACTAATTGGAAACAATTTGCAATCAGTTGCTAATGTTCCACAATATCCTGCGAGCAAGCCTTGTGCCTCACCATATGGAGCACCTTGGCAATCAAAGTACACAATTATACGCTGCCCTCTAGGTAAGTTGTTGACTTCCTTAACCTTGACTTTGATCTTCTCAATAGCTTCTCTTGGGTCTTTAACAATAAAAAATTCATTTAGCCAAAGAAATAATAAAAACGATTATGTCAAATGAAAGAAAATATGACAGATATATATACCTATTGCTTCAACAGTCCAATGTTGTGTAGATTCGCGTCCAACATACTGCCTAGAGGGTTGAGATTGTTGTGAAATTTCAGTTGATGAGGAATCTGTTGGTGTTGTCTCATTCAATGCATCATCTAATGAGTCTTCAACTAGTGGTGAAGACTCTCTAGGATTTGACACTGGTGAAGGGTGAGTAGGAGCTTGACTTGGAGGATGTGTTACAGATTGTGTTTGAGGTGAAGACTGAGGTGGAGCTTGAGTGGCAGTATGTCCTGGACATTGAGTTTGACTTGGAGGATGTGTTGCAGATTGCGTTTGAGGTGAAGACCGAGGTGGAGCTTGAGTGGGAAGAAGTCCTGCACACCGAGTTTGAGGTAAAGAACGAACTGGAGCTTGAGTAGTAGGATATGTTGGACATTGTGTTTGACTTGGAGGATCAGCAGACTTAAGTGGATTTTGGAAACGCTTGGACTTTGGCATGACAGCATGATGTACTACTAGCATTAAATCAAACTTGGATCAACTGACTTTGGAAAAGGAGCAATAACAGCTTATCAATTTACCATGGAAATAAATAATCAATCAAGCTTACTGAAGATTAAACATTGTCTGCACCAAGGTAACACACTCAATGCTGCATAACAGAGTATATATACAAATCTAACTCTTCATCTAAATCTGATACCATAAAACGTTTGTGAAATATGCAAAATGAGCTTCTGCTTCATTAATCTCAACAGAGAGCATATATACAAATTATGTTCTAACAGATTAAAATAGATAAGCAACTAACTAACTCTAGTTAAGCTCCTAACTAACATATAATTAGGTAACTAACACTGACTGAGTTCCTAACCAACATAGAGCAGATATATCTTTGGTCCGTAACTCTATCATAAAACAACAAAGCAACTAATTATGTTGACTTGCATATATTTATTTGGTAACCCTAACACTCAAGTAATCATCATAATCAAACTTAAAATACTTTGGCAAGATGAGATTCAAAACTGAAAGGTGGAAAACATGATTAGTCCATAAATAATATCAAAATTCACAAGGTATATATATTTGGATTTTCCTATGTAATTTCTTCTTGTTCATCTGCTTCTCAATGCTCCTAACTATTCAAGCACTCAGCAAATAGATAACAACAGATCTTCATTAATGAATGAGAAACAATGTAGCAGGTAAATGAATGACAATTGCAATTTAGGATGTGCAACCACTACAAAAAAATCAACTTTCAGTGACCAATATATTAGCATGACTTTAAAATTAACTAGTTTTGTGTATTTGCTCCCTTCATGCAATGTCTGATTTCCATCATTGAAAAACTCTTGAAAATCACTACAATCCACCCTTGGCTCTTCATTTGCACCTAATGGGGCTGATTCGTCTATATTAGTGGCTTGTTGCCTATAATGACCAAATGCATCATTGACCACTGTTTCCATCAGATTTTCAGAATGAAAAATCTCTTGCACAGGATCTTCATTTCTAGAAGACTGTGGTACTTGTCTCTCACCATGAAGATTCCATATGACATAGTTTTTGGGGAATGGTTTGTATTCTAGGTGATCCTTAACTACATCTCTAGTTTTCCATTTCGTAAACCCGCATAAAGGGCATGGACATCGTATTGTTTCTCCAACAGCCCTCTCCTTATCAAAAGCAAAATCTAAGAATTTAGCTAAGCCAATTGAGTATTCATCACTATTGTGTGGCTTACCAATCCATGACTTATCCATAGTCAAGATACCTAAACAAATTCGCAATGAGAGTTCATAAATCCAAACTTCATAATATTCCAATACTTAATATATTATAAAAGAAAATACAAGGTCACATTAATACTTTTAAACTTTGTCCACGATATGTGTTAAACCAGAACCATACAAAACAAATCAAATAAACATGCAACTCTATGAAGAAACTGACCTTTTCAGAGAGAAAGGAAACGAATCTATTCCAGCAACAGATTTTGAGGGTATTAAAGTGTTTGCCTTAAATCTGGACAATCCAAAACCATAAACCTGATCATGAAATGAAAAAAGAAAATAATTACTTGCACAAAATTATGTTATGAAATCTCATAATAAACTATCAAGATGAAACAACACTCGGAAATTCTGGGAATTAGAAACAAGGCGACAAGCATGAAAATAGCACAACACAAATAAAAGTATTTTTTTAATGACCAAAACACAAACACACTTCTCTGCCATTGTGAGAACTCCCACTATTTTCCGGATTAGACTTGAGGAAGCTTGTGAATTTGTGATGTGAGTGTGAACAGAGAGGTTCTTTATGCAATATCAAATTGTATGTAGGGAGGATTTTTAGGGCATATAATCAGCCTAGGCTGATTTGCGATGGATTCTCTGAGAACCACATATATTTTGATATGCATAAGAATGGATCAAAGATAAATTTGAAAGTTTGAATCTTTAAATAATTTCAAATTTCCTTGTAATCTTAAAGTCACGTGTATATCTAACTATTATACATCTTTATTAGCTCACTGTATATCTTTAAATAATTTCAAATTTCCTTGTAATCAAATATCTAACTATTAGCTCAATTTGTATATACAACTCTCATTATTCAATATATAGAAATCAGTTCTTCCATAACATTTATACATACAACATGGTGTTTTATTTGGAGTTGGACCCTTCACATTCTTTAGAAGATCCAATTTCTCGTTTGTCTTATTCTTCATGAGGGCATACCCAGAAACATTTGTAAAACGAATACCTTCACTTCTGCTTTCATTTGAATGTGTCAACTCCAGTAAATCTTCTAATAATGATAATTCTATAATAATTCAAATATTCGCACAACACCTTTTCCTTCATAGTTGAAGGACATATAAATCATCACTGATTTTTGTTTTTTTATTGCAGACATGGAATCCAAAGTCCAAATCAGAGCCATATGCACAATCAGCTGCAGAGCTGATGAAATTGGCTGCAACAACTGTGGATGAATTCTTCCAAGTTCCCATAGCAATTACAGAGGATTTAGTTCAAGATCCAATCAGTTCACTTCTAACAAAATAATGAAACTTTCAACAACAATGAAATGCATACCTCTCTCAGAAACTCCTTCAATTGAAAATCCTTGACTGCAACATCTTGATTTGAGGGTAAAGACGCGAGGGAAGAGGTGAGGCGAGACGGCGAGGTGCACTGCGAAGGCGTCAGACGCCAAACAGAGAAAGAAACGGACTACGAGAATGTGAAGAGGAACACTGACGGCTAAGCGGCGAGGAACATGGAAGACTAGAGGCGGCGAGGAAGGCGAGAACGCCAGTAAAATGAGGAATCTTTGTAAAATGGGGACGGTTCAATTTACGCTGCTTTCCATCAAAATAGGTTTTCCATCAAAATGAGGAAAGGGAAAGGGAGAAGGAGCGGGACCAGCGAAAAAATAAAGGAAAAAAAAGGGAGAGGGAGATGTTTAATTAGAGGGGGTTTTTAACCCCCTCAATTTAACCGAGTTTTTTACACAACCAGGCACAAAAGTGTACTTTTTTAAATTAATTTGGAGGGGTTTTAAAAACCCCCACAAAAAAACCGCCCCTATTTGACCCTTTTTTTGTAGTGATAGACAATGGGAGTATAAACGATGCCTCATGTCGTGAAATAAAGTCCCAACAATTACCTAACCAAAAAGAAAATAGTTACAGGTATTTGACAGATGATTCTCTGGATAGCAGATGATAGACGATACTCATTTTGATTGTAAATCGTGTAATACTTTATTTCTTTCCCAATTGGATGTATCATCTCTTGAAAGTGTGTCGAATAATTTTTATCCATAGTTTTTAGGTGTGAAGTAGTAGATGGTTATTGGCTAATGGTTATTATAGCCTTATAGGTGCCTGACCTGAGGTGGACCATATGGAACAATTCAAAAGAAGGCTGGTGAGGTTCATGGTAGTAAACAATAATCGGTTCAAAAGACTGCAATGATTTTAAAAAAATAAATGGATTTATTCCTGCGGTGCCATACGCATGTTAAAGAAAATCGGATCCGCTACCGTCGCTGCAGATGCATTTGCGAGATCTCGGCCGTCCGATCTCGATCGGACGGCTTAAAAAAATGACACATTTTTTTTGATCTGTTGTTTTTCTATGAGCGCTCGGCACCAACGCGCGACCACCACTGACTCCCTAAAACTTATCCTCTTCCGCGAGAGATGAGGGAAAAAGAGAGAGATCTGGAAATGGGATGGAGTGAGTGGTCTTCATTTTTGAAATAGAGGAAGGAGGAGGAGGAGCGAGGCTGGAGAGCTGAAGGGAGGAAGAGGTTTGGGAACAGTTTTCAAAGGAAGCCAAATCTGAATTTTGAGAAATGAGTCACGAAAGCAGAGGAGATAAGTGTATCAAAGAAGCTTGTTGAGATGTGTTGAGTAAGCCATCTTTGCAGCGTGGACAGAGGAGAGAAGAGGTTTTTACGTTGGTTGGGGGTTCAAGATGCTACATTATTTTATTATTAAATTTGAATTGTTTTTCCCTTTGTGGCATTAATTTTGGCGTTTAGTGATAATGCTCAGAGCTTTGTTATGTTGTGCAAGGTTTTCGGACATGTTTTTGTTTTTACGTCATTTTCCCATTAATTTTTTTTGTCTTATGCTGAAATGTGCCTTGTTGAAAACTAATGGGCTTGAGCTTTCACCAAAAGAGGCATGTAAAAATGATTAAAAAATACTGATGTGGTGAAACATGTGTTGTGAATCTGCTTCTCTGCAATGCAACTCATGCAAGAACAGCAGAACAAACAGAATACCGAAATTGAGAGATTGAGAGAGATTTGATCGAGTAGTTTTTGGGGAAAAGTTAATTCTGTATATTGCATTATCAATGGAACAGTTACAAGCTCCTTTTATACAAGCTCACTAATCCATTCGACAGACCAATTCGACAGATCGACAGATCCAATTCGACAGACCAATTCGGTTATGAGCTGTAACCGAATTAACTAACTAAAAACCCCTCCCTTCACTCACAGTCATAAGCCACTAATCAGCCACTAATTGTCTAACTAATTACAACAATTCTCCACCTTGGCTTTTGACTGCATAAAGAAAACAAAATTACAATTTTACAACCTGCAGAATATTCAAGCAGTGCTTGAACTTCACACCAGGCAATGCTTTAGTAAACATATCAGCTGGATTGTCACTTGTGCCAATCTTCTCCAAGCTTACTTCACCTTTTGCAATGATTTCCCTTACAAAATGTAGCTTGACATCGATGTGCTTTGTCCTCTCATGATACCCTTGATTCTTGGCCAAGTGTATTCCACTTTGACTATCACAAAAAACTGCAGTGACAACCTTCTCAGCCCCCAAACTTGCAGCCATTCCTTTCATCCATATTGCCTCTTTAACAGCTTCTGTTACAGCAATGAACTCGGATTCAGTTGTTGACAATGACACTACATGTTGGAGATTGCACTTCCAGCTGACAGTATTACCACAAAACCTGAACACATAGCCAGTCAAAGACCTTCTTGTGTCCAGGCAGCCAGCAAAATCTGAATCAACACATCCTGTTACATCAATTTTGCTGTTATCATGGCTGCTATACAGCAGCCCAACCTCAGCAGTTCCCCTGAGATATCTGAAGGTCCATTTGAGAGCTTCCCAATGCATTTTACCTGGGTTTCCCATGTACCTACTTACCATACTTACAGCATAGGCCAAATCTGGCCGAGTGCAAATCATGAGGTACATGAGGCTGCCCACAGCATTGGAATATGGCACCTTCTTCATGTATGAGACCTCCTCTTCTGTTTTGGGTGCACCTTGAAGTGAGAGTCTAAAATGTTGAGCCATTGGGGTCTGCACTGCCTTTGATTGGTCCATGTTGAACCTCTTCAAAACTTTCTCTGCATAACTCCTTTGGGAAATGAACAAAATTCCCTTTGTCCTATCCCTCAAGATTTCCATGCCCAGAATTTTATTTGCAGCTCCCATATCCTTCATTTCAAACTCAGCTTCAAGCATTTTCTTCACCCTCCTTATTTCAGACTTGGTTTTGCAAGCCACTAGCATATCATCTACATAGAGGAGCAAGTAGACAATGCTGCCAGTTTCTGTCAGCTTCCAATAGACACAATTATCCGATTTGCATCTGTTGAAACCTTGCTCTATCATGAAGCAATCAAATCTTTTATACCATCAAGGCGAGGACTGCTTTAACCCATCCAATGACCTTTTCCACAAGCAAACTTTGCCTTCTCCTCCTTCCTTTCCAACCCCTTCTGGTTGAGTCACGCAAATTTCCTCCTCAAGGTCACCATGTAAGAAAGCAGTCCTTACATCTAATTGCTCCAACTCCAAATCTTCTTGAGCAACCAAAGCTAGCATCATTCTAATTGAAGTGTGCTTCACCACTGGTGAGTAAACTTCATTGTAGTCTATCCCCTCACGTTGTGTGAACCCCCTTGCAACTAACCGAGCCTTGAACTTTGCTCTTTCCACCCCTGGAATTGCATCCTTCAGTTTGAAGATCCATTTACAACTGACCAGTTTTCTTCCCTTTGGTTTATCAATCAGCACCCATGTGTTGTTTTTCTTCAATGAATTGATTTCATCATTCATGGCACCTATCCATTCCTTTGATCTTGCACAAGCTACTGCCTCCTTATAGCTTCTAGGCTCCTTTCCTTCAACCTCTTCTGCTACTGTCAAGGCAAATGCCACCATATCTGCATAACCAAATCGGGCAGAGGCTGACTTCTCTTCTTTCCTATCTCTAGCTAAGAGATAGTCATTCAACTCATCATCAACTTCCTCATTCTGATCTTCAAGATTCAATTCAGTTTAGTTCTGTCTCCAAGTCCTGCACATTTCTTCTTGGCCGGTTTCGACTCCACCTCCATCCCGAACACCCCATCGCTTCCTTGTTTAAGCTGATCATTATTCGAGGCCTTCTTAGAGTAATACATCTCTGATTCTCTAAAGGTAACATCTCTACTGATTAACACTCTTGGCTGCCCCTTCTCCATACACCACAACTTGAAACCTTTGACTCCCTCAGGGTACCCCAAAAACATGCATTTCAATGCTTTTGGTTCTAGCTTCCTTTGCCTTATGTGAGCATAGGCTACACACCCAAAGACTTTTAGATTTTCAAGATTTGGTGGATGCCCAGACCACATTGAACGTGAACACAAGAAGGGGGGGGGGGGTTGAATTGTGTTCAAAACTTTTCGCAAACTTTAAGTTAGAAACACTTTAGAACACAAGTTTTTCAAAACTGTTTGTTTATCGGATGCTGGGAATATCGGACGCTGGAAAAAGCAGTTTGATAAAACTTGTTTTTAACACAAAGCAAGATAGAAATGAATAGAAAGCGAAAGCAGAGACACAGAAATTTATACTAGTTCACTACCAAACCTGGTAGCTACGCTCTAGTCCCTTCTGCTCCTCAAGGATTTTCCACTATAATCAATCGATTACAATTTTCTCAAGAGTATTCTCTGTCACAACTTGACAATACTCTCAACTTCTCAAAATGACTCGATCTGATGAGCCTTTGAGGAAACAAATTTAACTAGGCCAAAACAAACTTTTACAAGTGAGTTGAAATCTGATTAAAAATAACTCTCACAGAGAGGATAAAAGATTAAGCTCAACTATAGAAAAACTTTCTTAAAGAAAGGGTCGGACTGAGTTCGGGCTTGTAGTCCGTAGACTTAGCACGAGACTTGGTTGCTCACGTAGCGATGCTTGTTCTCGATAAATGAGGTAATATTTCAGCAGAATTTCAGCAAGCTTTTTCACAGTATGTTCGTTACTTCTTCAATGGATACCATGAGGTATATATAGGAGTTCCAAGGATATTACCGTTACGGTAAAAATGGCTCCTTTCCATTGAGTGAGGTAAATTCAAAAAGCTGTCTCTTTCTTCCTTTGCAGAGAATATCCCAGTAGTACATATTACCATTTTCGTACTACCTTGCTTTTCACAATTGCTTGTACGATTTTTGTCTTGTAGCTAAAGGTGTCACCTTTGATACCTCGTACAACAATTTTAGCGCTCAGAATCAATTTTGAAAACCGTTCTAGAAACTTCTGAGAGGAAGAGCAGCAACGTGACTAACACGTGATTTGAAATGAAGTTCAGACGCTCGCTCAGAATCGGAAGTTCGGACGCTCGTAGCAATTGCATAAGCTTTGTGTCATAGAGAGAAAATTCCAGACGCTCACAAGGATGAGCGGATCTTTGACACATAGAATGAATCCTTCTGTTGAGAATTACTTTCTTCTTGCTTGAGTGGCTTAGAATATATGTATTATTAGTATCTGCACACTTCAAGAAATGTTAGAACATAACTTGTTTTCTTGTAAATACTTTGTTATCATCAAAATTAATGAGGTCTAAACTTATCAATCGTTTAGGTTCCAACAATCTCCCCCTTTTTGATGATGACAAATATCTAAGGTTGATGAACAATTTAGTTTCAAAAAGACATTAAGGGTCTCCCCCTGAATTTAACAGTTTAGATATATATGAACAATTCAGGTATTAAGGCAATTGTTGGTAAACAAATTCATTTAAGTGATTACGAAAAATCCGTAAATGTATCAGAGCATGTATTTAATAAAGTGAGACCGGATGCTGATTATATACCAAATAGATCGATTTAATCAAATATATTTAATTGTACCGAAAATTTATTAAACATTATCATAGCACTAGATCAATGAATATTAGCGCACAAAAATGCTATGTATGAAATGATATACATGATACTTTAGTTCCAGTGTATCCATCGGATGGTGGATAATCGGATTCTCACGTGTTCAATATACCTTTCTTTCGTGTTCATCATACCTTTCTTTTACTCCCCCTTTTGTCATCAGACAAAAAGAGTGTAAAAACACATCATAGTCAAAATAAGACTTAGAAAAATTTGAACAAAAAGGCAGATAATTAGATCAAACATATTTATATATATATAATTGTATCAACCAAATAGATTTTATATCACACACAAGAAAAAAAATCAAGGGTTTTGAGGAGGTGGAGGTGGGATATTGAGACGTTCATAGAGTAGCTTCAGTGCAGTCTCCAGCTGAGTAACCTTCAAGTTTGTAGCCTTCATTTCTTCAAATTCTGCTTTGGGAATGGTGACCATCTCAACTGCAGAAGTAGAAGTAGAAGGTCCAGCTTCTGGTACAGATGCAGACTTCATCTTCTGATGCTCTGCTAGCACCCAGTTGGATAACTTTAGTCTCAAATCCTTCTTCCTTTGAGCTCTTAAGAAGAATGCATCATTTGGTATAACCCATTTGATGAAATTTCCGAGTCTTCTGAGCTCTGATTCTGTCTGAATCTTCCATTGATGCTTCACATCCTCTGGATATAGCAAATTCATGAAGATGGTTTCTCTATGAAGGACAACATCAGCTGTGTAAGAGTCAAACCTATTCCCAGCGTCTTCTCCCCATAAATTTCTGATAAAGACACTCAATGCTTCACAGGTGAAGGAGAGTGCTTCATTTTCTGCCAGGTAAATTCTTCTCAGATTTTCCCTGTCATATTCTTCTAGCACTAGGGGGTCGAGGCATGGTAATATGGCTTTGGCTTTCCACGATTCAGACCATTGACTCCACGTAAACCCAATGTCGAAGTGCTTGGTCACAAAGACCCATTGTTCATAAATCTTCATGCAATCCAAGTGGTGCGATTCATCGAGCATCTGAACATGTCATCGAAGTACACTGTTCTGAGATTGATGTCAGTAACTCTGCTGATTGTCCCAACAGTTGAAATAGTGGCCTTTTCAGCATTGCAGCAGTTTGAGGAGCCAGTTCTCCATTCATCTTTCTTCAGAGAAGTCAGGTAATACCTTCTGGCATGATCCTCAGAGATCTTGGCAATCGGAAGCTGAGGGAATTCCTTAAGACTGTACTTTGCAGGTGCCTTCTCATACTCCTTTAGCCCGATCTTGCTGAAAGGCTGCTTGCCCGGAGCAGGTTCCTTCCTTTTCCCAGGGATAGACCAAGGTAGCCACCTTTGTCTATCTGGTACTATCTTAACAGAAACAGATGATGGGTCTCGGTATTGTCCTATGACTTCAAGCCTTTTCTGCTCAAGACAGTGTGCCATGAAGGCAGCTTCTTCATCTGTGATCCACCTTCCACATTCTTCCAACGTGAGCGGTTCAGACTGTGGTAGGGATCTAGGAAGATCAACAGAGAAGGGAATTGCTCTGCTTCCGGATGCTGGTCTCAACCTTCCTTTGAAAGACATTTGGAAGTGGTCTTCCCCATCCTTGAAGGTTGCACTTATTGGAGCGGCAATTTCAATCTGGCGACTCGAGAGGTGAAGGTTTTTAAATGCCAGGTGGAGGGGCGGTTGTAGATCTTTGTTATATATCTCATACTTGACAAACCGTGGTTTGTATGAGATATGTTTCTTTCCACCAGCGTCTGTGGGTTTAATGGTAAGGGTAAGTAAGGTGGGAGTGGCTTTGGTGATTTTGTAGGCTTTTGGTGAGTAGGGTTTGAAGGGATTAATGGGAGGTGTTTTGAAAAGGAGGTTAAAAGGATGAGAATGAAGCTTGGAAATGTATGAAGTGAGTGAAGTGTTTGGGGAAATTTGTGGTAGGTTAAGGTTGAGTGTAGTGGATGATGGTTGGGTAAGTTGTTTAGAAACTATGGAGGTTTTACGTATCTGGGTTTGAGTGTTTGATGGTTGTGCAATGGATATTGGTGGAGCAGAATAGTATCGGATGCAAAAGCAGATACTGATTCATCGGGAGAATTCAAGACCTTTGGTTCAGGTTCGTAATGCCTGACCGATCTCTTCACTTACATGCAGAGGCGATTCTTTGGGCGGATCTTGAATATCCTTCTTCATTGACCTGATCTTTGAGACTTGCTTCTCACCTTCCGCTTGCTCCTTTTCTCGGACCGACCGATGAGAACTCTGTCCTCATCTTACGGTTCTTCAACAAAGAGGTGCAGGAGCCACCTTCTCGCTTTGTTCTTCTCTGATCTCGTGAAGGAGACTCAAGAGTCTTTTCAGTCCAGGCTTTGAGCTTCTGGTGGTTTTCTTTTCAGCTTCCTCTTCCTATTGCTCAACTTTCACCTTCTTGATCATGGACCCAGTGAGCAATTTCATTCTTACCAGGCTGTTGACTCCAAAAGTGTCAGGAATCACAATATTGTCAGCACCAAAATACTTTGCCTTCTCTTGATCTGGTAAAGCAGTCAGCTTATTTATGACCAGATTCTTGATCATCATTTTGGTGAGCAGACACCATAAGGAATGAACTTGTAGGTGTTCTTCTTGTCAAAGAACACCTTTTCTCGAGTTAACGATTGCATTAAGCGGTTGTTGTAAATCAACCTTGGCGGGTTTACCTTGTTTCCGACCATGAAGTGTCTCATGATGAATTTACGTCAGTAGTTGACAATGTCACCGAGCCACCTTCAACAAGACGCCTTGGTGATTATCTTATGAAGAACTCGAGATGACTTTTCAGATTCTTGGCGATGGAGTGTTTCACTGCATTCTTTCACCGCTTGTAGTTCTCAAACAGATCATCATTGACCTTCTCAATCCCATGAAATCGTCGGCCCATTACGAATAGAAGACGATGCCTTCACCACGGACACCCAAGAACTCGAAATATTTTTGATGGTAAAAACAAACTTGAATCCTTTCACTGCTCCTTCAAAGATGCCACCTTTGTGTAACCTAACATTACCCCAAAATTCTTTAATCGCGATCACGTAACCTCAACCGGGTTCCAGAAGAAATACTGTTCCCAGCCCATTGCCTTGAACCCATTGTAGAAGTCGAAGCCATAGAGCTTGAAGTTTTCCAAATCAACTCAATTTTCTAACAAGACTTTTCCTTCAGTCATGGTGTCGTAGATAGCTGTATATTCAGAAGTTGTTACTCCGGCCATGATTGCAGTTGAGAGATGGAGGTGATGGAGGTTTTAGGGTTTAAACACACACACACAGAGATAGAGAGAAAAAGAGAACGAGTACAGTTTTGCAGAAAACACAGAGTGGAGCAAAAAATGTGGAGTAGTGGGAAAGTTAAAGGAGAATGGTAAAGTTATTTTTCAAAATATCGCTTCGTATTCTCTTATAAAAATAAATCGAAAAGAAAAGAAAATAAAGATTCGCTTTTTCATTAAATGCGGACGCCAAAATAAAAGTAAAAGATTTTATTGAAAACGTAGATAATCATGACTCAGTAGATATGATGAGACACTTGAATCCTTAACACGTGTGACACGTGTGGGTGTGCTCGGACGCACACAACCGACTTACCGGATGATGAGTCATGATGCATATGACAGATGCTTATGCACATACATGCTTATGTCATGTCAGATGCTGAGATTTAGTTTGTCATCAGACGCTGAGATTAATCATTCTTCTATAAGATGAAAGTTTAAATTTCTTCTTATAAAATTGAATCTATCTTCAGCAAGGGGTTTTGTAAATATGTCAGCCCACTAATGATCAGTGTCTACAAATTTTATTTCTAAAATACCCTTCTGAACATAGTCTCTTATAAAATGATGCTTAATCTCAATGTGCTTTGCTCTAGAATGCAATATAGGATTTTTAGTAAGACATATGGCAGATGTATTATCACAGAAGATAGGAATGTTACTCTCTTTTATCAAGTAGTCTTCAAGTTGATACTTCATCCACAGAAGTTGAGAACTGTAACTTGCTGCTGAGATGTATTCAGCTTCTACTGTTGAGAGTGCTATTGTGCTTTGCCTTTTGCTTGACCAAGACACAAGATTAGCTCCAAGAAACTGGCAGCCTCCACTTGTGCTTTTTCTTTCAATTCGATCTCCAGCAAAGTCAGCATCACAGAAACCTACTAATTTGTAATCTTTTGATTTCTTATAAAGCAAACCAAGATTAGTAGTTCCTTGCAAATATCTAAATATTCTTTTAACAGCACTTAGGTGTGATTCTCTAGGATCTGATTGAAACCTAGCACACAGGCAGACGCTGAACATAATATCAGGTCTTGAAGCCGTAAGATAAAGTAGAGATCCAATCATACCTCTGTATAGTTTCTGATCTACCTTCTTACCAATTTCATCTTTACTAAGAGTGCAGGTAGGATGCATAGGTGTACACATCGGCTTGCAATCCATCATCTTGAATTTCTTCAATAATTCTCTGATGTATTTGCTTTGATGAATATAAATACCATCACTGCATTGCTTGATTTGTATTCCAAGGAAGAACTTTAATTCTCCCATCATGCTCATCTCAAATTCAGCCTGCATAAGCTTAGAAAATTCTTTGCAAAGGCTTTCATTAGTGGCTCCAAAAATAATATCATCAACATATCACTACAAGAAATAGTACACATACCGACGGACATTCACCGACGGCCTGAGTCCGTCGCTAAAAAACCGGGATTTCCGACGGGTTAAGCCGTCGGAAAACCGCTTTTTTAGAGACGGACTCAGGTCGTCGGTTAATGTCCCTCGGTAAACCGTGAATTATGGAAAATTCCCGCTTGTTTTTTGAATACCGACGGCCATTGACCGTCGGTAATGTGTAGCTTTTCCGACGGGTTGGTCCGTCGGTAATCCCGTGTCGTTCTGACGGGGTTTGACCGGTAAGTTTAAAATGGCCGTCGGTAAGCTCTTTATTTGGCCAGAACAGAATCTTTCTTCTTCATTCAGTCGCTTAGATCGCTTCTTCTATCCTTCTTCTTCATCTCCGCCGCAGCCCCCCTCCGCCTCCCTTCTTCATCTTCAGTCGTCGTATTTCTCCTCTCTTGTCACAACTTTGCAAGACATTCGAGTAGCTTGGAGCCACCGTCGGTTGCAAGAACCACGTGATTGGAGCTTGAAGCTGAAGCTTGGAGATTGAAGCTTGAAGATTCGAGAAGCTTCAGCTTGGAGCTTGAAGCTTGGAGCCACCGCAGACTCACCGTCAGATCGTATTCTAGATTCGAGAAGCTTGGAGATTCGAGAAGCTTCCTTCGTCGCATCGTATCTATCTTCTCCATCTTCGATTATTGCTTGGAGCCACCGCAGCCACTGTTCGTCGATTTGATTATCAAGTAAGTAGCAGCCACTTCTCCATATTTTGTTTCTTCTGTTCCTGTATTGTTCTTGTATTTCGCATACGTAGGGATTGTTCTTGTATTGGTTGGTGATTTTGCAACTATAAATATGTTTTAGCTATGTATGTATGCTGTAATTTTGGCTATGCTATGCTATGAATTTTGGCTATGCTATAGATATATTTTGGCTATGTATATATTTTGGCTATAGCATAGATATATCTGGGAGAAGGAACAGAAATGTGAGGTGATGGAGGAATGGCAAGGGGGTGGTGGTGGGCAGTGGAGGATTCCGGGAGAAGGTACAGAAATGTGAGGTGAAGGATTGCAAAGGAGTAATTCAGTGTGAGTAGACTATATTAAGGTTTGATAGAATTTTTAATCCAACGGTTAAGAATACAACTGCCTTGTTATTGGTGCCCAAATTGGCATCATGTATTGTATATGACCCGAAGACCACAAGACGGTAGACAAGCCACAACTGTTATATTTTGGCTATGCTATGAATTGAAGTTGTTTTGAAGTTTTTTAGGAGTTTTTGTCAAGTGTATGTATGCTGTAATTTCATGGGCATTTTGGCTATGAATTAAAGTTGTTTTGAAGTGATTTTGGGAGTTTTTGTCAAGTGTATGTATGTTGAAAATTCCTGGGCTTTTTGACTATGAATTGGAGTTGAATTGAAGTAATTTTGGTTCTTGAAGACCTCTTCAATCTTTCCATTAGTTCTTCTATTATACATGGTATTGTTAGGATCCCTTCTTTTCTTGAGCTTACCTTTGACTATTTTTCCTATTACAATACATCCAACCTGCCTTCTGATAATATTAGCATAAGGCACTTCACTGATCTCATTAGGATTTTTCACTTGCAACATCCTTTGGAAAGATGACCTCATTGGTTAGATGAACCGATGAAGCAACTTCGTGAGTGCAATCGAGTTGTTTGACTTTAATAACCATGGTCATCTGACCATGTTGTTTTGCTGCTAAACAAGATTTTACTGACCTTGATATCATGCAAGGTGTTGTGCTTTCTGTACGGCTTTGTATATTGTCCACATTTTGTTAATAGAGTTTGAATTGTTCATGGTTTTAAAGTGTTTGTGGTTTCTTATGTCAATATTGCTCCTTTGATAGCACAACTATGGGCACTCAGGTCTTTAAGTTGTTTGTGTTATGTTGTGTCAATATTGCGTTTTGCTTATCAAACCAACCAGTTCCTGGAGATTGTGGATATTATCTGCATGCCCATACATTAGGGGAAAACTTATCCACCAAGGAATTAGGAGCTGAATCGAGCAACATTTGTTGATGATCTCTTATTTCATGCGGGAGGGAATTGCAGGGTGTTGTTCTAAACTACCTTTATGGAAGTAAAGAGATGGTAGTTCAGGGTTTGGAGGAAATAAGGTAATAAAGAGTTCTAAGAAAGGGAAAAGAGAGAAAAACGAGTTGGAGAAGCTTATGTGTTGGGTTAATAAGGGGATTGAGGCAGGATGCTAGTATTTTTGTTTTTCTATTTTTGTTTTTCTTTTTCTTTTCATTTTTGGTTTTTTGTTTTGTCGGAACCTTTTGGGTTGTTATTACTGCGTTGTTGGGTTAGGGTTAGGTCCAAGGAATCGGATCGATGATGGATGATGGGTTTGATATTGGTAAAAAAAGACAGTGTGCGCATGGGCGGTGATGCGGGTCCTACATTTCTCCCTTCCATATGAATGGTGGGTCCCACTTATTCAAGACTACCATGCTTAGTTGCTTACCCTTTCTTATGTGTGAGTTTCTTCTCTTCTATTCTATACAAAAAGCCTGCAAATAAGAACACATTTAGATCTGTCCTTCACTTATTGGCTAAAAACGTTACTCACCCTCTTATAATCCTTAATTCTTGCTTCTCTCCCTCTTTCAGCGCACCTTCTTTTCCTTCACTTTCAGCCAGCCACCTCTATATCTCTGTCTTTGGAACTCATTATTGCTTCCTCTGATGGTTCCCAGAACCGGTAGTATACTTCAAACTTCAGCTATATCCCGTGCTTCACATCTTCCTCCTTACTTCACAATGTTGCAATCTTCTTTCTTATTACAATCTTTTTTTTTCTTTTCTTTTCATTTTTTATAATCATAGATTATGTTTTTTTTGTGAATAGATTATGTTTGTATATTAATTATTAAGAAACTACTCCCGAGGGAAAAACTTATCAGAAATTGGTTCTCTCCTATCCAATAATTAATGAGGTATCTGCCTACATTGATCATGATTTAAGTCGGGTATCGATCTTGTTATCCTAAAGTTAATCGATGCAATTATTTCAGATCTCCTTTTACTTTGTGAAAACAAGGTTCACGCTTTTGTTATGCAATTAGCCTCCTTGGAAGAGCCTTTTAATTGGTATCTTTGGACTTTGTTTTGACTGTTGTTTTATTGTTGTTTACAGGGAGTAAAGCTTTTGGGAAGTCTAGGTGGCACGTTTTCTAAAACTTGGAAACCAAAGAAGACAGGCACAATAATCGGCCCTGTAATATTTGGAGGTTAGTATTTAATTTCTCTCTATATCCAATAATTAATGAGGTACTCAAAGGTATTGGTAGTGTTATGATAAATCAAAGATCGTGTACTATGTCATCCAAAAATGGAATTAAGTTATCCTAGAATTAGTTTTCCAGTTCATATCATTTGAAAAATGAATGCATACGTCATTCGGTTTCATGGTGTTCATTATACCAATTTGGTGGTTAATTTCAGTTTCCAAATTAAATAGTTTCATGTGTACTTGCAATTTATCGAAGTGATTGCATTTCTTCTATCCTTTAAACACGAGAAGATGGTAGAGAAATCACAAGACTGCGTGCAAATGCAACATAAAAATGATTTTATTCTAAAAAAAGCCGTAACAAACGCCCTTATGTTTGTTACCCTTCTTATCAATCGATAGCCATTTAGATTCCAATTTATTGAAAGACTTGTGGACATGGACATACAACATAAATAAAGTAACAAAATGAAAAGGGAAAGGATAATAGAAAATAATCTATTTGATTTTGCACATGTAAACTAAAAATTTGATGTGATAATAGAAATGCTAGGTGCTGAAATCTGAAGCCATGAATGTAGACTTTTGGAATTTGAATGAGCCATATATGTGATATTGGTAAGCTGCAGGTACTGCAAGTTTTAGGTTTGCATATGAACTTGAGTAATGTATTAAATACGTTAGTAATGAGTTGAGAAAGTGCCATTTTAGTTGGATA
The DNA here is from genome assembly GCA_037113605.1 of Calophaca sinica. Classification (NCBI taxonomy): domain Eukaryota; kingdom Viridiplantae; phylum Streptophyta; class Magnoliopsida; order Fabales; family Fabaceae; genus Calophaca; species Calophaca sinica. The sequence continues at coordinate 12,841,611 of CM073731.1, forward strand.
AAATTCTGGGTTGATTTTGTGGCTTAAAAGTGATAAGAACTATGTGAAAAATGTAAATATAACACTTATAATTTTTGGTTGTATTACATTTCTTTTTGCAGAATTTTAGAGCTTTTCAAGTGTGGAAAAGTAGCTTAAAATGTTGAGTTTAGTGATAGAGAAAGATATTTCAAGTTTTGTTAAATTTGGTGAAGGTTCTGATCTGCTAAAGTCATTTAAAATAATATATTTGGTGTTAGAGAAACTTATGTTCAATTTTTTTAAAGGAGGAAGCTTAAGTTTATAGATAAAATGATTCCCTAAAGTTAGAATATCCATATGGATTGTTACGAGAAAGTTGATGTAATTTGTTGGCGTTCTTGATGATTCTATGGCTTGTGATTTGAAAATCTGATTTGGTGACTGATATATCTGCATAATTAGGTTCATATATGATTTGAAAATGTTTTAGATGAAGGAAATGGTAAGTTATAGGCTGCATCAAGACTTGAGGAAAGTAGGCAAAAGCAAGAGAGTTGAGTTGAACCAAAATAGTGGTTGATTGCCTATGTGCATTCTCAAGTTAAATTTTTTTATTGGAATTACATTAGTTCCATTTTCATCTGCATCATTTGAGTTTAATTGGGATTAGAGAAAAGTATTTGAGGGTCAAAAGGTCTTATAAACAATTATCTATAATAATGCAAACAATTTAGGACTCCAAAATTTTGGATAGGTAAATGATTTGTGCTTCAAAAACATATTAAGTATTTGCTCCACTTCAATAAGTTTTCTACAGTACTGTTAGGAATTAAGTTAGGATTTCCAAATGTTGGCCAAATATGCTTCGAAACCCCATACAAAACTTAGATATGAAGTTTACTGAAAGTTTAATGTAAATTGACCCTGACGCTATGAATATTTTGTTAGTAGCATCAAGTGTGAACAATGAATTTCTATGATGTTTAAAAGAAAATTAGTGTAAGATTTCATATTTAAATTGCATTATCTCCATTGGATATGCCTCAAAGGAAGTGTTGGACCACTACTTACAGTTCTGAATTTAAGTTGCACCTCTAAACCTGAAAATGTCATATTTAACTTGAATTCTATCCTTATTTACATTCTGGTGTGGTTTTGATATTCTTGTTTATATCTTATTAGTTTCTGCTAACACAAAAAGCTTTGTTTCATAGGTCTCTGAGTTCGCCACCTCCACCAGTTCGCCACTTGTACCACTAGGTATGCACTCTAACGAAATGTCGGGTAACTCATTGGGTGGAAAAGGGTTGTCTGTTGCCCCCCACACCGACATATTTATTTGTTTTCGTTCATAGTTCTCTCCAAAGAGGGGATTTTGAAGTGTATTGTGTAATTGTGTAAATGATATGTACTGTGTAATTGTCTGTCAGTTCTGCTATCACTCATCAGTCACAATGCTTGTGAGTAAAGAGTGCAATTTTAATTTATAATTTAGAAATGGTCCATGAACTTCTCTGTAATAGATTTATACCTTAAACTTTTATAGTTTAGATTTCTTTTAATCCCAGCATCAGTATTATCAACATGTAAGTAAATCAACATGAGATAGCTTATCACGTAATGTATTTAAAACAAAAAGATAGTTGGAAGAAATCCAATGAAATCCACATCTTTGCCATTTTAAAATCTACAATACCGTTTGCGATACCATTAGATTCTTTTCCCTGTCTTTCTTAGTATTCGATGCACTTAAAAACTATATATTTTTATTAAAAAAAATAAAATAATAATTTACTTCAAAACTAGATAAAATTTCTTCAATTTAAGAAGTTTACATTAGTGATGTTGCTTGGTGCAATTTGCTTTGCACATCTCTCTGCATTTCTTTCCTTGCCACTTACCTTGTCTAATTCTATCCTCTTTAAATGACCTAGTATATTTTTCTAATTCCAGTGTTGTTAATCGAGGATCGCGAAAAATAGCGTAAAATTGGTAGGATAGCGTAAAATAGCGGGCAGATAGCGTAAGTTAAATAGCGGGTGAAATAAATAAAATTATAAAATTATATATTAAAAAGTGACATATAATATTTAACGTTCAGCACAAAATCTGAAATGACATAATAAAATATTTATTTAATGAGCTATTTTTAGAAACTTAAGTGATTATTTATTCATAAATTACTTTAGAGGCTTATTAAAATAAAATGAAGAGATAATATTGAAATATATTTTTTATGTTGATATATTTGAATATTAATATCAGCATTTATTTTAAGTGATGTAAAATAAGTTTAAATAAACCCTGAATGAATAAGTAGCTCTTCCGTTTTAAGAAAATAAAATATATAAATTAAAATTGCAATATTGATTGAATTGTTAATAATTATTATTTATTGAAAAATAAAATATTTTATTTTATATATGGCGGATGGCGTAGTGGCAACTAAATGATTAACAAAACTACACACACAGTAAATGGACCATTGCTCAAAGAAACAAGACATATTTGAATTGGAAAGGACAAATAATAATAGAATTAAAAAATAGATTTAAAGATAAAAAATAATTAAAAAGCAGAATTTTTAAGAACAATAGAATAAAAAAGCAGATTTTAAAAAAGAAAGAAGAGAATAACAAAACGAAATTAGATAGAATTGAAAAATAACATAATTAAAAAATTAGAAGGATTCAAAAAACAGAATTGAAAAAATAATTAAGAGATGAGCAGAATTAAAAAAAGAGAAACAAGGGAAACAATCGTTAAAAAATATGATATAACAAAAATGAAAAAAGATCTGAAGAAGAGAAGAATTAAAAAAATTTCAATAAAAAAGAAATAAAAAATAACAACATTAAAAATTATCATATAAGAAATTAAATGAAAAAGGAAAATAAAATATTTTTTATTATATATATATATATATATAATAAAACTAATTCTACCCTTGTCACTTCTGCTTGTCTAATTGTTATGTTAATCATTGATCGAATGGATGTTTGATATTTGTTATTAGTATCGGAGAGAAGCCTTAGCTTCCCGTTTGAGGTTTAATATATTATTGAGTTCATATACTCTTTTAGGGTACCATGTGCTCATTGTATATTGAACCTTGAATTGTCCAAGTCGGACAGTTTGGGAAAAAACTTTTTCTTTACTCGTATAATAGTTGTTGCTTAATTCTCGTATCTTTATATTTGATGAAATTTCGGTTCGATTCATTTCCTTTTGTTCTCTGGGTGCATACTTGATTGCGGTGTTCATAATCTGCGTTCATTTTGTGTACTTTCGAGACCAATGGGAAATCTTCTTAAATTTTGTCAAGTATAAGATACGAGAATTAAGGAATGATTATTATCTGAGTTCTGAAAAAGTTTTTTCTCGAATGGGATAAGTCATACCATTTAAAGAAAGAGAGCGGTTGTAAGAACGTCGTCTTCTTTGAAATTGTCATTTTTTTGATATGCAGAAGATGGAATATTTTCTTTCGAGTCGTAGTTGGATGTACGATAGGTTGTATCAGGGAGAGGGGTTTGAAACCAGATTTTTCTTGCTGGGTTGCGTACTTTGTCCAAGTCGCAGCGGCACATAAAGATTTCAAAACTAATGGAGGGATTAGATGTCCGTGCTTTAATTGCGATTGCGGAAGGATTAAGAGCCCAAGTGAGGTCACACACCACCGTATTCGAGTTGGATTTAGGCTTAATTCATCGATTTGGACTACACATGGTGAAAAGTTGCCTCACGTTGATTTAGGGGTTGGTGATAATTGCGAAGGTGCTTGGCGATTCGTAGATTCGGGATGCGGTGAGCGATTGAATTGATGCAAGATATGGTTTGTGATGCCTTGGGGGTGAACGTGTTATTCGAGGAGCAACAAAGATGATGACACAGATGAACTTCCAAATGAGACAAAGACAAAAATTTTATAATCTATTGTTAGAAACAAACAAGTCGTTGTTTGAAGGGTCTACAGACTCTAAGTTATCAATGTGTGTGAGGCTCTTAGCTCTTAAGTCCAACTGTGGTGCTACCGAAGTGTGCTTGGATCTCGTAATGAAAATGATGTTGGACTCGTCACCTATCAGAGATGGTTTGCCAAAAAGTTATTACGAGGCTAAAAGCTTAGTGTCCAAGTTGGGGCTGGAATCTAAAAGGATTGATTGTTGTGTGAGAGGGTGTATGTTGTATTACGACAATGAATTTGGTAAAAACGATGGTGCGCTAGTTGAATGCAAATTTTGTGGTGAGCCTAGGTATATGTCACATACTAATAATCGGACGGGTAGACAAAAACTAGTTCCGATGAAGGCAATGTTTTATTTGCCAATTATTCCAAGGTCTGCAGAGAATGTTTGCATCACCACAATCGCAGACAAAATGACATGGCACTATGAGAATAGAAGCACTACGGTATGTTGCGCCACCCTTCGATGGTGAAGCTTGGAAGCACTTTGATCGTGTGCATCCCGATTTTGTAGCAGATCCACGTAATGTACGACTTGGCTTATGCTCGATGGTTTTACCCGTATGTTCAATCCACGGCGAAACCTTATTCTTGCTGGCGATTATCGTTACCCATACAATCTTCCTCCCGAAATGTGCATGTCTAAGCCTTATATGTTCTTGACTTGTGTTATCTGGGTCCAGATAATCCGACAGATGGTATTGACATCTATTTAGAGCCTCTTATTGACAATCTCAAAAGGTTGTGGAATGGTGTTGTGACGTACGATGTTGCACGAAAGAGGAAGTTTACAATGAGGGCGTACCGATGTGGACCATTAATGACTTCCCTGTATATGGCATGGTGTCTGGTTAGGGTACTCATGGTAAAATGGCATGTCCACATTGCATGGAGCATACAAAGGCCTTTACCTTGAAAGTCGGGGAGAAGAGTTCTTGGTTTGACTCACATCGCAGTTTTTACCCGATGATCATGCATTTAGACTAATAAGAACGCTTTCAAGAAGGGGGAAGTTGAATTAGATGGCCCGCCCCCAAGGTTGACACCAGAACAGATCTGGGAAAGGGTTATGGAACTGCCCAAAATCACAGATTTTGGCAAATTGGATCGATTTGAAGGATATGGACAATGGCATAATTGGACAAAAAGAAGTATTTTTTGGGATCTGCCATACTGGAGAGATAATTTATTGAGACACAACCTTGATGTTATGCACATTGAGAAGAACTTTTTTGACAATGTTTTTCTCACAGTGATGAACGTCAGAGGAAAAACAAAAGACAATGAGAAGGCCAGACTAGACTTACCACTTTACTGTAGGCGAAAGGACTTGCATTTGACGAATCGGTCGGATGGGAAGACCCTGAAACCCAAAGCCTGTTACTCTTTAACTGCTGAGGAAGCCAAGTCGATCTGGTCGGTGGATAAAAGAACTTGGATGCGGATGGTTATTCTTCTAATTTGGCAAGATGTGCCGATGTGAACAAAGGAACCATGATTGGGATGAAAAGCCATGATTGTCATGTATTCATGGAGTGTTTACTTCCTATTGCATTTAGTTCCTTGCCGTCAAATATTTTAAATCCACTGACTGAACTCAGCCAATTCTTTAAAGATTTGTGTTCTGCGACATTGAGAGAGGATGATCTCATAAGGATGGAACAGAACATACCAGTCATTCTTTGTAAGTTGGAGAGAATATTTCCTGCTTTCTTTGATTCTATGGAGCATCTAGCGATTGCATCTTGCACATGAAGCTAGGCTTCTTTGGGCCAGGTTCAATACGATGGATGTATCCATTCGAAAGGTACTATAATAAAGTATTCTCCAAAATAAATATTTATTTGAAGGGTTAAATGTATCAAATTTTATCATCAACGTTGTTATTTTGTAGATTTATGGGTGACTCAAAGCGGTCGGTGAAAAATAAGGCCAGGGTTGAAGGATCTATTTGTGCAACTTACTTACACCGTGAGACAATCCATTTCTGCTCCCATTATTTTACGAACTTCATGTTGACACCAACAAATAGTAGGAACGAAGTAGAAATTGAAAGTGAAAGACACCCGCTTGCCTTATCGATTATTTTGCCTTTCCTAGTCATGGTGGAAAGGAGGTTGATAATTGGATAACGCGAAGTGTGGAAGTCACCACGTTCACGTGTTGATCAACTGTGCAGAAGTATCACCGTATCTAACGTATGTATCATTTTGACCACTTTCAATTTCTTTAATCCATAATTGCTCTTGATCATTTGTTTGATAATGACTTGGTCAGGGCATTCTTGTTAACTAAGCCCACAAGCGCATAAGACTCTTACGCCTATATTCATGAATATTTCCCAACGTGGTTTAGGAACCAGGTATATTTTTTGAGTCGTCATATATATATTATTATTATTATTTATTGTTTGAAAATACAAAAATATTGTTTGAAAATAGGAACCATAATTTGTTTGCACATGGTGTGTACACAGGTGTATAGCGAGGCAGAATCCCCTAAAATCCAACACTTGAGAAATTTATCGCATGGTCCTAAATCACGTGTAAAAGAATGGCACACATTCTTTGTAAATGGATACAAATTCCAAACCCAGTCGAAAACAGAGGGGGGGAAAAACAGTTAACAGCGGGGTTTATGTAAAAGGTGCCACAGATGGAGGTGAAGATGACTTTTACGGCGTGATTCAACATATATATGAACTGACGTATAATACTTTAGACTATACTAAAAAAATAGTGCTATTTTATTGTAATTGGTTTGATCCGTCAAATAGAGGCACAAGAGTGGATCGAAAATATAATACTGTTGACATACACATGAGCAGAAGATACCAAATGTTTGATCCGTTTATCATGGCACAACATGTAAGACAAGTGTATTATGTCCCTTATCCATCAACTCGAAGGGACAAACAAGGTTGGTGTGTCGCAATAAAGATAAAACCACGGGGTCGCATTGAAGCAGATGATACAGAGGAAGAAGTGGCTTATCAAGTGGATGAGATGTCTCATGTCAATGTAGTAAATGAAGTGGAACCCATTACTCGACTACGTGACAATCCAATCACATATGAAGATGTAGATGGGGATGAGGAATTAAATGAAGAAGTGGCGTAACCATCGGGATCTCAAGACGATGCCAAATTGAGTGGGCGTAATGGGCAGATTGAAATTGTTTAACTTTTTACAATTTGAGAAATTAATGTGTAACAATATATTTTAATTTGTCAGTTATTTTCATAACTTGTTTATTTTTATGGAATTCATTTGTAATATTGTTATGTTTAAATATAATATTTCATGATCAAGTATTATTCAATTGCTCTATAGACAGATATGGCATCGGGAGTGTTCAGGAGCGGACCCAGCACCACCGGGTGGTGGTAAATGGAAGGGGAAGGGCATCGCCCTCGACCCCCCTCGTCGTCAGAGGCCGACCATCATTAGGCGTGACCCTACTGGGTTTTCGACGTTGTCATCTACACGTCGTCCTAGTACATCTACGCCGAGACAGCCTGATACACCTCCTGCACCTAGACAGCCTTCTGCACCACCTACACAGACTCAGGCACATTCGACACCAGCGACACAGACTCGGGCACGTTCGGCACCTTTGCCTCACATTGACATGATCCCCACCCCGGGGTTCCAGCAGCCACATGGCGCTTCGAGTTCCCATGTTGTGCCTGATCTGGTGGCCGATGCTCATCAGTCCGACCATGATTATAGTACGGGCCATACACCTGATGACACTGATGTTGGGCAGGACGGGGAGGAGCAGGAGGTTCAGCAGGAGGAGGTTCTTGAGCAGGGGGAGGGCCAGGAGCCTGACACTCTTGAGATGTTGTATGATGGTCGAGTTCTTATCGTGCCATCCGGTAGGGTAAGTATTTGCAATTTTTCGAGTTATTAATAATTTACATGTATATATATATATATATTTTATTTAACATGTTTTTATTGTTCAGGTTTCTTCCTCAAAGCCTTTGCGTTAGCTATCACAAAGAACAATTGAGGAGAATTACTGTGAGTTTTGGCCCACCTGGGACATCAAGGATTTTGAGCGGGACCATATGTTTAATTCTTTCAGAGTAAGCTGCAATTTTTATTTTATTGCATATTATTTTATTTTCGTAAATTTCAATTATGTTTAATAATGTCTTATATTGATACAGCATTTGAGGTTGCTTGGGAGGAAAAAGATGAGGAGGCGATGGAGAAGAATTTTCATATGAAGGCCTCCCACCGCCTTTCGACATGCTTGAGATGCCCGCATCGGGGATCGCCACCAGTTGGATAGGGACGAGCTCTGGCGGCAAAGAATAGCGCATCGAACTCCCCTGAGTTCCAGGCGAGCAGCGCGAAGGCCAAGAAGAATAGGGCCTCTAAGAAGGGTGGCGGCTTGCACCTGAGGCGATGTCGGTCAGCAAAGACGCAGCTTAGACTTGTACGTGTTATAAAATTGTTATTATTATTATTATTTTATTATTATTATTATTATTATTATTATTTATTTAAATTTTTTATTAATACAATCTCAGTCGAGGAGGTTGGGGAGAGAAGTTCAGTTGCACGAGCTTCATCTTGCAACTCATACGAAGAGGAGTACTGGTGATTTCGTTGATGAGCGTTCGAGGCGGACACAGGTAATTATAAAATATAATAAATATTTTTTTAATAATGTTTATATTGTTTTGTTAAAAAAAAAAGATTTGACTTATTTGTTTGTTTAACAGGAGGAGTTTGAGGCGAGGATGTCTCAGCTTAGATCTCAGAGCTCATCATGTTCTCCATCTCAGAGCCCTGACGATCTATCTACACCGCTGAGGGTTTTGGCAGAAGTGGTTGGCGGAAGGAAGAAGAGCGCTTATATGGTGTCGGGCGACCTTGCCAGCAACTACAAAAAAGGGGCCCGCCGCCTACACACTGGAGAGTCGTCGAGTAGTAGTGCTGCCACTGGTCGCTCTGCCGCGGATGACCAGGAGATAGCCGAGTTGAAGCGGACCGTGGCCCAGCAGCAGGAGCTTTTGACTCAGTCTTTGGCCGCAGCGACAGAGCGAATGTACGATTGCTAGCTTCGCCCGGCCACCTACTCCGCCTCAGCCTCAGCCTCCGCCTCCGCCTCCGCCTCCGCCTTCGCCTCCGCGTACTCATGGTCATGTCGATGATCCAGATGATGTAGAGGATCTCGATCATGATCAGGAGTACCAGGACTATTAGTTCTGTTTGTACTTATATTGTTTCATATTTTTGGATATCACTTTTTTTTCGTTTCGGATATTAGTTACTGATTTTTATTCGTTGAATTTTTTTATTTATTATGTTTTCTTTTTTTAATTTGCTTTTTAGTTTACGTTATCACATTTTTATATATGGAAAATCAATTAATAATTAAATTAAATTAAATTACAAGTAATTTTTAATTAAATTAATAAATAAATATTTTTAATATGAGAGTAAATTATTTTTATAATTAAACAAATAAATAATTAAATTAATTAAAGAATAAAATTAATTTGGTTAATTACCGACGGCCTAAGCCGTCGGAAACGCTTCAGATTTACCGACGGTCACGTCCGTCGGAAATCTAATGACGGCTTTGCCCGTCGGTAATCGACGTCATTTACCGACGGGTATAACCGTCGGTATTAGTGACCGACGGCTTTGCCCGTCGGTAATCGACGTCATTTACCGACGGGTATAACCGTCGGTATTACCGACGGCAAAGAAGAGTCCGTCGGTAATCATTTGCGACGACCATATTTCCGACGGGTTTTAGGCCGTCGGTTATCCGTCGGTAAAATTGGGTTACCGACGGCTTTTATAGCTTACCGACGGCTTTAGGCCGTCGGTAATCCCGTGTTTTTTTGTAGTGTATATTTGAACAAGTATGAAATGCTTATTTGAGGTTTTTCTGAAAAGAATAGTGTCAACTAAACCTCTTGTAAATCCATTTTCCATTAAAAAGGAACTTAGTCTATCATACCATGCTCTGGGAGCTTGTTTAAGACCATATAGTGCCTTTTTAAGTTTAAAAACATGTTCTGGAAATTCAATATCTTCAAAGCCAGGAGGTTGTTTAACATAAACTTCCTCAGTTATAAAACCATTTAGAAAAGCACTTTTCACATCCATTTGATATAAAGTTATCTCATGATGTGCTGCAAATGAAAGTAAAATGCGAATAGCTTCTAATCTTGCAACAAAGTGAAGTTTCAGTGAAATCAATACCTTCTTCTTGTGAGTAGCCTTGAGCAACTAACCTTGCTTTATTTCTCACAACTTTACCGCCTTCATCAAGCTTATTTCGAATACCCATTTAGTACCAATAGCTTGCTTATCTTCCTGGTAGAGTGACTAGCTTCTAGACATCATTCCTTTGGAACTGATTTAACTCATCTTGCATTGCTAGAATCCACCCTTCATCTTCCAACGCTTGATCAATCGTCTTAGGTTCCATCTCAGAGAGAAGTGCAAAGTCAGCATGCTCCTTGAAGGAGGATCTGGGTCGTACTTTGTCACCGGTTCTCCTATGATTTGATCTTTTGGATGATTGGTCTTGTACTTCCAGCTTTTACGGCCCGGCTTCTGCTTGAGTAGAATTCATCGTCTTGTCACCACCAGATGATGAAGATGTATGTTCACCGTCTGACTTGTCACCGAGGTTTAAATCTGAAAATAACTCATCTAGCTCTGACATTGCAGTGTCAGGCTTCTTATCATCAAACTTGACATGAATGGACTCTTCAACTGTCAAAGTTTCTTTGTTGTATATTCTAAAAGCTTTAGATCTTTCAGAATATCCTAAAAAGATTCCTTTGTCAGCCTTGGAATCAAACTTACCAAGCTGATCTTTAGTATTCAGGATATAACAAATACAACCAAAAGGATGAAAGTAAGAAATGTTTGGTTTTCTTCCTTTCCACAATTCATAAGGAGTCTTATTCAAAATAGGTCTTATATAAATTCTATTTTGAATATAACACGCTGTGTTTACTGCTTCTGCCCAAAAATGTTTTGCAATATCAGCTTCATTGATCATGGTCCTGGCCATTTCCTGGAGGGACCTATTTTTCCTTTCTACAACACCATTTTGTTGAGGTGTTCTAGGAGAGGAGAAATTGTGGGAGATGCCATTTTCTTCACAAAATTTTTGAAAGTTCTCATTTTCAAATTCTCCCCCATGATCACTTCTAATAGAAGAAATACAAATGCCTTTTTCATTTTGAACTGATTTGCAGAAAACAGTAAATACTTTAAAAGACTCATCCTTGTGGGCAAGGAATTTAACCCATGTCCATCTAGTAAAATCATCAACAATGACTAAACCATATTTCTTTCCAGTTAAAGAGGCTGTCCTTGTGGGACCAAAAAGATCAAGATGTAAAAGTTCAAGTGGTCTAGAAGTTGAAACAACATTTTTTAAATGAAAGGAAGTTTTAACTTGTTTTCCTTTTTGACAGGCTTCACAAAGGGTATCAAATTTGTACTTAAGATTTGGTAAGCCTTTAACAAGATTGTGCTTGTTTAATTTTGAGATTAACCTCAAGTTGGCATGACCTAATCTTTTGTGCCAAATCCATTGCTCATCTTCAACAGATATAAGACACTTGACATCTTGTTTTTCAAGTTTAGAAAGATCAACTTTATAAACATTTTGTTTCCTCTTTGCTGTAAAGAATATAGATCCATCGTTTTTGCTTTTTACTAAACATCCAGTTTCTGTAAAGATGACTTCATAACCATTGTCACATAATTGACTTATGCTCAATAGATTATGTTTCAGTCCTTCAACATATAAAACATTATCAATAGAAGGAAGAGAGCCTTTACCTATGCGACCAATTCCAACTATTTTACCTTTCTGGTTTCCTCCGAAACCAACGAATCCAGCTTCTCTAGGTCTTAGTTCTTGGAACATATGCTTTTCTCCCGTCATGTGACGCGAGCATCCACTGTCTAAGTATCAAGACTGGTGTGTTGACTTTGTTGCTAAGCATGTCTGCAACATAGACTATTTTATCTTTAGGTACCCATATCTTTTTGGGTCCTTTCTTGTTAGTTCTTGAAGGAGGCTTATCCTTCTTAGTTTTAAAAACATTACATGCACTTTTCAAATGACCAGATTTATTACAGTAAGTACAATGTAAGCATTTACTGTGACTATGGGATTTATCAGATGCTGAATTATTTTCCAAAAGGGTTTCATCTGATATATACCCAAGACCATGAGTTGTCGTTTTACTGACACCCCAGATCATTGAAGCTTGCTTGCTACGAGTTACACTCTCTGCAAGAAACTTTTGAAATGTTTGTTCATAGTCATTTGATTTGCAGTTAGGATTGCCTGTAACTACAGAACTCTTAGCTTGAGAGCTCTCAGCTTCTGGTTGCTTGTTAGCTTCTAGACGCTGGTTATCAACCAGACGCTGATTTTCAGTTTTCAGCTTCTGGTTCTCTTCATTGAGTATAGAGTTTTCATTATGTAAAGAATGAAAATCTTGTGATAGTTTTAAAAATTTCTTTTTCAAATTCTTATACTCAGTAGAGAGAGTGGCAGAATCCTTAAGAAGATCATCAAAAGCAAGTTGAAGTTCAGAGTAGGAATCATATACTATTACCTCTTCAACTTCTTCTTCTGAGTCAATGTCAGTGTCTTCCATGAGGCCAATGTGAGCTTCTTCTTTATCTTCCTCAGAGGAGGATAAGTCAAGATCTTCCCATGTTGCCATGAGACCTTTCTTCTTTTTCTTGAAGGAGCTTCATGTGGGCTTTTCTTTAAGATTAGGACACTCGGATTTGAAATGTCCAGGCTTCTTACATTCATAGCAAATGACTTGGGCTTTGTCCTTGTCTTTGCTCTCCTTCTTGTCCTTTGAATCTTTTTTCTGAAACTTCCTTCTAAAGTTTCTTTTCTTCCACATTCTCTGGATCTTCTTAGATATGAATGCTAGCTCATCGTCTGATCCATCAGAATCTCCGTCAAGCTTCATCATCCGATTCTTCTTCTTGACTGAAAAGCTTTAGAAGTACTAGGTTTATGTTGATTAACTTTTAAAGCAATAGACTTACTCTTCTTGGTAGGTTCTTCTTCATTTAGCTCAAGTTCATGAGCTTTCAAAGAACTCATAAGATCTTCAAGCCGAAGAACATTTAGATCTTTTGCTTCTTGAATAGCAGTGACTTTGGGTCTCCACTGCTTAGTCAAGCTTCTCAAGATCTTTCTCACATGATCGGGTGTAGTATAACTTTTTCCAAGGGCCTGCAACCCATGAATAAGTGTTTGGAACCTTCCAAACATAGTTTCAATGTTCTCTCCATCTTCCATTCTGAATAGCTCATACTGGCGTACCATCATGCTAGCTTTTGTTTCTCTTACTTGGCGTAACCTCATAAGATAACACAAGAGAATCCTGCATTTCTTTGGCGAGATCAAACTTACCACATTTATCATATTCTCTTTCTGTCATACAGCACGTATGAGAATAAATCGCCTTCGATTGGTTTGATATCTCTTTTCGATCATCGGACGATTTTCCCTAGGTATTGCAACACCAAGGGCATTAGCGGGAAGAATGTATCCGCTTTCAACTATATCCCACAAATCAAGACTTTGTGCCTCAAGGAATGCTTTCATCTTATCTTTCCAGTAATCAAATTTTTCTCCATTGAATAGAGGTGGACGATTCATATGACCACCTTCAGTAGACATGTTCACAATATAGGATCTTTTCTCTTGACACTGTTAAGTGCTCAACCAAGAAGCCGAGCTCTGATACCAACTGAACGTGAACACAAGAAGGGGGGGTTGAATTGTGTTCAAAACTTTTCGCAAACTTTAAGTTAGAAACACTTTAGAACACAAGTTTTTCAAAACTGTTTGTTTATCGGATGCTGGGAATAATCGGACGCTGGAAAAAGCAGTTTGATAAAACTTGTTTTTAACACAGCAAGATAGAAATGAATAGAAAGCGAAAGCAGAGACACAGAAATTTATACTAGTTCACTACCAAACCGGTAGCTACGCCTAGTCCCTTCTGCTCTGAAGGATTTTCCACTATAATCAACTGATTACAATTTCCTCAAGAGTATTCTCATCCACAACTTGACAATACTCTCAACTTCTCAAAACGACTCAAGACAATCGAGCCTTTGAGGAAACAAATTTTTAACTAGGCCAAAACAAACTTTTACAAGTGAGTTGAAATACGCTTAAAAATAACTCTCACAGAGAGGATAAAAGATTAAGCTCAACTATAGAAAAACTTTCTTAAAGAAAGGGTCGGACACCGAGTTCGATTCTTGTAGTCCGTAGACTTAGCACGAGACTTGGTTGCTCACGAGCGGTGCTTGTTCTCGATAAATGAGGTAATATTTCAGCAGAATTTCAGAAGCTTTTTCACAGATGTTCGTTATTTCTTCAATGGATACCATGAGGTATATATAGGAGTTCCAAGGATATTACCGTTACGGTAAAAATGGCTCCTTTCTATTGAGTGAGGTAAATTCAAAAAGTCGCTCTTTCTTCCTTTGCAGAGAATATCCCAAGAAGTACATATTACCGTTTTCGTACTACCTTGCTTTTCACAATTGCTTGTACGATTTTTGTCTTGTAGCTAAAGGTGTCACCTTTGATACCTCGTACAACAACTTTAGTGCTCAGAATCAATTTTGAAAACCGGTCCAGAAACTTCTGAGAGGAAGAGCGACAGAACGTGACTAACACGTGATTTGAAATGAAGTTCGACTCTCGCTCGAGAATCGGAAGTTCTGACGTCGTAGCAATTGCATAAGCTTTGTGTCATAGAGAGAAAATTCCAGGCAGCTCACAAGGATGAGCCGATCTTTGACACATAGAATGAATCATTCTCTTGAGAATTACTTTCTTCTTGCTTGAGTGGCTTAGAATATATGTATTATTAGTATCTGCACACTTCAAGAAATGTTAGAACATAAATTGTTCTCTTGTGAATACTTTGTTATCATCAAAATTAATGAGGGTCTAAACTTCTCAATCGTTTAGGTTCCAACACACATTTCCTCTGGAGTTTTCATCTTAATAGCAGTGCAAGGACTTCTATTAATTAAATGTACTGCAGTGATCACAGCCTCGGCCCAGAAATTTTGTGACAAGTTTGCACTTAACATCAAGCACCTAACCCTTTCCATGATAGTTCTATTCATCCTCTCAGCAAGACCATTTGGCTGAGGGGTTTCTCTCACTGTTTTGTGCCTCACTATGCCTTTATCTTTGGAAAATTGATTGAATTCATGTGAACAAAATTCTAACCCATTGTTGGTTCTTAGTTTCTTCACAGCCTTACCAGTTTGAGTTTCTACCATAGTTTTCCACTCCTTAAATTTCCCAAAAGTTTCACTTTTCTGTTTAAGAACAAAAACCCAAAATTTCCTTGAAAAGTCATCAATGAAAGAGAGAAAGTACCTTGCTCCACTGTGGGATAATACTTGAGATGGTCCCCAAAGATCACTGTGTATGTATTCTAGTGTTCCTTTGGTGTGATGGCTCCCAATGTTGAACTTCAATCGTCTTGCCTTACCAAGAATGCGCTTTCACAGATTCCGGTGAGTCTATGTTATCATTCCCCAATAGGCTGCCGCTTAATTCTTTGAGTCCTCCTTCATCGATGTGTGCCAACTCGAGATGCCAAAGCTTCTCCTTTGACATTTCGTAACTGTATGCGATATTGACACCGCCCAAAGATGACATTTCCTGCGCACTGCATACAAACCAGCCTCCAAATTTCCTTTCATCATCACCATGGCACCCTTTGTCACCTTCAACTCCACCTTCGCCTTGCACACGAAACCTTGTGTATCAAGCATCCCAAGAGAGATTAAATTCCTCCTCGCCTGGTACATGCCTTACTCCTTGCAAGATTCTCGATTCCACCATCAAAGAAGCTTCAATTTAATGGCACCAATACCGTGACTTTGCATGCCTTGTTATTCCCTAACAAGACCCTTCCTCCATGGCATTCTTTATATGAAACAAACCAATCCTTGATAGGGCACATGTGGAAAGTGCACCCTGAATCAAGAACCCATTCATCTTTGAGCTTCATTTCAGTAACACACATCACTTCTGCAGATTCATATCCTTCGTAAACCAAATCGCATCTCCACTGTTACTCGATTTTTCCCCACCTTTCTTTTTCCTTTTGTACTCTGGGCACTCTTTCTTCAAATGATCTTCACTATGACAGATGAAACACCTCCTTTTCTTGCCATCCTTAGACTTTGACCTTCCTCCTTTCTTGCCCTTGAAGTCCCTCTTTTCTTGCCTCCCTCTGATGTACAACCCTTCTGCATTTTGCTCTTCTCTTGACTCAGACTTCTTGTTCAATTCTCTTGCGCATAGAGCATTTTGAACCTCCTCTAATGTCACTGAATCCCTCCCATACATGAGTGTATCCGCGAGGATATCATACTCACTAGGTAAGGACTTGAGCAGCAACAATGCTTTGTCTTCATCATCAACCTTGATCTCTCTGTTTTCAAGATCAAGAATGACTTTGTGGAAGTCATCTATATGATCCTCGAGTGTCTTCCCTGGTTGCATCTTCATGGTGAACAATTTTTGCTTCAGGTACAATCTGTTGGCCAATGTCTTGGTCATGTACAGGTGCTCTAGCTTGAGCCAAATTCCTGCTGCAGTTTTCTCCTTGGACACCTCCCGAAGAACTTTATCGCCCAAAGACAAAATCAAGGAACTGTGGGCTTTAGCAAGCATGTCTTTTTTCTCCTTGTCTGAGAGCGTCTCTGGCAATTTCGCTTCTCCAGCTAGAGCATCCTCGATTCCTTGATGAACCAAGAATGCCCTCATCTTCATCCTCCGTAGGCTAAAATCATTCTTTCCGGTGAACTTTTCTACCTCGAATTTCGCTGAACCCATTCTTGAATCTTCCCAGGAATTCCGATCCTATTGCTCTTGATACCAATTGTTGTGAATCTGCTTCTCTGCAATGCAACTCATGCAAGAACAAAGCAGAACAAACAGAATCACCAAATTGAGAGATTGAGAGAGATTTGATCGAGTAGTTTTGGGGAAAAGTTAATTACAGATATTGCATTATCAATGGAACAGTTACAAGCTCCTTTTATACAAGCTCACTAATCCATTCGACAGACCAATTCGACAGATCGACAGATCCAATTCGACAGACCAATTCGGTTATGAGCTGTAACCGAATTAACTAACTAAAAACCCCTCCCTTCACTCACAGTCATAAGCCACTAATCAGCCGCTAATTGTCTAACTAATTACAACAACATGTTTCATTGATTGACACCTGTAAAACATACCTATAAAATTCTCTCTTAATATATATTATAAAGATAAAGATAAAGATTTGCTTTGATGCCTAACGGAGAGAAGTGAAGTTGTGGTGTACTGCAAGAACATCATTTTTCAGTGGAGGTAGAACAAGGAGAGAATAGTATCATTGTGGTGTTCTACAAGGAAGCTGAATTTCCAGAACCGATTTCGCAATGGAGAATTTGGAGAAGGAAATCACGGAGGAAGCTTCATTCGGAAATTAAATTTTTGTAATGTATTTTTTTTCCCTTAGTACAAATGGTGGGGGGTAGAGAATGGGGAAGAGAAGTGGAGCGGTACAGATTCGAATCCTGCACTTTCAATGTCCCGCAACACTTTAACATTGGATTGTCTTCTCTAAAACTAATTTTTAAAATGTATAATTACATTTTGGAACATAAAAAATTGATTAAAAAAAAAAGAGAATACTGGAAACTTAATTTTTGAAAACATGTGTACTCCAAAAATTAATTTCTGGAATACATAAATTTGTGTTGCGGAATTAATATTCAGAAAACATATTTATTATTCTATATCATTCTTCCGAAAAAGGTATTTTGAAAAAAAAAATATGCGGAGGTGGCGGTGTATTAGAAAAAACGGGTGTAGTCCAACTACTTTGTGCGATCCATTGGATTGTATTTTCTATCCAAATTGGCCCAAAAATTACACCGTAAAATGAAACAGCTCAGATTTGATTGGATAATGTACGAGTGTAAATATTCTAAGGTAGTATAATTCTTATAAATTAAAATTCTAATCTCAATCATTAAGAATAAAAATTTATGTTTAGAAGAACATAAAGAATTGACAGAGAGTTAAGGTTTGTTTTATTTGTAATATATTTTACTTTTAATTGCAAAATATAAGCCAATTTTAATTTTTGTAGTGTTTCTAAAACTTTATATAGGAAACAATAAGAACAATTGTTTCCCTTACAAATCTGGAAAATAGAAAGTATATTGAAAATAAATTGTAATACTTGTAAATTTAAAAGTGAAAATATAAAATAACATCAGAAAATAGAAAAGAATTCAAACATGTCCTAAAATTCTTAATTGAATTGAAATTTCATTATATAGGACGCAATAAGTCAATAACACAATAATAGCTAAAGGACACTGATAGTGGTTGTGCTTAAAAAAACACGGTGGCAATGGTGGCTTGAATGTCAACAACACTGGTGGTTGAAGAACCTAGCGGCAGCAATGGTTCACGGACACTAACAAAAGCATTAATCAAAGATCGCTAAAGTTGCAATGGTGATCAGAGGTCATTGATAGTTTCCCTTTCATGATGAGTGCCAACGACATTAATTGGTCACCGGCACAAGTGTTGCTGGAGCGTATCAATGGCAATGGTTTATAGGATGTATATAAGCGATGATAATAATGATTATAATAATAACAACATAAAATTTTAATATTAAAATTTACGTTGAGTACTTAAATTTGTTTTTTTATAGCGTAAGTTAATAACTAATCGAATATATCAGAAACTAATTGTTTTCCAATTTCATTAAGTTTTTTTTAACAGCAAAAAAGAACGTATTACTCCCTCCATTCTTTTTTACATGTCGATTTTTTAAAGAAATTTTGTTTCTAATTACTTGTTATTTTCAAAATTCAAGGTCACATTAACTACTCATTTGTCAAATATACTCTTACCTATTTATTATAGAGAGAGAAATATGTACAATGGAGTAATGAATAGTTAAAGATATCACATGGAAAAAGACTAATAATTTTATAAAAAACAACAAAATTTATTGATTATTTTGGTTTGTGTAAAACAAACTTAAACGACAGGTAAAAAGGAATAGAGGGAGTAATAATTAGGAATACTTCAGGGGTATACTCCAACCCATCCAATTTCATTAAGTTACCAAACAAGATAATAGATTTGTATTTTGTCGGAAAAAAGATTGGCCTTGATTCCAATTAAAAAGTTGAATTCTAAAATCTAATTCCATGCATGAAGCTACACCTTATACACATCCAATAAATGATAACTTTTGTAAGAAACTTCCAACATTGGTAGCCTGCGAAAATGATGGACCATAGGATGCTTACAGTGCAGTATCAACTATCTAGAGTATATTACATAATAACGTCCTAACCTATACTACTTGTCCACAGCCAGACAGATACATGTATGTTAGAATATCAGAAAAATATCTGATAATATCTTTAGATTATTTTAGAGTATCTTAGATGATACGTTAGGATTTTATATTATATAAGTTGTTTCCTTATTTAATTAGGATCTTTATAATTATTAGGAATATCCTGTCATGTAAATAGGAATAGAATCTCCTATATTTAATTGTATTTATTGCTTTAAGCCTATATAAAACAGACTCTGCTGTGTAGTCAAAACACACGGTATTCAGCATAATCTCTCTCTTTTCTCTCTATTTCACATGGTATCAGAGCAATCTCTCTGATTTTGTGACCAAAAAAGTACTTCTGCTGCCGGTGGCGGCTAGCCACCAGTGGCCGCCACCGGAAAACGTTTTCCAGCAAGTATTCATATTTTTCTAGCATGCTTTCGCATTCAGTTTACTTCTTCTTGCCTCTATTTTGGAGCAACCTTCCAGTTTTCTTGTCAGCCACCATCAGAACCGCCACTGCCGCCGTCCACCGCCGCTGTCTCCGGCGACGTTTTCGACAGATGACTGTACCATCAGAACCGCAGCACCGAGACCGGCCTACCCCATAAAACCGGTCCTCCGGCGGCATTGTCACGCGCCTCCACGCGCCGTCATTTTTCGGCGCATCTTCTCACTTTTCCGACCGTCGCCGCCGCGCGTGACGGCTCGTCCGGCCAGGCCTTCCATCGTCCGATTCGGTTTTCCATGCTGGTTCCAGATCCGGTCTCTGTTTTCTGTTTCGGACCACGGATACTTCCGTTCCAGTGCAAACAGCCCCGTTTCACTCTCCAGGACGCGTTTCTCTCTCTCTCTCTCTCTCTCTCTCTCCTGTGACTGAAACATGGGATCCTCTACTACCGATGCTTCGAAGTCTATCTTCACCTTTGTTGTCGTATCTTCACCTTTCGTGCAGATCTTCTCCCCTTTCTCTCTCCTGTTTGGCGCATTTTCTCTCTTGACAACTGATCTGGTCAAATCTTTCAAAGGATTCTTGCTGGTTCTGATTTTTGTTTGTCATGCCTTCTTTTCTCACTAATGGATCATAGCAATGGCTTTTCTTCCCACCGACGATTATTCCGGTAGTGTCTCTTTTCCCATATATGAACCATGTTAGTGGTGACTTCTTTTCCCATCGATGACTATTCTGGTGGTGTCTTCTCTTCCCATTGACGATCATCTCGATGGTGACTTATTATGGCTATGACTCACACTAGTCCAGCTCGTCTTCATCCCAGATGCACTGACCTCGTCTTTATCCCAGAAATAGTTGTCAGACTTGGTTTCAAGTTGAAAGTCCCCAATATTATTGGTTTGAAGTTTCCAAATGTTGTTTTGAGAAAGGTCGGACCTTGCTTTACTTCACTGCTTGCCAATAAATTTGTTTCAGGTTGATGATTGTTCCAGTTATCTGGCTAAGCTATCTTTGTAGCAATTCTCTCCGGCTTCTCCAACATCCCTGAGTTGTCTTCCCAATCATGGTGGAGCTCAATTTTCATGTTTTGTTGATTTTTATTTCATGAAAAATGCGCTATTTTCTTGTAACAAGCTAAAAGCTTAGTAAACTTTAGCTTGAGGAGGAGTGTTAGAATATCAGAAAAATATCTGATAATATCTTTAGATTATTTTAGAGTATCTTAGATGATACGTTAGGATTTTATATTATATAAGTTGTTTCCTTATTTATTTAGGATCTTTATAATTATTAGGAATATCCTGTCATGTAAATAGGAATATAATCTCCTATATTTAATTGTATTTATTGTTTTAAGCCTATATAAAACAGACTCTACTGTATAGTCAAAACACACAGTATTCAACATAATCTCTCTCTTTTCTCTCTATTTCACAATCTATATATATAAGGTGAACTTCCATTCTTAATATGCCAAGACATTGAAAATATTATATAAATGCATGCCATTTTCTGGTTTTCTGAACAAACCAGCTAGCTAGCTAGCTAGGACATTAGCTTCCTTTTGTTCCCGTGTTGTTTCCAAAGACCGAAAGGCTAAGTAAGCTAGATTAAAAAAACGGTTATAAAGTTGGTAACGGGTAAGGTAGAGAGGATGCATAACAAACAGCCAAAGCACAGCCTTTTGGAGTTATTGGTGTAGGGTCCTATTCCCTTCATAGTGTTGGAGTTTCTTAAATGGACAAAAGTAGACCATGGATCTGTTACTCACACCATGGCCCCATCCACCTCTCCATAAACCGCACAACCTTTAACTTGTCTACTCAAATTTCATAACTAATTAAAGCTTCTTGTATATGCATGATCCTAACACTTCCTCTTCTAGCAATTAAGCTCTAGGTCCATCTACCACCCTTCTCATCCAGAGAGAGATCAGAGAGAGAGAGAGAGAGAGAGTTAATTCCTTCTCATTTTAATATATATACCAGTGGAGACAGACACTTTCCATATTTTTTTAATTATATTTATATGAAAAACTAATGAGATTTAAAGCTTTCATTTATCACAATATATTCTTATCACATCTTTACCATTTATTAAATTATTAAATTTTAATTTAAATCTAATTGAATAAACTACTAAATGTTTAAAATATTTAACCAATTATCTTTCAGATGTTAAATTTGAATTTAAAATTTTAGTTGAGTGAAAGGAAAAATATGGTACCAAAAAAATACTGCACCAAAAGTGCTAGTTAACAAAGATAATTGCCTTTATATATAGATGTTACAGATTCAGCAGCTAATTATGATTAAACAAAAGTAATGGTCTAATGGATCATGCATGCACCATTTACAACTCCGCTTAATCAATTTCTACACTTGAAATATTCAAAATGACATAATTAATTAATGGATGCTACGAATACAGGAGATGAAACAAAGCAATATACATATAACATATATATCTGATGTAGTGGTTAATTAATTAAAATATATAGATAACATATATATAATATAATATACCGTTACTGCCTTATCTGGTCAAGAATAAAATGTGGTTAAGCTAGCTAGCAACGTGCTTCCTGTGATGTTGTTGGAAGGGAGGAGGAAGGTTTGGCGTGGAGAAGAAAGAGAGAAGCCAGATCGTCGACGGGTACTTGAAAGAACTCTTGTTGATGAGTCGAAGGTGCAGCAGTTAAATTCGTCCTTCTTGCTACCCTTGGTTTCTTTGGAGCTGGTGGACAAACCAAGGGCAAATTGGTCCTTAATGGTGATGTGGGTGTGCGGCACTGCTGCCATTCTTGTTCCTCCTTTGTTGTCTCTACTAGATCGGATACTTCTGTTCGTTGACCGAAGGTTCTGGTTGTAGG
The DNA here is from genome assembly GCA_037113605.1 of Calophaca sinica. Classification (NCBI taxonomy): domain Eukaryota; kingdom Viridiplantae; phylum Streptophyta; class Magnoliopsida; order Fabales; family Fabaceae; genus Calophaca; species Calophaca sinica. Next base: position 12,864,313 of record CM073731.1, read on the forward strand.
AACGGTTCGTATTGTTGGTATAATTGGCCGAAATTCGTCTAAGATTTCCAGACCCATTTGCCGACAAAGGAGGGAATAATAAGAAAGAGATTATAATAGTAGTAGCAGCAAATTGGTGGTTTTGTGAGGGAATAATATTTTCCCAAGGCGTGCAGAGAGAGATTGAGAGGGTGATGATGGGAGGTGCTGAAAGAGAGACAGATATATGAGAGAGAAGAGAGAAAGAAAGTGAAGGTGGAGGATGGGAAGGTGGGGTACAGATGGGAATGATAATGACCAATAATAAAAGTATTAATAAATTAAGCAAAGAAAGAGAAAAAAAAAGGAGGGAGGGGGGACTCTTTATGTGGATTTATTAATTTGCACTTTTACGTACCTAATCAAAGTGGTTTTGGTATGAAGACTTTTGCGGAATAGGCTTGTAACGAGAGAGCTACTAATCAGTAGGGGGGTTATTTCAGGTAATCATAATGCATGCTGTGTTTTATGTTTTCGGGAGAACGAAACTGTGAGTCATTTGTTTTTCACATGTCCATTTGCTCACAATGTGTGGAACACCATTTTTTCATGGCTTGGTTGGTGCGGGGTGTGGCACTGGCATCCTGTGGATAACTTTCTACATTTTGCACTCGGATTTCGTGGAAAGAAAGCTAAGAGGACGAAATATTTGATTTGGTGTACTGTTACTTGGTGTCTATGGGGGCTGAGGAACAGAATTATGTTCAAGGGAGATAAGGCTGAATTTTCTGGGTTGATTGCTCAAATCAAACAACTTTCTTGGAGCTGGTATTTAGCAAGAGCAGGGAAAGAATGCCCTTGGAGATTCTCTGACTGGTGTGTTAATCCAATGGGTTGTCTATAAGGTGAGGAGGGAGAGCAGTGTATTTTATGGAGGATTGTTAGTGTTGGTGGCGGTTTTGGTGGTTCAAGGGGTTACATGATGCGCACCTTTGACTGCTGCAGTGGTTGTTAGCGGAATTCAGATGGAACTTTGGGATTACATGGTGTGGCATGTTGGATTTCTTAGTGTATTGCTGCAGAATTTTTATTGCAGAATTTTATTTATGGTTTTGGTCAAGTCTGCTGGTATGATGTGATACATCTGTGGTCTGCAGCAGGTGGTGATGCTGGCACTTCTTTTTTTTACGCTGCTAGTTTTTCCTTGTGTTGGCCAGTTACAAGCTTGGTGGTTGGGTGTGGTGCACCAGATTGCCGCAGCCCAGTGAGATTTGTAGTAGCCGAGTGGTATATGTCTTTTTCTATGGTGAATTTTATGCTGCTGGTTTTTTATTCTTGTGATGGATGGTTGCAAGCTTGGAGTTGTTTGTTCTGTACCAGAAGGTTGCACCTGTGGTTTGTTGGTGTAGTTGCCGATTGTACATTCACTCTTTCTATGATGTATGTTGGTTTCTCTTCCATGGTGTGGGGTTTGGGTGGTGTACTCTTTTTCCTCTCTTGGTCTTTTTCCCATTGGGTTTTGGCTTTGAGAGGTTTTAACGAGGCACTCCCTCCCCCGAACTTTTGTAAATATGGGTTCGGAGTACCCCTTGTACTCCCCTTTTTAATATATTTCTTTGCTTATCAAAAAAAAAGTGGTTTTATATGTTTGTTTGTGGATTAAATATTTTATATGTTTGTTTGAGGTTTAAATATGTCATATATGTACCTAACACATGGACAAGTGTCACATTAGAGACTATTTTAATAGTTTATTTTTCGTATAGAGACTATATTTATAAGCTTTTAGTCATTGTTTTTTACCATGACTGTTTTAATATTTTTTTCATTTAAGGACCAAATTAAGAATTTATGTCACGTATAGGGACCGCGAATAATTGTTTTAAACAGTTAATGCCGTTAGAAAACGTGGTTAGACGGCAGTGACTAAATTAAGAATTTATGCACATGTAGGGACTGTTTTAATAACTTTTTTCGTATAGTGACCAAATTAAGAATTTATGTCACGTATAGGGACTAAAACATTATTTTAACCTTAATTTTATTATTAAAAAAATATTTTTTTTGACGGAATAATTAATTTTTTCTAATCCAGTATTGTAATTAGGTCTTTGACTCCATTAGACACCTCAGGGTATCCCAAGGCTTAGACAACTTTGGGTCTGCGATGAATTTAATCTGTGAGTCTATAGCGGAACGTTCAATTTTTTCGCACGAGATTGGACTGTCTTTCAACTGGGTGACTCCAGAATCGAACTCGGGTTCTTTACTTAAGAGAGAGTGATGTTTATTTTTTTTCACACGGAGTTGAGCTACTTAAAGGATTGGATTGGACTAATGTAAGTGGTTATTATGAAAGTTTAAATTAATGTTTTTAAAATATTCAAACAATTTTAACAATTATTTTTAATTTTTATTTTAAAAATTAAATTGATGAAAACTCAAGTATTTAATTTAAGGATAAAAATTTAGAGCCTTTTTTTTAATAGAAAAAAGAGTACAAGTTGAAAGAGTTATTAAAAAGGACAAAAGTGAAAAACTGAGTAAAAAGGAAAAAATAGAAAAATGGTAATAATATAGCAAAAGCAAAGGAAAAAAGCAAAGCATGTTGCTGCTGTTGTTGTACGTGTGTGAAAGTGAGTGTTACAAAGTTAAAAAGACATGCAGATGCAGTACAGCCTTTGTTCTGACACAGAGGCAGAAAATTCGCTGCTCATGATGTGGTCGCCCAGCCACACTCCACTTCTACCGGGCCTCTCTTCTCCAGTTCTCACCTGCGCCTCCACTTTGCTTTGCTTTTCCTCTTTCAATCAACCACATTCTTTTCTTTTCTTCTTAATTTGAAAATCAACTTATATATCGTTGCCCTCCGATATTCTTGTTTTTGTCTGGTTAATGTCCTCACAAATCACAATTACGTTCTTGCATAATATTGGATGATGGTACATATATGTTTAGTGTTAAAAATTTAAGACGCTTATAAATAATATCGATTAAATAATGCTTCAACATTGATCAAGAGCAAGATTTCATTTTCAATATAATGCAAGATTGCATTATATTATTAAATAATGTAGATGGAGTTAATTTGTAAATTGTTTAGCTCAATTCTTAGCAGGTTAAATGATATTTTTCAAACTGGAAATGTGGCTTGAAAAATTATGTAATTGATGGAATATTATTTAATAATATATAGGGTCAAACAATGCAATTGAAGGATTAGGCATGGGATATTCTTTCTCTGGTAAAATTTAATTAACTCCTATAGGTGAGTACAAAACAGGACACTTTACTAGCTGCTTGGCAAATCCCAAAGATACCATAAACACATTTTAAGCATTTCGAGCTTCTACATTAGGATACTGATCGCGCCCCTCTTTCTGGCATGACTATTAACGCATTGGATAAAACTTATATTCAATGTTTTAGACACTGTTTTTATTGTTCTAAACACAAAAGGGCAATTATTTTTACTTAGCAATTACAAAAATACAGTTTTATATTACACCTATTGGGACAGTTTGATACAAGTGTTGTATTTTTAGTGAGGAACAGAAAGAACAATAGGAAAAGAACTGTGTCTAAGTTTTCTCCTAACGCATGACATATTTGTACCCTTACACTACTGTGGTATACAATAGATAGTATACCTCGAATCATCCACGGTAACTAACTAGGCCCCAGAATCATCCATGACTATTAACACATTGGATAAAACTTATATACAATGCTTTAGACACTGTTCTTACTATTCTAGACACAAAATGCCAGTTATTTTTACTAAACAGTTACAAAAAGACAAATTTATATTACATTTATTGGGACAGTTTGATACAAGTGTGTTATATTTTTAGTGAGGAATATGAAGAACAGTAAGTAAAGAACTGTGTCTGAGTTTTCTCCTAACACATTACATATTTGTACCCTTACACTACTGTGTTATACAATAGATAGTGTATCCCCGAATCATCCATGGTAACAAACTAAGCCATCTCATTTTTTCTTTCTTTCTATACATATTCAGCTACTCCTCCAAGTAATTAAATCAAGATCCCAATCAAGCTTAATGATAATCAATTGTTTGTCATATAATGTTAAGCATAGGGGTGTCAATTTCCATCCGTGTGTGGGAATCCTTGTGGGGACTGCCCAATTTGGGGCCCCGCAGGAGAGGAATTTCTCCCCGTGGGGACAGGGATGGGGGACAAAATCCTCCGTGGGCAATTCGAGGATAGGGACGGGGGACCATACCCCCCGCCCCGTAGGGTCCCCATCCCCGATAATACTACTTATATACCCCTAATATGTGTGAAAATATCATAAATACTAATAACATTTTGGTCATTTTTTTTAGTTAAGAAAAACTAAAACAAATAAAAAAAAAATTAAAACTATATCGGTCTTTTCTTTTGTGTCTGTATGTGACTCAGTGACTGTGAACAAAAGAAGAGAAACAACCCTAGATCTGCTGGTCTCTACTAAAACTAGATCGGTCTTTTTCCACGTTTACATGAGCTTTTATAATGTTTATTGAAAATTATATTTGTACTATTTGAGTTTGAACTTGTTATAATTTTAAATTTAAGACTTTTTCACCTTTATATTTTTTTTTTCAATTTTATTAGATTTTAGTTTATATTTTTGAAAATTATTTACAAATTTTTAGGGTACTAATGGGGATCCCCGAGGATCTGCGAAGATGGGGACATGGGAAATCTGGGGCATCCGCTCTGCTCTGTTAACATCCCTAATTAAGTAGCAATTTTTTTCGTAAGCCAATATAATTTTATTAAAATAAATATCTAATTGTGACACAAAATTAGAAGGATGAAAGTAATGATTGCAAAAGTAAAGATAAAAGTAATTTTATTACTAATATGTCGATCATATGATCCTTGTCCAAAGCATTGCAGACAAATTAAAATGCAATTAGAGTAGCCCCTAAAGAAGGAGCAAATTTTTATCTATATCTATATCATCTACATTTACAGCACTAGGACACCTCACTGAAATATTAAAGGCTGCTATATCATTTACTTAGGACTCCAAGTCTCCATTATAATTTATAATTTATAAACATGGATGCCACAATATATATTGAGCTGTAATCTTTAAAAGCAACATCCTCTCCTCTTCAATTCCTCATTTGCCATTGAAGACTAAGAGGGTATTTGTTTCAATATCCTTCTTAACACATTCTTGGGAATATATTTTTAATTACTATACCTACTATATTTCTGGGAATATTAAAATAAAGCTTGTCAAATACTTTTTTTCTAGAAATACCTGAGATTATGATTCCAGTCATTGTATTCCTAGGAATATTATTCCCGAGAATGAATTTACCAAACAACCCCCCCGACTTTGTCTTTTCGTGCATGCATGTCTCATGACAAATAAAAGTGGAAATAATCTTTCTTTTTCTTTGAAAAGGCAAAAGAGTATATTAACCGGGGAGTACTAGAGGTGTTCCACAGGTACAACAAGACACCAAAAACAAGATGCAACCCACTAAAAACAAAAGCAAGGCCACACAATTATCTCCTATTTATATAATCAATTGGGTGTGAAAATAATCATATATATCGCATTCCTATCTGCTCAGAGAGTAGTGTTATCAATTGGAGTTTCACATTGGATAGTGATATGACTATAAGTGGAGGACAATCATCACCCCTTGAGCTAGTTTTTATGGTTGAGTTATGTTAAAAACCAAAATTCTAAGATTACCCATTACAATCCAAATGATAGAAGCTTTGCTTTAGATCCAAAACAAATAATCGTATAGGCCGCAATAAGAAACCAATGCGGCCAAACACACATGATTATTTGGCTTAGAAGAAACATGCATGGTTTGTGCGCTGTTAAAAGTTACTACTTCCGTTCCTTTTTACTCATCTTTTAAGGGTGTTTTACACAAAATAATGAAACTAATAAATTTTGTTGTTTTTGATAAAGTTATTAGTTTTTCCTATAATATCCTTGATTGTTTATTATCCATCACACTTATTTCTCTTTCTACAATAAATAATTAAGGGTATAATTAAAAAACAAGTAATTAATTTAACCTTAAACTATTAAAATAATAATTAAAAAGGAATAAATTTCATTTTAAAAACCGACAAGTAAAAAGGAATGAAGGGAGTATAACTGGAATTAAAATTAATATGTATATTTGTCTTGAACGTACGCAACAATAAATATTTAATTAATATTTGAGTAATAATGGATGGAAAGCTATATACACTGGGATTGCCAAGACATGTGAAAAGATCACTCTTGCATAAATTGGAGGAAAATGGAATCGGAAGAGAATCTGGGTTTGGTTTACAAATTCTAAAGGAAAATATTTGTCAAAGGAGAGAGAAATTAATACGTGATATGATATGATAGTGTTGGGATGGCACTGGTTATATATTCTCCATAGTAAAATGTCACACTAAATATTCAACTTAATCGATCATTTATCAAATGTATTCCCATCAACTTCAAAAACTCAGATTCATTACACAACACTTTAATTAGGTTAATTTTTGTTTTTTAATTTTGTTTAGGTGTATATAATATATATAGGTGTTGGCTAGCTTTCTGTTTCTGCTTTTACATAGATCTTCTATAAAATAAAATAAAATAAACTAAAATATCTCAAAAGGGAACTGATGAATAATATGTAGAAAAAGTCCTAAATGTAAACTTTGTAATTGATTATTAATTGGTAGAAATAGTCAATATAAGGCAGCATTGATGCCTTCTTCATATATTTCCTCTGAATTAATCATAGAAATCCCCAATAGAAAGCTTTCTTGTTCTTTTTTTTTTTTTGACTCATTTTACACTCTCGTTGACATCCACAACCCCCTTTAAATTATTCTTTGGTATAGGTAGCAGTCTATATGGCAGCGCCATATTGCATGCCCAGGTAAAATGTAACTCCAACACTCCTTTTAGTAGGACACGTTAATTCCATATAAGAACGAGTTTCTCCAAAAGTGGGATATGTGGCGGTTTTGAAGTCCATTTTCTTGCGTCACGGATAAGCATCCTATGCGAAGAATTGAAAGAATATATAGGACCTGCTTGGTCACTAGTGCCTATTATATTGGTAGGCCGCACATCGTAGTCTCACTAACTCATTATCAGAGAGGCGTGAGCCTCTAATCAACAAGATAGATGAGGAATTGGTGATTTCAAAATTGATGAACAAGTCTAACCAACAAGGAATCCGATGGATTTTGTCATTATGTGCAATTAGATGGAAGATGGTTCCATTTGCTTAGATATTATAATATTCTTTTGTATGATTTGTCATGTTTCAAACTCATCACATGCATTTCACACTCGAAGCTCTAATCTAATCTAATAAATAACATTGATTTTGGTGGGCCATGGGCCACCATCTTCTAAGATGATCTTCACATGGTTTCGCTTTGTTTGAGTATTATTTTAGTAGATTTATTTTCATATTTCAAAAACAAAATCAATTTGTTAATTAGAAGTATATAAAGTTTGATTTCTCAACAGTGAAAAGTTTTATTTAAGAAAAAATAATTTATCAATAAAAATTTTAAATATAGTTTATTATTTATTATGTATATACACATATTTTAATATATAACCGTCACTACAAGGTACTTAAAATTTAGCAATATTTTAACAATGTTGCTAAATCATGAAATAATGTTATGATCATTTGAATTTAGCTACCTTTTAGCAAGGTTGTTTTTAGCAAACATTTTAGCTAGTGTTGGATAATGCTTATGTTGCTAAATTTTTCTCTATAGTAACATTTAACCGTTAATTTTTAAATTAATGGCTATAGATATTTATTTTTCTCTCTAGAGTTAATTAACTTTTCATTTTAAATAAATCAAATTCTTAGTTGATAATATTACCAGCTAAATATCAAACACTATAAAAGAAATAATGATTGTTATTCTGAACCCTATTATATAATCAGTGTAATATATGCAAGTCATTTTTAATTTCAAAATATTATTATTAATTTTTTGTATATTGACATTGAAGTGCTAAGATGAATATAATTATTATTATGATCATTATTATACAACGATATTTTTTGTTAAGATATTTTCATTTATACACACGTTAAAAGCATATTCATACATGTACCAAAAAAAAAAAGCATATTCATACAAAACTATGAATTCTATTGAAAACGAAAAGTAATATTAGCATTAGCTCGGTTCCATTAACATTATTTGCCAATCTGATTCGCGATCTGGACACCGTGCTATCCATTTGATCAAGCGGAGATACTCCTACCTACACCTATATGGAGCTATTGCTGAAAATATCCAACGATATGGTGGTTTCATAATCGTTGATCATTGTCTGTTAATTCATATATGTTCTCACTTCTCACGCAAGGGGATTAATATTTGTTTAGCCATCAAATATTCTGTAAACTACTTATGGCTAAACAAGGAGTTGTTTCAGATGCTTAATAACCTGTTGGCCGTTTTAAACTAATCAAGTCATTTACTGATTACCGTTGTTTACAAAAAAAAAAAAAATTACTGATTACCGTTCGACTGCACCGTTGTTTAAAGTGGCAACTACGTACTGGGATAGATACGGAAAAAACATGGCTTGATAAGATCCAGCTTCAATACTAATATCGTAATTCTTAAAGACATGAACCAGTTAGTTACTTGTTTGGTTGGCATAGTTGTGTTGCTGTGTTTGTAGTCAAAGGCTCATTACCATCATAAACAAAAGATGACTCTGGTCGTAAATACGTTAAGAGTTTTTACTTTTTAGGACGGGAACTTGTTCGTGCTAGGAGGGAGCTTAGTGCTCTTCGGCATCAATGCTCCAATATTCCCACCAGAGTTGTTGTTAGAAAATAGGGATAATTGTAATGACTCGGATCTAGTGCTACCGCACGACTTATGTCAAATGTACCTTATTCTGACCTCGCTGGGGTGGGAGGCGTAGGAAGGCTGGGCTTGCATTGATCTGGCATGCGGTGATTTGGGTTATTTGGGAGATACGAAATCTGAGAATCTTCTTTGATAAGGTGACAGAGCGGGCAGCCCTTCTTGAGAAAATCAAAGTGATTTCTTGGAGGTTGTTGTTGGTAAGGGAGAGATCGCATATTTGTCTCTTCTATGAGTGGTTCGCTGACCCTTTAAGCTGTTTGTCTAGGTGATGGGGAACTAGGTACAACTTAAGAGGTGTGTCAATTGGGACTTTTGTTTCAAGAGGTATTGGGTTGGAGTACCCCTTGTACTCAGTTTGAAGGGTTTGAGTGCCCCTATTACACTCGTTGTATAAGGGTTGGAGTATCCCTGAAATACTCCTAATTAATTAATATTATATTCTTTTTTGCCGTTAAAAAAAATCTAATACTCAAGTTAGCATTAACATTTGTGTAGCATTTTCGTATATTAAGGAGTTAGAGCGAGTATCCTGACCTTCAAGACAATATCTTACAAATAAAAACCATTATTAGAGACTAATTGTCAAGACAAGTGTAGCACCAATTTTTTTTTTATTTTTTTTTTGATAAGCAAAAAAGATGTATTAAAAAATGGAGTACAAGGGGTACTCCGAACCCATATTTACAAAATGGTCTAGGGAGGAAGTGCCTCATTAAAACCCCTGACGGCCAAAACCCATTGGGAAAAAGACCGAAAGGGGAAAAAGAGTACAACAACCAACCCTAGCAAGGCCAAACAACGTGTACTATTACATAAACGCACGGCAACTAAAGGGAGGAAATGCAAATTCAACCCTTGTAAGTCCCAGCTACACCAAGCAAGATCAGCCAAAATGTAAATAATGCCCTCCAACGACCATGATAAACAGCCCACAGCAGCAGCAGCACATGATGCAACACCTAACAGTAGCATCATCAAAGTTTAAGACATTGAATAGGATTCATACACCAATTAGAAAAAATAAAGTTTCTCTTACGGCCTTTCCTAAAGATAAACCACCCCCATGAACTATGTTTGATTTGAGCCAGTAAATTGCTAGCATCCTTACCCTCATCTCTAAAAATGACCGGATTTCGAAGGTTCCAGATATTCCAAACAACAGCCAACCAAATCAGATATCTCACTTTGCCAAGTTTCTTACCCCGGACAAAGTTCCCAAATTGTATAAAATGCTCCAGACAATTATCTGACAAAGCTCCATCAACCCCTAACCAATTCAAGACTGCACTCCAAATACCAAGTGAAAAAGTGCAAGAGAAGAACAAGTGATCTCTATCCTCATTATGCAAAGAGCAAAAAACGCACATCACAGCTTGAGTACCAAGATCAAAACCCCTCCGTTGTAATTGATCGCAAGTGGGTAACCTATTGAGAAATAACCTCCAAGCCATGAACAAAATCTTAGAAGGCACAGAAGTATTCCATACCTTTTTTAAAATGTTGTCCAACTCAGAGTTGCGTTCTCCACTGAAAGGCACCTGTAACAAATTGTTGTATGCAGACCTGACCGTAAACCGGCCACCTTCCTCAAGTTTCCAAAGCCATTCATCATCCGTGTCTTGCTTTGGAGATACCCTGTTCAGGATATCGTTTAATGCTTGAACTTGAACTTCTTCCCAACCGAATATCCTCCGGCGCCAAGCGACACTCCACTGCCAACGATCATCAACCCAAGCCCCCAAGTCAGAGACAGAAGCCTCCTTATTTGCTGCAGCCGAATAAAGACGCGGAAATAGATCCATTAACTTTCCTTCGTTTGACCAATCAACAGTCCAAAAACAAAATTCCGAGCCGTTACCAAGTTTTGGCTGCACCAAGTCAAGAAACCAGGCCGAGTCATGAGTCACGAGATCCCTCCACCATAACGAAGATGTCGGGCCAGCAGTATACAGGCCTAATCCATTACCAGTGATGTTACCATATTTATGCGATAGCAGCTCATACCAAATTGCCACTTTATCATTTAAAAACCTCCACTTCCATTTAGCCAGCAAACTTCTATTGAATAACTCCAGGTTCTTAATCCCCAGACCACCCTGATCTTTCGGAAGACAAATTTGCTCCCACGCTACCCAACTAATCTTTTTGGACTCTGCACTACCTCCCCACAAAAACTTCCTTTGCAAAGCAACTAGAACCTTGAGGACTTTCTTTGGCACTTTGTAAAAGGAAAAGAAGTATAACGGTAAGCTAGATAACACTGAATTAATCAAAGTAACTCTACCTCCAAAAGATAATTGTCGACTCTTCCAGGTAGATAGTCTTCGCTTAAAGGAGGAAATCACTGGCCTCCAGGTAGCTTCTTTCCTCGGATCCACCCCAATTGGGATACCCAGAAACTTGAACGAATTATTTCCTATTGCACATCCAAGGAATGTCGAAGCAGCTAACAGGAAGCTCTCCTCGACATTTATGCCAATGAGGTTACTCTTGGAAAAGTTTATACTTAAACCAGATACAAACTCAAATCCTCTCAAAAGAGTCTTCATACACCAAACATTGTCCCAAGAATCCTCCCCAACAAGAATTGTGTCATCTGCATATTGAAGAATCGGATATGAAGTTTGCTCACTCACCTTATACTCTTTGAACCACCCAATATCCACTGCCTGTTTCACAAGACCAGCCAGCCCCTCAGCTGCTATGAGGAAAAGAAACGGTGCCAAAGGGTCACCTTGTTTTAAACCCTTTTGCATAAGAAATTCATCCGTCGGGCTTCCGTTCACCAAAACTGAGACTGAGTTCGATGAAACGCATGACATCATCCACCTTCTCCATTGTTGGTTAAATCCCAATCTTGTCATCATGTAGTCCAAGTAACTCCAAGATACCGAGTCGTAAGCCTTTCTAAAATCAACCTTCAGCATCAAGCACTTCTGTTTTCTTCTCTTCACCAAATCCAATACTTCATTTATCGTTACCACGCCATCCAGAATTTGTCTACCAGGTAAGAAAGCCGTTTGACACTTAGAAATAACCTTGTCCAACACCTTCTTCAATCTTGCAGCCAACAGCTTAGACAGAATCTTGTAGATGCTTCCTATAAGAGAAATTGGACGAAAATCGTTAAGTCCTTGTGGGCTATCTTTCTTAGGGATTAAAGCTATGAAGGAAGCGACCATAGCTTTGGGGAGATGAGCTAAACTGTAAAATTCCTGCATAAAAGAGGAAACGTTAGATTTAATAGTCTCCCAGCAAGTTTTAAAGAAGTTGAAGTTGAAACCATCCGGGCCTGGGCTCTTGTTTCCATCACAACTCCAAACCGCCTCTTTGATTTCTAAATCCGAGAATGGCGCCAAAAGAAAATCATTATCTTCAGCAGAGATTTGTGGGAAATTAATGCCATCCAACACCGGACGCTTCCACGAAACCTCAGAAAAGCTATCCTTAAAATGTCGCTTCACTTCCTGTTTTACCTCCGCCACCTCCTCAATCCATTCATCCCCAATATTCAAAGCTGATATCCCGTTTCTCCTTCTCCATGTTTTGATACAATTATGAAAATATTTTGAGTTACAATCACCTTCAAGAACCCACTTTGCCCTTGATTTTTGAGCAAGGAGGCTTTCCTTCATATGCACCTTTTGCCAAAACTCCGTAGAGACGAGCCTTCTTCTTTCTGCATCCGCCACACCCCCACCCGCTACCACCTCATCTAGATGATTCAACTCATCCACCACCCTATCAATTGATAACTCCATGATAACAAACACTTCTTTGTTCCACTTCTTTAACTTCTCCTTAAGAAACTTCATTTTCTCTTTCAAGATAAACCCCTGCCTCCCCTCAATAAAATGTTCCAGCCAGCTCTCCTTGATAAATGACAAGAATTCCTTATGCTCAATCCAACAATTGTTGAATTTGAAAGGTTTTGGCCCCCAATTTTTATTTGCAGTCTTCAGCCATACCGGACAGTGGTCGGAAATGTCTCTCTTGCCAATCCACTGAGCCTCTATCTTCCATTCAGAAATTAAATCGTCATTAATCAAAAAACGATCAATTCTACTCATAGAACACCCATCCCTGCTGAACCATGTGAATTCCTTACCCAAGTGTGGACAATCTATCACCTCCATTTTATCAATGAACTCACGAAATTCCTCCATCTCCCTCGAATTCACTGTGACCCCATTCTTCCCTCTCCTCTCGCTACTTGACAATACTGCATTAAAATCACCTGCAAGGCACCATTTACCTTCCATGAAACCATATTTTGACATCAGCAATTCACTCCACATCTGCCTCTTCCCCTCCATACTACAAGGAGCATATATATTGACTACATACACAACAGAATTATCCTCTTGTTCAATGCACAGCCCAATAAAACCAGTACCAGAAAAATGAAATTTAACAATAAAGAGCCCTTCTTTCCAAATGGTGAGCAAACCCCCTGATAATCCAGCAGATGGTTTAGCTATCCAAGAGACATCAGACCCACCCCACAAATTTTGTACCAACAGGTTATTAATCAACTCCATTTTTGTTTCTTGGAAAAGACAACAAGAAAAATTACCTGACCTTACTAGGCCTCGTATCCTTCTCTGTTTTACCTTATCTCTCAGCCCTCTAACGTTAAGTGTAAGAATCATTAAACCTGTACTTTGTTGTTCTCCTTCTTGTTTTTTGCATCTAAAAGAGCGTTTTCCATCTCCTTAATTTGCTCAATATATACTGCATCAGATTCTTCCCCTCCAATCCCCAATTTCTGCGCCCCACTCCAAACCTGAGTAGCCTTCTTCATGGCTTGTCTATCCCAAAAAATATTGTTGCAATTTCTGAAATTGGAAGATGAAAGGGAGTCGCAACACAAGATGGAGCCGCCAGAAAAGTGTGATGAATGGGTAGAGGAAGTTGGTTCTGGTTCGACAACGTCGAGCGACTCAGGCTGTCGAGTTGGTTCTCGTTCGACAACGTCGAGCGACTCAAGCTGTCGAGTTGGTTCTCGTTCGACAACGTCGAGCGACTCAGGCTGTCGAGTTGGTTCTCGTTCGACAACGTCGAGCGACTCAGGCTGTCGAGTTTTTTGTTTCTTTCTCAGCGTGATGTTAGAGAGGCTGATCAATGCAGTGGGTTGATGGCTTGCTCCAAGAGTATTATCAACCGGCCCATTCTGTACGTCCATCCCAATACCTGAGGATTGGGCCTCTTCAGAGTTATGTGATGCACGCATATCCGGAATTGCAGCGATTTCATTGAACCGAGGCGGTGCCACCTCGGGCGTGCCTTCATGATTAACTAAGTGACACCCTATATCCTTGCAAGCTTCCCCTTCCGCAACGCCAGCTGGCTCGTGGACATTCCGATTCTGCATGACATTGAATGTGCCATTAGAATTTTGATTTGTACTCGGATAATTCCAACCCTCATGATTTACCCTATCATCAGTTTCCTTATTATTAGCAGCCCCATTATTGATACCATCAATTGCATTGAATGCTGCTATCTCGGCAATAATGGTAGCCATCCTCTCCCCAACTCCATCGTCCTCCTCATCTACCGCCTGGGCATGGCCGCCGCCGTCGTCGTTAAACAAATCATCGCCGAAAATATCAGAATCGGATTCAAAACCCTCATTGCTTTTGACCATTATTTGAAGGGGGCCATACCAATCTTCAAGGATCTTGATCGAGAACAACTCTCCATTTATGGTTGCCGTCACCACCCGGTTCACCACATCATGGATCTTTGTTCTGTATAGCACTCTGGCCACATCAATAGAGCGTTTTTTCATTGTGTTGTCATCGGTGCAAATGAACTGTCCAAACGGCGACACAAGTTTTTCGAAGAATTCCGTGCACCATGCATGAACAGGAACCCCGTAGCATCGCAGCCATGCTACTCTCTCGTTGTCAACATCCTTTGTGCTCCATGGTCGAAGTTCTTCGAACCATTCCAACAGCCACTCCTTTGCGTTCTCAGCCAGAGATTGTATGTCCCCCTCCTCACTAGATTCCATGAGAACCAAATTTGCACCCATAGGCGTGATCTTGATGTGATAAATACCCTGACGGTGGAATTCTTCTTGAATTTGGTAAGTCTGGCCAGGATGCACCATCTTCCCTACCATCATATTTTTCAGATTCTTGATAACCGCCTCCTCCACCTGATACTCCACCTCACAGGTATCAACTTGCCTTCCCTTCGCTCTCCATACCTCCTTCATTCTATTCCTTGGGCCACCCTTTTTTTGAAAGGTCTGATTCCCTTGTCCTCTAGGATACGTTCTCCGTGGTTGACCTATTCCAACCGCTTGGGCGTATGAAGTATACTGTTTTATCGGAGCCGTTTTACTGCATTCACCCTCCTCACAATTATCCTCCTGCTTTTGAGAACCAAGGGGCAATCCCTGTGATGCGGTTGTCCGATTGTCGTTTCTTCTCCCCACAGGTGGATCTGCTATGTTTCTCAAGGGTGCACCAACAGCTTTCCTTTGTCTATTGACATAGAACCTAGCAAAGATCTCTCGAACCTAGGTAGGTTAACAAAGATCTTCTTGATGCCAATGATGATGTTGTCAAGATAAATAGCGAACCTTTCCGGGTCTTTCACGCCAGCAAATCTCGCAAAGCCAAATCTGTTGCCTAACATGTTCTTTTTGTTTGGTATGATAACCTCAGATATGTCACCGTACTTGCGGAACAGCTCCCACATCTCCTTGGCACCAAAATTCTCAGGTATCTGGGTGAAGTAAAATGTTGTTATTCTATCATTTTTATGCTTGTTCCTAGCTGTGGAAACATCCGCATGGTTACGTGCTCCGCCGTAGTTTCTTTTTCTCCTAGTCACAGTTTGCCACTCCCCACCTACTCCATCCTCTCTCTCCTCCCTCTCTCTCTCATCTCTCTCCTTACTACTCTCTCTCATCTCCCACACTAACACTTGATAAGCATAATGTTTTGCACCAATTTTATTTTTATGTATTTACTTGATATTGACATTGACAATAATTAATATGTGCAACATTAATGAGATATGTCAAGCTTGTTGAGATGACATGGTAGGGTTCCAAGTTACCCTATCTCCTATGCTTACTTGCATCAAACAAGATGGTACTCAAAAAGGATAAAAACGACACATCATATAATTTCCCGAGATCGCACATTGTATTGCAAAATTATCTAATTTTTAAAAAATTACATCAAAAAGAAATTTTTTCAGACACACAGAGAATAATTAATTGGGTACATGAAGTTCTTCTAAGCATCTGATTCTGATCTCAGTGGGAAGCGACCATTTCCCTCATAATTGATCAAGTGTGATAATTTATTTTTTGTAACTCAAAAAGCTATTGTTTTTTTCTTGATTTAAAAAAATAATTAATTAATATAATTAATCAATGGTTTTTAGAAGCTTAGCATTCGAAAGTTGGTTTCTTTTAGCTACGAAGGTTCTTGTAACTCTCTGACTCTAATCAAGGCATTACTTAAGAAACTTAAGATTAATCAAGTAAAGATGAATCAAAAATTTTCCATAATAACCAAAGAAAGTGTAATAAACTAAGACCTTTCGAACGTGATTCTTAAAACTTAAAAGAATAAACATTTTCAAAAATACATTTACTTACAAAATTTCCCATAGGGTTTTTCAACAAATAATTACAATGATACTCAAGAAGGCCTACACTACAAGAAACTTGACTTTTAGTGACGGCCAATTACCGTAGGTAAAAGTCATTTTACCGTAGGTATAGCACCAAATACCTATACCGACGACAGATTTTTTCGTAGTCTTTAAGTTGCTATACCTACGGATTTTTGACCGTCACTATAGGCTATAGTGACGGAGTTTGACCCGTCGGACCAAACATTTGGTTGTACCTACGAATATTGACCGTAGGTAAAGAGCAGAGTCAGAAGTTACTGAATCTTTTACCTACGGCTCTTTCCGTCACTAGAAAACATACTGACAAAGAAAAATC
Source organism: Calophaca sinica (assembly GCA_037113605.1). Classification (NCBI taxonomy): domain Eukaryota; kingdom Viridiplantae; phylum Streptophyta; class Magnoliopsida; order Fabales; family Fabaceae; genus Calophaca; species Calophaca sinica. The sequence continues at coordinate 12,881,155 of CM073731.1, forward strand.
CGTAGGTATAGATTCTGTAATTTTTTTTTTTCGATAAGCCTATATAGATGTTATATTATATTTATTTTAAAAATTTAATCAAATTAACAACGAAGCAATTAAATAAATATATTTAAAAAAGCAAAATGTAACAAAAGTTCCACATTATATATATATAGATATAGATAGATAGATATCAAAAATTAACAAAGTCTTACAAACATAAAATTAACAATAGCCAAACCATGTCAATCCTAGAGTACTTTAGAGTATTATACTAATAACAAAAAAGATAGTCTTCTAATTATATAATAGGCATACAAATCTTCAAGTTTCCATCTTCAAGTCTTCATATTAGCTTCTAGTCCAGGCCTACAAAAATAAAAAGAAATGTATGAATAATAACGCAATTCAACATATAATATGACACCTAAAGACAAAGAAAATATTAACAACTTTAGTGAGAATTAATTAATACCATTTTCATTATCTTCATTATCGCCTGGACTAGGAGAATTCAAATGGTTAGGAGCACAAGAAGCAGCGGTAACCTATCACAAAAATAGAAATTACACATAAAGATTAGTGTTGAATCAATGAAGGATTGCCCGTCAACATGTTGAAGTTTGTCGGCACATCTTCTCTAGGGGCAAGAAATGATGATTAATTTGTATTTTTATATAAAGATTAGTAAATTATAATATACCTGTCTAGCAGTATGTATTATGTCATTCACATCTTCTCCAGAAAACCGATTTTGAATCATGGTCATGACATTTGCTAACATGCCCTCCATATGCTTGACTCTATCACGTAACTCTTCATTTTCAGACACATAAACCTTTGATTTTTTAGATTTAGGGAACTTGCCCATACATCGCACGCGTCCCTTCTTTACAGGTCCTTGTACTTTAAAAAATACATCATCCTTCCAAGACATAGAATCTTGCGTGTTTTGGGCTGATTGAGATGTTCCAGCCTCATTGCTGTATTTTTTTATTTCTTCCTGAAACGTAAAAAATAATTGTAAATTAATTGGTGTAAAACCAGTCCCTACAGAAAAGAAAGAAAGAACAATACAAAACAAAGCAACCAGTGCGAGTGCGAGTGCGAAACAATCCTTAAAACTAACAACAGAACAATATAAAAACTTACAATCAATCTTGCAATCAACCAATGCAAAACAGAACAATATAAAAATAGTCCTTAAAACTAATCAATACTTACAATCAATCTTGCAGCATTTTCATTGACAATTGACCCATCTTTACGAGTGCGAGTTTCGATGTAAATCTCGTCACGTCTAGGCAACACTCCTTTGCCCTTTTTCATCTAAAACCCAAACAAACATGTTATATGTTAATTGTTTTTGAAATACAATTCACCCCATGAAAAGTACAGATAGAAACAAACCTTTTCATCAATAAGTTTTGGGAGACTTTTTGTACCCATACAATGAACATCTTTAAACTTGGCACGATTTTGCCTATTAGTTTCACTTATTTTCTGCATTTCATATAAAATATTAGTTGAAATAATAAACATTTCAATGTATTACTCATTGCAGCAATAATATGTATGACTTACTTTAGCATCATTAGAGAACCAGTGATCAACCAACTCACGATATTGATCTTCGTCAACCCTATCATCAGGTACTGCAGAAGCAACTTCTTCTTTAGTTTTACTTGGGTCATATGCCATTGCCTTTAAATCACCCTTCCATTGCCTCCACTTCTCATTCAAATTTCAGATTTTATCATTTCTCGTGTTTTTCATTTATTGGAGGAACAAACTCAAATTTGCTCTACACAATGAGAGATGTTAAATAAAAACATAAGTTATATTACAACTTTTGATAAAAATAATTTAAATGTACAATCATAATACCTCTATTACTTTCAAAGATCTCATTTTTGTGATCATCCGCATCAATTTCCAAGATTTGATGTTGATGGGAGCATATTGAGACCTTCTAACCACACTACCTATGAATCGAGTCAAAGTTGTCGCCTCCTCACCAATTGGTCGACCATACTTATCCAAATTAACAATTATGAAATCATCTTCCATTTGCCATACATCTAACATTCTTGTCCCACCTCTAACCCGCTTAGGTTCTACATCCACAAGTAAAACAAAAGACATAAATTATAAAACAGAGCAATGCAAACCCAATATGGTTACTGAAACAGCTCAAAAAAGCAAAACACATATTTCCACAGTGCATGCACAGGATGGCTTCATTCCTTGATTCTGCATATGACTTAACTGTTTTGAATATTATTCAAAGGTGGGGATTTGTTTCTTACATTTATCAGTGATAATTATGTTCGCTTCTGTTGTTTGTCATGCTATAATAACCTGTTTCCTCATTCTTAATTTCCTCATTCTTCTGTTGGCTTAATTATTGATGTTATCTCTTGTATTTTCCTGTTTAGATAATGGTCTAATGTTAATTAGTAAATATTCAGCAGGAGCTATTGGCAGCAGCAGCTAGAGCCTTTTGATTTTTTGTAGTTTTTTTTTTGTTTGCCTTTGTTCCTTGTTTAGGACTGAAGTCTTCTAGCTTTCCCTGTATCGTTGTTTAGAAGGAAGTGTGAAGTGTTCAATCAATGTCTCCTAGTTTTTGTGTGCTCTAGTTCCTATAATGGAATTTCTAATTTAAACAATAGTTTCAAGGTATCAACTCCAAAAGACAATAGACAAGGACAAAAAGAAAATACAGAAATGCTCATGAGAAATTTCACGCCTCCTACAAAGCTTAAATATATAAAACTTGATTCACAGGATCACAGTACCAAAAAAACTTGTAGAAAGAAAGCAACAATGGATGAATACATGGCAAGTGACATGACTAGCCACATGCAAAATTTGTAAAAATAAGAAAAACTAAATAATACAAGTTACATGGAGATACTTCATTGACCAGACTTATTTTTCCTTTTCTTAGATTTGTTTTTATTCTGGGAAGGTTTTTTCTCAGTATTGTCATCATCATTTTTCCTTTTCTTAGATTTCTTTTTATTGTGGGAAGGTTTTTCCTCAGTATGGTCACCATCATCATCCAGTATGTGTTCAAACTCTTCATAACTTGCAAATGGAGATGCACCGCTCTTGCCACCACTTTCACGTTTTCTTTTTCTTTTGTCAACAACTTGATCCTCATCAACATCAGAAGCATCATCAATATCTCCTATGTCAATATCATTATCAGCAACTGGAGCATCAACATCTTCTTCCTCTCCTATATCTAAGGGTATATCTATCTATGCATCATTAACATCACCAACCAAGTCCTCATCCTGAACCCATACAAAAGAAAGTCGGGAACCAACTTATATTCAAGAGCATGAAGCCATCACGAGTAAAAAGAATCTGGAAATTTAAAACTACAGCAACTGACAACAAATTAGGCTTACAAAGGTGTTAAAAATTAACTAGACCACTAATGAAGTCAGTAATCTGCTTCTACCTATTTATGCCATGCTTCAAAGTCAGTAATCTGCTTCTACCTATAGACTCATGTATGACATAAAATTTTATAAAATTATACCTTTTGCAATCTATTCTTCAGCTTCTATGTCAGAAGGAATGGAGTGAGATTCTACAGACTCATGTATGACATCTTCTGTATGACTAGGACCAGAACGAGTTTCTGCAACATTACTTCCTTGCACATTGGCTGAGTTTGTATTTGTAGGAATAGGCTGTATTCCTTCATTGTTACTTGCTCGATGCCCAATATCCAATTTTTTTCTTCGAGCCATAGCTGCTCTAACTATAAAAATATTTTTTAAATAATCTCAACTCTATATTAGCACAAAAAGTAATATTAGGATGTCCATAAAACACAAAGTGAAATAGAAGATAAAGCAGAACATAAATGAACATGGGATTAATTCCAAATACAAAAAATTGGACAATTCTAAGAAGCAACCAGAATTTGAAATAAACAACCAGAATTTGAAATAAACATAACTAAAACATATCGTCCCCCTCTTCCTCCTCATCTTCATCATCACCCAAATTATCAACATCCACAACTTCAAAGAAATCGTCATCATCCTCAACTTCAAGCCTAACCAAATCATTAACATTATGAGTAGCTTCACTTGTATCATGCATTAGTTGCTCATGAAATTCTTCAATTTCGTTAGGTTCCAAATCACCCATATCATAGATATCTCGACCTTTGCATCCGTAACAACAGCCAATCTTTGTTTCTCTCATCATATACATAAAACACCTTTTTAGTTTGTGATGCAAAAACAAATGGGTCATCACAAATATCTTTCCCGGTATGTTTCAAAAATTTGAAATTCACAAGTGTTAACCCAAACTTATCTTTCTTGATACCTTTCTTAATATCAACCCAATCACATTTGAATAACACAGCCTTGTACTTGCCAGAATAATCCAACTCGATTATATCAATTATTGCCCCATAATAATTAACTTCATCTTTTGAGGTCTTAGTCTTTACAACTACTCCACTATTTTGTGTTTTCAAATATCTCTCTCTCTTCTTTGTGTGGAACCTAAAACCATTAATTGCATAACCAGTGTATCTTCTTACAACCTCAAATGGTCCACGAGCTAACCATCTAAGTTCATGAGTAACTTGTGGGCTCCCTTCTTCATCCAAGAGAAGAATCTAAAATAGTTCATGAAAAACAGTAAGTTGAAATATAAAAACAGCAGTAAGTTGAAATATAAAAACAGGCACTAAACTTATAATTTCTTCAATTCTTAAAAGCTCACCCTTTGTTTAAACCACTTAGTAAATTGTTGGCCATGTTGTTTGTCAATTTCAAGTTGTGACAATCGCCGCGGCCGACTCTGTCTCTTAAGAAGCGCAATGTGTTCTCTAAAAATCATGATAGTGAAATTATAAAAGTTATAAAAATTATGATGTGTTCTCTATAAAACTGAAATATGTTTTGTGTCTTACTCTATATATGGAGCAACTGCATCACAATTAGAAAGCACATATCTATGTGCTTGTGTTAACTCTTTCTTGTCAAGTTTAGTTCCACTCACTCTCTTCCGCTTCCCTAACTGTAACTTTTGTTTTTTCTTCATCCCTAATGGTCTTCCAATAGGATGTAAATAGGTCACATCATCTATCAATGTAGAATCCATTTGGTCATCATTTCTGCTAGGTCGATTCAACCTAGTTTCCACTCCAGATAGATATTGTGAACAAAATGTTAAACATTCATTAGCCAAATAACCTTCTGCAATTGATCCTTCTGGATGTGCTCTATTACGTACAAAGGACTTAAGAGTAAGAAGAAACCTGAAAGTGATTTTATATATCATGCTCTTAGCATCCAAATAACCCGTTTAACAAATTTAATTAAACAAATTGTTAATAATATACGATTTATACCTCTCAATAGGATACATCCATCGATATTGTACCGGTCCAGCAACCTTTGCTTCATATGCCAAATGAATTACCAAATGCATCATAACAGTGAAAAATGAAGGAGGGAAAATTGTTTCCAGCTGACAAAGTGTTACGGCTATTTGAGACTCCAATTGTGCTAGAAATTCCACATTAAGTACCTTGGAACAAATTTGCTTGAAGAAATTGCAAAGATCAACCAAAACTGAAGTGACTTTATCCGACAATGAACCCCTTAAAGCTACCGAAGAAGCTCTTGCATCAAAACATGGCAATCATAACTTTTTAAGCCAAATATCTTGCGTTGCTTGACTTGAACACAACGTGGGATGCTTGATGAGCATTCATCTGGACATTTTACATTCTTGAGGATGCTTAGAAAATCATCTTTTTCTTTGTTAGTCATTTGATAGCATGCTCTAGGCAAACGCAATGCACTACTTTTAGGGCTCGGTTGAGGATGAAGCATACTTCTTATGCCCATGTCTACAAGGTCAGCTCGTGCCTTATAATTATCTTTGGATTTTCCCTCTTGGTTTAACAATGTACCAATGATGTTATGACATACATTTTTTTCAATGTGCATGACATCAAGATTGTGACGCAATACATTATATTGCCAATAAGGCAATGTGAAGAAAATGCTATTCTTTTTCCAAGGTTGTGCCCCATTCGCTAGACCTTCTTCTCTAGATTCATCTATTTGCCTTAAAATATCATCCCTATCAAGTCTTCTAGGAGGATTCCTTAACTCCCGTGTTCCGTCAAAATCCTTACTATTCAACCTCCACTTATGGTTAGGAGCTAACCAACGACGATGGCACATGTAGCAAAATTTTTTACCATGACGTAACCATCGTGAGGTAGTTTCAATACCACAACATGGACATGCGTATTGACCTTTAGTACTCCATCCAGACAAGTTAGCATATGCTGGAAAGTCATTGATAGTCCACATTATAGCAGCACGAAGTTGAAATGTTTCTCTCTTGTAGGCATCAAATGTTTCAATTCCATCATCCCATAAATCTTGCAACTCTTGCACTAATGGTTGCAGATAAATATCAATGTTATTTCCAGGACCTTTAGGACCGGGAATTAGTAGTGATAACATGAAGAATGATTGTTTCATGCACATCCAAGGAGGAAGATTATAAGGCACTAGAATGACAGGCCAAGTGCTATGAGTAATACTCATAGTCTTGAAAGGATTGAACCCATCAGAAGCCAATCCTAATCGAACATTACGATGATCTGACGAAAATGTTGGATATAGAGCGTCAAACTCCTTCCAAGCAAGGGAGTCAGCTGGATGCCTAAGAGAACCATCATTCAATCTACCCTGATGGTGCCATCTCATCGATTTAGCAACTTTGGAGGACATGAACAACCTTTGTAGCCTTGGTTTCAATGGAAACCATCGAAGGATTTTTGCTGGTAACTTCTTTCGCTTTTCAGAAGTCTCCATTCCATTAGCTTGTACATCTTCATTTGTTGTTTTCCACTTTGACGTACCGCACTTTGGACATACTTGATCTTTGACATATCTATCTCGATATAATATGCAATCATTAGGACAAGCATGAATCTTCTCATACCCCAAAACTAACCCTGAAATCATCTTCTTGGTTTCATAGTATGACTTCGGCAAAACGTTTTCCTCTGGTAAATCATCTCTTAGTAAGTCTAGCAACATAGAGAATGACTTGTCACTCCATCCATGAAGACACTTTAAATGATACAAATGTACCATAAATGATAGCTTGCTATACTTCTTACAGTTTGGATAGAGCATTTCCTCATTCTCCTTCACCAATTGGTAAAACTTGGTGCTTTCTCCGACTTCTGGATTTCTTTCACCTTCACCAAAACCTGGCTCTCCCATCGAATGAACACCAAAAACATCCTGAATTAATGCATCCATGTCATGCTCCATTTCTACATGTTCAGTTGTGCTACTTGAAGTTGTAGGCTTCTCACCATGAAATATCCATTGCCTATAACCTATAAGAAATCCACGTCGTGGATCACTTAAGTGTTCCCGAACACTTGTGCGAGACTGTAAGTGACAGTTGGCACAATTTGTACAAGGGCACAATATTCTTCCTTTGGTTTTTGAATTTCGAAAAGCAAATTCAAGAAATTCATTAACCCCTTGAATATATTCTTTACTTCGCTTTGATGGATCGCGCAGCCACTCTCTACGCACCATTTGACAAAATTAACTGAAAATTTTTTAAGGCCTCCAATTTAGTAAATCATAAATACATGTAAGCATCACTACTATGTAAATAGAAGGAAAATTGAGAAAATGAGTACAAGAATGAATACAAATCTGCTCTAGCGTAAAAACACAAATGTAACGTTCCACAAAGAGACCCAAAACATACAACAAAGGCCCATTCCCACTCTACTATACAAGCCCATTGTACTATCACTACTATGTACGGCATCACTACTTTCTTGAAATACATTAAAGCCACAATTATACTTTATTTTCATCATTCAATCAAAACATAACTCATATATTATACACTAACCAAGCCATCAAAAATACTTTTTAAACTATTTTTAAAAGTTTAGAGTACCAGATTGTGTCGATGCCGGCGATGCGGATATAACGGCGATGTCGCAGACCTCAAAGGCGTGCACCACAAGCAGCAAATAGAAGGGAAACTGAGAAAAAGCAAGGAATGAGTACAAGAATGAATACAAAACTGCTATAGCAGAAAAAAAACACAACAGAAAAATCCACAAAGAGACCTAAAACATACAACAAAGACCTTAATAAATAAGAAAGTGGTTTTGAGTACCTTTATCGATGGATGTGTGAAGCTAGTTTACAAATTCAAACCTTCAGCTGTTCAACCAACACTCCAGATCTGTAGCTTGTTTTGTCAAAAAAAAAAGATCAATCGGTTGCAAATTGGTGAGCAAATATGAGAAGCAGTCACCATCATTTGACTTAACTGAGAACATCAGCTACAAAACACACACACACACATACACAAAAATCTCTATGCATGAATAAAGGAAATAAATTTTGACAAATATACTACACACTGCAGGACAGAAGCAGTAAACAACCAGAATTAAACAATGAAAACTCCTTGATTTATTGGTTTACATAGTTGGCTAAGAAAAAGAAAACAGAACATTTCTGTGTAAGCCTACATAGTAATCTCAAAAGCAATTTAAAATTAATGAAAGTGAGAAATACATCCAAATAAACCATGTTAAAAGGATGAGACCAAATTCTCAGCTAGGGAAAGCTTATCCCAGCAACAATGAATTTCATGAATTTCATTGGAAAGTTCATGAATTTCATTACTTTAATTCAACCATTTGTTGCAGATGAAATAGACCCTTCAACATATTCTTTCACCACAGCAATTAAAGGTACCAACAATGATAATTAGAATTGCATTATTTTAATTTTTTTGTATAAACTTTTTGAATTAATTGAATGGTGGTTCATGACAGCATTGCAAGCAAGGGGAGGCTATAACAGTTGGGAGTGTTTATCTCCAGATGGATTTGCTTTAAATTCTAAGTGGAATGAAGCAGAAAAGTATATATGCAATCCACTCTCAGGGGAGGTACCAATGGAGTGTTTATCTGCAAAAACTCTTAGTGGAAGATCCTTTAGAAACTCAACAAATGTAATCACCATGTCTGCTCCTCTAGTTTATTCTTCAAGATATATTCAAACAAAGCCATCAACTTACACACAAGAAGATGTTTCTCACTATAGCTTCACCTTCTGGACCCATTTGTCCACCCACAACCAAAAGTTTCTCTCCACACATATCAATCAGTATCACCCCTTAATCCTTATCAACAGAGATCAGAAAAAATAAAAGAGAAAGGCATATCTAGGATAGTGAAGCTCATACGATTCACATTAGAAAACCCCAAATTTGTGCTAAAATTATTTGAAATGCCCCAAATTTATTTTTGAAAACTCTAACCCTCTTCTCCTCCCCCAAACCGTCTATCACCATGTATCAGAAGGAAGAAGAAGATAAAAAATTTAAAGGGAATAAGGAATAATGAAATGGGACAAGAGTAAGAAGAAGTACCTCTTCCATTCCTTCTTAGTCTTTCTTTGTCTGAACAAAATACAAAAATCAAAGAAAATGATTAAATAAACAGAAACACAGTTGAGGAAGGAGGCAACGATGCAAAATCAAAATGAGAAACACGGTTGAGGAAGGAGGAAATGATGCAAAATAAAAAAGATTACCTGTTGAGGGCGTGAGAAATGAATGACGGTGCGAGATGGCTTGACGGCGCGGAGGAAGGAGAGGACGAAGGTTGAGGTCGCGGAGGAAGGAGGTCGCGGGACGGCGCGGAGGAAGGAGAGGATGAAGGTTGAGGTCGCGGAGGAAGGAGGTCGCGGAGGAAGGAGGATCGTGAGAGTTTACTGTTAGGGTTGTTTTTTTTTGTTTAAGTTCAACAAACGCAGCGCGGGACTTTTTGTTTATTTTTTTGCCTAAAAAAAATGTGGGGGGAAATTTTCAGAAAGCAAATCGTGGACCTTAATTTTTTTTTAATAAATATGATGTCTATAGCTACGGTCAAGTCTGTCCGTTGGTATATGTCGTCTATACCTACGGTTTATTGGGCTGTTACTAGAAACCTCCGTTGGTATATGTCAGTTTTCTTGTAGTGCTACTACTCTAGTTGTGATCCGGCACCGAGACATTAGAGAGTCTCACGTAAAAACAAAGTCGAGCATCCAAATGTGCTCTCTAATCCTCCAAGCAGTGAGTACCTGAAAACAACGCCTCAAACGTAGTGAGTTATAAAACTCAGTAACATAGACTATAATTTAAAACACTTTACCATTGTTTTCAGCCATACGTGGTATGCTACGTATGAAAAACTCCTTCTAATAAACACATTCATAGTTATCATCAAATATGAGCATAATACAATAACGCATCAATTTTTTAAGATCACGTATTCCAGTAACGATCCTCACCATAGGGTAAGGTTTAAGACATAGAAACAATCACTACCAAAAGTAGCTAACAGCATATTAATCACATAGCAACCCTCATATGGTATTTTTTTTTAATTAATCTCTTTACTTAGAAATATATCGCTTTCATAATTACAAAGAGACTACTTCTATCATCTTAGGCATCAAAACCACTTAGCCTTCCCCCACATAAAAAAATCAATAAAAGGTACTTCATAAAAAAGTGCACATAGAGTTTATCTTATTTCAACTTTAAAGTCAAGGTGCACACGTACAAATAAATAAAAGGAATTGTCCACACAAGGTCATTAACATATCTTAAGTGTACAATAAGCTAATTTATACACCTGGACTAAAATCTTCATTTACTTAGAGTTTATAAGGTATTCAACTATTATTTTTATACCTTAAAACAAGATTATAACCAACTCTTAACAATCGCATAAATGATTATATGAACATACATAATCAGTTCTAAAAAGAAAATAGGAAGACTTCCATAGTGACAATAAGGACATCCATAGTGACAAATAATTATCACATTCAAATCCTAGCACACCCTAACTTGGAAGGTTTTAGGTGGGGAATCTATGTTATCTTAGGGCTTCCACAAGAAAGAAGATGGAACCCCCAAAATTTTAGGGCTTGAGCTTCATCCTTCTTCTTCCATTTTTCCCTTCTCTTCGAGCTCTCTCTGTTTCGGTCTCCCCCTCTGTTTCTCTCTCTCTCGGTCTCTCCTCTTCAAGGCGCACGGTGGTGTGCCACCACCTTCGGCCTCGCTGCCGCGTTCGTGCCGCACCAGAGCTATCGCGCTCCCACCCTCTCTTTCTTCCTCCGTTGTGATCTCTCTCTTTCTCCCTTTCTCTTTTTCTTCTCTTTTCTTTCTTTTTCTTCCCTGCTTCTTCTTTTTCTTTCGAATAAACCATCAATTTAGTCCCTAAAGTATTACTACCTCTCCAATTTAGTCTTAAACTATCAAAACTTATTAAACAGTCCCTAAACTATATATCCGTCCATCCCGTTGGTCCCTCGTTAGGGACTAAATTGATGGAAGAGTATATAGTTTAGGGACTATTTAATGGAAGGGTATATAGTTTAAGAACTATTTAATAAGTTTTAATAGTTTAAGGTGTAAAATTGAAGACAGGGTGATACTTTAGGGAATAAATTGATGGTTTATTCTTTTCTTTCTCTGCTTCTTTTTCTCGCAGGGAGTGTGTATGTGTAAAAATGAGAGAAAGAGAGAGTTCTAGGGTGGGTGAGAGGGAAGTGAGGTGCATGGTGGGGGTGAGGCATGATTTTGTTAGAATTTAGCCAACAAATCCTTATTTAATCTCATAATTTACTCTTTGGTTCCTAATAAAACCTTGGGTAAATTAATCGATTAAAATTACTCATGAATAAGTAGCCCCACATTTTCTAAATCCTTGAAAAAATTACTATTTTACCCCTAAATTCCAATTTTGCTTTAAATTACTAGATTAAAGGCTATTAACCTAGTTAATCCTTAGGAATTAAATCCATTTTTTTACTTAGGGTCTCTAATCACTAAGCTTAGGAAAAGTTGGGATGTTACATTACCCCAAGAAGCACCCTCTCATCACCACTTGACCAATTGGTCTAGTGGTGATGGGAGGGTGCTTCCCGGGGTCTTTAAACCCTCTGGACATGGGTTCGAGCCCTCCATAAGGCAAAAACTCCTCTTGAGCGCGGGGAAAAAAGTCTTGTGAGTGCATGCTCGACATTGTTGGGTGTTATATACACGCTCAGTGTAGCCAGGGTGTTACAATTCTCGGGTAGACATATTGTGTGGAGCAAGACAACAGAATTAGGGCATTCGCGAAAAATTAGAGGTTTAGTTGAGTTGGCAAGTGATGCGTTCGAAATAGCATATAGTTTAGTGTTAGTTTTGCATCGCATCTTAGACATTTTAGTCATTTTAATCCATGTTATTTATGCATTTGGCTTGATTTGAATAATGCACTTGGTTTTGGTTCAATTGTGCTTAAAGGAAGGTATTTGTCCTAGGAAAAAGGAGAAAAATCACTTGGAATAAGTTGGGGTAATTTGTGCTACAAGTTGATAATGTAATGTTGTCTCAGCCTGACATATGTTCAATGTTTTAATCATATCTGGAGTTTTAGGTGTCCAAATGAGATGAAACCGGTGCCATTGGAAAACTAAGATCCATAGCTTCAACTTTCAAGAAGACACATTGAGCTTAATTCGGACGTTAAAGAGGTGAAAAATACTAAACTACATGAAGCATGGCCTAGCCGTGTCAGGAAGCACGGCCGTGTTGCGACAGCACCTGAACAGCGCGAGAAACAGAATGAAGCACGGCCTAGCCGTGCCTCACGCCACGACCGTGCTACAACAGCACCCTGGACGCAGAATTTTTCATTTTTACATGTATTGGACTTATTTTTTACTCCTTTTCACCCTAGACTATAAATAGACACTTTAGAGACTTGTCTAGGGTTGGAACTTTGATTCTTGGAGGCACGGTGGAGGATTGGGATCAATCTCTTCGTCTCTTCTCTCTCGATTTCCTGGTTTGAATGTTTATTTATATGGATTCTATTATATCCATCATGTTAGAGTAGTTTCCCTTGTTCTAGGATTTGGGCCTATGCCTTTTGATGTCTTTTGGATGATTATTTGATACTCTCTCTACTACTTTGAATGCAATTCGATTTCGTTCTTATTGTTATTATTATTTCTTATGAATTCGGTGTCCACTTATTCATATGTGTTAGATTTCTAGGGATGAACCGAGAGGTGAACCTTTGTTATCAGAACCATAAGAACGGAACTTAGGATTAAAATCACGAGAGTAATTTTTAGTCCTTCGAGGATAAAACAAGCTATCATATTTCTTAATGGGTTTAATTCGATTTCAATTACCACGAGAGTAGGAATTGTATCGCTTAAGCACGATTTCTGTATCCTGGGAGGGAACTTTTACTAAATTAGGATAGCTTGCCTTCAATTGAATTCATTTGTTAATAAGAGAGTAGTCAATTAGGATTTCAGAGCATCATTGTGGTACCTCCAGTCCTAGAAGCTTTTCCTTATTATTAAAATCATCCATTACATTGTTCTTAATTTATTTTATTTCTATTACAATAACAAATTCTATTTCTCGAATTAGTTTAATTAGCGTAAAAGCAGTCTCTATGGGATCGATATTTTATTACTTGACGACAACTCCGTGCACTTGCGGATTTGAACCACATCAAGTTTTTGGCGCCGTTGCCGGGGATTGTTAAATTGATTTTTAACAAGGCAACCGAGTACTTTTTGAACTATTTTACTTATTTATTTATTTTCTGTTTATAAGAAGAAAAAAATTTAATTAATTGTTGCTTTGCTACTTACCTTTTCTTTTAGTTTTGTGCATGCGAGGTAAACAAACAGGTGAGCTTTTGTTTGACCCAGAAATCGAAAAGACCGCAAAGGCATTAAGGAAGAAGGCAAAGGAAGCAAGACAACGACAAAAACATTCCTCTGCATCTACTTCTCAAGTCATAACTCAAGAAGTGATGGGGGACCAACCACGTACTTTGGGTGATTTTGGGAGAAGGAACAACCATCCCAGGGCTGTCATGGCCTACCAACAAGTGGAGGCAAATGCTAATTTTGAGATCAAACCTTCGCTGTTGAATACTCTCAAGCAAAACCAATTTGCTGGGGAGGAAATTGAAGACCCAAATCAGCACTTATTAACTTTCTATGAAATCTGTGACACCTTCATGCTAAATGGAGTGACAGAGGGGAGTAAGAAACTAAGACTTTTCCCTTTTACCCTGCGAGATAGAGCAAGAGATTGGTTGTACACCTTGCCTACAGGAAGCATCGCTACTTGGGATGACTCGGAGGATAAATTTATGACCAAATTCTTTCCACCCTCCAAGTTCATAAAAAGAAGAGGTGAAATTCATGGGTTCCAGCAGAGTCAGAGTGAAAATTTGTATGAAGCATGGGAGAGATTCAAGCTTCTTCTAAAGAGGTGTCCTGGCCATGGGTACGATGAATTTAATCGGATGCAAATGTTTTGTAATGGGTTGAGGCCAAACACAAGAATGATGTCGGATGCCTCAGCTGGAGGTACAATTAACAACAAGACAGCCGCAGAAGCGAGAACTTTAGTGGAGCAAATGGCTTCTAATGAATAGTTGTGTCAAAATGATAGAGGAACACAGGGTAGAAGAGGAGTCCTTGAGCTAGAAACGCAAGTTGCACTCTTGGCTCAAAATAATTGGTCTCTCAACAATTTGAAGCTATCACAAAGGAGCTGAAAGCATTGAAAACGGGAGCTTCTACTCCCGCTCAAGTGAACCAGTTGAATCAGACCTTGAGATGTGATTTTTGTCAAGAGCCTCATGAGAATGGAGGTTGCGATGCAAAGGGAGATTCAAATGAGCAAGCTAATTACATGGGTAACTTTCAAAGGCAAGAAGGAAATCCTTATTCTAACACCTATAATCCAGGGTGGAAGAATCACCCCAACTTCTCTTGGAAGCAGCAAGATAACCCATCATCCAGCAAACCTCATCAACCTCAACAGCATGGGAAGCCTAGTGACTTAGAAGAAGCTCTTACTCAGTTCATGAAGATGACTCAATCCAACTTCCAGAATCATGAGTCTCATTTCAAAAACCAAGAGGCTTCTATAAAAAATCTGGAGAATCAAATTGGACAACTCTCAAAGCAACTTGCGGAGCAATCAAAGGGTAAGTTTTCTGCTAGCACAGTAGATAATTCCAAGAATGAAAATTGTAGCGCTGTTACTTTGAGAAGTGGAAAGTTGTTGTCTGAAGTAGAGAGAAAGAAAAAGAGCGGAAAAAGTGAGGTGGATGGAGTTGAAAAAGAGAGAGTGGAAGTAGAAAAAGAAGTAGAAAGAGAAAAAGACGGAGTTGATAATGAGAGTAGAGAAAATATTGAAAAAGAAGAAAAAAGAGAAGGTGAGGAAGACATAGTTGTGACTGACAAGCTGCAGGTACAAGAGAAGCCCAAGATGATTCCTCCATATATGAAGCTTCCTTATCCTCATCTGAGCAAGAAGAGCCAGAAAGATGAACAGTTTGCTAAATTCATGGATATCTTCAAGCGCCTACAAATCAACATTCCTTTCGCAGAAGCTCTTGAGTAAATGCCCACATATGTCAAGTTCATGAAGGAATTGCTGACCAAGAAGAGAAGATTTAAAGAAGATGAGACATTAGCTTTGACAGAAGAGTGCAGTGCCATCATTCAAAGAAAGCTTCCTCCAAAGATGAAGGATCCTGGAAGCTTCACAATTCCTTGCACCATTGGGAATTTACACATTGGCAAAGCTCTGTGTGACTTGGGAGCTAGTATCAATTTGATGCCCCTATCCATGTTGAAAAGATTGGGAGGAGGTGAAGTCAAGCCCACTAGAATGTCATTTCAGTTAGCGGACCGATCAGTCAAATACCCATATGGGATATTGGAGGATGTTCTGGTTAGAGTTGGCAAATTCCTTTTCCCAGCTGATTTTGTGATTCTTGATATGGAGGAGGATAAGGAGGTTCCTCTTCTTCTTGGAAGACCTTTCCTAGCTACAGGGAGAGCCTTGATTGATGTCCAACAAGGTAAATTAATTTTGAGATTCCAAGATGAGAATGTGACTTTCAATGTGTTTGAGGCTATGAGGCACCCCGATGACACTGAACAGTGCTCTAGAATTGATATGATTGGGGAGTCGGTTGGAGAATTGCTTAATCAAGACCGACCTTCCGAGCCCTTAGAGAAGGTAATCGGGAATTCCATAGAGGAGACGGATAAAGAGCAAAAAAAAAGCCAAGTGCAAAGCTGAGAAGCGTGCTCGTAGGAAGCTACTTCCATCAAGACTCCCTTGGCTTCCTTATGCTAAAGGAAACATTTCTGATACAAAAGGGAAGGTGAAGGGGCCAAGAATCCTTAAGATCTGGAAGGTGAAGGGGAGTGCCACTCCCAAATTGGAACCGGGCTGAGCACTTACAAGGGTCAAGCTAGTGACTTTAAACAAGCGCTTCTTGGGAGGCAACCTAAGTTTTTAGTGAGTTCTTTTCTTCTCATCCTTGCTTCAACTTAATTCCTTACATTGGGGACAATGTAAGCTTTTAAGTTTGGGGTAAAGGGTTTCACTTTCATTCTTGCATTTAGTCTTACACCTCATTTTTATTTTTGCATTTTGTGTTAGTTTTAATTTTTGCATGCATCATTTTATCCCCCAATTTATGTTAATGTGTGCCATATAATCATTGTGGAATGTAGAGATTGCTATGATTTGGAACCCAATTATTTTTTCTTGTCATAGGCTTAAAGGCAGTGTTCTTAATATACATAGAGATGATCTTTTGAAAAGTTGAGAATTAGGATGTGGCATTCTGATTTGATGTCTTTCACTGATTTTAACTTCTAAATGTGAAACCTGAGCTTATATTGGGGCTTGTACTTCATCATGTTTTTATGCCCCTTCTCCTTGTATGAGTGTGTTCATCTTGATTGTGCTCTCTAGAACTTGACTTGAAACCGTTTCAAAACTTGAAAATTTTTTATTACACACTTGAATATGATTAAGGCATTTTAGGCATGTTTTCAAGCCTCTGGTTTTTGAATGAAAGCTTCCTCTAGTTGCCCCTTTTGAGCCTTAACTGAAATAAATTTTCTTGGTACTCATGCCATTGTCAAATGTTTATGGTACCTTTTAGAGCATGTTTAAGGGAGCAATTGAATGCTTGATCTTGTTTGAATATTGATGCTTGATCTTGAGATCTCTTCTGTTGTTTTGTTCCTCCCCAATAATTATTGCAAAATTTCAAATGGGGGAGAATAAAAAAAATAAAAATAAAAAATAGAACAGAAAAAAAACAAAAGAGGAGCAAAATAAAAAGGTTTTGAAAGCAAAAAGGGAAAAAATGGATTGCTCCACTTATTCTGCTTTAAAAGGGTTGCTTTAATTGATCATTTTGAAAGCCCTTGAATTTCCCTTCCTTGTTTTTATCCCACCTTACAAGTAAAATCTCATTGCCACGTTACAACCTTTTGAAAGACCTTTTGATTCTTGTGTGTTTTCATTAATTATTTGTTGAGATTTGGTTAATAGTCAAGCCTATGGTAGAGCACTTTCATTGATGGATATGAGCGAATTGTCTTAACCTTTAAAACACTTGGAGAGTGATAAGGAGAGTGCCCTTATCAGTGACAGACATAATTTCAGAGAGCCTAAACTTCTAATTAGACTTGATTTTGATTGTCTCTGTTGTGTTTGATAGTCCTTTAGCCTATTACTTGATCTTGCTTCTATCTCGGGTTTCTTATCGGTTGCATCTCGTATTTTCCATGTCGTCTTTGGCCACAGTAATTGCTTGAGGACAAGCAAAATTCTAAGCTTAGGGTAATTTGATGCGTTCGAAATAGCATATAGTTTAGTGTTAGTTTTGCATCGCATCTAAGTCATTTTAGTCATTTTAATCCATGTTATTTATGCATTTGGCTTGATTTGAATAATGCACTTGGTTTGGGTTCAATTGTGCTTAAAGGAAGGTATTTGTCCTAGGAAAAAGGAGAAAAATCACTTGGAATAAGTTGGGGTTTAGGGTATCGCTTAAGCACGGTTTCTGTATCCTGGGAGGGAACTTTTACTAAATTAGGATAGTTTGCCTTCAATTGAATTCATTTGTTAATAAGAGAGTAGTCAATTAGGATTTCAGAGCATCATTGTGGTACCCCCAGTCCTAGAAACTTTTCCTTATTATTAAAATCATCCATTACATTGTTCTTAATTTATTTTATTTCTATTACAATTACAAATTCTATTTCTCGAATTAGTTTAATTAGCGTAAAAGCAGTCTCTGTGGGATCGATATTTTATTACTTGATGACAACTCCGTGCACTTGCGGATTTGAACCACATCAGCAAGGGATGGGTTCATTTGAGAAGCTTGTGAGGAGGGGCTTGGAAACTAACTGAGATGCCAGTTCTAGACCAGGTACTTTCATCTCCCATCTCATGCAAGTGTCCCTTATTCAAAGAAATTTCGTTCTTGTTTGGACTTTGGATTGAATAAACTATGCTTGCCATGTGAGTGGGGTGTGTTTGCACTTTGCAAATATAGGAATTGCTCCGAGGAGCTAAGAATGTCGTGTCTTTGTGTCCCAGAGAGATTAAGGAAGAGGGGTGGGGGGACGAGTGAGTCGTGGGAGAGAGGGGATGAATTGATAAAGATGGAGTGGCTTGGGATCCTACCGCTATGTCATCGCAAAAGTGGCATAAATAATCCAATGTGGTAACGGTGATGTGTACTCTAGTTAGCCACGTTAGCATAAAACAAACATGTATTAACGGTAGGGACTAAAAGAGGATACTCTAGAAATGTTAGAGAGCTATAAAGGAAAAAAAATATTTTTCTGAGACTAAGCAGAAATCTCTATATTTGCTGGGACTGAAAACATATTTAAGCTTTAGCGATTCTACAGTTTGTCCCCTTCACACATAAAAAAAAAAAATTTATGTTCAACTAGAATATTTTTAAGAGTGTGCAAGCGATACGTAGATGTTGAACATTTACACTAGTGTGTTTATAAAATTATAGCCACTCATATTTAGTGTGAATGAAAATACCCACCTGTTATCACAAAAAATAGCCAGTGACAAGCCGATTAGAGCGGTAGCCGATACCTGATCTAGCCGATCATAATTATAGCCGGATGTGTTCCTATTGAGCCGAAGCTAAAACTCATAATTTATTAAGGCTCAAAGAATATTATGAGACCAACCTATAGCCACAAAGTTTAGCCGATTATGGCTGAACAAATGTTTAAATATTACAAAGCTATCGACTGAATAATTGCTACCAAATAGGGAAGTAATGGAATTCGACCAAGAGTTGGAGTTGAAAGTCATTGTACTTTGGCGCCCAAAGGTTAAAATCAGCTCTTGAGGACCCTCAACATAAATGGAAACGTGAAAACTGCTCTTTTCAACCGAGAATGAAGCGGTTACTTCAAGAAGTGTGTAAACGTGGCAGTTGAGGGGCACACGACCGCTTGTTGTCAGCTACCAACATAGTCGGAGCGTTTAGTGGTCAATAGGGGGCGGTTACAATTTTGTTTTTCTCTTTTGTATATATATACCCTACTGAGAAAATGTTCAAAGGACACACACGATCAACCAAACATCTATTTTTCTCTTGCAATTTACATCATTTTATCTTAGCCGATTTTATGTCTCTTAACCTTAATTTAGCGTAGATTCACCACTCCCAACGCTTTCTGAAGTAGTTGGGGAACCCATAACTAAGAATTAGGATTTCGTTCTCGGTGTAATCGCATGACAAGAATCAATTTGTCAGTTAGATATTAGCCGATCCCTCGGCTGATTTGTTCACGCAAACACCACCATACATGGATTGATAAAATGTTGAAAATATGGCATACCTGTGGTTTTTTATTTTATTTTTATAGATGACATATCAAGCTTAATAAACTCAGCTAGATTATCAATTCGCTTGGGATACAGGGTCTAGTGATTAGTTGAATCAAATATATGAAAAAATAAATATATAAAACTTAATATAAATTAAGAACTTAAAAATTAAAAAAAAAAGATTACATAAAAAACTGTTAAATAAATTAATATTTGCAATATTTTATTTTCTAATTATGAATAATTTCATTTAATTTTAATTTGCCTTAGGAATCTTGTATTTTTTTTTATCCATCTTATCAACCTTACTTTTGTCCACGAAGATATAAAAAGCCCGACAGAAACGTTTTATCAGCCCAAAACAAATACATTTTGGCTCGTTGGTTTACCTAGGAAATTTTAAGTGAAAAAATATACAATATTTAATAATTTTATTGATGGGCTCAATAACACAATGTTAGCCCAAAATGAACGTATTACACAATGTTGGAAGCACACAGTCGCCGCCTCTCTCTATCTCTCATCAACGTGATGGCCACCGCTACGTACACCCATTTTTTTTTAATACATACACCCGATCCCTCTTCTTTTGTCCAAAATACCCCTACTCATACTCCAATAAAAGAACATGTCTTTTTTTCCCCTGTTTCGCAAGTTTCCAGAAACTTAATTTTCGGACGTATGTGTGTCTGTATATTAACGCCTAAAAACTAAGTTTCTAGATGTTATGTTGTCAAGTTGAACGTCTAGAAACTTAGTTTCTAGATGTTATTTCAGACGTTGTGTTGTCAATTTAAATGTCCAAAAACTTAAGTTTCTCGACATTCAACTTGACAACACACAAGTTCTAAAAACTTAGGGTGTGTTTCGAAGTTTAGAGGGAATGAGGAGGGAGGGGGTTTATCACTTATAATTTACTAGTAAAATGGAGAAAATTTATCCCCCAAAACTCTCTAAAGTCCTCTCCTTGTTCATTTTTTGAGTTTTCCCAATACACTCCAAATTTGGGAGAACTAAAAAAATAAACTATGAGAGGATTCTTGAGGGTTTTGGAGGATAAATTTTCTCAATATTATTAATAAATTATAAGTGATAAACCCTCTCATCCCATCTCTTCCCTTTCTCTCCAAACTCCCAAACACATCATTAGTTACCAGACGTTGTGTTACTCATTTTAATATCTTGAAACTAAGTTTCCAAATTTTTAGGTTAACAACACACAGGGGCGGAGCTAGCCCCTTTTCTACGAGGGGGCCAAATATAAAGAGTAATTTTTTTTATAGACAAAATGACTATTAATTTTTTTTTTAGTAATAAACTACTACTTCGGTCTGAAATATAAGCAAAAAAAGTGTCTAAAATATAAATAATCTGAGTATTTTTTTAGTATAAGTACTTTATTTAATAAACGTGTTCTATTACTACACTGGGGTAGCGACCTGAGTATTTTTTGGGGTAGCGAAATTCCATATTACTATACTGATCTTTAGTAAAAAAAAAAAAAATGGGGTAGCAATGGCTACCCCATTAATACAAAAGGATCCGCCCCTGACAACACAATGTCTGAAACTAAGTTTTAGGGCGTTGTATTATCAATTTTAACAATGTTTGAAAACCCAGTTTCTTAAAAAATGCAAAAACATAAAAACGTGTGGGAATGTTTGGCCTTTATGGGGATATTTTTGTAAAAGCAGGAGAGAATGGGGTCTATGTATCAAAAAAATGGGGGTGTAGGTAGCAGTCACCTTTATCAAGCTTTGGGAATAAATGTCAGTGGAACTGATAATAGCCTGCTTATTGCTATTGCTATCCTCCGATTTTATTTTTCCCACCTTTCCCCACCTAGTAAGACCTAAACACCCTACCCTTAAACTAACACCCTTACCCCACCCATCTCCCACACCCGGCTAATTGACCAGCATGGTACATTAGACCAAACAAATTACCAAATTAGTGCAAGTTAAAAAAAAATTACTAAATTGGGGTAAGTCGTATATATTGTATACGACTTCCCTTTTCATCAGAGCAAAGTCGTACATACAGTGTACGACTTCCCTTTTCTGAATTTTTTTTTAAAAAAAAATACTGAAGTCGTATATGCCATTGGAGACTTCTGATTTTTTTTTACAAAGTCGTATATCCCATGTACGACTTTGCATGGGAATTTTTTTTTAGTACGTAAAGTGGAAGTCGTATATGTGATGTACGACATTGCATGGGAGAATTTTGTTTTTAATACGTAAAGTAACGTAAACAAGTAGCACTAATGAAAGATCAAAATATGCATTAATAATACTTTATTTTTCTACATTGAAAAGCTTAAGCCTAGTGGTGAGATGATGTCCCATAATGAGGTCTTCGTCAATTACGTGGTGGTTGATTATCAGTGGCGGAGCTAGCCTATTTTCCACGAGGGGGTCAAATATAAAGAGTAATTTTTTTATAGACAAAATGAATTACTAATTTTTATTAATAATAAACTACTACTCCGGTCTGAAATATAAGCAAAAAAAGTGTCTAAAATATAAGCAACCTGAGTATTTTTTTAGTGTAAGTGTTTTATCTGATAAACGTGTTCTATGAAATTTTTTTTTTGGTTAGCGAAATTTCATATTACTACACTGGTCTTTAGGAATTTTTTTTTTTGAGTAGCAATGGCTACCCCATTGTTACAAGAGGCTCCGCCCCTGTTGATTATCGTCCAACGAAGTATTATTAATGCATATTTTGATCTTTCATTAGTGCTGTTTGTTTACGTTAGACGTATTAAAAAAAAATTCCCCATACAAAGTCGTACATCACATATACGACTTCCACTTTTCGTATTAAAAAAAAATTTCCATGCAAAGTCGTACATGGGATATACGACTTTGTAAAAAAAAAAAATCGGAAGTCTCTAATGGCATATATGACTTCAGTATTTTTCTTAAAAAAAAAATTCAGAAAAAGGAAGTCGTACACTATATGTACGACTTTGCTCTAATGAAAAAGGAAGTCGTATATAGTATGTACGACTTACCCAATTTAGTAATTTTTTTTCAACTTGCACTAGTTTGATAAATTTTTTGGTCAAATGCACCGTGCAGGTCAATTAGCCCCACACCCTCACGTATTCTTTTCAGACCCGTCAGTACCCTCCCCCACCTCCCAACTTCATGTTGGAACCCAGATGATTGTTAAAAGTGTGCATAAAATAGTTTCTATGTATACTTGGATAAAAAAAGAAGCAACTATGCCGCAATGTTATATATCTTCACCTGCGTCCACAAAGGATAACAAGCAAGCGTATGCCTAAACTTGCGTCTAACACTTTTCTACAGAAGCTTGTGTCTGCTAGTGTAATCAAGGAACCACAAGCATAGCATGATGATAACTCTGATCTTTACAATTGGAAAAATCCAGAAAGATTAATTCCTGCGTATGATGGTGTTATTACCAAGAATGCGGGGATTCAAATTATAAACCAATTGACAATAACTGTATTTGAATATGCCAACTCTGTGGAAGCAAACTACTTGGTATTAGTATAGACAAAGAGGACTTTCAGTGTTATTTGCTTTGTTAGAATAATGGAGAAAGCTTGGAAGCAAGTGGCGTAGAGAATTATACAAACACTCACAATAGTACGTCCTTTCTCTGAAAAGTAGCCCCCAAGGATGCATAAAGTCTACCACTACTCTTCAAAGGACAACCTAATAGTACAACACATTTAATGTTATTCAATGTAGAAACTAGAAATAAGTGTATTTCACAACGGGAATATTGCCAAGTCTAAACGGATACTTCTTATGATTGACTATAAATAAAAGAATGAAGAATGAACATATATAATGAATTCCTTCAAGGTTGAATGTCCTGAAACTCTGGAGAAATCATTATTTAATTCTTTCATCCGTTCATTTAAGACACTATTAAAAGAGGGAGTGCCCTGGTGTATTGGCGATGGCGAGTTAATCTGTGTCTGTGGCCAACCGTGGGTGAGGAATGATGATCATGCACCAACCTTGTTAGCTGACTGGAACCATGCTAAAGATTTGCTGGTTGGTGTAGTTAGAAATCCCCTTTCGATTTAGCATAATTAAGGAGTGGACACCACCCCCATGAAGTTTTCTAGAGTGTAATATCGATGCTCGTTTTCTCATGAAAACGAGACCACGGGTTTGGGCTTGTGTTTCTGTAATGAGAATGGTGAGTTTGTTAAAGCGAAGACCTTATATAGGGTACTCCTTGCCTCAAAGTGCTTGAAGGCGAGGCACTCAGACTCCTTCAGGCCTTACAATGGGCTCTTTGTCTTGGTCTTTGGAATATTGTATTTGAGCTTGATATTAAGGTTGTTGTGGATCACGTTGCTAATCCTAGGACATGTGTTAGAATTTGGCCATGTAATTCAGGAGTTTTCTAGGCTTTTTTTCTTTTAATCAAAACTTTAGTGTGTTGTTTAGTCAGAGGTAAGCAAATCGAGTTGGTCATTGTTTAACAAAGCCAGCTCCTATGCATAGGCCTCAAGTTTTCCGGTACGTCCCACTTGTATTGCTTTATTGATTAATAGTGAAAAGAAGTAATTTGGTTTCCCCAAAAAAAAATATTTTAATACATTAAATAATTTGAGGTAAATCATGACTCATGACTATGAAGACACGGAGTATTTTTCAGTGATACACATTTATTATCTTAATTAGTACTATACAATTAGCTTTATTTTTTATAACTCTTAATCATATAATGCACAACATACGATTAATTGGAGGATTTTACAATCTGCATCCGAAAATTAGAGTTACTGTTCACTAGAAATCTGGAATCATTTGAAATTATAAGTGCTGTATGCCTGCATATGATATGATATGGCATAAAAGGCTGTGTAAATTCAAAACAAGCACATCCTGCCTATAAAAAAAAAAAAAAAACAAGCACATCCTAATTTTAAGTTTCTAGCTGTGTTATTAAAACCGGCTCGGCCCGGCCGGTTGAACCGGACCGACTGGGAACCGGACCCACGATCGGTCCAAACAGACAATTGAATCGATTATGTATGTGAACCGGACATGACGTCATCGAACTGGTTAAACCCGGTTACTTGCGATTTGGGTGAAGTATGGAAAATGTGATATGCATGGAGAAAGAAACTCAAAATACCATGCACAGGAATCGATCCCGTCTGACTAAGAAACGCCAACCACTACGCCAATTAATCAGTTTATTGTATTGAGAAATAATAAATATATATTAGCCATAATTGTTAAAACCGGATCGGACCGCCGGTCCGACCGGTTGAACCGGGAACCGGACCCCTATCCGGTCCAATTGAACCTGAAAATCGGACTGCACAAGAACCGGCCTAAAAACCGAAAAACCGGTAAAAACCGACCAAAACCGGGCAAAACCGGAAACCGGCCGGTTCTGAAAAAAATTAATTTTTTATTTTTTTTAAAATGGTAAATAACATTATTTTTGACACATAAGATATTTTTTATCCATTTTTTCATGTCGATGGATTAAATTAAATATTATAATAAAATTTAAAATTAATTTATATATTAATATTATTATGAGAGTACTTACATTACAGTATTTGTGATTATTAAATATTAGAATGTTATTATAACATACTTGTTTTAGTTTAATATGTAATTTTTGCATGTTATATGTTGACTTATAATATTTTAAGCGGAGTTTAATTTTTTATGTCGTGATGTTATGAATATTATGTTATTTTTGTTTATTAGTGTTTTATATGTTATATTAAAAATTTTGAAAATATAATTTAATTCATTTCCGGTCCGACCCCAGTTCGACTTCGGTCCGACATTTAAACCTTGAACCAGTACCTACACCGGTTCAGTATCCGGTCCGGTTTTGATAATCTTGATATTAGCTTTCTTATTTTTTTGAAATTTGTTACGTATCCAAAGGATTATGTTTCTACGAGATTTTATGGCTTCAAAGTTTAGTTCTCATATTGTCCTTATTTTACGGCTTCCTTTAATTAGAAATCACCTGTCAATTTTTTTTTTTATAAATGAAATTATCTGTCACTTTTTTTTTTGACTAGAAATCATCTGTCTTTAAATTTATATATATTGGACTTTTTAAATATATGATAAATTTATTAGTTTAATAATAGTATGTTTTATTTTTCAAAAAAATGTATTACTTTAATATATTGTTTTACTTCTCAATTATACAACTAAACCATTAACACTTTTTAAATATACATACATGATAAATGTATTAAATAAGTAGTATAAAAAATATTATTTGAAGAATGGGCTTGTAAAATTATATCAATGTGTTGTGATTTTTTTTTAAATTTAAAATTTTCTAGGTATGGTATATTTTTTTAATAAATTTTTTAAGTATGAAATTTACATATTATAAATATTTTTAGTTTTTTTTAATAGAGATGGGGTCATGCGGGTCAACTAGTGACCCACCAGTACAACTAGTGACTCATTGACACAATACCCTGACCGAGTTGATGAAGATAGTTTAATAAGATTGGTTTCTAGAGTAAAAGGGACCACACGACTAATGACTTGACCCAAATGTGATTGTAAATGCGTCGAAGACTTCAAACTTTGGATTGCATTTGCGCCATGTGAATAGCGTTGTCTGCAGGGGCGTGAGATTCATTTCACCGATACATATTTGTCAATGTCAAAGAGAGACAGAAGCGAAACGCCAGACGGGAGGATTTGTTAATACAACTACTT
This sequence comes from Calophaca sinica, assembly GCA_037113605.1. Taxonomy (NCBI): domain Eukaryota; kingdom Viridiplantae; phylum Streptophyta; class Magnoliopsida; order Fabales; family Fabaceae; genus Calophaca; species Calophaca sinica. Next base: position 12,907,683 of record CM073731.1, read on the forward strand.
TTATTTTTCAACCGTGTCGCAAGCAAATTGATAAGTAAAGAATGTAATTGCCGACACAAATTTAGATTATATTAGTGCAATTTTTATTTATTAATTGTAATTTATTTGCTTGTTGACTTAATTTGATTCACATGCTTTATGCTTCTATCGCATTTCTTAAATGTGAGGATGTAACACGTAAAAAGTTATAAGATTTTTATTAGTACGATACCCGTGCATATGTATGGGTGTTACGCTTAATATTTTAAGACGTAATTGTTTATAGTTAAAAGTATTTTTGATTCAATGTATTAAAAATCAACTAATTTTATAGTGAAAGTGAAAAAAAATATTAAATGTGTATCAAATATTACTATTTATTTAATTGTGTAGCTTATGCACCATATATGGCTAAGACGAAACAAACATGGTTAGGGTTTTCTTGATTAGACAGATATATAGATAATCATTTATAAATAACTTAAACTAATCATTTATAAATAACTTAAACATTTATAAAAATGGTTTGTGTCAAAGACGATAAAATTATACCGATAAAATTATACTGGAGATAAAAATAATAAAAACATTTATAAAAACTGATTTGTGCTAAAAGATAACGAACTTAAGTAGTGTTTTCCCATCAGAGCTCAAAAACAAAATAATCATTTATAAAAATTAAACACATTTATAAAAAAATAATTATACCGATATGTAATGTCTTCCGTCACGACTCAAAAGCAAAACAATAATTTATAAATAATTTTAAAAAATATAAAAAAAATGTTAATAAAAAATAAAAATAAAATTACACCGACAACATGTAATGTTTCTCCCGTCGAGAGTTAATAATTTTGTTCCCGTCGACAACATTGTACTTAAGTAGTGTTTTCCCGTCAGAACTCAAAAACAAAATTATATTGTTTGTAAAAATTAAATACATTTATAAAAAAATAAAAAATAATTATATGTAATATCTCCCGTCACGACTCAAAAACAAAATAATAATTTATAAATAACTTAAAAAATATAAAAAAATAAAAATAAAATTATACCGACAACATGTAATGTTTCTCCTGTCGAGAGTTAATAATTTTGTTCTCGTTGACAATATTGTACTTAAGTAGTGTTTTTCCGTTGGAACTCAAAAATAAAATAATCATTTATAAAAATTAAATACATTTATAAAAAAATAATTATTCTGATATGTAATATCTCCCGTCATGACTCAAAAGCAAATATAATAATTTATAAATAACTTAAACAAATATAAAAAATATTAATAAAAAAATAGAATTAAAATTATATCGACAACATGTAATATTTCTCCAGTCGAGACTTAATGATTTCGTTCCTCCATCAAAGTCAAAGAAATTTTACCGAATCAACAACATATTTTCGGTCACGAATCAACAACAAAATAATTATACTGACAAATAATGTCTTACGTCATGACTCAAAAACAAAATAATTATTTATAAATAACTTAAAATAATATAAAAAATGTAATAAAAAATGAAATTGAAAAATGTTAACAAAAAAAAGAGAAAAGAAGAAAGAAAATAAGAAAAAACAAAAAAATGTGAGAGAGAAGGAATAAATAAAAAAAGTAAAAGAGAGAGAAGAATGAGAGGGAGAGAGGAAAAAGAGAAAAAAAAAAAAAGGACTCTGACGCAGACGCTGCACAGCGTCCGAGAGAGAGAAAAGAGAGAAAGAGAAGAAGAAAAAAGAGAGAAAAAAAATGAAAAATAAGAGAAAAAAAATAAAAAATGGATAGAAAAAATAATTTTTTACGTGAATAAGATTTTTCTTTTTATTGATTTATATTTAGAATAATATTTTTATCCCTAAAAAATACATATGTCATTTATATAAAATCTCTAAAATGAAGATTTTGGTAACATCTTGTTTGATTATATAGATAAAGATAATAGATAGATTTTGTCCAACAATGAGTGTTTCTGAAACCAGTGCTTTTTTTTTTTTTTCAAAAACAAAAAAATGAAGTGCGAATCTTGAAATTTACGAAGTGTACTCTCATCCTCCATCATACATATACTGTACATACCACACCACGGCAAAGATTGGAATCAGCCGGAAGAAGACCCACTCGGACCCCCAATCCACAGACCATATTCTTATTCTCCATTTCCATTCCCACCATCAACCCGCGCCTTTGACTTTTCGTTTCATCCACACCCACCCTTTCTTTAAACCTATCCCACCCCCTCCTCGTGGCTATGGAATCTATGCTTTTCTTTCAACTAGGATTAGGTTATTATACTAGTATTATTATTAGATTAGATCTCCAAATTTAATAGTACTATTTAATTTTTTAATATTAAATTAAATCCAAATAGTAATAATAATAAGTGGCACAAAGTCCAACCAATTTCACGTCATTGCACAGTAAAGAAATTTAAAAAAACATGTATATTTGATAATTTTAGCCAAATTTACACAAAAGTCCTTATCAAGTCATAGACGACTCTTTCTTTTTGGTCCACAGAAGTCACGACTCACAAAGCAAAAGTTGACTTTGCTTCGTTTTCTCCCTTGGAATCCCCGTTCTTTTTTCCGTCATCGTTACGGTAACAAACATCAATCCGTCAACTGCAAACGGCGGTTCTCAGTACGGAAGCCACACTTTTCAAATCAGCACCATCGCTTAAACAGGCTGAGAGGAGAAACCAGCTCCGGCGGTTTGCGGGTGACGGTGGTCTCCCTCGTAGGTAACGATGAGCATGTTGGTATCGTCTTGGGCTCGCTCCACGTGCTTCCTCGCTGGACACCCTCTTACGCTGCTGCACTTGTAGTACCCACTGCCAATGCCAAATAATAAAATTAATTAATTAATTTTAATTGAATGTTAGTAAAATACTAACACTTGACATCGAGATTGATGTTTGACTTTGACGGATTCAAAACGGTGAAGTTGAAAGAGGAATAGAATAATACCGTGGGTAGGGTGATCCCTTGATTGGTTTTTGACCGTACTTCCTCCATGAGTACTCGTCTGCAGGTATATCGGCGATCTTCGAGCTTATCGCCGGCACTCGGATTGTTCGTTTCACACGGGATTTCCTGTTTAAGAAAAAATAACCAAAGATTTATCATTTTTCTATTTATTTATTTATTTGGTAACCGTTGGCTTGATGAAAAAAGGGGGTTTAAGTTTAATTGAATTTACCTTCTCTTGGAGCAATGGCACTGGCCAGAGGATGAGACTTTTCCGGATGCAGCGCCGGAGAGGGTGGCGTCGTGACACCTTTTCCGGTGTGATTTGGCGAGAGGGGGCTTGCCTGCGGCGATGATGGAAGGGCCTATCTTGCCGTCAGAAACGCTGCCGTCTCCGGTGATGGAGGAGACGAAGGAAGAAGTGGTGTTGGAGATGCTATAGGTTTCCTTGGACTTGGCGTATTTAGAAACCGATAAATCGGTACATGGGTTGGGATTGGGGTTTGACTTGATGAGTTGTAGGGGCTTGGCGAAATCAAGAGTCAATGACTGGTTTTGAGGGTTAGATTTTTCCGATTGATGCAGAGATTGGGGTTGAGAATTAGAAGCAGAGGGAGAGGGAGAAGTATGAGAAGGTGCGCGACGAAATCGAGCGTGACCGGTACGATTCAACAAACTGATGACCTGCTTGAACTTGGAGACAGTGAAGTCGGTGATTTCGGAGCAGTCAAGGTTGTTTAGATCGAGGCGGTTACGGTGGTTAGACGAGGAAGAAGAAGAAGATTGAGACGAAAGGACGCGAATGAGATGCTCCATGCTTTTCAACCCAGCCGAAGCAGCTTCTTGTATGGCTATCTGCTCTTCCATCCTCATCTTGGGAATCACTACCGGATCTACTACCATACTTCTATTCAAGGAAGGAGGAACAAGAAAAATATAAGAGCGTGTTAGAAACACAAGCACAACAACAGAGGATGTGGTTTTTGGTTTTTAGGTTTGGGTTTGGTTGAGGGAGAGGAAGAATGGGGAGGTTATAAAAGAGTGGGTGGGGGGTTCAGAAAGTCAAACAAGCATCGTCAATCCGAGGGTAGATATTGGTTGGACTTTATTTTTTTTGCTTGCAAATGGGTAAAGTAGTAAAGTGCACCGCGACAAAAATAATGTTTACTTACTGTAAAGGTCCAAAGTAGGAGGTCGTGGTGGGTCCTACCACTTGTTCCTAAGAAACTCCAATGAAACTGCTAGATCAAGAAACCAAATCTTCATACCAAAAAATATCATCACCGCCGATCCGAACCACCAACTCATAATACTCGCTCCGGACTCTATTACAAACAACAAAAATACGTACTTCTACACTAATTATGGTGGAAGATAAGTTTACTTAATTTTTTTTATTTTATATAAAAAATATATATTTAATAAACTATCTTTAATGATAATAGTTTTCTTCTCACAATATTAATAAATTAAATTAAAAATATTTTTAGAATAATAATATTAAATATAGATACATTTTAATAAATTAGTTAACATTTGCTTATTTACTTTTTTTTTATTTCTTATAATTGAGTTGGACGGAGTACTGCTATACCTTATTTAAAAAATTCTCATACATACTAGTACCTTCCTTCATTAATTAATGTCCCTTCTCTTAGTATGTTGTACAATCTCTACTCGAGCAATCAGAGGTCAACGCAGATGCAACTTGCACCTGTACGTACATTATTACTACTAGTTTCCTTAACCGATCAACTATGTTTTGCCTTCCTTGTCACTTGACTCCCTTTCTCTTCTTCGTTTTTTTTCTTATTAGTATTTCAGTCATCTTTTTAAAAGGGAGATGCATAATTATATTTATCAATGGGATTAGGAGCACGGGTTTGAACACGTAATTTTCTATTTTTCTCCTCTCCATTCTCCCGCCCCGATCATCCATCTATATATACTTAGGACAAATGATATTTATCAACTTTAATTTTTTAAGGCTAGTTTTTTTCTGTGCTCGTGTTTGATTGGTTTAGAATATTGTCATTTTCAAGCGTATTCATGCATTTGCTATACTAAATTGATGTGGAAAACAACTTGGATGTTTATTAACAGCCACTTCATTTATATTAGTGTGACATTTGTGATGGGTGTGATGACTTTGGTATCATGCTTATTACACAGAAAGGAAAATCAGCGCAAAAAAGTTGTTGATTATTATTAGAGCACTGCAAAATATCACATCAGGATAATATTATTTCCCGAATTTGGCTTTTCATGTTTTGAATTACGAGATTGTTTCTTCACAAGTGAAGAGGCTATTGTGCATCCAAAAAGAAAATTAAACAAATTAAATAATAAAGAGGTCATTTCTTCTTGACTTCCATAAGCTTTGCTATTAGTAGTAGATACCACAGTACAGTGCATTCCACTAATATAAATAAAATTATAGTGATCTCCTCGGAAGTTTCTCCGTTCCCCTTTTCCATTTTGTCGTTATGTAATGTTTATGGTTGACTATCTATATATCTAGGTCATGGCAACGGGTAAAAAGCAAATATAACAACTGATGTAGAACTTTAATTTTGAATTTTATCGTGGATCCCCAATACGATGAATAAAGTAATGCATATAATTTCAATAAAGAAGAAATAAAGTAATGAAGATTACTCAACTCGATCCTTTTTGTTAGGTCAATGCCCAATTTGGCCAGCCACAACACCGCGGAACAGAAACATTATCATGGTGTTTACCAAAAAATAAATGCTTATGCTCGAATCTTTTTGTCACTCCAATACTACGCAAGCTGTTTTTTTCCTGGTTGTTTCAAAATTATGTAAATTAAAACAAGAGAAAGTGACACGCATTTAATTTGATTTGATTGAAAATTTGATAAAAAATATTTAAAAAAAATTTATAGTCTATGCTAATAATTATGCACACATGTATAATACTACTACTTTTATAACCCCATGGGCTTTGCCTAAGGGATTCGGTAAACTTACTAGTCTCTTTAGGGTAAAATAAATGTAATTTTTTTTTGTAAGTGTTCAATGAGTCTTATTCCATCTGAATTATAAAAGCCTTTTAGCATAATCTTTCCCACCAAGGAATATACTCCCTCCGTTTCACAAAGAATGGCGTTTTAGAGAAAAAAAGTATTTCACAAAGGCTTTCATTCACCTATTTCAATATGGTTTTTATTTTTATTTTCCAAAAATACTCTCAATGGTCTTTTAGGCTCCCCTAGGCTCACGTTGCATCAACTTTTTTGGGAAATGAAGGTTAATCCCTTGGACTATGAACTAGCGTTATTTTACCACGTCAAAAACTGCACATTGATGGTGCGTTGTGAGAGGCGCATGGTGTGCATTAATTGTGTTATTTTACTGCGTCAGCATTAACCATGATGTGTATTGATTAATTTATTTATAAAAACTAAAAATAAATAAATAATAAGGATAATTTGGTAAAATTATTCTACTCATTATCTTATTTATTGCATTTCTTAATCTTGGTGAATAAATTTTAAACAACAGTCTTTGTGAAACGGATGGAGTAATTAATGTAGTTAAAAACAATAAATTTGTCTACAATTTTATTATTTTATCTAAACTACCATTGAATTTATTGAGAAGATAAATTAGATTACACTTTATTCAACTTGTTGAATAAAACAAATGTAAATTAAATAAGGGTAATAGGGAAAAAAATAATTCATGCTACAGACAAATTAACTTCAAAAAAGCTTATAAAATGGGATAAATAAAAAAGTCAAAAAACTCTTATAATTTATAACGGAGCGAGTAAGATTTTTCGTGTCGTGGACGACTGAGGCGTGATCGCCCACCCTAAACTTTTTGTAAATAAAACAATGTATAATATTTTTGTATTCCATTAAAGAAGGCACTAATAATTGAGCGAGGGGAGAAGCTATTAACGTAGCTAATGGGCTAAGATGGTGCGCAGGTGAGGCCCAACAGAATTTCATCAAACAAAACAAAGGTTCGGTTTGACATTAATGATACTTTGTTTTGACATCAATAATAACAATAATGTGTTCAACGTTTTAGTGCAACCAAGCAGTTGACCAGTCCGCAAAAAACGTAGGAGTACAGGTTTGTGCTTTCCTCAATTCATGGGTTGACAAGGACGATCAACCAACATCAGATGAGCCCAAGTGGTGGCATGATCATCCAACGGCCACAGTGTGTGGTGGTTGACCTAAGATTACAAGATTTAAATAAAGGCAGATCAAATGACCATGATGCCCTATTGGAGTTTATTTTTCAACTCAAACACGTGTGATCGATGAGTATTAATTCAACGCCCCAGGCACCAAGAAGAAGGTCTTCTTAATTAGTGCCAATTAATATTTAGGTCAGCAACATCAAAAAATAGAAGGTGGAGATAACAGTGGTCCAGTGCAGCTGCGGCCACGATTTTTCTACACTCGTCTTCGCGTAATTCCTTTCGATTATTTCCATTCATTCCCTTTTTCATGTTTACGTGTTGTAGTTGACATCACATGTATATATAGACTCTGCGAAAATAGGAACTGGAAAAATGTCAAAGAAAAATACATAGAGACTATAACCACTGCCACTGATTAGCTTAATCCATCTACACTTCAACTACGAATATGTGCAATTTATTTAGTCATTTAGCCTTAGTCAATTGCCCAAAACTATTTGTATACTCTCTCCGATATCGTATATATATAAAAAAAAAAACTACCTTATCCTTTAAGAAAAATAATTATTCTTATCTAATAGTATTAAAGTAATAAAAAAAAAATTATTGTAATCCATAAATTTTTCTTAATAATATTTATTGAAAAAGTCAATCTAAATTTAATTCAATGATACTTTAGAAATAACATCACTTAATAGGGTAAAAGTAGTTAAAAATTACTTATAGTATTTTGGATCATCAGTTTTAGAATTTTTGTTATTTATATATGAGACTGGAGGGAGTACGCACTTAATAATTCAAGCTTTTATTTATTTTAGGCTTAAATATAATTATTGTCTATGTAAATATAACAACTATTGATTGCTTTTTGTCTCTCAAAATTATTTCATCCTATTTGAATCCATCTCTTTTTTTACCCCAGAGTGAGGGCCTTTTTTATACTGTTTTACTACTTTGACCCTAGTTGTAGAGAAAATATTGTTTTACTAATTTAGCCATAATTGTAGCAGAAAAATTACCCCTAAAGTAACATCTCACGCTGTGTATGAGGAGGGATTAAGTTAGAAAAGGGTACAATTTTAGTATATTTACATATTTAAGAACCTTTTACTGGAAAATTGTATCACAAAATGATCTATCATTAAATTGAAGATTATTATTATAAAGATTATATGTTTAAAATTTAACACCGATTTAAAAAAATTTAATATATTATTTACATAATTCAAAATTAATGTCACATATACTTTTGATTTATATAAAAATAAAAATTATTTGATGATAAAATTATTAATGTCTTATTTTACAAGATTTAACACAAATGGTTGAGGTATTATTAAAAAACACAAATAGTTGAGGCAACGAAAAATAATAAATCAACGGTTAAATCGATAAAAAAAAAGTATCTATATAAATTAAAAGTTAGTAATGGTATGAGAGTACTAAAGTCTTATACCATCATAACTTGATCCTTTTTTTTTGTTGACGAAAACTTGATCCTTTTTGTATTTACTAAATATATACACTAACAATTTAAACGAAATTTACATATGTATTCAATAATGAGTAATGTTATTTTGACACTCAAAAATTGACAACTGAGCGACACCTGGTTAATGACGTGTAAAAGTTTGGTTAATATGCAGTTCAGTAGATAGTTAACGATGAATTGTATCCATTAACTAAATATTTGCATTATTAACCATTCATTGATTAATCATCTACTGAACTGAATTAATCAAACATTTGCACGCCATTAATAAGGTGTCGTTGGGGTGTCAATTTTTTGGTGTCAAAATAACATTTCTGTTCAATAATATTTTACTATCTTACCATATCATGATGTGTGTATAAAATCATTGGCGCTGGGCCATCTTAATTAAATCCTTTATAGAAGTGCCTATGGAGAAATACTTGCATAGACATGGAGGCAACACGTCATTATTAGGCGTACCGAATTAAAACATGACACGTCATTAATTTTTTTTTAAAATGTAAAATAAAAATTGCCAATTGAATCCTCTTCTCTCTCTTCAACGTTTTTGGTAGTGGCGTAGTGATGTTCTTCCATTATTTTCTTTTCTCGAAACCGTCCTCTCTGCGCATATCTATCCATTAATTACTTGAACCGCCTCACATATGCAATGAATCACCACCAAAGCTCTTTGCCTGCTTCTTTTTTTCATGTAGATCAACTTTCTTTTGGTCTCTAAAAGTCTCTTCATCTAAAAAACCGACAAAATGACAATATGTATTGATTTGCACAAAATGATTTCATCATTTGGGCTTGTCTAAAATAACCATACAAATTTTCTAGTACTGTGAAGCTTCATATTGTGTCCAGAAGTCCAGATGTGTGGCTTTGATTTCTCACGAGCTTCCTTCCCTCATTTTGATTTTCTATTTCTCTACAACTTTACAGTAAAGAATGGGCATATTGTTTTTCCCCTTCTCATTTGGCTTTATTGCAACGTCAGTTTTGGTTTGGCTCTCTCTCTCTCTCTTACGGTGATTTTTTTCTTTGGAGTTTGATCCAGTAATCGATGGAGAGCACTTGTCGGTGGTGGAGGTGGAAGAGCTTTAGCCGGAAACACTGGTCGAAGGAGAGAGAAAAGAAGGCCCGCCAGTTTTGTTTTTTTCATTCAATTAATTTTACAGGTTTTAATGATGTGCCACCTTTTCATTCGTTGTGCCCAAAGATGACGTGTTACATAGGAGTTCATGCAAAGGGCTCCTTTCGGGGGGGAGTACCTAAGGGCTGTCAGCTACTATTGAAATTCATTTTCGTGCAGTAATGAACTATCTTTTTTTTTTAACTAACAGTAGTGAACTATCTAGGTATTTTAAACACTACAAGAATTATTAACATTTCCTAGGGCCAAAAACCCTAGAAAATGAGCAGAAGCCGTAGGAAATCACCAATCTTCCTAGGGCCCACCAAGGGCTACAAAGTAGTAAGAAAATCGCTGGTAGGAAACGGTTTCCTAGGGATGAATTTGAAAAGCTCTAGGAAATTTCTGAGGGCTCTAAACCCTAGGAAATTACCAGGCAATTTCCTAGGGCTTAGAGCCCTCAGAAATTTCCTAGGGTTTTTCAAATTCAACCCTAGGAAATGCCAAGGTTTTAATAAAAAAAAATTACAAACCGCTATTCAGAAACAAATATCAAAAGGTATGCGTGGCTAGTAATTGAATTGAATCCCTCGATAAAAATATCAAAAGTAAACAAATATCAAAAGAACAATTGGAAACAAGAACAGAAACAATCCAGCAGCTAAAAATATCAAAAGATCAAGAACAAATCTGAACAAGAACAAGAACATATCTCATGAAGCCAATTACATTGTCAAATATTACAACATTGCAAAATAAGAACAGATCTGATCATTGCAAAAGTAAAAAAAAAATCCAGATCCAGATAGAGAAGGCTAGATCTAAACATTCAAAATAAAACAACTAGATCCGTGAATAAATCTAAATATTCAAAATAAAACATTACAAAAAAATTACTAACAAAAATAGAGAAGGCCAGATCCAGAGCTGTGAGACGAGAGAGACGAGGGAGATGGTGGCCAATTGGTGTCTTGATGAGTGTGTGGTTCGCTACGCAGTGTGGAGCAGTAGTGAGGGCTCTCAAAGATCTCGCCGTTGAAGTTAACCGTCGCTTTGAAGCAGCTTCGTTGTGCCAGCTCTTGAAGCAGCATGTTCCCGGCGTTGAGGGAGGAGCGGGAAGAAGCAGAGGGGAGCGGTGGGAAGAAACAGATCTTTGAACCAGTGAGAGAGAGAGGGAGACCGAGTGAGGGAGGGGAGGGAGATGAGTTAGGGAGGGAGGGAGACGAGGGGGCTCTGATCTGAGTGGGGGAGACGAGGGAGGAGGGATGGGTGAGGGAGGGAGGGAGACGACGGGGGGCTCTGATTTGAGTGGGGGAGACGAGGGAGGAGGGATGAGTGAGGTAGGGAAGGAGGCGACGAGGTGGGTCTCAAAAATTTCTGGAAAGGAAGGGCGTGAGTAGCATTGAATGAAGTGAGAGGAAGGCCAGTGGTCTCAAAAATAATAACCTGCGTCGTGGCACAGAGTCCCCATTAAAAAAAATAACATCACATATGCCGAGTGCCAACACCTCGGTTAGAGCTAATTTCAAAAAAAAATGGACTGATATAAACCGAGGGTTCTTTCAATATACCCCTAGTTAATTTCAACGTGGGCATTTTCCTAGGGCTTGGCCTTAGGTAATTTCCTAGGGTCACATGTCCTAGGTAATTTTTTGTAAGAAATAACCTAATTTCTTGTAGTGAAAAGACAATATATATATATATATATATATATATATATATATATATATATATATATATATATATATATATCATTAATTAAGATTAGATTAAAGCTAAGTGACTTAGGTGGTATTTTAAAAAACAATATATAGATCATTAATTAAGATTAGATTAAAGGTAAGTGACTTAGGTAGCTAATTTGATAATTCTTAAAGGTTAGAAAAAATAACTTCCAAAAGAAATCCTAAAAAAATTGGCAGTTTTTTTTTTTTCAAAATCATTGTCAAATGCAACCGTAATTTTATTTGCCTAAAGTTAAAATATGCAATTAATTTTCGAAACTTTGTGTAAAAATATCAAATAATTATTTTAAAAAGAGTACAAAATTAGCCAATTTTAATTCTACACAAATCGACTTAAAAGTGCCAAGATACAAAACTAAGAATTATGGAATAAACATCACATATTCTTGTCGTGAAGATGTCAACTATAGCTTCAAGTAGGGTAAATAAAATAAAGCAATCATTACTCAGATTGTGGATGTTATATCACCGGTTTGATAGAGTTTACCAATAAATACGATGTGTAAAGTTGCAAGTAAATATCCGCTCCATTTCTCAAAAGAAATAGAGATCTCAATTACTAAAATTTATGTGTATAAATGCACATAAATGCATAATTTATGTCACCATTTTAAAAATATGTGCATTTATACACTCTAAAACTTTAGTAATGGAGATCTCTATTTCTTTTGAGAAATTGAGAGGATCTTTACTCTAAAGTTGTTGTATAGCGCTTTCTTGAAAATTGCGCTATAAAATTATGCGAAGGCTAAAAATAACACATATTTCTGAAGAAGCTAGTGCTATCATTGTTTTTTAGATTAAATACCACTTTTTGAGTTTACGCTATCTAAACTTATCCAGAACATAATTAAAAACCAACGAAGACCTTCGACCTCTTTGTCAAAAGAAACCCTAAAATAAACGAAACCTCCTCCCTCCTCCTCGTTTCTCGTATATCTCTCTTCCTCATCATCATCCTCCTCCTCTCTCTTTCTCCCCTTCTCCTCCCTTCTCCCTCATTCGTTATCATGGAGGTTTTAATGAAACCCTAAAATAATAGTTGTCAAAACGAGACTAGACCTGCATTCGGTCAGTATGAACCTGATAACCGGTCTGCTCAAGAACCGGCCACAAAACCGGAGAACCAGTAAAACAAGCAAAAACCGGTTTGTGGTTCAGAAAAAATAGAATTTTTTTAGTTTTATTTTTTTTAAATGGTAAACGGTGTTATTTTTTGCACATGGAAGAAATTTTTACCCCTTTTTTTTACATTTATGGATTAAATCAAATATTATAACAAAATTTAAAATAAATTTGTGCATTAATGTTATTATGGGAGTACTTACATTATAGTATTTGCGATTATTGAATATTAAATTTTTATTATGACATATTTGCTTTGGTTTAATATGTAATTTTGCATGTTATATGTTGACTTATAATATTTTAAGTAGAGTTTAATTTTTAATGTTGTGAAGTTATGAATATTATGTTACTTTTTGCTTATTATAGCTTTATATATTATATTAAAAATTTTGAAAAACCTCATTTAATTCTTTTCCGGTTCGATCCCGGTTTGACCCCGGCCAAACCCTTGAACCACGAACCATGAACCAGTACCTTATATGGTTTGACGACTGGTCTACTTTTGACAACCGTGCCTAAAATAAATGTAAATTCCACCTAATATCATGGGCTTAAATTTGCAAACTCAAGGAGATGGGAGGGTTGGGTTTTAGGACCTGTTTGATGTTATTAAATGTTTTATGATGATGCTAGGTTTGGAAAATGATGGCTTATCTAGACAGACTCTAGGTTAGGGTGTTAAGGGCAAAGTATGGTTATGGTAGTCACTTATTCCCTTAGTCCAGAATCTGACTAGAGTCTCTTATATTTGTATAGATATTTTTGCAAATTGAGTCCATTTGTAGGATGGAATCAGATGGGTCGTTAGGAACGGGCATGATACTCGACTTTGGAAGAACAATGGGTTCCCGGTATTAGTCAGCTAAGGGATCACACTATCTCAGTTGTATCAGATTGGGAGGCTAATTTCCCAGTTCGTGCTTATTCTTTTGATGGTGAAGTCCTTCGAAGCCTGTTACCCGATTATGTTTGTAGGAGAATTGTAGTTATCTAAGTCCCCACTTCGAGTCTTTATGATTTTCCCAGGTGGAGCTATGCTTCAGATGGGAAATTTTCAAGCAAGTCTGCTTACATGTGTATTACTAAATCCCAATCTTTGGAGAATGTTCATAATTTTCCTTTTGGCTTAATTACACTTTTTGTCTCCCAATTATTCTGATTGTGCGATTTTGGTCTACTGGGTTCTAATTGAGTGAATTGAGTCCTCTAGGTATTGCAATTGTGTGATTTTAGTCCCTCCGTTCATTTTTCGTTCAATTTATAACAAAAAAACTATAATGGTTTTCAAATTTTTAAGCCAACTAACATGCCACCCATATCAAGTTATGTGTCACGTCATAACCACATGTGATGCATCAACAATTTTGATTATAAATTGAACGGCAAGAGGGACCAAAATCGCACAATCACAATACTTGGAGGGCTCAATTCGTGCAATTAGAACTTGAGAGGCCAAAATTGCACAATTACAATATCTAGGACCTAATTCGTGCAATTGAACCTGAAGGACCAAAATTGGATAATCACGATACTCAGGGAACCAAAAGTGCTATTAAGCCTTTTCTTTTCCATTTAGTTTGGAAATGGAAATGGCCTCAAAGAGTCAAGACACATCTGTGGCAGACATATATTCCTCACAGGTTACCTCAGTCTGTAATTAACTATGTGAACTCATTACCAAGGAGATGGTGTGACGAGTACTTATATTTGTAGAGGAAAGAAGGCACATTATGCAGGCAGCTTGGTCCCTTTCCCCTGTTGGTTGGTTCAAGTTCAAAATCAATACTGATGGATCTATGTGTGCAAATTATAGGTCAGCTGCAAGTTGGGGACTTGTAAGAGATGATTTTGGTATGGATCATTAAATTCCCATAATTTTTTTCTTATTAACTACCTAGTTTCTAATTTTGTTGGTAGAGAGATTACACAGAGGCGAATCTATAAGATAAATAGGAAAGTGCATGATTATTAAGGAAAAAAGTTGACAAATAATGATTCTTTTTTTTAATTGACAAATGTTAGTTGTTAGTAATTGTTAGAATTATTAGTTTTCTAGGTTTGAACCCAGGACCTCCAGCTTGCACTCCTTCAGCGTCCCTTAACTCACCAACCGAGCTACCTACTTGGGACGACAAATAATGATTCTTATCGTATGTAAAGTTGCACACGTTAAAAAAACTAATATATTAAAGCCTTCGATTGCAATTTGAGTGTTTGTTGCCCTGTTTGTGATGAGTTGTGGGGTTTGTATATATCTTGGGGTTAAGTTGGCTAGAGACATGGGCTTAGCCTCGTTTATGTTTGGACTGGACTCTAAATATGTGGTCCAGATGGTGGAATTGGGCTGCTCCAACAATAACCTTCTTCGATCCATTTTTGAGGAGATTTTGCCTCTGCTAAATTTAGATGATTGGAGGTCTGTTATTAAGCAAAGGTGTACAGAGAGGGGAAAAAATCGGTTGTGCTAACCTCTTAGCCAACTTGGGCCACTCTGGCTCATTACTAGAGGAAGCTAGTCCTATGTTAGGCATCTTGTTACGTGGAATTGGGCTTTGGAGAGCCGTCCACCCGGTGTAGTCTGTCATTTGTTTCATTCTGTTTGTATAAAAAAAAAAAAAAACTTAACAATAATCTGGTGATGTTTTCTCGGGTTCTAATTGTTTCATATTTCTTAACCAAAGGAAAAAAATAATAATAACAATCATGCTAACAGATTAACAGACTGCGTTAAAACAAAAAAACAAATTAACAGACAAAATGATAGATCATAAACGAGTTATCTTTCTTTTTTATAATAAAAAAGATGAACCATTATTGATCATGGCCACATTGATCAAAGTTGATGAAGCTCGTAATCTGCTTTTCACACTGTTAGCGTTTTTGCAATATGCATAAGGGAAAGGGAGTCAGATCATTTATGTCTGAATCTTCACATTACTATCACCATTAAAATATAATATTTCTGCAGAAAGATCTTTGCTGCTACCGCAGATCTCTGAATACTGCCTAACTTTCATGTGCATGAACGTCTGCAATGGCGCCGAGTTAGGCTTATAATCAATTATTATTCATTTCATTCACATCTCATGGAAAATCCAACCCTTCAATTTTCTGTCTCCATTCAACCCAGTTCAACTCCCCCTTTCTTTTATTTTAATTTTACCCTTTAAATTTTATCTCCTCTAACTTGTAAATTCTTTTTGTTTATCACGCTAGCTAGGGAAAAAAAAAACCACATTTAATTTAATTAACAACTTAGGTGGCACTCTCTTACATGTTAAACACCCCCCCCCCAAAAAAAAAAAAGACGTATATGTCTATAAGAGAGGACCAGAAATGAATATTTCAACCTCTTTCGTTCCTTTCTCAGCCATGTTTCCTTCATTTCCAGCTTAAATACCAACGTTTCTCAACTCTTTCTCACCCTATATCTACATTGACCTACAACAACCTTAATTGGTATAATTAGCCATGATTACAGGCAAGGATATTTATGATGTTTTTGCGGCTATTGTGCCTCTATATGTGGCTATGATATTAGCATACGGTTCAGTTAAGTGGTGGAAAATCTTCACACCTGATCAATGTTCTGGCATAAACCGTTTCGTTGCAGTTTTTGCAGTTCCACTTCTTTCTTTCCACTTCATCTCCTCCAATGACCCTTATGCTATGAATTACCACTTCATAGCAGCTGATTCTCTTCAAAAAGTTGTCATTCTCGTTGCTCTTTTCCTATGGAACACCTTCACAAAACATGCTAGTCTTGATTGGACCATTACTCTCTTCTCACTTTCCACTCTTCCAAACACACTCGTCATGGGAATCCCTTTATTAAAAGCCATGTATGGAGATTTTTCTGGTAGTCTCATGGTTCAAATTGTTGTCTTGCAGAGTGTGATTTGGTACACTCTTATGTTATTCATGTTTGAATATAGAGGTGCTAAACTCCTCATCACTGAGCAATTCCCTGAAACTGCAGGGTCCATAACATCCTTCAGAGTTGATTCTGATGTTGTTTCACTCAATGGTAGAGAGCCATTACAAACTGATGCAGAAATAGGAGAAGATGGAAAACTTCATGTGGTGGTTAAAAGATCAGCTGCTTCATCTATGATATCTTCGTTTAACAAGTCTCATTTAACTTCCATGACGCCTAGAGCATCGAATCTGACCGGTGTTGAGATATATTCTGTTCAGTCATCGCGAGAACCGACACCAAGAGCTTCGAGTTTTAACCAAACTGATTTTTACGCCATGTTTGCGAGTAAAGCACCGAGCCCGAAACATGGTTATACAAATAGTTTTCAGGGTAATGGTATTGGTAATGGTGGTGATGTTTACTCGGTGCAGTCTTCGAAAGGGGTAACGCCGAGGACTTCGAATTTTGAAGAGGAGATGATGAAGATGCATAAGAAAAGGGGAGGGAGGAGTATGAGTGGTGAGTTGTTTAATGGTGGTGGTTTGGTTTCTTCTTACCCGCCACCAAATCCCATGCTTTCTGGTTCTACTAGTGCTGGCCCAAAAAAGAAAGATGGAAGTGGTGGTGGTGGTGGTGGAGGAGCACCTAATAACAAGGAGTTACACATGTTTGTTTGGAGTTCAAGTGCTTCCCCAGTTTCTGAGGGGAATCTTAGACATGCAGTTAATAGAGCTGCCTCTACAGATTTTGGTATTGTTGATCCTTCCAAAGCTGTTCCACATGAAACTGTTGCCTCAAAAGGTAAACACAAACTCACACATCATAATAACCACCCTATTCGTCTTTTTCCCCCTTAGTCTTGAGTCTTGAACTAGATATATGATGAAGTTGTTGCAGTTGCACAATCCAGACCGTTCGATCTTTGATGAAACGATCCATTTTTTAACTTTGGCTAATTTGGTTCAAAATACAAAGTTAAAACATGGACCGTCCGTCTGATAAAGATCGGATGGGTCCAGATTACCGAATACAGAACTGCGTAAATGCAGGGAATCTGTTTTCTTCTAAACGGGGTCTGGTTTTTCACTTTATAGGTGCCTTAATTTGAAATGTCTGATTTTGCATGCAGCTGTTCATGAATTGATTGAGAACATGAGTCCTGGTAGAAGAGGGAGTGGAGAGAGGGAGCTTGAAATTGAGGAAGGAACTAAATATCCAACGAGTGGATCTCCATACACTTGCCAGAAGAAGGTGGACATGGAAGAAGGAGATGCAAACAAAAAGCAACAGAATATGCCTCCTGCAAGTGTCATGACAAGACTCATCCTCATCATGGTTTGGAGGAAACTCATAAGAAATCCTAATACCTACTCAAGCCTTTTGGGACTTGTTTGGTCTCTTATCTCATATAGGTATATATTTAAAAATTAAAAATAATTTCTATATTTCATAATAGGTATATCCTTCAAAAATTAAAAATAATTAATTTGTATATTCTCTTTTAGGTGGCACATTGAAATGCCCTCTATTGTGAAAGGTTCCATCTCAATACTGTCTGATGCTGGTCTTGGAATGGCCATGTTCAGTCTAGGTACTTGTCACCAGCCTTTTGATTTTTTTCCCCCTCCTTTCTATTAATTGTCCAAAAAAATTCGGTTAATTATATTATAATCATTTTTAACATAATTTTATTTTAAGCAGGTCTGTTCATGGCATTACAGCCTAAGATAATTGCATGTGGAAAATCTGTGGCAACATTTTCTATGGCTGTTAGGTTCTTGACAGGTCCAGCTGTGATTGCTGCAACCTCAATTGGAATCGGTCTCCGTGGAGTTCTTTTACATGTTGCAATTGTTCAGGTGAAATAAAATTCACTTTATTAATTAATTAATTAATCAAAGTATAATCTCCTTAATTATTCCTAATTGTTTATAACTTTGTGTTTAATTTTTGCAGGCTGCCCTTCCCCAGGGTATCGTTCCCTTTGTGTTTGCTAAAGAATACAATCTACATGCAGATATACTCAGTACTGCGTAAGTGTCTTTTTTGCCGCTCTTAATCTGTTGATAGAAATTGTATTTGATGCAATAGTTATTATGTGGATTTATGTCATCAAAATCAAAATACATTCTAAAAGAGACTTTTGCAAATTTTGCAGGGTTATATTTGGAATGCTGATTGCATTGCCTATAACAGTACTCTACTATGTGCTTCTTGGAGTATAGTCTATTTTGGGATGCAAAAGCAACAGAAATCATGTATGATGCTGTCACTGTACGTAAATCCAAGTCTGGATCAAAGGGATGAATTGAAGGGAATGTATTAGAAAATACTATTGGATATTGGATTTTAGAGAAGGAAAGAGAAATTACATATAGTATAGTAGAATGCTGAATATATTAATTTTGATTCAAATGAAAGTTTAGATTTGATTCTTTCTAAATTTCCAGCTCACTCTTCCCTCTCTTTAATTTTTTAATGGGAAAATCTTTTGATTAGGAAGGGTTAAGCTAGAGATTACAGCCTATGAGGCGCGAGAGGGCCACTGAGATCAATGTTTTTATTTTATTTTTGTTAACTTAACACTAATATCAATGTAACAAATTGTTCTTTTTTTTTTTTGGGAATTTTCAAATTGCTCATTTTTGCCTATTTTTTATTAAGTTGCTACATTGAAGTTTGGGACTTCCAATTGAGCTTGACATTTATGTTTCCTTTGAACCTCACAGAAAAGATACACGTTGAGTATACTTGAGTTTTTAATTTGACGATCTTGATTGCCAAGATTCCTCCATTAATATTAAAATAGATGATAAAGTCTACAAGGAAAAAATTCTAAACAATTTGATATTTGATATAAGAATTTCAATTGGAGGTTTGAACCAGAAGGGGGGCGGTAATATATATGAACTATTGAAGAGAATAGCCTGACTTCAATTTTTTGAAACTTCTAGACTCATGGCACAGTATTGCTTGAATCTAACATCATATATCAATTCAATTACATAATTATATATCAGGCTTGGTTTATATATATATACTACTCTTATGATCTGAATTTTTCTTCTTTTATGAGTTGAGTATTAATTAATATATTTTGAAGAGGCCTAAACGTTTGAATATATTTATAGAAAACAAAAGCATTTGGACAGCACTGTCTAATCTAGATTGTTAAGAGTAAACCAATATGTAAATAAAAACATGGTGTTTCACCAAAAAAAAAGCATGGTAATATTGGCTTTTCCAACAAATTTTTGTTTTGTAGATAAATGATTTACTTTTAATTTTCAACTATATGTTGCAGCCAATGTTGATAAGTAAAAGGCTAAAAGCAGGGTGGCTTTGGTGCATTGTTCCACTGGTTCCCTTTTTCAAAATAGTTTGGTTACTCTCCTTGGGATCTTGTTTAACATTGTGTAAATATACTGAAAAACGCTTCAGTCTTTAGCCATGTGACAACAGATGATTAAGGGCTCTAATTGGAGCAAAATTCTTAATTCATGTTACTACCTTGTTATTATAGGCGTAGGTGTTTGGGATGTTCCAAAAGTTGCATTTCTTATAGTTTCAAGGATTTGTCATGTTCTGCATCAGCCAATTTATGTCATAATCAATTATATGCAACGAATAATGTTAATAATATGCTCCATCAAGCTTTGATGATTTAGCCAATGTTTGGTTCCACGTCTATTTTTCTATGTTGACCGGAAACCACGTCCATTTTTTCACGTTTACGCAAAAGTTACATATTGTGGCTTCTTGTTTTTTCCACGATGGCTTTGCATTGGGAAGTGAAATTGGGCTTTTAAACACAGATCTAAACATAGGCTTAAACAATCGACTTATAGCCTGTTTGGAACCGCGATTGGAGGTCTTCACCACGGAACCTCCAATTGGTAGCTTCAAATTAACACACCGCAAGTTGATGGAGCTACCACCATGCGCGGTTCCAAACACATGTTTCAATTCATAACACTAATTAATACTAGAGCCATGAATTTCCCCGATTCATTCCATAGAGTTGGTAGCATGTGAGTATAATTTATAAACGTGGAAGAGTTAAATTAGGCCACTTAGAGTACCGCTTTACTACGAAGTTAGTACTAACTTGTTATTGAAGTTGTTGATGGTACGTGTAAACTGAATCTGAAGCAAGTCACCATAACGGAAACCCATATATTCCACGATTTATTTAACATCGATTGGAAAAGGCAACTTAATAAAAAGAGCCTTTGGGCTTAAATTTGAGCACTACATATACCAGTTGACCAAAGAAAGTTTCTTGGAAATAATGATAACAGCTCTTAAAGCCACGTCAACTGACAAATTGAGTTTATTAGAGGGATGAAGAGAATCATTTGCACTTGGAACATGATCGAAAAAAATAATCCATTAATCAATTAATGAGATTAGATCAGAAACATAACATGTGCTTAGGTTCCTTATAATTTCATCAAGATGATCCCTCCCTGTGAGGATCAACCAGTGCGTGTGCCACGATATAAAATTTAAGAAACATACAAGCACCGTTAGTGATAGATTAAAAGAATATAGGTGGTTTCTTTATTTTGTGATTAATTAACATGTTGAATTGGTCTCTGATCACGTGGAAGTCCAAAAGGGTGTCTTGTCTCTTTTTTATTTCCAATTCAGAGGCTAACGGATTGGGATTGGCAGCATTGCACATGAAAGTTGTCCCAGTTCGTGGTACCTCTCAGACATTTGTTCAATAAATTTAAGAGTTTAAATAGTTTCTGTAAACACTGGGGTGGACATAATGCATCCACTCTCTGGCATACTTGGGAACGCCTCTCTGTTTCTTTGTTGGTTATCTGTGCTTGTTTCTGTGCGTGTGAATCAATCTTCAATCTTGGGATATATAAGCGGTGACTAAGAAATCACATAAATACTTCAAAATATACAATACTCTTAGTTGTATTTTGTAAATTTTTACTTCTATTTTTAAAATTCTCATTCCGATGCATGTGAAAAATACTACAATAATCAAAATAATAACATTTTATTATGCTCATAATGACTAGTGCTAATTTTTTATTTAAAATTTATATTTTGCATCAATTCTATGTTTTAGACTATAGTTGTATCTTGTCTTATAATTTTTAAAAGGCAAAATTACTCCAGAGTTCATTTATAATATTTTAAAGTTTCACATCCACTTCCCTCACATAATTTCTTATGTGTCCGTTAAATGATCGATGTGGCAATTGACGTGGTATTTGTGCCCATTTTCTATTTAAAATATTTTTTAATTAAATTATTAATTATAGAAGTTAGGGTTTTCCAATTTGGGGTTAAGGTTTGATGATTAGGGGATCTTGCAAGGAATGATTAATGGGTGATAATCTTACAAAACAGTGCAGTTCTGCAAAGCCTTCCTCTGCTGCACCAAGCACCCATAGCCACACACTTTTGAGATCACCAATTTTAGAATCACTATCTTGAACTATTCACTCACCCATATAGCTAAAGAATAAGAGGGGGAAAAGGGAAAAAGGGTTAAGAAGAGGTGTAGAAGGGATGAGAGAAGAGGGAAAATGAGGGATATTGTGACTTTGTTAGGGCAAAAAGAAAGATAGAGAGAAAAATAAAAATGGGGAGGAGGGCGAACAAGGGGTTTGGTAGGAGCTGAAGAAAAAACATAAGAAAGGGGTAGAGAGGGGCGGGAGACGAACAATGAGGGGTTGATAAGAGAAGAAAAGGGGAGGGGACGCCGATCGAGGCTAGCGAGGCACCGGCGGAGGGTGCCGACAGAGGTATCGGCGAGGGGAACATGCCCTCCTTTTTTATTTTTCTTTTTAATCTTTTATTATGGATTGGTTGGGTCTAGGGCTAGAAATAAGTCGAGCCGCTCGAATATAGTTCGAGATTCGGCTCGATAATTAGCTCGTTGAACTTAGTTCATGAACCAAATGAGCAGAATTTGAGCTGAAAATTAAGCTCGTTAAATAAATGAATCGAACTTGAGCTATGCATAGTTCGACTCGTTTGGTTCAAGAGCCAGGTCAATATATATTTCCAACAAAAAATATAAAGAAAAGATAGATCGGAGAATGAAACACACCGTACCGAGTGTTGTGAAATTTTTCCTTGCAAACGTGAGAAATGATTGCTCATGTGTTAAAGAATCTCACCGCCCGTATTAGCTCGTTAAATAAATGAGCTGAACTTGATAAGACTCGATTCGATAATTAGCTCGTTGAACTTAGTTCATGAACCAAATGAGCCGAACTTGAGCTGAAAATTGAGCTCGTTAAATAAATGAGCTGAGCTGAGCTGAATCAAGTTCGACTCAGCTCGACTCATTTTCAGCCCTAGTTGGGTCTATTCTGTTTTTTTTTTTACTTAAATATCATTTTGGTCCCTTAATTTATTTTTGATGTTCAATTTAGTCCTTTAACTATTTTTTGGGTCACATAAATCTTTTAAGTTTTTAAGGTGGGCCAAATAGGTCCTTTTCGATCAAAAAGTTTTTAAGTTGGCCAAATAGGTCCTTTAAGTTTTTAAGTTAGGTCAAATAAGTCCTTTAATATTTTAAGTTGGGCCAAATAGGTCTTACGTGGCAATGACTCATTTGACCAAACTTAAAAACTTAAAGGACCTATTTAGCCCAACTTAAAAACTTAAAAGACTTATTTAGCCGAAAAAATAGTTAAATGACTTATTTGGCCTAACTTTAAACTTAAAGAGCTTATTTGGCCCAAAAAATAGTTAAAGGACCAAATTGAACCTCAAAAATAAGTTAAGGGACCAAAATGGTATTTAAGCTTCTTTTTTTTTTTCCCCGTTTTGGATTCACCTGGATTTTGCAGGACATTATTACGGAGATTAAGGGGAAGAGATGAAACTCATGCTATCTTGGCTGTCAGGGAAAGGATTATGATTCATGATGGAGTGAGTAGGAGATACAGTGATGGGTTCGGTTATGGGTGAAAACGAAATTTGGATTCCGGACCTGTATTAAATGTTTCTGGGTTGGAGAATAGGGTGAAATAGATGGATTCTGGATGATCGTTTCTGGATTTTATGAAGAACACTAATGTGTTTTTTTTTTCAATAAAAAATTAAATAAAAATAACAACTCAACAATTTGGCATACCACATCAACTGTCACTTAGGTCATTTAATGGACATGAAGGCACATCTGTAGCGAAAGTGGATGGAAAATGAGAAAAAATTCAACAATGTTAACGTTTTAATATTTAAATGACCAACTTGAAGAAAAAAAAGATGAAAGATCAATATAAAACTTTAAATTAAAATAAAAAACCTTTAAATTAATTTTGTCTTTTTAAAATTTATTGTATGGACCTCTGAAGGACCAATGTCATATGGTATTGATGTCCCGTATTATTTATGTGAGTTTTAAGACCGGTGACTTGTGCTTTGTTCTTATGCATGAGCTGCAACGTCACTAGGCATATATATCAACTACTAGAATGTGACCATGCATGAGTTTTTGGTCCTTTTTTTTAAATGTAGTTAAAGAGATATAATTAAAGATACTAATATAATTTAAAAAGATATTTTGTCAACTTGAAGTATTTTTTTATGTAAAAGATTGTATTTTAGATGTGTGTCACTAATTAACAATAAATGTTAGTATAAAATTATTTTGTTTAAGTGTAAATATGATAGGTGTGTTGTTTGATCATTTCTTAGAAGTAATTATATTTGTAAGATTTAAATTGGAAAACATTTTTTTAAAACTATTTTTTTGTAATATATAAACGGAAGTATATTGAAAATACATAGTTTTGATGATTAGTTGACTTATTTCTTTAAGTTATACCACATACTAATATAATAAAAAGATAAATGTATATAAAGTATGTTTATTAATAAATAAATAGTTAGTTTGTTGATAAAAGTTAAGTAACTATTGAATTAAGAATCTTTTTTCGCAAGATACATTATTGAATGAGAAATTTTTAAACAAATTAAATCATAAGGATAAACATCTATAATTTTAAGAAAATACTTATATTTGAATTAAATAGTTATGAAATGAGATTTAAAACAATAAAACAAAATAAATAATGGCAGATTAATATTAATTCTAAATGACAAAACATAAATTCAGTACATCAATTATTAAAAATAAATTCAGTACATCAAATTATAAGATACAAAACTATTTAAAATTGGATATTAATTTAAATGTAAAAATTAGAAAAGAATAAATTATGATTCTTTTATAAATTAATAGCTACAAAGTTGTTAAAAGTCAAGTAATAGTCGAATTAACAAATTATTTTAGAAATTCAATGATAAGGACAACCATCAAATGAATAAAATAATTTATAAAAATACTCATTGTTATTGCCGTAACCACATTGCGATGAGAGCGCTAAATGATAATCTTCTTAATTATCTAATTTGTATTTCTTGTGAAGTCAAAATTTACATGTAAATTTGACTCAAATTTTCTTTTTGTCTCAATTTGGAGTTATTTATGCATAAATGACTATGAATATTATAATTTATGTATAAATGACTATAAATATTCTATTTATATACTTTTGAAAGTTGCTCACAAAAACCAAACAGAATTTAGAAGTGTATATCCATTTTTTCAAAGTGACTATCCTAACATCTTGTTTTAATTAAATTAAATTTAAAAAATTTGTTCACGATAATCATACAGGAAGATAAAAAATGGTTATCTTTAATAACTCAATTTTAATTTTAAAATTAAAAAATATTTATAATGACAAAACAGGAAGTAGATCCAAAATAACCATTGCTAACAACCTGACTATTTACAATTTTAGAAAAAAAAACGTTTGACTCAGATTAAAAGTATTTGACTTTGATTTTAAAAATATCTCAATTTTTATTTACATAATCCATTGTTTAAAATTGTATTTGACTTTTTTTTATTTACTTAAAAGAAAATAATTTTGATTTAAATAAAAAACGATTTTGTTTTCTATGATTTTTACTATAAAATGGAATCAACACAAGACTTATTCTTTATTTAATTCAAAACAATTTTTATTTTTTTATTGAACTAAACTATAAAAATATAAAAAGTGAACTTTCTCATTCAGGAGATAATCACATACCACTTTACAAAAAAAGATAATCACGTACCAGATGGACAAAACCACAAATGCGATATTACACGTAAATTGCAAGACGATCAAACTTGTACTTTTACGAACAAAAGATATTACAAATCATGTTTTATTACCCATATTTGAATATAAACGTATGAAAAATGCATTTTATTGTTAATAACCATCACATGCCGTTACTCATCATATATGGACTTGCGACATTTAATCACAAACTCATTCATTCTAGGACAAAGTTTTGTCTCTTCACCACCTGTGAACAAAAAAAAAAGTAAAATGATATGTATTACATGTCACACAAAAATCTACACTATTGCGGTATTACTATCAACTAATTCGCATACCTAAAATAAAGAAAAGAAATTAAAGAATAAATAGAATAAAAAATAAGAAAAAGTAAATGATAATTTACGGAATAATACATCACAGGCTATACAAATGCAATAAGAAATACTAATTGTGATTTTTCATATCTTTTGGTTTTGGCGAGTGTGTCCCAAGACAGGTACAGAACAATACCAAAAAGAAAAGAAACCTTAAATTTGGGTGGTCTATCATGTCCATGTCTTGGTATTGTATTTAGGGTCAAGCTTCGTGTTTCTTCACCATTATTTTTTATCCCAGGCAAGAAAACTGAGTGGTTTGTTAGAAACTCGCCGTAAATGGGCTCTGTGTACTTCTTCCTCTATTTATATTATGTAACAGTGGTTTCAGTGTGGAAAAATTAGCGGGAGAGGTCAGTATTCCGGTTGGCGAGTGATGAAAGAGATGATCATGAGTGGGTTCGATGAAAGTTAGCCATTGATGAGGGGTGGTTTGAACGAGATAGCCTAATGGTTTTTTGTGCTGATTCCGCTTTTAGTTTAGTTCCTTAGGTTCCCTTTTTTGACTCAAAATCTCTCTCTGTATTGTAATTTGTATACTCTCATTTCTTTAATTTCTTTGAAATTGGTGATAGTATTTTGTTCATTCTCTTATGCATTATCTTCCTTTGTAACTGAATATTCTAATGTTTTTTGTCTTTTCCCACTTCATCAATTACATTTTGTTTATGAGAGTAATGAATTATAATAATTTACTTTATATATGATAAAAGTAATTAAATAGAAAACCTTTATAGAAAATGAAACAAATTTAACTACCAATATATTTTTATTTTACCATTTTATTATTTATCTATATTTTTCTTGTAGAAATTTGTGTAATTAACATCTTCAACCAATACTTGGACTTCAATTTTGTGTTTAGATATTTTTTTGACTTACGAATTTGAAATTAAAAAATAAAATAAACAAAAAGTAAAAATGTTTTTTTGAAAGGGAAAAAAGAAAAAATGTTTTAAAAATTGATATATTAAAGTAAAAAATGTTTTTTGATATAGCATATAATATTAACATACATTTTGTAAAAAAAAAATATAAATTTTTTATGCAATAAAAAAATGCAAATAAGCATTAGGTTTATATAATAATATAAATAAATTAACTTTATCATATAAAGTTTTTTTTACATAATCATTTATAATATTTTTTTCCTTTAAAACCATTAATTCATAAATTAATTGAAACACTTATTGCATAAATTAGTTAAAACAATTTAATGCAAAAAAAAAATTAATTGAAGACACTAATTAAAAATAAGCTTATTTCTTTTTTTTCTAAAATTATTAATTAAATTGTAAGATTACCAATTAACCCATAAATGGACAAATAAAATTTTCAGTATTACCCCTAGACAACATTCCTTTATATATATATAGATACAAATATTGATTTCGAAAGGTTTACACGGACCAAATGCAGCCAACAGATTTATTCTGCAGTCACACAACTAATCTAGCATTGAACATACATAGTATATTATTATTTTTTAATGATAAAATAATATATTATTATTTTTTAATGATAAAATTTGGGTTTTATATAATTCTTCTAAGAAAAACAAGATGAAGAAGATGACTCGGTCCGCTGCTTGACAATTTTTTTTTGTATTTTGTATTGACTTTTGTATTTTTTTTTTACTTTATGAACATTAATATTATGTAATGACTTTTTTAATGTAACTATTTTAGCACATCTTTGTTAGCACTTCATGTGTATTGAATTTTTTTTTTTTAAATTGACTTTTGGAACTTAATTTTTGGAAGACAAAATACATTTCCAAAACTTGATTATGGAATGCATAATTATGTGTTTTGGAAATTAAGTTTTGGAATATCATACACATTGAAATGATTTAGGAAAATTTATTTTTTGAATGTATTTTGTCTTTTAGAAATTAAGTTCTGAAATTCATTTGAAAATACGAAGAAAAAAAAATACTTCCAAAAATAAGTTAACATAGGGGGCATATAAGAAAATATGGGGGTGTAAAAAGCAACCCCCTCTCAGCGGCATGTGAAACTCAAGAAAAAAAGAATTTAGACCCCAAAAAAGCCCAGAAACTAAAAAAATGTTGATGACCATATAGTTGAAGAATCCCAAAAACACAACAAAAAAATGAATGCGGCTGCAAATCATATAAAAGCTACCGGCACTAACGAAACCCCAGCAACCAAAAAAAATAAAAATAAATGAAGATCCCATCGCAATTTGTTTTTCGATTTAAAATATATGAAATGGAATCATGAGCTACAAATCATGAAGATTGCATAATTCCAATATTCTTACAGACTGTAGGAGCCAAAAAGAAATTCTGCTTTCTGTTACAATTACAAAATAACCAAATAGGTTCCGTCTAGCATGGTGCCGTAAAAAATTGTCACCATGATGGTCCAATACATCTCAGCCATAGATATAACTATAAAACAATTTAGTGGTTTGGATCTTAGATGGGCAACCTATTTTTTTTGATAAGCAAAGATAATTTTATTCAGGGAGTACGAGGGGTACTCCAACCCATAACAACATGGAAGTGCCTCGTTAAAACCTCTCTAAGCCAAAACTCATTGGAAAAAAAGACAAAGGGAGGAAAAAGAGTATAGCTACCATGGGCAACCTATTTTAAAGACATGAGGAATAATATTTTGTAATTACAAAATGAGGTCTTTTGAATTAGAAATCTACCATTATGGTGCAGTGAAATATGTAGTTACCATTAAGAAAGAAATAACTGCATCATAGTTAATTAACGTGGAAATTTTTAGCATGGGTAACACTAGGGTGCTACCAGAAATAGTTTTAAAAACGGTTAAATATTTTCCATCATGTTATGCTTATTTTCCATCCAAATATTTAATAATAGCTTGTTAAAAGACTATTAACTTGTAAAAATAAATTTCGTCAAAAAAAAACTTATAACAATAAATAAATAAAAATTTACCTGTTATCATTAAATAAAATGATTTAGAAGCTAAAAATCATTAAGAAATAGTAAAAATGCATTAAAAGAATAAAAAAATGTTAAAATATTTTTTAGTCTCTATAGTTGATAATTTTATAATGACATTTAATTTCCATATAGCTTCATCATCTATTACCGTAATACTAGTAGTTATTAGAAATACATGATGTTGGTCCTGAGGAGTAAAGGAAAAATAAATGTCATTATATATAGGGAGAAAAAAACTTTTTTTTTCCATTCCTATGCACAGCAGTCATTTTAATTACTTCAATTACAAAAATATCAGATCAAGCTCACTCTATTATAACAGTGATAAATAATTAAGGCCTAAAATACGTAACAAAGTTAAGCACATCTTTTATACCAATAATTAAGCGAGCACTAAACAATTGTGGTTGGATCCGGAAATAATAGCATAAAACTGTGTCAGATATGATATTGTGTCTTAACAGGTTACCACACAAATTTTAACCTCGACTCCTTGCTGATCCGGAAATAATAATAGCATAATACTTATGTTTGACCATGAAAGTAATTTAGAGCTCCATTGAAGGTGAAACCATAAAATAGGAAATACTGGCTATCACAGCCTATTACAAGTTTTTAGCATGTCACCACGATGGATCAATTTTATATATAACGTCACCATATATGTTAGACATCACCTTACAAAATACCACAAGATGTCCTATTTCTAAAAGCTTGAGAAGACCACAACTTCAGAGAAGAATCCGCCATATCATTCATCTACAGATGAGGTTGCATCTCCAGTAGCATTTATCCCCTACCCCTAGTACGAGAAATTTGATCAGCGTTTCCTAGAAACTTGATCATATATTTTAACCTTTTTATCCCGAGTATTACTTTCTTCACCAAAAAAAAAAAAATCTCTTCACCAAAAACACATGAGTATTACTTTCAAAGTACCTCCATTCATTCATTGTTAATTAGTTTCCCGTTTCATTATATGTGGTGACATAAATACTAGAACACCTTCATTCGCAAATGTTTCATAACTAGTATGTAACCCGTGCCATGCACAGGAACATTTTTATATATGCCTTAGGAAAAAACGAAATAAAAAGATATTATAAAATAAATGGTTAGTAAGACACAGATAGAAACAAAATATGATACGATAAATAACTTATGAGAAATAGATGAATATATATATATTTTATTGATTACGATTAAATAGAAAAATATATGTGATTTTTGGGATAATGCTATACTATATATTGAAAAAGCAAATAAAAATATATATCAAATTGTTCATAATTATATTATGTATAATAATAATAATAATAATAGTAATAATAATAAAACATTTAAATACATATTAAATTTATAAATAGTAAATCCATAAGAAATATGATTGTTGTACAGTAACTATATTTATATAACATCATTAAACAAATAACATATCTACAGAATTTTAATAAAAAAGATATGTATCTTTGGAAATTTTAATAAATCGTTCCATTACGTTTTTGAAAACAAATCATGTGAAACAAAATATAAATTACACCTTATTTAATTTTGTTATAAAATCAAATTACGTAACGTCATAGATATAGATTGGTATGGAAAAATTGAGTTAATCATAAATAAAATCAATATATAACAAATATTATAATTAATAAATGAATAAATCCTTCTAATCAAAAAAAAAATAAATTAATAAATCCTAATTTATTTAATGGAAAAGAGGATAAACTTAAAATAAGTACTGAGATGAATTTTAGATTATAATAGAAAAGAGATTTTTTTTTTGTTCGGGTAACATATAAGAGATTTGATTTGATGATGTGAATTTATTATTAATACCAAATAGATATGGGTTATATTTTGTTAGATTAAGTGAATTTATTATTAATACCAAATAGATATGTGTCATATTGAAAATTTATTAGTTAATACTTAAAATAAATATCTATCGTGTAACATTGATATAGTCTCTGGTTGAACCAAACTCAGTTTGTTTAATTTTACTAAAAATAAATAAGATTTGATATTTAAATAGTTGTAAAATATAAATAGATGTAAGTTTCAAGTGAGGCTCAGCGTGACTGAAACGCACATATTGTTTCACGCGGCGGCGATTAAGGGAGGGAGTCTCATCAGGTAACGTATTCCTCCTCCTTCTTCTTCCAACTTCTATTCCTCCTTGTTGGTTCATAATCGTCCTTCTTCTAGCTTTCCCGTGATTGGTACATCATTGCTTTTCTGATAATCACGGTGAAATCGCGGTGCTGACTGAACGGCGACGAAGAATCGTGGTTTTGTAACTTCAGAATATCACGATGCCCACGTCTTGGAGACTGATTTGTTGATTTCTGAAACGTCTTAATATTTATGAATACTCATGTTTGTTGCTTTATTTAGTGCTCTGATTAAGATTGTCTTTTGTTAGGGTTAAGAGAGGGGTAACGAAATAGGTGAAGTTCGCTGGCAGAGGACGAAGTTTTAAGCAGCTACGGTGTTTTTAACAAGTATGTGAAAAAAAATCCCATATAAATTTTAGAATTGGATTCGAATTAACAACAATGTTCCTCCCTATTTAGCGTTTTCTTTAACAATTGTTGGTTTTTCTTAAAGGTTCTTATAAATCAGTTTTTAATTTTCAGAAATTTATATTTAAATGAATATGAATAATGTCTTCCTAATCACTCTGGTATTGCGATATTGCATATGACATGTGACTTCCTTCTTCAAGTGTTGAGCAATCCACCACTTTTCCTCTATTTTATGTCTCATAAAAATTTACCACAGTAGTGAGTTGTCCTAGTAGCTAAGTAAATGGCACCTGGTTGCTTAAAAATTCTCCATGCATTACGCTGTGTTACAATTGAAGCATGAGAGGAACTTCTTGTCAATTTCCATTTATGGTGGATATTGAAGAGGAATAAAAGTTGTATGTGTCTCGTGAAGCCTCTCCAATTCACCTTCTACATTTTTTACAATTATATCTCGCCCCTTTTCAATATGCATGTCATCCTCAATGATTAGTGCTGCTACTTCATTACATGATGGAATATTGTGCATCCTTGCATCTGCAGTGCGATGTCTGATCAACCTTATATGAAAGTTAGAATTAGGATGTTGCTGTACATATATAGTCCCTGGCTAATCGAAACTGTTTTGTGTAGTTATTGTGTTCATCAACCATCTTTGTCAAGTCCTCGACTAATGAAACATCAAAACGATGATCATTTTCCCCCTTACCAAAAAAATAGGAACAAAATTAGTATGTAATGTATGGCAAAGAATATATATATATATATATATATATATATATATATATATATATATTATAC
Organism: Calophaca sinica; assembly: GCA_037113605.1. NCBI lineage: Eukaryota > Viridiplantae > Streptophyta > Magnoliopsida > Fabales > Fabaceae > Calophaca > Calophaca sinica. The sequence goes on from CM073731.1 coordinate 12,939,963, forward strand.
ACAAATTAAAAACGAAATATGATAGTATATAACATTACCTGAAATGTCCATTTCGGTTAGAAGTTTCATTCTGAGAATCGTATAAGTACAATTGAGCATATTTCGGTGTAGACCCGCTCTCAGGTTTTAAACTTCCTATATGTTGATAATTTTGACCACTCAGAATGAATTGTGGTGGACCACCTCCATTATTGACTGATGTTTCGATCTTGCCTCCAATAGATATAAATGAAAACATGCTATTGTATGACCTTATATTTTCTCTGAAATTTTTACTCCTGGGATCTTCTCCGTTGATAAGACTCAACAACAACTGCGGTGGCTTCTTCAATAATGGTAATTGAACTTGTCCCTTCATACAACACAGAGAGAAATATGGATTCGGTGATTTGTTGGTCTTCACAGCCCTCTCTTCAAACCAAAACAATGCCTTACATGATTTACATGTATAATCTGGGTCTCCAAAATCCATACATGCTACAGTAGATGAAGAAAGACAATAAAGTTGAAATTATAAACAATGACATACATTAAACACGCACATAACATTGACTTATTAAGAGATTACTGTATTTACGCTGATTTTCAAATCTTTCAAATAAGGGGGAATACCCCAAGCCTCTGACATCTTTCTAAAATATGATGCTACATTGTTTTAGATATATGGCTTACCCTACCGAATATATTAAGAAGTAGTTGTCAGTTTTTTTAAAACAATTTATGAACAATTTTCAAACAATTTCAGCTTTTATTTTATTCATGATTACAAATTTTCGCCTTTAATAACAAATTATATGTCCATATTGCATCAGATTTTAATTAATAGTTGTCAGTTTTTTTATAACAATAATTCAGCAATTTATTATAAATTGATACTGAATTACTTTATTCGTCTTTACCTATTTTCGAATTTAAAAATTTAATAAGCATTACAATTAATTAATATTCCTCTAATATTACTAATAAAGTATCCTTTATTAGTAATATTACTCATTTATTACAATAGATCACCTCTGCAAAAATTATAGTTTCCCTTCATAAAATATAGTTTGGCAAAATTTCAGCCAATATATGTCTCTAATCAATCACATTTTATGCAATAATATGTCAGTTTTTTTTTGTTGTAACATTACTGGCGATTTCATTAGAGAAATTTCAGAGACAATATTTGGTTCATCTTTACCTCTTTTAACATTTAATAGCCTCTTTATGTCAATATTGCACCGGGATTTATTTAATAGTTGTCATATTTTTTTTATTAACAAAATTTATGTTCTAAACGCATCAGAATTTCAGAATCAATATTTTAGAACAATATTATTATTTAACTATTTTAGAATTTAATAGCCATTATATGTCCCTAATTAATCAGATTTTGTTTAGGGACCATCAAATGTTTGAATATGTTTCCTTACTTGATTGCTATATTGTTTTAGGTATGTGATTTACCCTACCCAATATATTAAGAAGTAGTTGTCGTTTTTATCTTTTTAATAATTTCTGGACAATCTTTGAGAAATTTCAGCCATTATTTTATTCATGTTTACAAAATTTCACCTTTAATAACCATTATATGTTCCTAATGCATCAGATTTTAATTAATAGTTGTCAGTGATTCATCAAACAATTATTGAACAATTTTTTTGAAATTTCAGCCATTACTTTATTCATCTTTACATATTTTTGAATTTAATATGCATTATTTGTCCATAATAAATCAGATTTTATATAATAGTTGTCAGGTTATTTTTTTTTAATGTTTTGCAAAAATATTCGAATGGGTTACAGTTGAAGTTACCATTGATAAAATAGATTGACATATTATTACTCAGTTTTTTCAATAATCATACTTTTATTATGCTTTATTGAGAATCAAATGTTATGATATGTTTCCCTACTTTGTTGCTAAATTGTTTTAAGTCAATGTTTATAACTCAAGACGTATAAATTAATATTATGATAACGAAACAAATTAAACAGATAAAAACAAAACTCCTACTTGATTTCAGGAGAAAAAAAAACGTCTAACATTGAATATCAAAACACACCCTAATTAATAATGAAATTCAAAACATTGCTTCAGTACTGAAAAACAACTCAAAACTAAAAAAACAAACTAATTCTGATTGAAAATCAAAGCATTCCTTCATCTCCCACTAAGAATAGATTCATTCTTTCTCTTTCATTATGTCTTTCTTCATAAACTTTAAAGCTAGTAATTCGTCATTTATAGGAGACGATCTCTTGTTAGGTACTCCACATGGAGACTCTGAGCTTAGATCAACTACTTCAGTTGCAGAACCTAATCCGTCAACGGACGATTTATGTGATTCATCAAACTTCCCAATGAGGTCCTGCAATCAAAATACAATAAATAACTTCAAAGGCAGTTCATATATTTGTAATGAAATAAAGTTGCTATTTTACGGATATGACCATAACCTGGGCAACATCATCAACAGCTGATGGATTTGTAACTGTAGATAGTGTGCTGACAGACATTGGTGTTTGCTGTGAACCCTTCATAGATGGTTATACATGTTAGAATTAAAATAACATATGGTATTTTGTTTTGTATTAATATAGTTGGATAATTGGAACTAACTTGAGGAATATTCAACTCTTTAAAGCTTTATATGATGTCAGATCTACTTGTAACTCTCTTAACTATATATGAACTCTCAAATTTTGATCCAGAACCAACATCACATCCAACTTTGAACAAATACATCTTTCCAAGAAGATCACATATGAATCTCCCCTCTGAAATATGTCCAATATTTGTTCAAAAAATTAGTCAGTCATTTCAATTGCCTTTCTTTGATAAGTATTTGAAAGTCACTAATTGTCAAATTGTTCAATTATTCGTTAATAACCTGATCAATAGTTTGCAGGAGCTTTGCACAACTCTGATTGAGCAGAATCTCAGCATCGCGGTCAAACATCACAAATGTGGCAGATGTTGCATTATCTTCAACGCGAAGCTTGAAGAAATACCTATATAATAAACAGAACATTAATAGGTATGAATTGTATAATTAGTAAATGTTTTAAAGTTATTAAATCCAAAAATAGGTAGCAACAATTATTACTCGGGTGTCACATCTTTGACATGTGTTTTGCACCTCCCACAATAATATTCATCAGAATCTGGTGTCACTTTTTTTATGCAAATGTTACATGCTAGATAATACCATTTAACATCATCTTCAAAAGAAACAATAGTAGCCAGAACAACAAAAGGCAAACCCTACAAATATTAAGAAAGTTTAGTAAATATTGAAAAAAATAATATATTATTATGACATTATAATAATTAAATAAATTATATAAGCCTCAGTAGAAGCATATTTCTCAGATGGTAGGTATGTTGTCTTCATAGCTTGAAGGGTAGCACTCTTGGTAGACTTGATAAAGTCATTCTTTTCACTAATCTTTACCCTATCTTGCAATTGGGTCAACCCCTTATTAGGGGTTTCAATTAGGCTGTCCATCCTTTGTTTAAGATCCAAAACTTCTGGAATTTCTGGATTAAACATTATTTTGGACCCAAAAGTGGTGTTAACACTTTTAATATCTAAAAATAAACAAAATATGTCAAATAAACAAAACAGATGACAAAGTTCACATTTTTAATAGAAATTCGAAATAATAAGATTTTGTTTATTACGATTCCATGACTTCACTTTAGCAAACAACAAAACAACCACCGTATTAGATGGTTCACCACTTGATATCAGTTTCTTCAACTCATCAACATATCCAGCAAACAACATGACTTTGAATCGATACCTTTTGAAACGTTAAAACCAAAAATAATTTTAGTTAGACAAATAAATAAAAATAAACCAACTTGTAGCAATGAGGTGTATTTCGTAGTTACCCTTCATTTTCAAGCTCAATGTCTATAAGCTTGGACTTCTTTTGGTTCTTTACGTATTCTTTTTCATTACCAACCCCTGTGAGGACTCCCATTATATCTGCAATTGAAATATTTAAATTGTCACACACATTTTGTGGTAGTATAGCATCATAAGATATTAATTCGAAATTATCCAAAGGAAAAATGCATGTTATAGTATCACTTACCAACTAAATAATTGTAATCAAATTCTGAGGAAAAAATCTCTTGAGGAGGTATGAACTTAAAAATAGCTTGTGGTACACACTTCATTGGTTGTTTGACGACCTCGGTACCCTTTTCAAAACTCAATTTGTATGAGTTTTTAGTTGTCCTGTAGTCGCCTGTACTTGAAATCAATTTGAACTTAGAAATAAGATGCACCTGCCCTTCTTGCAATTGTTTATCAAAGATGTATATAAGAGGCTCACGAATGAAAACACCAATACGATCACCCTGCATGGAAACACAAGTTAAGATTAATGTTTGTTTCTCCCACGAATACAATGAATAATATACAAACTAATGAAAGGACTAACCGTATTGTCCATAAGGACTAACTCTAAGCAAAAAATCTTATCCTTGTTATTAGGATTTGTAACAAACCATTTTCGCAAAATCCTAACCAATAGGCGCACATTTGTCTGATCAATATCAACAATATCTGAGATCCGATCAAATTTAGGTGCCATGTTTGTAGTGGTGAATCTGAATTCGGGGTAAATGCTTTGAATGTTTGATGTGTATGACATTTGACTGCTGATGTATTTATAGACATAATGCAAAATTAGGGTTTCGATTTGTGGAACGTGCATGGCATAGGACATGGATCGGCTGACCTAATTATTCTATTGATTGCATTAATTTGGTCTTAATTTTCATCATTTGATTTTCATCATTTGATTTGATTTTGTATTGTAAATACCAAAAACGTATGCTTTTTTGTCTGGACATAATATCTGTCTCTTTTTTGTTTAGGGAGAATAGAATCCTTATATTTTTGATAGATAATGTACAATTTTTTATTTATTTAAAACATGTTCAATTACTCTTTTGTAAGAAACAATCTCGACTCTTTTGTGTTTAGGGAGAATAGAATCCTTATATTTTTGAGAGATAAAGTACAATTTTTTTTTATATTTAAAACATGTTCAATTACTCTATTGTAAGAAACAATCTCGATTATTTCCTTATTCGGGCAGATCGCAAATTATTTTCAGCATGATCTCAGCATCTTTTTACTTTCATTCCTCCTCTTTATTTTCTGACCTAATTTATTTTTGTCAGGAATCATGATTTGATTGTTATTTAAAACGTGTGCGTTAATTTTTGTACAAATTTTTTTTATTGACCTAACATGTTTCTATTTTTTTGCAGAACAGCAAGAAATCCTATTTTCTTGGTAACACGTTCTTGAGGGATATTTTTTGTACCTGCTAATGTGAATTCTAAAAATACATTGTATGAAGGTTTTTCGACAATGTCTAATTAGACTTTTTTCTTTATTTGATTTTGTATTGTAAATACCAAAAAAGTATGCTTTTTTGTCTGGACATATTATCTGTCTCTTTTTTGTTTAGGGGGAATCGAATCCTTATATTTTTGAGAGATAAAGTACAAAAATATTTTTTTTTATTTAAAACATGTTCAATTGCTCTTTTGTAAGAAACAATCTCGATTATTTCCTTATTCGGGCAGATCGCAAATTATTTTCAGCATGATCTCAACATCTTTTTACTTTCATTCCTCCTCTTTATTTTCTGACCTAATTTATTTTTGTCAGGAATCATGATTTGATTGTTATTTAAAACGTGTGCATTAATTTTTGTACAAATTTTTTTTATTGACCTAACATGTTTCTATTTTTTTGCAGAACAGAAAGTAATCTTATTTTCTTGCTAACACGTTCTTGAGGGATATTTTTTGTACCTGCTAATGTGTATTCTCAGTATATATGTATGAAGGTTTTTCAACAATGTCTAATTAGACTTTCAGTCATTTTTTGTTAGATGTTCTAATGTTCAAGTGGATGAAATCTGATGTTGTAGAGAACAGACGCGTTTTGACTTAATTTTATTCTCTTTTAAATTCGAACTGGTTCAATTTGACGGTCAATATAACTCTTTTTCCTTATTTTCTTTCTAACTATGATCACGAATTGAAGGAATCATATCCGATTACCCTTTACCCAGTATTTTCATTTAATGCAAATATTAATGCACTGAACGATTTACTTTTATTGTAATTTACAATTTCTTTTTTTTAATAGCTTCATATTATGAGTCAGCACATCCATGTTGGTTTTTTTAATTGACGTGGCCTTGTGTTTTTAGCCTAGTGATGACATTTGTATAGTTTCTATATTTAATTTATTCGCAATTGTATATAATAGAGATTGCTTTATTAATTGTTCCACAAAACTGCACGCGCACACGCACTCATATATATATATATATATATATATATATATATATAGGCCAACACATGGTCCACAAGGCATGAATTAAGTTTATTTACAGACCAGAGCCATGCATATTATTATAGCTATACATCATATCATATTACTTTCACGTACGGAGTGGCACTATCCAGTAGTAATAGATCTTACCTATCCATGAAGCCAAATGGGCTTCCAAAGTTTCAAAAGTCCACCACAGCATTATCTACTTTACAACCTAACCAGATGGACCCCAAAAAAGCACCCTAACCAGTGATTAAGCAAGCACCTTAATTAGGAAAGATATCCAAAAAGACAATTTAACACTTCAGTTGCTGAAGAAATTACGGGGAGAGAAGAGGCGACGTGGCGAAAACATTCCCATATAGCGAGGCGAAGCAAGGGCATCGATAGGTCTATACTCAGGGACGATGAAAGCCTCACGTTCTTCGCGGGCCCCACTTCTGACGTGTCCATTGAAGGTCCCGTACTTGACCAACCTTCCAACCCATGATGACTTCTTCTTAGTTGGGCTTTGATGACCCGCATTCATCTTGTTGCACAGGTACTCCTTCACCGCATGCAATCCCTGCTCCACCACTTCGGGCGGCGGTGAACCGAGGGGGTTCCCTTCAACACTCAGCTTCTGAAGCTTCTTGAGGCAACCAATGGAGTCCGGTAAGGACTTGATCTTGTTGTAGCTAATGTCGAGCTCAACGAGTGATAAGAGGAGGCCTATGGAGTAAGGAAGAGTATCGAGGTATTGGAAGTTCTGGCTCACGTTTAGGGTTTCAAGGTTGATGAGGTTTTCGAGATCGTCTGGGAGAGACCTAAGGCAGTTAAGGCGCGCGTCAAGAACCTTGAGAGATGTTAGGTGAGAGGTGGAGCGTGGAAGGAAGACCAGCTTGTTGGAGTTCACTGCTAGCTTCTTCAGGTTTAACAGCTCAAACCCTATCGTGTCTGGTAGCTGGCTCAACTTGTTGAAGTTTGCATTCAGTTCTTCTAAGGCTCTGTTTGGTCAAAGTTCATGGATTAATTAGAAAAATAATGAAAAGAGAAAAGTACTAAACTACGATAATGATTATATTATATTATGTAGCGACTGAAAATATAATGCATTCTCAAAATTATGAAACGATGAGAGTGTTCTTATTGGATTTGATTTAAACGTGTGTATCTATCTATCTATTGTTTTTTTTTTTTTTTATATGTTGACAGGTTTCATGTGACTCGGGATAAGGCTGAAATTCCATGTTTATTAGAGTATTCTAGTCTTCCCCCAAAGTCTGGCTCTTTGTTTGCATCGTAAATTGTGTGCATGTAATATCAATTACTCCTTCATGTTTTTATTATAAAAAATTAAAAAAAAACTCTAATTTATTAAAACCAAGAAAAAATATTAGAAATAATTGTTTCATTTGATATTAGCTACAATAAATTTAAATTTTTTTTTCGCAAATATCCCTATATTAATTTCTCCTAATTTCACTAACTTGATTATTATAATATTCTCTCTCACAATAAATAAAAATATAAATAATATTTAACATTTAATACATTTAAAAATAGGTCAATTTTCTTATAAAAAATACAAAAAAATGAGTTATTTTGTTTAGTTTACTTTTATTTTCATTTTTTCTCCCATAAATTGTTTGACTAGCTCGCTGTCCACCACCTTTACTTTTACATACAAGTCAAAGGTAACTATAATGACACCTAAAGAAAATGGAAGAGTCTTCCAAATTATTATTACTCCCCACCACCGTTCAATAAAAGTATTCTCCCGGGGTACCTGTGTATTGAATGAAATTCTGATAGTATATTTAACGGTGGATATGCTTCATGCATAGAAGGATTATAAATTTTTTCCCTCTTCCGGTACATATATATATATATATAAGAGAATATCTCCAATGGTTCTTGTATCATTCACATGTGATGAACAAAAATATCAATATATTGTTAAATACTATTAATTAGTTAATATCTTTATTGATTAAATAAAGACATGTTATTAATTAGAAATTGATGCATCATTAGTACGTATAAAAATGATTTACATTTTTATAGTACTCCCTCCGTAACAAAATATAAGCAAAAAAGTATATGTATTTTTTTGCTTATATTTTGTTACGGATGGTGTATTTTATATCAAAACAACAAAAGTTTTTTCCTTTTCTATTTTATATAGGTAACTTTAATCTAGGTAATTGGTTTGACCCTGTAATTATTTAAAAAACTAAATCCAACATTTTTCGGCAAATACTCTCCGATCTTGAATATAAGCAAAAAAAAAACTCACACCTTCTAAGAAAATCAGTTAATCTTATTTAGTATTTTTAATATAATAAAAAATATAATTATATTCCCCAAATTACCCTTCATAAGAACTTTCCATGAGAATAGAAGGTAATAAAACTTAAATTAATTGAAGAGCGTTTTTGAAATGATGTTATTTAATGAGATAAAATTAGTTAAGATTTGATTATATTTTAGATCACCAAATATGAGTTTTTTGTTGCATATATTCGACATCGGAGTTTTGACCATATAATTATTTAAAGGGGTTTTCTAATATGTTCAACTTTGCACACGATAAGAATTATTATTTGTTCATTTTTTTATTAATTACTCATTTTCCTATTTATTTTATAGATTCATATTTATGTAATCTCTCTTTTTCCACAAAATAGGAAACTAAGTAATTAATAGAAAAAAAAACGAGCAATTAATAATCTTTATCGTGTGTAATGTTGCACGTGTTAGAAAAACCGTTATTTAAAAACTAATCCAAATTATTTTACAAACAACCAGTAAAATCAGTTTTTATATTATTGGTCAGGGACTAAATTCACTTACCATGTATGATCACAGTTTAGACTATATTTATTTAGTCAACGAGATAACTCGTCATAGCGACAAAAAAAAATTGATTCCAAGACTTGAGTAAAACAACTTATTGCATATTAGTATTAGATTATACGCTAGGGGTATATCCTTCAGATCATTCCCAGTCACCAATTACCTGTTCAATATTTTATGAGTTATTGAGCTTTCGAATCTAATCATGATGTAGGATTTACTGATTTTATAGTCATATATCCTTGATAAGCGCTGGTGTCAAGAGAAATATAGATAAAGAAACGCGCAAAAAAACAAATTAAAGGTCCACATATCATAGGTGGAAAATGGAAATGCACTTTATTCAAGTGTTCAGGACTGTTTAACACCAAAAAAAAAAAAAAGTGCTCAGGACTGTTTCGTGCACTCTGTATTGTTTGACTAACGTAACAAGAGTTGATGATGAACTTGTATATATGAATGTTTTAAAAACCAAACAAACAAGAAATTGAATTAAAGATTTTTAAGTCGTGATTCGATTAATTCAGTCTTAAATATGTAATTAGACTATAAATTACATTATATTTGAACAAGATAATATTTGAATTCAAAAGCATACATAGTAATTTAATTTAATTCGTACACTTGTACAAAGAATAAATATAGGTGATGAGTGTGAGTGTGTGTGTATATATAGACACACATATATAGAGCTAATCTTATCCTTTTAATTCTTCAAGCGCTCTTCTCCATCGTGAATATGAATTTCAGTTTCAAGTTCTAATTAGTTTTTTTTTTTTAACGATATGTTCTAATTAGTTCACGCATGGAAAGGCAGTTTCTATATATGAAGGATATTAAATGCATGCAAATTTAATTATTTAACGGTAAAAGTAAATAGAGAAGTATTAAAGAGGTGAACCTGCAATTCTCAATTGTTTTGGGAAGGTATTCGATGAGGTTGCCGGAGACGTTTAAGACCTTGAGCTTAGAGAGGCAGCCAATGGAGTTTGGGAGGGTCTTAAGCTGGTTGGAGTGCACATCCAACACCACCATATTCAGCAATCTCGCCGTTAAGGACTCAGGAATATTCTGTCAGAATATTCAATTAAATATTATATAAAAAATATATCTATTTATTATTTGTTAAAGGCGAATTAAATTTACAAAGACTTTTAAGTTCTGTTCGGCAAAAAGTAGTGTATATCGGATAACTTAGTTGACAACGAATGAGTTTACAGTGGATAGCTGATACCCTGATCCCGTCCCAAAACTTTGAGTGTTTTAGCTTTTAATTTTCATCCCAAAACTTTAGTTATTTTAGAAACCCAGAATGTAATTCAACATTATTTTCCTATTATATCATTAGATTAATAGCATATATTAATTATAATTTATTTTTACTAGATAACTTTAGTGAAGTGTTAGTAATTCTCAATCAATTTATCATTGAAAAATGACACATTTATTAAGAGTATTTTAATCAAAATTTGTCTCAATTAATTATTTCTTAACATGTATATCAAAATCTTAAACAACCAAAGTTTTGAGATGAAGAGAGTAGCGAATAAACTAACAAATTGAGTTTAAAATTGATAAAATAAGTGATTAAACTAACTAATAAATGTAAAAAGAAATTGATGCTTCAATTATTATTGCTATTTAGGATAGAGAAGGAATTTATTAAAAATATGGAGGATAAAAATATAAAAAAAAAACAATACGCTATAAACTTAAAATAGCATTCAGAGAAACGCTATAACCCATATGTTATCAAACACTTCTATTTTTTTTAAAAAAAAAAAATCTTATCTACCATTCAAATCCGCTGTAATCTACCGAATTGAACTTAACATAGCCTTAACACTACCGAAGAAAACAAAGAGGCCGTTACATGAGATACAATATTAAACAGATGCTAGCTAACTGAGCTTGTTCATCAGCCATAGTTTTTTATCCATAAATATACTACACGACATGTATTCGTTCAAGTAGCAGACGATCGAGCAGAAGAGACATAGGAGTCCAAAATATTCAATATTGTACTAACATAATTAGGAAAAGAAATATGAGAAACATATTGCTTTTTAATTATTTAAAAAAAAAAGGAAGAAATGAAGAAAAAAGCATTGATATTGAAGTTCTAACTCGCGCGTAAAAAAAAATCGATGTTGTGATTGATATGAAGTTCTAATTACCTGAAGATTGTTGTTGGAGAGGTCCAACTTGCAAATGGTAGCTAAATTAAGAGAGGGGTTGGGAAGAGACTCCAAAGACATGCCACTCAAGTCCACTATTTCAAGCCTCTCTTCCTCTATGCTTTTGCTCCTCTCCATTTTCTTCCTCACATCCATCTTCGCCATCGGCTGTTGAAACCGTTGTTGTTCATACATCATCTTTCCAAATTATGTAATATATATAACACTGTGAATATCTACTAGCTAGCTTCCCTTTTCTTGTTCTTCTTTTATTTTCTTTTTAATTTTTTTATTTTTTGCCTTTTACATAATGACCGAGAGCTTGAAATTGAAGAAATTGGGAGCGGAATTGAAAAGAGAGACCAACCAAGAATGCGAAAGCAAGAGAATAGTGAGGGGGTTAGAGAGAGAGAGAGAGAGGGGGATTGATGATGAAGGGTGTGACTTGGGAAGGGGAGAAATGAAGGGATGAGGGTGAGAGGTTGAAGAGAAAAGAAAGACCGTTGTTTGGTATATGAAAGCGAATTGAATTGAAGGAAGGAGAGAGAGGACATATGTATTTATGTATTGTACGGAGGAGGAGAAGAGAGAAGGTAGCGGAGTGAGCGGGCCACTTGTGTTGTGTGTGTCTGTGACGCGTGATACAAGTACGAAGAACCGTATACTTTGGTAGTTGCGTGGCCACGTTAATTCCCCGCTTTGATAAAGTCAACGCTCCCTTCTTTTTGGTACATCTGCCTCCTTTTTCTATTCTATTCAAACAAACAGTCAATATCCCCTCCCTCAATATATGAATCATGCTAATTCTTCAAAAAATTAAAAATCATTAATAGGTTTTTCAAATATAGGAGTATGTATTTCGTTAATAATTTAATCGGCAATGCCAAATACATAAATTTAAAAGTAATTACAGATATCAAAAAAAAAAATTAAAAGTAATTACAATAAATTTCATCGTTTAAAAATGAATACTATATGACCGACTTTTATTTTTTAAAGAATAGTTTTATTAATTGTTTAAAGTTTTTTTAGAAAGATTAAGAAAATAAATAAATAACTTAGTAAGTGAAACAATTTAATTAAATTGTCTTTGTTAATTATTGGACTGCTTTAATAATTACTATCATAAATACCTAATGAAGTATGATGTATTGGAAGAAAACAAGTAGTTAATATGAAAATTTTTTATTTTTCTAAAATTTTTATTTTCCTAAAATCAGAATTGAGAGATTACAAAATAAGTTTATTTTCAGGTTGACCTCACAAATCCTCTATGATGCGCCGTGCGCGCCATCTCCCGGCTACCTGTGAATCACGGGCAGATTATGCTGATATGGTGTCAAGATGTTGGATTTCGTGACAAAAATCAAACCCAAGTTGATATGTTCTTTAACTCTAGATACAATACCAGTGGCTAAGTTATTCAATTCAATTTGAAAATAAAAAAACAAAAACATCTTGTACCAAAAAAAATATATATATCAATTTAAAATTCAATGTTTTCTACGTGTACTTTGGCAGTCTCATTGGTCCAGCTAGCTGTCAAAAGAGGGTGGCGTCTAATTACTAGTAAGATCATGTGTCTATCTCAAGGGATGATGTCAAGTTGTGTCTTGGTAGTGGTACGTTAATTCAGTTGACTAATTCATCGTTGCAGTAATCCATTTATTACCAAAATTAAATCAGTTAATAAATTTGCAGCTGTAAAATTACTAAAATACATGTCAGTATCATCAAAACAAATTTTCTCATGAGTTTAATTTATACGCATCTTGGTGCTTAGTACAACTGACAAAGTATTTGTCGTTTGGATGCTTGGGCGCGGATTCAAATCCGTTACGCCCCCTTTCGGCGCTCTTAGGAGTGCGTTTTAGGCCGCTGAGCTATTAGACTAAAAAAATTTACATATGCGTCCAATGAAGTGATGTCAGATCATTTATTGAGTTTAAAAACATATGACTTGTCATACTCATTAAATGATGTGTGAACATGTTATAAGATGCATGTATAAAATATTTTTACACTAACAATGCATATAAATTAAATTATTTACTCATCTTACGTACATTTACCTTTTTAATGCCAAAATTTTTATAATGTTATTGTGTGAGCTAATATAATTAAGAATCAAAGTTAGGCGAATTCTAATGTGGTCACCTTTATAGGCGGTCGACGGTATACTATTAGTTTCAGGCTTTGAATTCATTGCATCTACACGTACGATAATATAGGGCATCTTTCACTTTAAGGTTTTTTCATCCTCTTCCCTTTTCCCCTATCTTACCTCCTTTCTCCAACCGACCAACCACCACATTGGACCAGCCCCACACAGTCGCCGCCCACCCCTACCCCGACCCATCTCCCCATTCCCATCCACTACCCTCAATGTTTCATTTTCTACAAATAGCCACATCCTCATTCTCGCCCTTTACCCTTGGTTTTCAGATCTAAGGTTTCCTAAACCAAGAAGCTGGAGCCCATCAATGTTCTCTATCAAACCATAATCACTTGAAATAGAAACCCCAAAATCCCTATCACCAAATCCTCAGTCCTCCACCTCAACAATCCATTGAGAAGAAACCTAAGTTGAAGGCTTTAGCGGTGGTGAATGGCGGTGGGATTGGGAAGGATGACAATGGTGTGAAAGTGAGTCCAGTTGAAAAACCGACAAACGAGCTTGATAGGTGTTGTCATAAAATTGGAGATGGCGGAATTGTTGGACTAGACGCGTCCTTACCTATTGGGTCACGAATTGAAAATTTTGCTTGTGTTAGGTTTGCATAGCAGCTCGCTGATGAGATCAGTATTACTGTTAAGGACGAAGGTTGAGCCGCCTCTACACTGTAACCTTTTTAGTAAATGACGCCACCTCCGCACCACTGCTACGTTCGACACGAGCACCCATTGATTGCTGGAAGTCATTGTATTGGCTCGGAGTTGTGCCCACCTCAGCACTGTCGACTTGTGTCCCTCACCAGAAAAGGATGATGAGGGCGAAAGAGCGAAAGTCAGAAAGGAGGAAGGAGAAGGGTGATATGCTAACGTGGAGAGTTTATAGTATTAGAGTGAGATATAGAGAAGTATAGATTAATGTAAAGGTAAAAAGAGGTGGTGCACCATAAACCACCTACGATGGTGGTCAACCTTACAATCTCCTAGTTAGTTAACTAGACATATAACTTGCCATTGGTTGGCATTAATATCGTGTAAACAAAAAGGGTAAATACCACTTTTAGTCCCTGTAATTTTAGCGAAATCTGGTTTTAATCCCTATAAATATTTTTTGTTTAGATTTTGTCTCTATAATTTATGATTCTTCCACTTTTAGTCCATACCGTCAAATCTGTTAAAAACGTTAAGTTTTTATCCCTGTAATTTTAAGAATCTTTCACTTTTCGTCATACCTCTCTATTAGCTACGTTAGCGTTTTTTAATAGAGATTTGATGGCAGGAACTAAAAGTAGTAAAATCTTAAATTACAGAGACTAAAAGCGGTATTTATCCAAACAAAAACAATATAAGACCTGATAACTCACCCCAAGAAAATCATCATCAGGTGGATGGGCCTTAAAAAAAAATCTTGTTTGTGTGGCTTCATATGATTCCCACTTCTCAAATTAATTATATATGGTGAAGAAAATGCGATAAAAATTATAGTAGTTGTCTGGAAAATAGGATAACGATCGCTTTCAGAATTTAATAATGTTTTCTGATTATTGTTGAGCTCCTGTCCTATAAAACAAAAAGAATAGATATTTAGAATGAGGGTTAAATATGATTTCAGTCTCTTAAAAATTTGAAAAGTTCGTTTTTAGTCCAAAATTTTTTTTTGAAGGTTTTTAGTCTCTTAAATTTGAAAATGTTTTTTCGTTAGTCTCTCACTCTGATGCCGTTTTGTAGCGCTTATGTGGCAATATTTTTAGGGGACTAAAAACGAACTTTTATAATTTTTGGGGACTAAAAACGAACTTTTAGAATTTTTGAAGGACTAAAATCATATTTAAGCGCTAATAGTATTAGAATGAGGGACTAACGAAAAAATATTTTCAAATTTAAAGGACTAAAAACCTTCAATTTCTTTTTAGAGGACTAAAAATAAACTTTTCGAACCTGTGTGGACTAAAATCATGTTTAATTCTTATAATGAAAAGGACGGCCTTAGTTAATATAGAGGAGGGTCCCTGCCCTGTCATCGACTAACATCACAACAATTTTATACACTAAATTTATCTGTCGCAATTGTTTAGTGGGAACAAATACCTAATAACAACAACCTCGTTTCATTTCTTATTCAGCAGGCAGGTCTTGTTATCATGATTTGGATCATCTCAGGTTGATGAGACGGCGATCATCATATAATAAAACCACAAATTGTGCATTTTTCCTTCACGTATGTAGTTTACATACCATACAGCCAGCTTTCAAATCCTTGGAATATTCGTTTCCAGATATTTTTCTTTCTTCAGGTACGTCTAATCTTCGAGCTAATTGCCATTACTTCGATTTATATTTTCGCTTATTTTTTAATAACAGACTAATCTGTACGTGTTTTATGTATATTTCGTATAAACGAATATTAATTGCTTTACTTTTCCTCAGATGATTAGATAATTATCACCGTTAATATTAACACAAAATATATTTTGCAATGTGTGAAACAACCAGGGCTTGGTACAAGTGATAAAGAATTTGGTTTCTCTTAAGCAATTTCTTGAATTCGAGTATTGTAAACGAAAATAATAGGCACTGCGAGAGCTTTGCGATGGAAATTTGAATTTCCAATAATTATGTGTTCATACTATAACAACAATTATATTAACTGTTTATGATAACAGGGCTTGATCTATGTTGTCTAATTAATTAAGTTCGTTAGACTACCAAGGAACCCAATATGAGTTTAATGAGTGGACGCGTGTGTTGACTTATTAGGAAATAATGATAACCTAATAGGTTAATACACTATAGAACAGTTATGATCCCCAATACACTAAATCAGGAAGACTCTCCCTTCTCCCTATCTGAAGAGAGAACTAAGGATTCACTGAGAATCAGTGACAGTCCCATAAATTTTACGTTGTGGGGATAATATTCACATATATATAAAATTGTGGGGACAATACTTATATATAATATATGTTGCGGCCGCTAATAAATAATAATAGGCATGAAATATTGAATTTATTAAAATTTTAGTGGGGGCGTCTTTCCCCAATCTTAACCATGTAGGTCCGTCCCTGATGAGGATCCATGAAGATTGGGTTTCAAGGAAGAACCATAAGACCATCTTTCTTGTTCGTGATTGCTCGTGATTGATTGATTGATGTAAGACTTACCGCTTCAGATAAGTGATCAATGACTATGGTTCCGGGTATTTATCGTATTCTTAATAATCTGGCATAAAGTAGATCTTAGAGCTCTCAAGAACAATTTTGTTCTGGGTATGCTCATAGATTTATTGGCTTTTGCATAAAGAATAAAGATTAAAGGAATAAAGAATTTAAATCTAAAATGTGATATTAGAGACGAAATTGCAAAAAAAAAAAATTGTAATACAAAATATTTCCGTTATAAGAATATTGACGAAGCATATGCATCAGAATATTGGTACTTGGAATTCATGAAGAATATTTAAGAAGCATCTACGTTAGAATGTTTCCGTTATGAAGTGTTGAAGAAAGAAAAAAACCTTAAAGATATTAGAAAAGGTGTCTAGTGACCTAATTCAAAACAACATCACTTGGAGTCATAGGATATGAATCTTATTCGAGAAGTCTTCTACAACTGCTAGAAAGATCTCTACGGTTAACGAGGATTAAAAGCTATTACCCAAAGGACGTTACCTTTGCATTTGGATTAAGTCAACTCATTGGGAAGACACGCGACCTAGTATGAGACAAGGAATAAACTACCATATCAATATTATAAGTGTTCAGCTCTACTAAAGAAAGAATAGAAGAAAGTGGAGCGGGCTCATGTTATCATATAGCTTTTTTGAAAAAGAGCCACCCTCTTTACATGATTTGTCTCCACCACTCAGAAGAGGACATAAACAACAAATACATTTCTGCATTACTTCACACACTTCTAAAAAGAAGATACTCATCTCTCAAAGGGTATTATTCATATCTTAGCGGTATCGCTGACTATAAATACTGTTGAAGAATGAAGAAAAAAGATAGACAGAGAAACAACAAGAAAAATATCACATATTGTTAAAAGGATTATTTTGTCTCATCTACCTAAGCTTTCATATTTGTATATCCTCTCATGTTGAGAGTTAATGTGATTGCCTGAACTTAAACTTTCATATCCTCACAAGCTGAGAGTTATCTGTTCCAAAGTTATTCTCTTGTCGAGAGTATTATTTTCTGTGTAAAGATTTATTAATAGCCAAGTGAAGGCTAGATCCTCATAATGGTGTTGTGTCGTTTTGAGATGTTATGAGTATAGCCAACTAGACATAAGATACTCACAAGGTTGTAACCAGTGGTTAGTGGAAAAATCCTTCAGAGACGAAGAGACTAGACATAGCTATCAGGTTGATAGTGAACTAGTATAAAACATCGTGTGTGATCTTCTTTATCCCTTACTCTGCTTAAATTGCCTTATCATTCTTTTTGGACTAACCGAGAATTGAACTTGATTGGATTGTTTTATACTTGCAGCCTAAACTATTTCAAAACTTTTAGACATAAACTATGTTTTCATCTGGTTGCAATCAATGCATTGTTCACTAATCCAAGCATTACTTTGGACTTTGAGTTATCTCGTATCTTCCTTAATAAGCGTGCTTGATAAGTTTTTGAAAACACAAATACACAATTCAATCTCTCTTCTTGTGTTTTCCCTGTAATATTTATGTATATTTCACCATACACTCTGACCACCTTCAGTGAGACCCCACATGTCTTCATTTCTTTCGCCATCGAATCCACCAGAAGGTAGCGGCAAAAAACATCACGTCTCCCTCTCCCTGTGATCTTTCATCCCCATCACGCAACAGCGAGCAACCGTCCTCACTTGCATCTTCTCCGCTCCATACTTGTGAATGGCCAACCATTGTCGAAATGAAGCTCATGCCCACCGATGTCTTCCTCCTCCTCCTCGATTTTCCATGTGTGTAATAGGGTTCATCCTCCCTCCACCCCTATGTGCCTCTGTTTCATGTTTTGGGAACCTTAGGCCCAATGGGTCCTGCTGGCGCCATTCTTCTTTTGATGTCATTATCTGCGAACACTTGAGGACGGAGCGGGGTGGGGCGAGGGAGAATGGTGGGGTGAAGGGGGAACATGGAACTGGATGAGGGATCTCTCTATATGGATAATTTTACTCTTTAACCGATCATTAAATGTTGGCTATTAGATTAAAAAAATGGGCATTCAATGTCTCATAATTCAAATCCATCTATGCACCATTTTCATTGGTCCATAAGAAAAGGCACCACAGAGTTTACACTCATTTTATCTTCAATTGTAGAAATAACTTATATATAAACTTATATACGATAAGCACTTATTGAACAAGCTCGTAGTTAAGTTGTATATTTAGACTAAGCTTTTAGCTACAAAGTACCTTAACCTATCAGCTTAACTTACCAGTTATAAACTAATTTTTCAATTATGAGTGGCTTATCAACTATTTTCGCAACTATTTTTGCAGATCAACCTATCTTTGAAAACACAATCAAGAAATTATAATTACTAAAGGACATTTTTTGATTATTTACCCTATTATCAAGCTATTTATAAATTCCTTCCCGCAAAATAAACACAATGCAAAAAAGGGCGTGTTCTACCGTGCACAACCTTTACAGGTGGTGCACGGTACACCAACCTAGAAATATTTACAAAAGTATCCATAGTTTTCCAAAAACTATGAAATTTACCTTACAAATCAAAACCCCATATCCTTGAAAGCCACCACCCAAGACCATTATCTTCCTATCAATATGGTATCGCCGACGATGATGGCATCCTGCACTGACCAACGATGGAGATCCTTTCAAAGTGATGATGGCTACTCTTTCTCGAAAGCAGGTCTAGTGAGTAGATCTGAAACTGTATTGGCGAAGACGAAGAAAGGAGCAGAGTTCAGACGAAGATAGAGAAGTGATGACGTTGGAGGGTGGGGGTGGGGGAAAATGGGAAGAAAGGAGGGCAAAATATTTAAATTTGAATTTTCCATAGTCCAAGAGGATAGATCTGTAGTTAAATTATGGCAAAATTGCGCTTCCGGTCTTTTAAGTTATTTTTAAAGTTCATATTCGTCCTTTAAGTTTTTTTTGTCTCAAATAAGTCCTTTATGTTTTAGAACGTTGACACCGTTACCCTTTTTTTGAACTTCCATTAGAAAAAATCTTAGGTGTCCATTACGGTGCTTATGTGTCCACTACAGTGCTTAAGTGGCCACTTAGTCATAAGTTGTGTCATATTTCTTAATTTTTTATTAAAAACAAAAAATCAAAGTTTTCCCCAAATTTCTCTCTCTAAAATCAATGTTTTTTTTTGTTTTTTTTTTTGCCCCAAATTTCTATCCCAAATCAAGTGGTGATTCACAGAACTTTGCACCAAAATCTTCTTGTCTACTTCGACATGATTCAGTGTCAATAGTTTTCTGCCAGATGGAAATTTCAGACTTATTAGACTTCTTTTCCCAGCAAAGGAGCTTAGCAATATCTTCAATCTTCCATTGTTCTTCCTGGAGTTCCTTCTTAGGTCTCTGTAGGCTTTGTAATTAACCTTCCAATTGATTGGAGGACCCGAAAGCACCCAATAACCACCAGGTCTTAGAACTCGGTCAACTTCCATCATATACATTTCATCTGCAAATAACAACCCAAAATGCACTTTTTATCACAAGTCATATGATATAAGGTGCCAAATCAAACAGAATTAAAACGAGCATATAAACATTGTCTTTTTTTTATTTACAGCAAGTACTTCACAGAAAATTTCTCACCATTTGCTCCCCAAGGAATTAAGCAGCCAGAACAATGCGCCATGTCAAAGGAAAGGAGGATCGAGAATGAGAAAAGGAAAGGAGGAAGATGAGTTTATCTTTTCTGGGTTTTTTTAATTTGAAGAAGATGAAGAATCCTAATCCCTAATTTGATTTTTTTTGTTTTTAATAAAAATAAATGAAAAATTATAACTCAAATTTAAAATAGTCCAATTAATGTCACGTTTTAGTCCATGTCATCTCTATTTATGTCACGTCGTTTTTTTAACGGATATGAACGGAAAGTTCAAAAAAAGAGGTAACAGTGTCAACGTTTTAAAACATAAAAGACCTATTTGAGACAAAAAAAACTTAAAGAACGAATATGAATTTTAAAAATAACTTAAAGTACTGGAAGCGCAATTTTACCTTAAATTATTGGCTGTGCACGATATAATTAGTCGGGAAAAGAGTTAAAAGCTGAATAACCATATTTTGTAACTGAAGTGCTCATAGGAAGACACACCAAGCGGATGCAAATGGCGATGAGCATGCGAGTGACACCCTTCATCCTTAGTCTCCGACAGGGACAGCCCCAAAACCTTAATTTTCCGAACAAACATTCATCAAATTCAAAACTCACTTGTTGGTCTCTTGGCAGTTCAGACCTCGTTGTATCTCAGAGACTTGCCCAACAGTTCAATCCCAAAACTCCCATAGAGGAAGCCGTTACACCTCCAACATCATGGTACACTGACCCCTCTTTCTTCCACCTTGAGCTCGACCGCATCTTCTACAGAGGCTGGCAAGCCGTGGGTCAGTTTTATGCTACTTAAACTAAAGTCTCAAACTTTTCCCTTCTTCCGTTTTTGGGTAATATTGGTTATGCTTTCTTGTTCATGCTGATAATACATAATGAAGATTTAGAATTTCAATCCAATAGTTAGTTTCATTGGTAGATAAGAAGGAATTATTCATTTGTCTTGATGATGTATGTTGTATGGTGAAATACCTCTGGAGGAAAGAAAGATTATATTTGAATTGATAATATGAATTTGAGTATATATGATATGGGTGCATCTGGTTCATCATTTAACTTTTGATTGGGAAGGCGAATTATACTGAGTATGTATTCTATGTTTTGTGTTCAGTCCATTGCTAAGTGCTATTCTGCTTTAAAATTTTTTATACTGAACTCTGATGTCATCACTATGATAGATTAACTAATTAATCTAGTTGGCGCTTGTTGAATTATGTCTCCTAGAATTTACCTTATGGGATTTTTTTAATAGCCGAAAGTTCTTAATTTTACTTAATTTCCTTTACCAGGATCCACAGAGCAGATAAAGGATCCCCATGACTTTTTCACTGGAAGGTGGATATTTTGTTTTTGTAACATTTTATATGATCCCCATATTTTTCCTTCTATAGAAGTTCATTGATTCTAGATTTCTAGTTCATTTTTTATTTTGTTGCATTTACATATATGTTGTTAACAAAGTTGTCTAATTGCAGCTCCATTTGGTTCTTGGAAGGGGAAAAGGATATTTAGGAGTGAAATATTAATTTGTGTACTCTATTCATTTTCTTTTCTTCCGAGTTTCTGAGAACCAACTGGAGGATTACATATTGCAGACTAGGAGATGTGGAATTTATGGTTTGTCGGGATGACAATGGCAATGTCCGGGCTTTCCACAATGTCTGTCGTCATCATGCCTCTCTCCTTGCTTCTGGAAGTGGACAGAAGTCCTGCTTTGTCTGCCCTTACCATGTGAGTTTACCTACAGCACTAAATATGCATACATACAAGCATTATTTTGATTCTCTTTTCTATGTATCCCCTCCTTTTTTGTCTGATCCTTGGGAGGTTGAAGGCACAATTATCAAGCTTTCCTTCATGGATAATGTTTGTTACCATGATCTGATCCTTTCTCATTATAGGTATCTATTTTCACTTCCTTTTTTCTTGTTTTAGAAACTTAGATGTGAAAAGACAATGATTTCTGCAGGGATGGACATATGGGTTAAATGGAGCTCTTCTTAAGGCAACTAGAATATCAGGAATGCGGGATTTCAATGTAAACGTATGCAGTTCTGTTCTATGATAAGTTACTTGTACAATATATTCCTTTCATAGGGAAAAAAGGTTGGCTGATTTTTCTGACCATGAAAGGTAGGATTTTGGCCTTGTACCAATCAAAGTAGCTACCTGGGGGCCTTTTGTTCTTCTCAATTTGGAAAAAGAGAATCTTTCTCAGAAGCAAGTTGATAGTCATAATGTGGCAAAGGAATGGCTTGGTAGCTGTTCAGAAATACTGAGTACCAATGGAGTTGATTCTTCATTAAGTTATGTTTGTAGACGTGAGTACACCATTGAATGCAATTGGAAGGTATGACCTCTTGGCTTACCTTAAATTTTTTATTTTTACTAGAGCTTTTGTTTATTACTTTGCCACTTTGGGATGCTTCCATTTTCTTTATGATTATGTGAATGAAAATTTTACCAGGTTTATGAAACATTACCGTCCCTTCTGTAGTTAAGCCTGCTTTTTACCTCACTGGTGATCATCTTCTGCAAAAAATTTTAAAACTAACATCATTGTTTATTATTGTACTCATTGTTATTTATTTTTTATTATTTTTCTATATATGATTCACGGAGGTGCTAAGACTTTGGTAGTTCTGGGTCTTCTATTTGCAGGTATTCTGTGATAACTACTTAGATGGTGGCTATCATGTACCATATGCACACAAAGGCCTAGCATCCGGTCTTAATCTCGATTCCTATTCTATCACAGTATGCTTTTTTACTACCTTATCTTTCATAAAATCCCTTCATACCTTCTACTATACTGTATGGCATGACAAATAGAATCATGTAAACCATTTTTTTCGAAAGAAAATTCTTTCGTTACATGTATTCTTCCAACCTTTCCTGCTCCAATCGGGAGAAAAAATTGTCTCTCTCTTCCCATTTCATTCTGTTAGCTATATTTAATTTGCTACAATAAGTTAAAATAATATAATACTTTTGGAACTGGATTTTCAAAAGTTATTTGTTATCCGGAAGTGATTATGTACTAAAGATTGTTATGAATGAGACAGATGTTTGAAAGGGTTAGCATCCAAAGTTGTGAAGGCAGCTCAGGGAAAAGCAAAGAGAATTATGATCGACTTGGAAGGAAAGCTATATATGCTTTCATTTACCCAAACTTCATGATTAACAGGTTCTTGCTTTTTTATTTGGACAATTGGTTGATCTTTCTTTTTTTTCAGTCATGTTTGTACTAATCTTGGAAAAGAATTTGGCATCCACCCCCTACTTGTTTTGCAAATTAGCATGCTTTTATAAGTTGCGGTGCTTGCTGGATTGATAGGTATGGACCTTGGATGGACACCAATCTTGTACTTCCACTAGGACCCAACAAATGTCAAGTAGTATTTGACTACTATCTTGATAACTCGCTACAGGTAATATTTAAGCACATGCCTAGTATTTTTACCCATGATTCAGAATCCCTAAAATGTACTAGAGAATAGGGTTCACCATTACACTAAGGATAGTGAGGAGATATGTTTTGTTTTCCTGTATATGTTCTTGTTTGGAATATTGGCTGAAAATTTTGTTTGCAGACATATTTTTTTTGATAACAGACAAACTATTTTGGGTGATGTGTATGTAATCAAACTCAATTCGGCATTGATGTTTTTGTACCCACTGTATATGGAGGGATTAAATTTGGAAGAAACTTGGGAACCAAGGTCCAAGACAATATAACCTTCAGAGGCAGGGTTGGTTATTGATGACCAGGGTATGAAATTTAGTAAATGAGAAATTCAGTGCTTTGCTTTCATATTTTGAATGTGAACATACAAAAACCACTCTTTTTCTTTGATGGATTCTGTGTAAAATGTAGTGAAACCTCACTCTTGCATTAGGTAGAGTGACACCTTAATTAGTAAATTGAATTTTCAGAAATTAAACCAGGATTTGCTCTCATTTTAATGGCTCTGTAGTCTGTAGTTCCCCACAGCACACGATTGAGCCTTTTCTTTTTTCTCTGAGTTCACTCCACGAGTCACCAGTTTAAAAAAATAAATACTTAACAGAACAATTATCAGTCAATTCAAAAACCTTAGTGCCTACTGCCTTCTCTTTGATTGAGCAGGATGACAGAGATTTCATAGAGAAAAGTTTACAAGACAGTGAGAAAGTGCAGGTACAAATATTGGTTTAGTAGAGTTGATTAAAAGAAATTTTCCTCAAGTTGCAATATACCTATTGTCATACATTTGGTTGTTCATGAGCAGATTGAAGATATTGTTTTGTGTGAAGGTGTCCAAAAGGGCCTCCAGTCCCCAGCGTATCGTGTGGGAAGATATGCTCCTAAAGTTGAGCAGGCCATGCACCATTTTCATTGTCTGCTGCATGAAAACCTGACAACATAAAATCCCTTGTTCATTATGGATGATAAGTTACCGCGGCAACCAATAAGCTTTGCGACCCATACTGGCAATGGGCGTCTGTCTGTCTGAATTTGAAATTGATGCATGGTATAATGCTCCACCAGAGTGTCTCTCGAAGTTGATATATGTCCAGTAATACAGGCTTGTCTAACTTGCATTAATAGTATAGTAGCTATTTGTATCTCCTGCCGAATGAGTGAATCACCAACATAGTCCCCAAAATTGTAAGGGTTAAGTAATTTGGTTCCTGAAATTAACGAAATTCAAAATAATCCATGAAATTGGAAATCTTTGATCATATTTAATCTCTTCAAGACAATTTTAGGGACTAAATTGTCCTACCCAAAAAAGATTACAGTGATCGAGGATTTTCAATTTTAAGAATTATTTTGGAATTTCATTAGTTTTAGGGATTAGATTACCTGAGCCTACATTTTAAGGACTAAATTGGTGATTTACTCCTTATTGAACATGGTAGTTGTTTGCATAATTGATATTGTGAATTTTGCTGCTCCAGTTTCAATTGTAGTCATCGGAACTGGGGGATAAGAATTTGCTACATTCTTAAAAATCTCACATCATTAAGAATTACAGGTCTATATATTAATATACCACAACCTGCTGGCTGCTGCTAGGACTTGAAAACTAAACATACCCAAGAATTATCATACCGTAATAACAATTCTAATGATGCACAAATCGTTTTCTTTACTTCTTTTTTGTGATTCACTTAGGGCGTAGATACTCTCTGGATCCTCTGTGGACAGCTCTCCAATTTGCTAGAATTTTCGCGTATTGTGTGTATAAAATTGACATCACAAAGGAAACTGGGTCTAAGTTGTAACATTGCCGTATAAAAATATTTCTTTTGAAAGGCGTTGCGCCTCATTGAAATCCAAATTACATTAGAAAAAAAAACAGCTGTACTGAAATAATGAATTGGAATTATCATCCATAGCTCTGCAGCTTTTCAAACATACGAGAATATAGATAAGCAACTGTCAAACTGACAAAATACACTGGGAAAAAAAGAGACTGGCTGAAGTTCCGTATATATCCTTGTTGGAACCTAGGTATAAAACAATTCCAACTTTGTTTCCAAATCTGCACAAGATGAAACGTCTATGTACAACTAGGATACTATTTTCCATTATCAGAAGAATGCAGGCTATTCTGTGAAAATAAACGAGACGGCATATATATATATATATATATAGAGAGAGAGAGAGAGAGAATTCAGCAAGATGTCTATACATGACTCTATTGAGAAGCTTGAGACTCCATCCTCCTTTTAGTTCTTCCACGACGAAATCTTCGAAAACAGTTATTCATGGGAGTCGCTGGTACTGGTATCAGTTTTCCGACCACAGCAAGAGGCCAGCTGAGAGTATGGGGAAACAGAAGGGGAGCAGGGGAAGAAATATAATTAGCATGTGTGCACAAGGCAAGCCGTGCGCATTAATATATTTCAGAGTCATACATACAATACAAAAAAACAATCAAGGCCCTTCCAAGCTTTCATCAGGGACAATCTCCAACAAAAACTCATTGAAAACAATAGCATGCTAAGAGCAAGATACACTGTGAATTCAAGTATGCATGATAATCAACTGACCTGATGAAACCTATAATAACACAGATGAGCCACTGCTTCCAATCAAGCTTGACTGTTTTAGTGAACTTTCCAAGAAATTCAATGATGACAATCTGAAAAACAGTAACAAACTTTATGCTAGCCCTACGAATGTTTTAAAAAAAAGCCAAACAACCAGAGAGGGCTTACAACAAGACTGACCTGGAGCACAATAGTCAATCCCACTATCCCCATAAACAAGTAGTTTCTGGTAACTCCCTTGAATATGTTGAATTCATCTGGCTTTCGTGCATTAAATTCATTGAAGACCTGCAGTTTTGGGATAATATTTTCTGTCATCATTGAAATGAAAATCATAAGAGCACTTATAAGTTGGATACCAAAATAACTATGAATATGAGATGAAACGTGAATTGGGCATCCATCCATAACCTTTATGAGACACCAGCAGGATTTAGCAGCAATGAAAAACAGAGAAAGAATCCAACAGTAATGCTTATCAGATGGAAGCAAAGAAATTTCAGGAACAATATGCGGTAATAACTAATAATAAAGCAACAATGAAAAAACTAAATTTTTCCCTTCTTCGTTAAGAAAAAATAGAGCAACTCTACTACGGCAGAGGGAATTCTTTAGTATAAACTACATGAAATCAGTTTCCCAAAAAAATTGCAGTGAATAGATCACCAAAAACAATTGAACTTTAAATAATTTCTTGCCTGTTAAGTATTCTACGCACTTTCAACAATTCTAAACCTACAAGTTACACAACGTAAACACATTTGGGAATAAAAAAGAATGTAAAAAGAAGAGCTTAACCAAACCTATAATAGAAAACAAACAAAACAATAATCTTTCAACTTGAAAGACATGGTAACTTCATTTTATAATTCTTGTTTAATGGCAACTAATCTATTTAA
Source organism: Calophaca sinica (assembly GCA_037113605.1). Classification (NCBI taxonomy): domain Eukaryota; kingdom Viridiplantae; phylum Streptophyta; class Magnoliopsida; order Fabales; family Fabaceae; genus Calophaca; species Calophaca sinica. The sequence continues at coordinate 12,967,258 of CM073731.1, forward strand.
CTTTTTCTAAATCTCATTATATTCCATTTACAATCAATTTTTAAGTTCTACAGAATTTGTTTTTTTTTAGGGATTTTTAGTTTCACATTAATTGGAAGATAAAGACTTACTTGACAAAGAACAAATGCATTGAATATCAGAGTGTTCTTCACTTTGACTGCAAAGTCGGTAGTCTCGTGCGTCAGACCCAGTATGCTTCTGCCTCGGAAATTGAGTATAAGCAAGACAGACACTTGGTAGGTTGCCTGAAAGGTTCAAACATTCTTTATTATTTAGTTAGAGATGACAGAAATAATATATATCATTCACTGCAGCAATGGGGAAGCAAGACACTGTAGTTCTCTCATTCATTAATTGGCTATCTGTGGCTTAGCCCACGCAAAAATGAAATCCTTGCCAACAACAGTGACAACAGGGGCACTGATAAATGAGAAACAGAATTCACCTGTATGAGCAGATTCCTCCACATAACATTTGTTATAAGCGGTTCTCTGAAAAACAAACAAGTTACTGTCAATTTCATAACACAAAAACCATTGAAGCTCAGAGTCACGGCATCTGATGATTTGATAATGGAGCTTCAAACTAAGTAGGTTCCTTCTTCACGAATGCGTTATGTGAACCGATGCAAACATGATAAGTTCAGCAATCACCAGCATCTTTCGGTAGTGTTTGGTAGACAGGATAGGACAAAATGAACATAACACGAGATCTGTTTTAAATTTAGTGCATATAAAGAGTTGAACAGAACAAAGATAAAAAAAATTAGCGCATTTTGGTTCCACTAAAAGTGGAACTAAAGACTATTCTGTTTCTGTTCAATTCATGTCCAGAGCACTACCTTAATGGTCTTGGCTTTCGCTATGTTCACGGGGAAGGTCAAATCCTACGGTGGTCATTCATAATCATAGGCAAGTTAGTTGTATTTTGGAAGTACCATTAAAAGCTATCATTGAGGTTTCTGGTAACCCTGGAATGAAGCAATCCCCCAAAACAAAAAAATAAAGCTGACCAAAATACACGAAAACTAAAAACAAAAAAGAATTGGCTTTACCCACTAAACTGTTACCATTCTTCTAAATTTTCAAGTTCCGTGCAGCACTAGAATAACATATCAAACAAGAACCGCAACTTTTGATCCAAAATACCAAGTTCCAAACCAAAAAAACTAAAAATTTTGACCTTCGACCCACTGGAAGCTTATCCATAAGGTGATTAGTTGGGGGTTCAGTTGCCAAGGCTAGTGCTCCAAGAGTATCCATGATAAGATTTACCCAGAGAAGCTGTTGACAAAGCAATAAAGAGATATAGTCATAAGGATGGCCTCCTGAATAAACGAGTGAGCACAAACCGGTGAGAGACAGACAGAGAGCAAACCTGTACTGTATTTAGTGGGACTTCACCAGAGGAAAATGCAGCAACGACATTTATAACAAGAGCTGCTATATTGACTGTAAGCTGAAACTGGATAAATTTTTGAATATTTGCATACACAGACCGCCCCCATTTGACAACCTGCATTGGCCGAGAAAATTGAAAGGTACTACTAGCGAAGTAGTAATTATGCTTCAAACATCAATTTATTATCAGATTACATAAAATAATATCTGAAGCTATGCAAATTGCAATGCACCTCAATTTTACATAAATCTCTCATGAAACAATATTCAAAAATTTATAATTCTGCATTTCAAGTAATGCCATGAACAGTTCTTCAAGAGGTGGATGATAAACACGCATCATTAATAACAGTTCAAAATCCCCCAAAATAAGATATGAGGACTAACCTTCACAACTGAAGCAAAATTGTCATCCAAAATAATGATATCAGAACTCTCTTTAGCAACTTCTGTACCTTGAATACCCATTGCAAGACCTATATCGGCCTAACACCAAAAAGTATATAATTACAAACAACAATGAAAACAAGTAGTAGTTTAGATAATAATTTGAACCAAAAAATGTGCATGGACCAACAGATTCAAACTACGAAATTAGTAAACACCATCATTCACTCATGTAAAGACTTGTAGTCACATGATTGAATCTACTTTCTAATAGAATATCAAATTGACCAAGCAATAACGACTTTGGCACCAGTCACAAATTCACAATGGAGACTCATCTAGTGTACCATTACAATTATTGTCGTAACCTTAACATGTACTTACAATTATAAAAATAAAAGCCCGAGTTCAAAAAACATATGAAAAATGCTATGCAAACCTCATGTAGTGCTGGAGCATCATTTGTTCCATCCCCAGTTACAGCCACAACATGCCCCTTCCTCCTCAATGCTTGCACAAGCAAAAGCTTGTCATTAGGAGATGACCGTCCCATAACCTATTACATGATATCGACACTTCATCTCATTTGCCAATGACAATCACTAAGGCTGTTATAGTAGCTGTTATAGTAGTTGGAATATACCGAGATCCTTTCAACAATTTCTTCTCTCTCTTTATCTGACAAGTCACGGAATGTTTTTCCTTCAATGATGTTTGGCTCTGTCGCATCAGCAAATGAACCAAGTATTCCACATTCCACAGCAATTGCTTTTGCAGTTTTAACATTGTCACCAGTGACCATTTTTACCTAAGGTTAGAAGTCCAAGCCAAACAAATTAACACTTCTTATAAATATAAAACTGCACATATATGGGTAAATCTTATCAACAGGACATTACAGATAGTGGCGTGAACACTTTTTTTTTTTTTTTTAATGAAGTGTCGTTAACATTGTTCACTACAGCTGATGTGATGTGGTACTATTATAAAAAATTATATGGTGTTGAAGATTACTGGTACTGGACCGTAGCACACTGTAGCAACTACAGTGGCGTGACGGACGAGATTTATATTATATATAGATAAGTCATGGTGTCAAACAGAGGTTTCTATTGAAGAAGTGGATCAGCTGGAAAGGAGCAGTAAGGTTGAGGTGATCCAGGAGTCCTTTTTTTTTTTTTTTTAATGGCAAATGTTAGTAGTTGTTAAAACGTTAGTGGGGGGAATTGAACTCCACATCCCTTATCTCTCCAACCCCTATATTTCTCCCACCAAACCACCTTATCACTCCTCGATCCAGGAGTCTTCTGAGATGGAGCAGTAACAAGGTTGAGGTGATCCAAGAGTCTTTTGAGATGGACAATCAGATTATGCAGAAGCCAGAACCTTATGTTTCCCAACAGTATGTAGCACGGGTTAGATCCCCTGAAAGATTGAAGGCATGGGAAAAGAAAGCAAAAAGGATTGAAGAGGATTGTGATATGCATGATGACAAGACTACCTCTGGTAGCAAGAATTAAAGAGAACCGTTCCCAATAATATAAGTCTCTCAAGAGGAGCATGCAAAATTTTGTAAACCATGAGAACAATGGCTTGACTGGCTTCTAGTGAAACTGTTTTGCAAGAAAGTGAATTTCAATTTTATCACGACTCGTAAGGAGAAGCTTTGACAAAGGGATGGAAGAATTAGTGCCACTGAACTTAGCATGGATTAATTTCAGGATAAACTTAAGTACAGTTCTCTCATAATATTTTCATGTCAAGAAAACAAGAAATTTTAGCAAATAAATTGTTTTTTGTTTTTCAAAATATACACATATCTCAATAGTTGGTTAACCTTGGCCACTTAACCTTACAAATGGAGTAAAATAATAAAATGTATCAACTGTACTAAAACATGTTATACTTGTCTCAATGACCTAGCATCATAATGGGAACAAAATATGACTTTCAACATCAAAAGCATATACTAAATACCTTAACCCCAGCGTTTTGACAGAGCTGCACTGCATCTTTGACGCCAGGTCGACAAGGATCCTGCATTTCAATGCATAATTGACATAAGACAAATGAGAACATACAGAGATGATAGAAATTAAGGTGGGATTCATTCTACAAAGCGTGGGACCTTCGAGAATGATTATATATTCTAAGCAAGACACACCAGGGAAAGTATGATGAATGGGCAAATTATAAATAATAGTGCTAATGAGCTTGAACATAAAAATTAAGGATAAATGCGAGTATAATATAAGACAAGACAAGAAAACAATCAGCGCATTATATGACAAAGATAACACTGACAATATAAATTCTGGAGGAAATACATACCTTCAGACCAACAATAGCCAGTAAAACTAGATCATCCTCCGGTAATGACCAGTGAGCAAGTTCCTCTTCACTGGTTGGTATATTCTCCATTTCATAAAATCTATATGCAATGGCAATACAACGTAGACTGTTAGCAGCCATATCTTCAATAACTTTTTTAAGAACTGTCATCTGCAAGCCAGGAAATTTTCAAGTAAAAGAACATTATCAAAATCAGTCACAAACAATTATTAAATGTCAATACAAACAGCTCGTATAACACTTGTATGCGCTTTTTTTTATTGAAAGTATGTAACGACAAGAGAAAAGAGGAGGCAAAATAGGAAAAACACATTAGTGAAGATTCTTATAAGATAAAGTTATAGGAAATTTCCAAACAGGAAAAATTTGGCGGAAAAAAGCAATGCCTTTATTTAACTATTGATCTTAATATGAAACTATTTCTCAAACCTTTTCTTCATCCATTTTCACCAACTGATCATTTGTATCAAAATACCGAGTACAGCAGGCAAGGACTATCTCAGCAGCACCTTTCCAATGTATATGGATTTCAGCATCAGGCTGCAGAGAAGTATAAAATCATTACAATAGTGCTCTGGACGACAAGATATATTATATCACTATGTAATATATTAGCTCCCTGATAACATATCAGGTAGTTTAGAACAGAAGAAAATTTCTGCACATTTGAATTAAAATTCCAACAAGGTGTTACCGTCTGTAGTGCTACTCCGCCTCGTTTTTTGTCTGAATTAAATGGGAAGACATGGATAATTGATGATTCTGATCTGGCAGCCTCAAAGTTCATCCCAAGCTGAGATTCAATATAATAGTCATAAATAACTAGTAGTAAACAAACAAATCTCCTAGAAACAAATTGAAGTTTCGAAACAGACCTGAAGTCCCCAATGTAAAATTGCCTTTTCTGTTGGTGATCCAGAAACTTCAACACCATTACCACTCTGTAAAGAACAGAATTATGCATAAAGCAGCAGCAGAACGCTCAGCAGGCATTTATTATAGGGGCACGAACAGAGCGGAGAAGAACAGTTATAGCATACCTCGGGTACATAAACACTTCCATTAGTGTTCTGGGAAACACCTTCAATTAGCAAAGAGCAGAGCATAGGAGAGAGCTGTGACGTATCGTCAAGAGGAATAATCTTCTTCCCACCAATGCAAGCCTCAACCACAGTCATCTATCTCAAGGAATTTAGGTAAAATCAAAATCTTCTGAAACACTATCAAAACCAACGGAAATGAACTGCTTCCTCAAAATATTCACTCAAAATAAACACCTACCGATGAACATCCACACCATGTTCCGTTGGCTATTCATGTTAGTTTAATTTAATAAGATATCACATTGACATGCCAGTTGAAATTCTTAACCCCTAATCTTACACATTGAAATGTTCCTACTTGGCATAAGCAAGGAAACACCGAAATAAAATGAAAATGTTTGCAACAAATGCCCTCCAACATGTTTATGAATGTTGGAATGAAAAATTTAAAATATAAACCAGGTTTAAATACTGCATCAAACTAACCACATTCATAGTCAATGTTCCAGTCTTATCACTGCAAATGGTTGTGGCTGACCCCATTGTCTCACAGGCAGAAAGCCTCCTCACCTGTAGCACAATGTGTATTAAACGGAATTTCTCAAAAAGTCAAAATCCAATGAAAGCGCAAACAAAAATTGGCATACCAAAGCTTTATCTGCCATCATTTTTTTCATTGAGTAGGCAAGTCTATAAAATAGTTGACAGAAAAAAGTTAGTTAAGAGAAATAAGATTTGGAAAAAAAAAAGAAGAGAGGCAGAGAGGCGAGGGGAACAGGGAGAGAGAAATAATGTCATGGATCTTGAAGAGCTTATTGACAATCTAATATGGATAGAATTGATAGCAGTGTCGTTATATTATATAATGATAAAAAGAATTGGAAAAGGATTATAAGATACAAAAATGGCACATAAAATGACAGAATCTTTTATAGTGTTATCAATTCCGGATAGCGGAGCGTAGCGGCCGACCCCAAAAACGCTATAGCGGGATAGCAGATGGAGGGACGGACGCTATTATGAAAATTTTATACAGTCTATATAATTTATACTATGTACATTAAAACTCAATAACTAGCTATGACTGACCAGTGAGGAGGGTGAAAAATGATGGTTGGAGTGAGACAAAGTGAGAGAGGAGAAACACTAACGCTGTTATGGTGTTTTTAAATTGCAAAATTCCTAAAATACCTCAACCAAAAAGCCTTAACGTTTAAATTTTAAGGGCTTTTTCGGATTTTTCGATCTCATTCTGAGGTGCGGAGCTATATCTCCGTGACAGCAGCTATTCCAGCCGCTACACCAATGCACTGTGTGTCCTGTAGTGGCCAGGAGCTGCTACACCGCTATAGCATGCTATTGACTACATATATCTTATAAATGACCAATCTTGTGTTGGGATACTAATTTCTTACCCAATTTACAGCTACTAAAAGAAATACAGGATCAAATCCATAAATCATATCGAAGTTGAAGGACAGCGACAACATTATCCAATATCCATAATATGCAATGGTTCCGAAGTTACAACTTACAATATTACAACCAGGACTAGGTAATAAGAAAAAAGTAAAAGTAGAACTTCAATTAAAATTAGCAAACTTACGTTAAGGTAACTGCTAAAGGGAGCCCTTCAGGCACTGCAACCACTACAATGGTGACCTACATATTCAATGAGTTAGAATCACCTCAGTTATTAAACTTAAAGCCTATGAAAATCATGAATATTTATCTATAAATGGATCATGCATGTACTGGTAGTCAAATAGTTATCAATGTACATACCGCGACAGTGACTATCTTAATTGCTCCATCAATAGCGTCGCCAACCCTGGTCTTGCCTGCTATAAATTGGACACTTCCATCTGGGTTTTTAGTGTGCCCAGAGAAATATCTATGCATAAATAGGTTACCATTTGAGAGACATCCGCAATAAAAAAACTAAGTTAAATTACAAATTTCTCACTTCAACTTTTGACCTTTTGGCAAATACTCATGTCATTTCACTGTTGACAGTTAACGCACATAAACTTTCAATATTTGGCAAATAACTCCTTGTGGTTTCAATTTTGGCAATTAACCCGCTTAAACTTTCAAAAAATTGCAGATTACCCCATGCTTACAAATTAAACAATCAACCAAATGAGTTATTTTAAACGGATAATAAGCCATATGTTAAAATTTTAAGCGGGTTAGTTGACAAAATTAGTATCACACGGGATGTTAATTACAAAACATAGACCACATAGGGCTATTGGATAAAGAAACAGAGCTGAAGATTTGCCATTTAACCTATAAAATATATGGAATCATACAAAGAAACAGATGACAACCTGGCCAGTAGCACAATTAGAACAATGACGGCCACTGAGAGTCCAGTAATACCAATGAACGTAGCAAGACCATTTAAGCGCACCTATATTGAGAACTCACAGGTAAACATACTACAAGAAGCAAGAACTAAGAGTGAAACCACATGTAAAAAAGGGGACCTGCAAAGGTGTTTCTTCACCATTGTCTTCTGAAATGCTAGCCATTAGAAGCCCCCATTCAGTATTAATACCAACAGCAGTTACCTACGGAAAGAACCCATCCAACAAAAAGAAAAATCAGAAAAAGCAATGTTTAATCAATAAAACAGGTGGACTAAACCAAGAAAGAACAATCAATTTTGATATATTGAATAATTGAAAAATGTTCAGTACAATTTAATCCATGTTTTCACCACTCTGACTCCTCTCTGCCTTGGTTGTTTTCAAAAATCAATCTGGAAATAAAATCCCTTTACTGAAAAACGTGCATTAAATGAGTGAATAATCGGCATCCTTTGCATAGAAAATTTTCCATAAAGAAGAAACAACGTCTTTTTAAATCCAATTAGGAAAAACTTCCCCTTAGGTGCACAGTTTTTTTTTTTTTTTTGCCTTTGGGATAATTCACACCATTGAAGCCAAAAAGGGTTAGGAACTTAGGATCCTATTATATATGTCATTAATTACATTGTTACCCTTTAGAAACTCCTAACTTTTGCAAATAGAATAAAGACTGTACAGTTGCAAAAATGGAACGGAAAAGGAAAATTTAAAATTTACCAGCATAGTGCCACTTCCATCTGCAACTTTACATCCAGACATCAGAAAAGGTTCCTTAGAATGCTTATCAACCTGCAAAAAGGAAAAAATTATTGTCAACTTAGGAAAAGAGAGACATAATTATTCTTCTCCACATGATAGAAATAAACTTACAATCCTGCTCTCCCCGGTCATACTTGATTCATCAATTGCAAGAGAGTAACCGGTGATCAAAATTCCATCGGCAGGGACCTATAATAAATCAGTCAAGAACTAAATAATAAGAAGCAAATGCAACCATTAGGTATGATATGCAAAAATGACAAAAGATAAACTCAAGTACCTGGTTACCAATATTGAGGGGTATAACATCACCTACAACAATATCATATATGGAGATCTCAACTCTTCTGCCATCTCTAATAACCTTCTCAAGCACAAATCAAAACATAAGATAAAAAATATGATAAATTGATAATGATGTTAATAAATGAAAATAACAATAAACAAGAAGTATAGCTAAGTCAGAACACACACACACACAAACCTGCAAATGTACGTTTCTTTTATGCTCATTTAGGTCTTGAAACTGAAGAGACTGCTTATAATCACTTACGGCTACAAAAAGAGGAGGAGAAACAAAAGAGGGTGACGTGCCCTTCAAAGGAAAGAATCACTAGATATATAACTATTATGAGATAACCTCCACAATAAATGGCAAAGTTGATCATGGACTTACTTGTCTCTACACCAAACATACTTTGTATCAAATAGCAATTGAGAAACAGCATAATAAACTTGTAAATAAATGTTTTCATGCATTGTAAACTTTACCAAGACAAAATATTAATACCTGTAACAACAATAACAAGGATAACTGCAAAAGCAATGCTTCCTCCATCATACCATCCTTCCTTAATACCCTGAAACAGAAAAATGATTCTGAACCGGGTGAATTGAATTCTTAGCATTAACAAAAACATTTGTAATCCTAGATTAGAAAGGGACGAACTGAAAATACAAAGGCTAAGGAACGCTTGAGGTCAAATGAATGAATTGGTGGTACAAGATAACAATCAAATAACGCCACTTACAGAAAAATCATAAAAAAAGTGAAGATGAACTCTTCTAGCTCTCCTAATAGGTTGCAATTTACTGGAATGTTATTACAACCAAATTATGCTTCTTTGAATTTGGGCTTGTAGCTTTAACTCAACCTCACAAAACTGGCTTTTAAAGCGAGAACTGACCAAGCTTTATAAGCACTACTTAGGCCAAATGTTGATGTGGGACTCTCAACACACTCTCTCACGCTCAAGACTAGACATCTAAAGCGTGGACTAATGTGGGTGGAATAACAGGGATCTCAACAATGCTCAAGAGACATAATTAACCTCCAAAAGCTCACAAATCCAAAGATTTTTATTTGTTCTAGATAGAACATATTCAAATAATATGGAAGGTTTGGATCAAATTGAACATTCATCGAGATACCAAGTTTACACTTCCAGCACTTGCAAGAGCTACTAAAAAAATTCTGATAAATAGTTTTTAAAGATACCTAACCACATACAAAATTTATGTTGTAAATATGTAAATAGCTCTATATTAGGATAGAATATTTCATTCTGCAATAAAAGAGACAGACACCTGACAGAATTTTAATTGTTTTTTTTCCTGCAATAAAAGAATAAAGAATAGTATCATAGCTTTCTCAGCCGATCTCACCTCAGATTTTATACCCAGTGCTAACGAAGCCATGGCAGCTACCATTAAAATAATCAAGGTCAGATCCTTGCAAGCATCCCAGATAAACATCTATTAAAGGCAACAAAATACAAAGATGTTGGTACAATAGCCTCCAGTTAAAAGAGGATCATCAAATGATCAACATGCACCAAAATTTACCAAAAAACTTCTTCCTTTCTTTCGAGGGTAGTTGTTGGAACCAAATGCATTCCTTCGTTTTATCAAGTCAGCATCATCGCCTTTAATCCCCTTTTCTAAATTGCTTTTCAACATATGTGACAACCCTACAACCTTATCAAGTGATTCAAAAGAAACATGTGAATATTTATGACACTAATTAATATCATTACCATGTTAATAAAATTGTTCTTGGCACACTTACCCCTCCATGTTCGCTCAGAGCAGTTGTATCATGCTCCCTTGAGATTGAAGAAAGTTGCTCTTGTCCAATTGAAAATTCTCCAGTGGAGCTTGTAGGAGGTATTATGGTTCCTAATCATAACAGTTAAAAGCATTAATTCATCAATATTGGAAAAATAAAAAGACAAAAAATAGTGTCAAAATTTTCAGTATGCCAGGTCAAGCCATTTTAAACAGATCAGACACCCATCTTTGTAACAAATTTCAAGAAAAATTGGTTGTCAAAACAACCATAATACTTGACTTATATGAGGATTCCAGGCCAATATGCACCCGATCGGTCTAATATTATAGCAGAAGCAAAGGTGTCCTTCTAATGTTTATGGGCTAATATGGTACAGAAGTACAATAATAATAAACACTAATTTTTTTTCCACCGGCTTCAAACTGACAGTCGGAATAGCACCTGATCGGATTCCAGACCAATATGCACCTGGTTGGATTAATATTATATCACAAGCAAAGGCGTCGTTCTAATGTTTACAAGCTAACTTGGTACACAAGTATCATAATAAACACTATATTTTTTTCAACAACTTCAAACTGACAGCCTGAATAGCCCGACCAAAGTACTGAACTCATAAGCAGAATGAAAAAACTAACCAAAAAATATAAAAGACCAAACAATAACTTGAGAGTTTTATAAATTGCAGTACTATAAAAATCAGAGTGCTAAAATCTAGTTATAACAAAGGCACTTCTTACAAATCAGGAGACAGGAGTATATTATAAATTGGAGAACTATGGTGATTACTAGTATGCTAAAATTTACACACAAATAGTAGTGACAAAAATTCAATGACTCACCATTCATGTTCTTCTCAGCCTCCTTGAAACGATATGCTGCCTATTACAGTAAAATAATTAATAAGTTAGTGCACTTAACAAGTTTAACATGAGCAAAAATAAAAAGTCAACAGAAGGAACCAAACTTGAATGGCTCGTATATGCACTATAATCATTCTCAATATCTGCTTCCTCTCTTCTTCTTTCTTCAAGTCCAAGGTGTAACGAAATCTACGAGAAGCATTAAGCACAAGCGCCGCTTGCTATAAAACAAAAGGAGTTATTTGCCTAGTCATTCAACAAAAAACTTTCTCCCAAATATTAAAAATAAATACATAATGTGTCAAAATAGTTGAATATAACCACCCATTGATGTTAACCCAGTAATTATAACAACAAACAATGATACTACTGAATAATAAATGAAGGTTCAAGTCCATGGTGCATGGCCAAAGATAATGCCATGTATCTTGTCTTCAGCCAATTTTGGAAACTGAAGTTTACATTTGCAGGGGCATAATTGCAACCCTTGCTTCTTGAAACTAACATCAACAAGTCAATCACTGTGTGTCTATTAGGAGCAAACTCCTGGTATTGTAATGGTACACAGTTTGCTTCTACTTTATGTTTTGCTAGGTGAGAATTTTGATTTTTTTGAGTAATTGAATGATTTCTTTCTTCCAGCAATATAGGAAAAATTGTACTTCAGAAGTATCTTCTTACAAATTAATTCAGAGTTGTCAGGTGAGAATTGAGACTTGAATTTGAAGAAATGAAAGCAATTGTCAGTGCCATCAATAACTGTTTGGAGATATAACCTCCTAGTCTCCAACTCCATTCTTGCTTTATATGCAACTATTAGTGGCATCAATCCCCTTAACTTTTAAATATTAAATTAAATCTTTCTTCGGTCTTGTCCCATTAAAAATAAGATTCATCCATCTGAATTTTGCAGCACACACATGATGAAACCCAGCAATTTTTCATTTGTCATTTAGAATCCAAATTTATTATCCACAACTGAATCAAAAAACCCGAAACTCAAGTTTTCTTTAACCAAAAGTGTCCACTTAAAGAAAAAAAATAGGAATTTTCAGAAACTGGATTACACTGTAAGAGGACAAGCAGATAATCCTTCAATGACCTTTACAAGAAACATATGGTTGATCTCACTATAGCTTCCTAATTGAAGCAATCTCCTTACTATCCAGTGAATAATGGATCCAATTCATCTTCAGCCACGACTAAGTTAAAATAATTGCAGGAATATGTCCTCCCTCTTTCCTTCTCTAGATCTCAATGGTTGTTGATAAAACTTGAAATGGATGCAAAACAATGTTCACTCAAAATTTTCTCTGCTACTATGCATAGCTGGAGTTAGTGCACAAGTCAAAGGCTCAAAGATGGGCTTCTCTCCACAATCTAAGTATTTTTCCCAAAATTACATGCCAGGGTTAACCCCTCACTACCAGGCTTCTCTAGAAGGATTAAGCATTGACATTTATAATATTGATGTCTGTAGAAATTAATAATTATCCTGGATGTTAGTCCTGACAAATACTCAAATGTGTTCTTTGCAAGCATAAAAAGGTATTTGATGTAATATTTGATGTAGTATGACCAGCTGATCCAATTTAGAGGTAAAGCAATGGCAGTAAACAAAGTTAGCACCAAGAATCCAATCTTTTGGATCAGTGTTTTGGAAGAGATTCACAAAATGTTCAAAATAGTACCAGAGATCCCAAAACTTGAGCTCATTGGAACTTCTATTGTGTTTTCTTAAATTCTCCTAGTCTAATCTACTCCAGACATAACTATAACCATCTCTATATCTTTTTAGGTGACGTTTAGCCTGGTCCCATGAAAAGATTTGACCATCATGGAGATGTTGACAAAACTGGGTATTAGAAGTTTTGTCCGGTTTCTCAGTATTTACATGTTTGTGCCCAAAACATATCGAAATCACAGTGTTGCCTAAATGAATATTTCTATATTTTCTCTATTAACCCTATATTTCCTTTATCCAATCAACACCGAAGTATGAAAATACAACTCTGAAAAAGAACCCTTGTGGGCGGTGGGGAATTGGCACCGTTTTTCCTTTGTCTGTGAGTCAAATTTGTTGTATAATCTAGAAACCCAAAAAATGATATGTTGGTGCTAAAACCATTAAATCGTGGGTTTTGTTGGTAACTGGTACTGATATTGGGTAGGGGAATATCGCAATGCGGGAAGTACTCTCTGGCCGGAACCGTGGATACAAGGCTGGCGGAGCCCTTGTTCATGTGAAACTGCGTAAATAAAAGAATCGACGGGCAAATACTGTACCAATCTTTATGAGATCCCAACATCTTGTGTACCTATCTACTCAAATAAACAATGTCTTATGGAATTAAATTTCTGCAGAGACGTGGTTTGGCAATTGATGGCAGGTGCAGGAGAAAAGACACGGCCAGATAATAGGGCCACCGTCGTAAAAAGCTTCCCTTTATTATACAAATTACTGACCTTACAGCTTTATATAAAGTTATATTTTGATTATCAAAAAAATTAAGAATGAGTTATGCCAACCCCTAAACTGTTGTAAGTTAATTAAGCCAACCCCTTGTTATTTTTTTTATTTTTTATTTTTTATTTTTTGGGACGCACAACCCCTTATTAAATGAATATTCAGTTAACAAAGAGAATCGAGGGAAGAAGATTTTAAAAAAGGGGAATACCCAGGTAATTAATATGGTGAAATTTTCGATTTTGATAACTGGGTGCTTCTCTTTTGGTTTATTCCTTCAGCAGTGGAACTGAAGAAGGGTTTGGTGAGTTGATGGACTTGGACAGATTTGAGTATTCCGTAGATCCCTCGGTGCAAATAAATTTTCTTATCCAAATAATTGACTAACAGGTAGCCCTTACAACATCTTGACCATTGCATTTCTTTAATATTATATCTATGGTTCATATTGATTTCCCCTTGATGGTCCAATCTTTTCATTGGACCAGGTTAAACGTCGCCATCTTTATAAAAGTCTTGTATATTTTTATCCATCCTTTGTCAACTTCATGCTTTATGCAGTTAGGTCCCTGTTCCCTCATTTTGTTGATTTTAAAATTTTAAAAAGGCATAAGTGTGCGCGCTTCACACAAAAACAGTAAGAAGGGAATCTTGTTTAATCTTATACTGTAATTTTGGACCTCTAAATCAATGATGAATTCTGAATTCATAACAAAAGATACTATAAACTTGTTCTATATACCGTACAGAGAAAAAAGAACTAGGGTTAGGCAACAAATGATTACTAACGTTTAACTGAGGTAAGTCAATATCTGTGTGTCAATGAATACGGATAGCTGCATAAATGTTAAAAGCTTGTATAACGGGGAAGAAAATTCCACCTCTTCCACATAGATCTTTATATGAAACAAATTCCAATTTACATTAATATCACCATCAGTACTTGTGACTTAGTATCTTTTTTTAGCCATTTCGACCATATGCTTATCTTTTAAAATGTATCTCCGTGAAACCATAAAGACTATCCCATATTCCCCCAATGCCTACCCTCACTTGCCTCTTTTGGGTAATTGATCTTCTGGTGTGAAAAAAACATGAAGACCTTAAACAGTACCCAAAAAATGGGAACAGTGGAGCAACCCTAACACGTAAAACAACTCACAAAGAGGATTCATTCCCTGTTTTTCTCTCTTAATTTTGATTCCGTAGTCCGTTAAAATGATAGGAAGCAGTTCTTTACAAATTGTAAAATGGCGGGTTCTACCGTAAACATGTGGGATGGGTAGTACCACGGTGCACAAGTAAATTTTACCGTTAGATCAAGTAGCCCACCAAACCTTACCATGATCCATCCACACTATATCACACACATCTCATTTCTCCTTCTTCTATCTCCGTCGCACCGTCCCTTAATTTCACTCCATCGCCACTGTTCGACGACCAGCCATGGAGCTGCAACGGAGATCTTCATTGTGTTAGCAACAGATCTGTTTCGTATGAAAAATCGTAGCCCCTCATCTTTGCTCCCACCGTATATCTAGCAAGACACGTGTGCTTCAGGGGTCTCCTTCCAGTCCACTCGAGTGCTCACAAATGCAGAATTCTCCCTAGAAAATTCAGGGAATGAAGCGGAAAGGGAGTTAGAGAAAGGAAAATACTTGAAAGGGTCCCAAACGTCGAGAGAGAATGGATCGAAAATGTTGCTCCTTCGGCCACTGAAGAAACTTGGAATCAGCGACATTTTTCTCTTAATTTCTTAGCTGATGTTGTTAACTTTGAAGGTTGTTTGTAGTGATCGTTATTCTTTGATGCTTTGCAAGGTGGCACATGATGAGGTATTTAAAGGAATTAAAGGTGCAATCCAGTAATTTCCAGAAAATTCTGCTTTACTCATTTACTTGCCTGAACATTTGAAAACCATCTGGCCATTTCCGCACGACGCCACCACAACACCAATGCCATAACGTTCTAGATATCTTGATATGAAATCAATCATCATGAATTTGGGTTGGGCTTCAGAAAGGGGAACTCTGTTTGATATTCAAAAACCCTAACTTATTTAGTTATTTCCCATTTTGAGATGTTGATGTATTGGTTGACAAGGGGGAAAAAGGCGTGGAGACTGGAGAGAGAGGGGGAGAAGAAAGAGGGGCAGCGGTGGAGGGGGAGGGATAACAGGGACGCGAAGGAGAAAGAGAGTAAGAGAGATGGACGATGATACAGTGCAGAGGGTGTATCATAGGGACGTGAGGAAAATCTTAATCCAATGTTAAATTTACTTGTGCACCGTGGTACTACCCATCCCACTTGTTCACGGTAGAATCTGCCCAAATTGTAAAACAAGACGTCCACGTATTAAGTACAAATTCAAAACAGAGGAACGGTATCAATCATATAATAAGTAGGCTTAAATATGAAAAAAGTCCCCAAAAATTTGCTAAGTTCGTTTTTAGTCCCTCCAAAAAAAGTGAAGGTCTTTAGTCCCCCAAATTTGGAAAAGTTTTTCCATCAGTCCCTCTAGCTGACGCCGTTTGTGGCGCTTATGTGGCGGGGACTAAAAACGAATTGTTAGAATTTTTGGGGTCTAAAAACGAATTTTTAGAATTTTTTGGGGACTAAAATCGTGACGGAAAATTTTTGAGAGACTAACGGAAAAACTTTTCCAAATTTGAGGGACTAAAAACCTTCACTTTTTTTTTGGACTAAAAACAAAATTAAAAACAAAATTAGCTAATTTTTTGGTACTTTTTTCATATTTAAGCCTAATAATCATTTAAAAAAATGACAACAATAGTAGTAACAAGAAGAAAGTGAGTGTGTTGGCTGGCACATACCCTCCAACGCTTGAGTCGTTCAATGGAAGCATTCTTTGTCCTGCTAATATCAAAAGGATCGGACGAGGAGTCCTCGCCATCAAAATCAGCGGAGCAGCTATTAGGAGACCCAGCCTCTAAATCACGCAGTGTTGGAGAATCCTTCGACAAATTCATAGTTACGAAAAACTGTTTCAGGAAAGATGACACCGTCACTACCAAAAAAACCTCACTGAATCAACTATTTCACACAAAAAAACCTCACTGAATCAACTATTTCACACAAAAAAACCTCTCTTATCCAGTTTTTCTACTTCGGAATTTAATTTAATTCCACTAAAAACAAAAGCAATTCAGATTTTCACTTGTCTCTGTTTATATGGTTCAGAGTCGCATTTCGTTCACTGGTCTCTAAATTGAATTCAACTCAATCAAGTACATTTCTCTCTCTGGAAAATACAAGCCTCTCTCTCTCTCTCTCTCTCTCTCTCTATGCAGCGGTACATTATGCTTATATAATGCCTAATGCATAATATCATTTGGCTGTATCGCTGTGACTGTGAGAGCAATAAGCGCGGTGAGTGAAAAACTTACCAGGAAAATAACGGAGTAGTTTTTTCACTCTGATGGCGGTAGACTGGTAGTGACTCTGGTCTTCGTCTTTCTTTCTCTGCACCTTATAGTGTAGCATTCACACCAAATCAAATTGGTTTCCATTCACGACATATTCACCTTACACAATAAAATATCCAAAAATAGAATATGTGCGCTCTATTTTTTTAACTCGTGTTTTCCCTCCTTCGACGAAACTTCGCTTCACGGTTAATGTGCCCAAGAATATATTCTTTTTACTTAATTTTTTTTTCCACATTGTTGAATTTTGAGATGGCTTGCCTTTTCAGTTTCTTAATATGCTTTTCGGTGTTTAAGAGTCAGAGATGCAGGAAAGGAAACGTTACCTTTTCTGCACTCTGAAGTATTCTCACTTTTCAGTTGAAGCAACGTATATTAAGAATGCAACAGCATCAATACCTTTCCTCTGGAGTTCTAGACTATTCACTTTTTGGGGCGATTAAATTTCGAGTTAGGCTCAAGAGATTGCTATTGTTATTTTTTGTTTTTTTAATATAAGATTGCTATTGTTATTGGCAAAATGAGTTTCCACATACGAATATTAAGAGAGTGATTAAGAAGGGAAGAATAAAATACCGGATTTTTTTTATAATAGGTGATGATGCAGTGAACATGGCAAGCAAGTGTGCATGAAGAATAACTGACTTGTAGACAAATGCACTAGTGACAAGCGCCGGATTGAATGCTACACGCGCGTATAAGTTCAGAAGCTAAATTGAAGATTTACTCATTATATAACCTATACTATTATATAATGGGAATGACATATGGTAACAGCTTTTTTCGTATATTATTTTTTTTATTCCTTTTTTTGCCCTTCCACCCAATTAACTCCCAAACTGCATTAAATGACACATTGTGTACTGTCATGTTTGCACACAGTATAATGATAAATGCGGAGAGACGGACACGCTAGTGTGAATAATGTGAATCGTGATATCATCGGCCATTCCTAAGGCTAAGCGAGTGTTTGATTCGAGGAATGTAAAATTAATCCTAGGAAAATTTTGTTTCAGGCTTGAAAAAAAAATTCGTGAACGATGTTAATTTTCAGATCTTTTCCATTCTTTATAGTCTTACGTAAAACGGTGGGAATGAAAACAGATTCACTGCGGTCGTACAGACCACGCACTCGGTCATTTTTCGGTCGTCCGATCTTGATCGGACGGCCCATAAAATACACATGTTTTTGTTTATTTTTAGAATTCAAAATACCAACTTTAGATTTGAACCGTCCGATCTACATCGAATGGCTCAAAAACGTGAATGCGTGCTCCCTCCGACTGTAGGAAATCCGGATTCATCTTATATTTGCATGAGAATAAAACTTAACTATTATAACTTCTCACTCCTACTTTGTTTACCACATTATTTTCTATTTTCATTTTTTTAAAATTTATAAATTAAATAACATTTGAAAACATTTCCAAGAATATTTAACACTTACCAAGCACATTGTAAGTTATACCCAGCTATAAAAAATCGGCTAATAATATTCAGGAATATCATTCCAGAAAATGTGTCTACCAAAAAGATTCCAGAAAATGTAATTTTCATCTTTAAAACAAACACACACTAAAAGAAAAAAGAAAATATGTCAAAAAAAAAAGAGGTTTCTTAGAATACTCAACCAAACCTAAAAGAATTTTTTTTTACACTCCGAATCCTAAAAGAATACTCAACCAATCCGGTTAAATGAAATCACATAAGATCATGGGTTCTTAAAGTGTGTTCTTAATTTTCAGAATATATTCTTAACTTTAATAATATGTTATTAACAATTATTTTGCATAGTAGAAGAATGAGTTGGCTTATCACATGTAAGAACCGTTCTTTATAAGAACATATTCTTATAATATTAAAAAATTTAATTTCTCAAATAAAGTTTATAAGATTTGAGGTTAATTGTGAGATCTATTTTAAGTTTCGAAGAATTTTATCATTGGAGTGAAAACTAATGAAAATTCTTAAATCTGTTGTGGTATTGTAGGGAAATCGGATTGACTGCAGTCGTACGGACGACACAGTCACGCATTCGATCACTTTTTGGTCGTCTGATCTTGATCGGACGGCCCAAAAAATACGCATGTTTTTTTTTTATTTTTAAAATCTAAAATACCGACTTTAAATATGAGTCGTCTGATCTACATCGGACGACTAAAAAAGCAACTTCGTGAATGCAGGATCTCTACGACTACAGAGAATCCGGATTCGTATTGTAGGCCCATTATAAATAAGTTAAGAACCAAAAATGGTTTCTAAGATTAAATGCTCTAAGTAACTACTCATCAATAATGCAAAGCCATGTAAGGCGTGTGTCACAAATTGTAATGCTCGCCACCACCCGCTCATAGTTACTATCTTAATAAGCATGTTTTTTCATGCATTATTAACTGAAAGAACCCGTGCCTAGCACATGTGGCAAAGAAAAACAAAACCTATAGTGTAGTTAAGTTTTTGAAGTGTAGTTAAGTTTGTGGTGAGAAATGGTTTTTGGGTACACAGGGGAAATAGAAGAAACAAAGCCGAAGGAGAAAACAACAAACTAAGGTCTCATAAAAACAACACGATAGAATCGGCTGGGAGTAAACCATTCAGGCTTGGTGGAAGGGAATCCAATTGGTATCGTTTGCTAGAAAAATTAGCTTTAACTTTTGCGAATAACTAAAGACACTCTTCGTTTTTACTAACATGTATCTTCTTTTCGGAAGTTTATTTCCAAGCAGTATCTATCCGGAAATAAACTCACGCATGTCAAAATAATACACCTCCAAAAATAAACGTTTAGAAGGAATGAGCATGTTAGCAAAAAAGGAGAAATCTCTTTAGTTACTCCCTCAACTTTTACCAGGAAATCTATAGTGAGTTCTATGGTGCACAAACGAGATGGGTATCAGTTATCACCACTAAGTGCATAAAAGTCGTCTGAAACTTCAACAACGACTGTCGTAGCCCCTCAGAAGCAGAAGCTCACCGTTCTGCTCGTCATCGCGGTCGAGACGGTGACTTAATCGCTGCTCCTCATATTGGTGCCCTCATTTTTGTCAAACGAGCAGCGATCAAGTCACCGTCTCGACCGTGATGAGGAGCAGAACCGTGAGCTTGTGCTTTTGAGGGGCGGTGTCGGTCGTAGTTGAAATTTTAGATGACTTTTAGGTATTTGTGCATAGTGGTGATACTCATCTCATTTGTACATCGTAGAACCCACCGAAAATCTATATGTTGGTTCCCCTCACGCAAGGTGTAGTGTTGCAACGTAACTAACTAGTTAGGCGACAACTAGCAATGATAAAGGCATACTTTTAATTTAAGAGGTTAAAATATTGCGTGAATAATAATTTCAAGAAGTTAGAGAGAAAACTTTATGACGTTAATTTTAAAAAGTATTTTGTTCTATTTTATTTCTTACTTTCACTTAATAAAATATTTTATTTTTACTTTATTTCTTATTTTAAAAATTTCATGTAAAATACAACAAAAATAATTTTTTTTACTGTTTTCACTATTCCTATATAAATATATAAAAATAAGAAATAAAATGAAAATAATATAATATTTTAATAATTAATTATAATAAATAAAATAAAAGATATTTTTCTCAAAATAATCAAGCCTTAGAGTTGGGCCATCCGTTAAGTTTTACTCATACTCTTGAGTTGTTGTTAGAGCATTTCCATTCCCTAATATTGGATAGGTGGTTGTCCGCACCAACAATCTCTATTGATTTACAGCTAATTAAAAGTAAAGATTGGTTAAGAGAGATTATTACCTCTGCAGAAAAATGCTCAAACGTTTATCCTTGAGCCATATAGTAATTATAACCTTTGCAGCAAATAGCAGTCAGAATAACATCTGCAGCACCATATAATATAAGATATTAGTATAACATAACAATATCATACAAATGAATATCGATCAACTAACGGTCAAAGAGCAGCAGCCTGTGAAAACGATTGGATTTGTCATTGAAAGATGAGTTATGAACATGAAGAAGAAGACAACTTGTCTTATTAATTGAAATAAATAATTAATAAAGGAATTTTGTGTTTTGAAACTAATGCGTAGATGGGTACACACAAACAAAGGAAATTAAGAAGGGAGCAGAAGAATGCGTATATATGTGTAGTGAAACCTCAATTAGAGTTTGAATTTCACCTTATAATACATGCATGCAATGAAAGGCATATAAACCGCACGCAGTAATAATTAGACGCACCGACAAGTCAACAACAAAGACTAAACAATGAGAATGCTGAAATGACCATTTTACTTGTTATTTAATTTTTTTCTATTTTACTTTTAACATTCTTGGTGATAGAGATCAAGTAAGGTATAGATTATAGCGACTTCCATAACTGGACAAGTTCAGAGCACATGCTTGGCCAAGGAAAAAAGAGTGAGGGAAAGGTACTCCCCATGCCACGTTTCTTGTACAGATTGATTCGGAGATGACTCTCAAGGAATGTTTGAAATTGAAACTTAATCATCTCAATTGGAATTGAA
Organism: Calophaca sinica; assembly: GCA_037113605.1. Classification (NCBI taxonomy): domain Eukaryota; kingdom Viridiplantae; phylum Streptophyta; class Magnoliopsida; order Fabales; family Fabaceae; genus Calophaca; species Calophaca sinica. Next base: position 12,988,924 of record CM073731.1, read on the forward strand.
AAACTTTCAGCTAAAAAAGTTAAGTTAAATAAATTGAAATTAAAAATAGATTAGATTAATTTTCCTATATATATATATACACACACACATAATTTGGTTCATAAAATTATATACATTTATAAATTATATTTTACTCAAGATTTCCATTCTTTTCGTCGGAAAAAAAAAAGATTTTCATTCTTGTTTCGGAATTTTTTTTATTTTTTTTTTGGGTACATGTTTCGGAATTTTCTTAGTATAACTTAAGTGGAACTCGATTCCCTCTCTTAAATTTGAGTATATATTTTAATTACTAATTACAATATATATATATATATATATATATATTACAGGATTACAATATAGTTGATAATTATCACTAGAGATAATTACCAACAAAAAACTGTGAATGGGCCGCTTGAGTACTATATGACCCAATGCATATATATTTTTTGTATTTTATAATTAGCACAGTTATGAAAACCGGACCGAACCGGCCGGTTCAAGTTGAACCGGGAACCGGTCATGTGTCCGGTTCATAAAAACCACAAAATCGGTAGAGCAAAGAACCAGTGAGAACCGGCTAAGAACCGGTCAAACCGGTACAAAATTGCCCAAAAATCGGTGATGAAAACCGGTTTGAACCGGTTGTTTCCTATTTTTCCTAATTTTTTGTATTTTTATACTAAAAAACATGCTTTGTTTAGCCGAATAAAGGTCCAGTGACAAGTAATAAATATTCATACTCATGAATTTTTATTATTTAGTATTTTATTATTTATTTTTATCTTATAAAATATATAATATGATTAATTTATGTTTATTTATAATTTGTTTTACCATATTTTCTTAATATCTCTATTGATATATTACTTAATAAATTTAATAATATTAAAATCATTTATTTATTTATCTCTGATTCGACTACTGCTCAATTACTGGCCGTATTCATTAAATCAGAATCCAAGATTCACTGCTCACTAACCTATCCGATTTCAAAACATTGATAATTAGGATTTTAAAAGATAGGGTTAAAGATATTTTTAGTCCCTATAAAATTCTCAATTTTTGGATTTAGTCCCTACAAAATTTTCGTTCGAATTTTTGTCCATCATATATTCTCCGTAAGCAAATTTAGTCCCTACCGTCAATTTTTTGCTGATTCAGCTAACGTTAATCTAGTCAGCAACTGCCACGTAAACATTTTAATTGACGTGGCATCCACGTGGCAAGTTGAGTCAGAAAATTATTATTATTAAACATTTTTATTCCATTTAAATTGTTTTCTTTTAATTAAAGATCCTTCAAATTGTAATAAAAAAAATCCTCCTTCAATTAATTACTTAGTTAAAATTAGGCTAAATTACAAAATTAGTCCTCTATGTTTATTTTAGGTTTCAATTTGGTCCTTTATGTTTTATTTGTTTCGGTTTGGTCTCTTACGTTTTAAAAGTTACAACAGGTTAGTCCTTTCCGTCACTAAAAACCAATTGTCCGTAGCTAGAATGTCTAGCTACGGACAATTGGCTTTTAGTGACGGAAAGGACCAAATTGAAAACTAAAATAAAACGTAGAGGACCAAAACGAAACAAATAAAACGTAAAGGACTAAATTGAAACCTAAAATAAACTTAGAGGACCAATTTTATAATTTAGCCTTAAAATTAACTCTTGATCAAACCCAGACCCACTTATCTCCTCCCTAGCCCAAACCTAAGCGGCCACCCCATTCCCAGAATCCGGCAGCCAGTACCACCCCTATTCCCAGATTTCGGCCAACTCAGAAACCACTTGAATCCGTACAACATAAACAAAAATCAGAAGGCTAAAAGGGATCATCACTCATCACTCCTCCTTCAGATCAACCCAACAACATCAACAACACAACAATCAACCCAACAACATAAACAAAAAAAAGAAGAAAGAAGAAAAGCTAAAAAGGAGCATCAGAAGCATGTTATGGATCTCTCCCTTCCTCGTCACTCTGTCTCTTTCAATCATGAACCGGAACCACCGTCGCACCGATCTTCATCATTGAAACAATCGCGTACGACCACCCACTGTATCCACTGTTCTACCACAACCAAATCCGCTTGAACCGCTACAGTCATCTCCCTCCACGGCGGACCTCTGTTCTTAGCGGATCTAGACCACCGAACCACCTAATGAACCCGCGATCTCACCTCTCACCTCTGCTAACAACTTGAACCCTTTCGTGTGGTTCGATTCGTACAACCTGGTAGAGATGAGGCCGATCGTTTCGCAGAGCAGAAACTCTTTAGATTCAACCTTGATGGAATAGGGGAGAGGGGTTGGCAGAGGAGAGAGTCGGTCTCGGTTCGAATTTGGAGCGGATGGTGGAGTTTGACGTTGGGTAATGGAGGGAGAGGCAGGAGAGGAGCGTTCGAGGTAAGGGGAGTAGGGGGAGGATTGGAAGAGGGGAAGGGAAAGGACTAGGGTTGAGATGGGGGTTCTGGTTCTGGTCTTCAACAATCAACATTAGCTGATTAATTTATCCAAATTAACCGAAATTGATCGCTTCCCACTTCTTCTCTGTGTTCATATTAATTAGTTTAGGGATTAATTTGGATTATCTGATTTGAGATTAATTAGTTTAAGATTAATTTGGATTTATTTAATTTAAAGGTGTTTAATAATAAAATAATAATATTTTTCTGACACAACTTGTCACGTAGACGCTACGTTAATTAAAATGTCAGCTGAAAATTAATTTGCTTACGGAGAATATTTGAGGGACAAAAATTCGAACGAAAATTTTGTATGGGCTTAATCCAAAAACTGTGAATTTTATAGGAACTAAAAACATATTTAACCCAAATAGATATATAGGATTTTATCTCACCCTACACAGTACACAGCAGAAGTAGTCAAGCTCGTGAGTTTCCATCAAAATATTATGGGATTTGTATTTTATTACTTTGCTCTTGAGGTCACTAATCGATGGGTCTGAAATTCGCCATGAAAATAGAGCACGATATTCATATATGATGGGATATGCGTCATACCTGCACCACCAAAGCATTCGCCACTGTCACTGATGAAGTTCCAACTCTCAGAAGAAACAAAAGCAAACGTAAAAACACAAAACCGAAAGTTTAGAATCTGCATATACGCCTGTAATGTGCAAGTTATTTATGCAATACATGCATCAGTTCAGAACAATTATATTAATAAGATAAGACCTGGCTTCCGTCAACGTCAGTCAGCTCTATATATAGAGAGAGGGAAACTTCTCGGAAATTCATTGTGGGACTAGTCTATTATTCTGACCCCATTAATATGTTTTCTTTCTATAGGTAATGATTTTCTACTAATTTCAACTCTGTTGATGCGAACAATGAAAGAAATTTTTGTATTCATCGATGATTTATTTAGTTATCAGTAAAGGGAAGCAAATGAATCCTGTCATTACATTCACATGGAAGTGGTGAGGGGGACCAAGGAGTAAAGGGAGATAAATCCTCTCTACACCAAACATAACTAGTGAAAACATATCAATCAGCCTCATTTGTTTCTTTCGTTTTTGTACATATGGTCGAGGAAAACAGAAACTTATCATATGCATGATGCAGAGACAGCTCGTACAGAAGAAAATTCGGGGCAATTTCACAAACATATCCGCTAGCGCATTTTGATAATTCAGGGGGAAAACATTGTTCTTTTGTATGTGTATTTAACTTTCGTTAATTTCATATCATCCAAATAAAATCATTTTAAAAAAGTTATTTTAAATCAATTATTAATTAACATTTAAAATGAACATCGTTAATAAAATGAAAGACAAAATAGAACGATCTTATAGGAGAAAGATCAAAGCATCATGATGAGCTTTCCTTTGATCCAACGTTAAATACATTGAGCAGCCACAATGAAATTTGTAAAACCGTTGAAATAACATTATCCAAATGAACAAGATTGAAAAATATTGTCTCAATGCAGCACAATTAGGCAAAATTGGCATGGCAACACCGGCTTTAGCACAGTTCTCCAATAGTAAAAATCAAAGGAATTTTCCTTGACAAGAAAAAAAAAAAAATCTATATGATTCCCAGTCAGTCCTCATCTGAATAATTAAACTTAACTGAGTGGGATTGTAAATCAATATGTCCTCCACGATAGGTCCCACGTTTTTTCTTGGTCTTCTCGTGACGAAAATCCCTGTAAGAGAGAGATATTTGACGTCACAAAACAATAAAATAAAAGAAGACTGTGATAACAGTGTATTTCACAGAAATTATGCGCACTACCATAACTGATCATATTTTAAACAATTATATTGAGTAAGCTGAATGATGCATGAAAAGGGTTCAGAAAAATGAATGAAAGTTTCCACTATACATGAAGCATAACATGAAAATCTAAGAAAAGTTGAATTAGCTTCTAAATTGCCCATTAAACAACAGATTTTCCATTGAAGGATTCACTAAACAAATGAAAACTTGATGCAACCAACTGCTTGAATTATTTATAGCCTGTCTATGAAAAACATTAATCTTGCAATGCTAAATTCACTAGACAAATAATGTCATTTTTAGATGCATCAAATACAAGTGCAAATATTGCAAAGCAAAATTACTCCATCACACATGAAATTACAGACCTTCCTCTGACTTGGCCAAGAATTTCTTCTGCTTTTGCACCATAACCAATCTCAGCACCATCCTGCAGACAGATAGACCACAATACAAATTTGTCAAGAATGCAACTGGGACAAAAACAAACACCACCAATTGCAAGGAAAAACTGTAATTTATCACACCTTTGCCCAATAAGAGTTATCCTGAAGCCTCTCATCAACAAATTCTACCTTGTCAACTTGTACTCGCTGAAATGCCGCCTTCACTGGTTTTTGCTGCAATTACGGTCACCATAAATCTTAGCTTCAGCGGTGAAATTGGAATCTTAAATTCATATCACTAACAATCCAAAAGAGTAGAAGAATTATAAGAAATAGGCAGAGTGAGAAAAGACGGATAAAATTAAGCAGCAAAAATACAGCACAAAAAGAAGAATAGATGGTAGATGTGGGATAAGAAAAGAACTATGGACATCAAGACATACATATAGGAATTGGTAATAGTCAATTACACTCTCCATTCCATATCTATCAAAGTTTTGGTATTTATTTTTGTTTCAAAACTATTGATGTTTTAAAAATCCAAGACCTAATTAAATTTTTTTTCCTAACTATACCCTTAGTTAAGAGAAAGAACTTAGAAATCTATAATAAAATTAATAACAAATACTAGAGGGTTAAACAATGGCATTTTAGTCCAAATATAAAACAATTTATTATTTTCTAATATGTGTGCATTGACCTTAAACATCAATAGATATGGAATCAAGGGAGTATTTAATTTAAAGGGACGCCAGCAAACACAATAACCTGGAACATTACCCAAGTTTTAGACTCTATTGAAGTATTCATAGCACAGGTTCATGTTCTAATTCTCTATAGAGAACTTATTTTTCTTGAAAATAATGATGAAGGTTAAATATACTCAAATTTAACAGGGATCAGTGGGCAAAAAATAAATGGTTGATTCTATCTTAAATGGATAAGAAATAAGCAAGCCCAGTGGTCTGATTTCAAAGTGCTTCATCTATTGGCCAAAAAGCCAAGTACATGTTCAGAGAATATATATCATTTATGGCATACCTCAACTGATCCCTTGTTTTGTTTATTCTGAGACTTCTGCACAGAAGTTTTCTCTGGCCCATTCTCAAGGTGCCCAATTGTTTTTCCGTTACCTTTGCCTTTGGGTGTCTTCTGTAACTGATCACTACTAACTTGACCACTTGCTACATTATTTTCTTCATTAGAATTTAAATCACTTCCCAGGTTTGTATTAGTTTTTGCTGATTGCTCTCCTCCCTTGGATTCATTCAAATTATCTACTTTTCTCCGTTTGGTTTCTTCATCTGCCTTTATTTCAGTAACAAGTTCACCATTCTCTTCAGAAATTGGTCTTTTTCTTTTCTTAGAATCTTTCTTCTCCTCGTGTGTCGCTTCTTTGTTTGATGCTTTGAAATTCTCTTTTTTTGAAACAGTTATATCGGTGTCTCCAATCTGCTCTATTGCATCCCCATCACTAGTTGCCTTGTCTTTCTTTTTCATTTTACGCTTGGACCTTTTCTCTGTCTCGACACCATTATCACCTTTGGCATCTGTAGATAAATCATCCTTAACTTTATTTTCTGTAACAACAGTCGGTGACTCCAATTGGTTATCTTCCATGTTACTAGCAGGAGATTCAGAAACTAATTTCCTTGTCTTTTTCTTCTTTTCCTTGGATTTTCCCTCTTTGTTTTTGGAGTCCACACCTGCAACTAGCAGGTAATGGGACAGCGAATATATATATTTAATTTCCTGAGCTCAGGAAGCAAAAGAATGAGATTTGCAAGCACGTTTGGAAAAAGAAAGAGTAATTCACCATTGTAAAAAGACAAAAAAGTTTCAAGGATTTAAAGCGTACCTTGCCCATTTTCATCACTGATAGTTGACTTAGCGTCTTTGCTACTGAAAAGAGATGGGAAAAAAAAAAGTAGGAAACACTCTATCAACATTTAAACGATGCAGAAATAACACCTAAAGACCCAAAACACCGCAACTACTAATTATTGGTCCCCTAGTTATCCATCCCGTATCGTGCCATAAAGCAGCTGACCCCAAACATACTATAGCGGAATTGCGGACAGCGGAATGACCGCCACCCTGAATATTACAAATACATGATAACTAATTTATATTATAATATATAATGTTCAAAAATATAAAACTACCCAATATTAAAGATTTGTCAGAACTAATACTAAAATTATAGAACTGCGAACAGAAACAAAGAACAGAGATGAAAAAACCATTCACAGTGTGGACTTCAAGTGTGAAAGAAGATAGGGAATAAAAGAATAAAGACCACAAAACAGAGATGAGTTTGCCATGAACAGAGTTGGTGATCGAAGAACACTAACAGAGACAAAGCAATACTGTGGGAAATGAAGCTGGAGAGCAGTGGGCTTATAAGAAGTCGCCGAAAATTGGCTGGAAAAAATGCCGGTGGGCACTAGGTCAGGTGGTGGAAATGAAAGAGATCACAGTTCATGTTCATCAAAAGAGAAGTCATCCCCGTTTGTTTATTTCTCAACAGAAACCTAATATTACTTCTAGGAGGGCAACTCGGGAAAAACAACCAAAAAAAAATTAGGTACGATAACCCACACAAAAGAAAGGTACATATGGGTTTTTGCCCATGTGGAGAATGGCAGCAATGGTGGATGTGACTGCCAATATTGGCCAGAGACCACTCCACAGTCCACACTGATATAGTGCACTATCAATAACTATGATAGGTCCAACCTTTCTAATTAGTAGTTACTGTTGTTGATACATTGATCCTCAGCAACATCTAACAAGGGGCAATTATACAGTGCCCTAATACATAGGAAGTTAGGAACAGTTTTGCACTAGTAAGTAAGTAGTAACAAATAATGAGTCAGTGTGCAGTTTACAGGATTCAGCTGTATCTAATTCATAATCAAATTATTTTTCCATAATCGTGAAAGTTTGGAGCAGATAACACAAAGCTAAAGTTGTTAGTCTTACCATATTTCTAAATATTTGAGGCACATTTCTTCTAGATCAACTGATGAACCCTCCGAATTATCTTTCTGCGTCACAAGCAGAAGAAACAATGTTAAACAGCAGAAGGAAAATCCAGCCAAATTTGTTACTACACCGTGAGAAGGAAAACACAAATATGGATACTGAGGAATTCTAGTCTATACAGGACAGCACAGCATACAGCACACATTTTGCTATGTACATAACTACTAAAAACAATCTTGTTGTCAAAGCAAGAAGCTTTTCTTTTCAATTTGGTTCAAAAATTTTAAAAAACAGAACTATAAGTCAGTTTAAATAAACTTCTCAACAAGCACTTATGGGAAAATAAATATCAAAATAATTTTGCAGTAACTAAGTTTTTAAGCTTCTCATATAAGATGAAATTAGCCTTTTCATCTTGTTAAAATCTATAAACTGCTCTATGATTTGTAAACAGTCAAAACTGAATTCTCGTTTTCTTGATTGGAATGATTTACAAGGTGTTCATTATATAGAACACAACTGAATTAACAATCTGAAGTATACAGCTGTAACTAACCACTTACAGCTGTGTGACAGCTGGGAATCTAACTAACAGAGTTAGTTAGTTACAAGGGAGGATATTCAGTGAGGGCAGCCCTATTGTAGCTATTCTAGTCCACAAGGTAATGTATTCTCTAATACTCCCCCTCAAGCTCAGCTGGAGGTGTACTGAAAAGTATCACAGTGAGCTTGGTCCAAAACTCTTCAAATTTGGAGGGTGGCAGTGGCTTTGTCATAATGTCTCCACATTGAGCAGTGCCTGGAACATGAGAAACCAGTAACAGCTTCTGCAACACTTTCTCCCTTAGGAAAAATAGATCAAGCTCCATATGCTTTGTTCTAGCATGTAGAACAGGGTTGTGAGCTAAGGCAATAGTGCTCATATTGTCACAAAACACTTGTGGTGTGGAAAATGGTACTCCCAATTCTGTTGGGAGAGATTGCAGCCACAACAATTCTTGAGTTGCCAAGGCTAAGCTCCTATATTCTGCTTCTATGCTGGACCTTGACACAACCGGTTGCTTTTTAGCCCACCAAGAGACAAGATTTTGACCAATGAAGACACAAGAGCCAGAGGTAGACCTTCTGTCATCTGAATCTGAACCCCAGTCAGCATCACAGTTAGCTGACAGTGACAGAGGAGCTGTGACAATCGGTTTAAGGTGTAAGCCCCATGATATAGTGCCCTTTAGATTCCTTAAGATCCTTTTAACTGTTGCCCAATGAGTTTCCAAAGGTTTAGCCATAAATTGACATACTTGGTTGATTGCAAAGCTGATGTCAGGCCTTGTTATTGTATCATACTGCAAGGCACCAACTACTGACCTGTAATAGGTAGGATCTGGCAAAATTTCTGAGCCTTCTTTACTGATTTTACAGCCAGAGATCATAGGAGTAGGAAGTGGTTTAGCTTCCTGCAGATTTGTTTTGGCCAACAAATCTCTTAGGTATGAGTTAAGTTTAGAGACCCATCTTTTTGTCTCTTCACTTCAATTCCCAGAAAATAGTCCAAGTTACCCAACTCTTTTAATGAAAACACAACATTAAGTTTAGAAACAAGCTGATGCAGAAACTGTTGATTATTACCAGTGACAATGATGTCATCAACATACACTAGCATATATGCCAATTGAGACCCTTTAGAGTACACAAAGAGAGAGGGATCACACCTGCTGGCCACAAAGCCAAACTGCAGAAGAGTACCTTTTAATCAATCAAACCAAGCCCTTGGTGCTTGTTTAAGGCCATAAAGGGCTTTGTTCAGTTTGCATACTAATGATTTATCCGGGGCTTCAAATCCAGGAGGCTGAATCATGTAGACCTCTTCCTCAAGCAAGCCATTAAGGAAGGCATTGTTTACATCTAATTGTTGAAGTGACCAACCCCTTGAAATAGCTAAGGTTAGAATTGTTCTCACAGTTACCGGTTTAATGACTGGTGAGAAAGTCTCAGTATAGTCAGCCCCAAACTTTTGATGAAACCCTTTTGCCACTAATCTTGCTTTATATTTATTTACTGAACCATCAGGATTCTCTTTTATCCTAAAAACCCACTTGCAGCCGATTGGAATTCTGTTGGAAGGGAGAGGCACTAAATTCCATGTATTATTTCTGAGTGGTGCATCATGTTCAGCCTTCATTGCAGCTAACCAAGTTGGACTGGCAAGGGCTTGTTTAGTATTTTTGGGTTCAGCATGAGCCAATAACAGAGTAGGATCAAGTCTAGGACACACTATGCCAGATTTAGCTCTAGTTTGCATAGGATGAATATTGTGTGGTCTAGGAGGTGACATAGAAGAGCTAGAGCTGCTGGAACTAGATGAAACAGGGTTGGTAATATTGACAGGTTGTGCAGAAATTAGAAGTTTGGAACAGAAGCTGTCTGTGTAGGTGTAGGTGAAAAAACCAAAGACTCAAACTGAGCAGAAACTCCATTAGAAGCAGAATTGGTTAGGTGCTGTGTAGAACACTGAGTTGTGACAGGTAAACCAGGGAGAATTGGTGTTGACACAGTTGGAATGGATGCTGGAATATTGGCAAGAGCAGAGACAGATTTGTCAGTAGAAAAAAGATCCTTGTAAAGGAATCTAAATTCATTGAAAAGCACATCTTTGTAGATGTATAACCGACCATTAGAATCTAGGCATTTATAACCCTTATGAGAGGAAGAGTAGACTAGAAAAACACACTCTTGAGACCTAAATTGAAGCTTATGTTTGTTATAAGGTCTTAGCAATGGAAAACATGCACACCCAAACACTTTAAGAAATTGAAAGTCAGGCTGAATTTTGAACAACTTTGTGTAGGGGATTTCAAATTGCAAGGCAGAGGTAGGAAGTCTATTAATGAGATAGACACTAGTTAGAAAGGCATGGTCCCAATATTTTAAAGGAAGTGAGGCTTGAGAGAGAAGTGTGAAATTGGTTTGTAAGGCATGGTCCCAACTTCATCCCCCCAATCAGTTTGTAAGGCCTTGATTTTATAGGGAAATTGGTTTTCAACTAGAGATTTAAACTCTATAAAGATCATCAATGCATCAGATTTTCTTTTCAAAAGATAGATCCAAGTGAACCTAGCAAAGGCATCAACAAAGGTGATGTAGTAATCAAAACCAGTAGTGGAAGTAATAGGGGCAGGCCCCCATAAATCACTGTAAACCAATTCAAGAGGGCTAGTAAACACATGATTAGAAGGGTGTGAGGGAAGTTTATGAGCCTTACCAAGGCAGCAAGAATAACAGAAATTTGTCACAGTTTTATTAGAAAATGTATCTTACGAATGGAAAGAACATGTTTCTGCACCTCAAGGCTGGGATGACAAAGCCTTGAGTGCTAAAGAAAGAAAGAGCTGGTATTAACAGGTGCAACATTATTAACAATGGCAGTGTTTACAGCAGGTAAAGAAACAGAATTAAAATTCACAGTAGGAAGCTATACAGACTTGAGAGATGAGTCTTGGAGCAGATTTGGAAACTCATAGAGACCATCCTTTCCAAGCATACCTTCGAGTAAAACCTCATTGGATGCCTGTGATTTCACAAGACACACATTAGGCCAAAACTCAAAAAACACATAATTGTCTTTGGCAAATTGACTCGCACTAAGCAAGTTTTTAGTGATGGTGGGGACATGCAAAAGATTATTGAGAGTTAGAGTAGAACTAGGATTGAAAGGTGACTGAAATGAAGTTGAACCCATGGAATTTACTAACAAACCTTTGCCATTTCCAATGATTATTTGATCCGGTCCCTCAAATGGTGAAACTTGCTGAATGTTCTGAGAATTGGATGTGACATGATGTGAGGCTCCGGAGTCGGGATACCAATTCACAGAAGATGCAAAATCTGCACTGGACAGAAAAGCTTGAGGTCTGACTGCAAGAGTAGCAGGTTGTGGCATGTAAGGAGCAGAGAATTGACCATTGAACAATGGAGGCACAGTTGGTAATTGAGGTCCCGGTCTAGCATTACCATAGTAGTTCCATGTAGAATAGGGCCATGGAAGAGGAGCAGATGCAGCAGGCCAAGGAAATTGAAGCATTGAAGCTGCAGAAGGATGCTGAGAGAAACTAGGTTGGTAAAAACTTGGTTGCTGTGACCAAGGATCAGTGAAGGCAGAAGGAGCAGATGAATTGCCTTGAGGAGCATAGTCTTTCTTGAATCTGTGAAAACAGATTGAGGCATCGTGGCCAAATTTATGGCAATTGACGAGGAAATGATGAAGCTGGTGAGCCTTGATCACAGGCTCTACCTGTTGGCACCACAAGAGATTGCTGTAAAAGAATTCGAAGAAGAAGACGATGCAATGATCGTCGGAGCTATAGAATTCACGGCGGCGGAAGAAGAAGCGTGCAACGCTGCGTGCGATGGCGACGGTGGAGGATCTTGATGACTCGATGATACCATGTTAAAATCTATAAACTGCTCTATGATTTGTAAACAGTCAAAACTGAATTCTCATTTTCTTGATTGGAATGATTTACAAGGTGTTCATTATATAGAACACAACTGAATTAACAATCTGAAGTATACAGCTGTAACTAACCACTTACAGCTGTGTGACAGTTGGGAATCTAACTAACAGAGTTAGTTAGTTAGTTACAAGGGAGGATATTCAGTGAGGGCAGCCCTATTGTAGCTATTCTAGTCTACAAGATAATGTATTCTCCAATACATCTTAATTATTTCAGAAATCTCATTTAAATTCTTCATAAAAGTGCAAACACCAATAGGCTTATAATTTTTTTTTTCATAAGTGAAAAATCATAAACTTATTTTAATTGATAAGCTCCCATAAATTAGAAGTTAATCCAACTGTGAAGGAACAACACCTTTTTCGTCATAAAATCAGTTCGGACAAATTTCTTAACAAGCACTTATGAGGAAAAAAAATTACTAAACGAGTCTAATAATATCTGAGTTTTTTAAACAATCGTCTCTCTTATAAGTTTGAAATTATCTTCTGCATCTCATTTTTCTCAGAAAGTTCTCTCATTTAACCTCTCGATAATCCCTAAAGTTTATAAGGACTTCTATAAATGAAACACCATAAACTTATTTTAATTGAGATGCTTCTGTAAACAATTACTATTATATGAAACCCGGAAGGACTGTCACAGCTCCCTTGCTACTCCTTCCAGTTTATTTTATGAATCAAAATCATGTTGTGTGACCTGAAAACATGCATGATTTAAGGACCACTCTCATGTAAATCACAGAATGCAGGGGGAAAAAAAAACTTGAGAGCAGAAAAACAGTCAAAAACTATTGCCCAAAGCTACATTACTATTGTGTAACATCCTATACATAACAAAAAATTGTGAACTTCATCAAACATAGCGACCAGCATCATCAAGTTTCCACTCAGCTAATAAACTCGAGCGCGTGAATGTGATGTAACCCACCTCTATTTGCGCTTCAGAGCGAAACTTTTTGAGGGACTTGGAGAACCCACAGCGCTGCAAGTAATGAGCAATTGATTGGTGAATAAGACGCGTCTGTTCCTTTTTCAATTTGAGGGTTCCATTGTCGGCGCTGTGCTTCATGGTTCGGTTGCTTAACAAAACTTGGCGAGGGGTGAAAGCGAAGAGGGTTGAACTTCCTTTGTTACCTGATGGAGTTGCAGGCATACGAAAAGCGGAATTTTCCAACACCAAGTTTATGTGGCAACCACACTAACCTAACTAAATCCCCTGCAAGCTGGTGGAGAACTAGTTAGGGTTTATCTTAGGGTTTCTTCCCGACACCTTCGCCACACACATCCACCCTAAACACCGCCTGTAATTACGTTTCTGACAACTTAACATAGGCCCAATAAAAAAAGGCTTTATTAGATTTTGGACTTTAGTAACCACACCCCCTTTTTTAGTAGGATACACCCCTGTCAGATTTTATTTTTTATTCCAAAAAAATGTATCCGAAAATCTATTTCAAGACGTGTTAAGTCCACTTCGGTAGAAAAAAAGACATTCGTAAAGTAGTTTACGAAAATTCCTAACTTTCAAAAATATATTTACGGACTCACAAAAAATGGCATCTGTAAGTTTAATTACGAATATGTTACAGATAGTCTTCGTAAATATACGTTTGGGCACATTTGATAGGCATCCGAAAGTATATATACGAACGTGTCCTGAACTTGGAAAAAATCTGACAACCAAATACATACACTCAATAATCATAATGTCCAATATTTTGTATCATTCAAAAACTATTGGATTATAAAAAAGAACAGTATTTGTCATATATATAGTATTAGTTATACAATGTGGAAATACAAATACAAATACAATTAGTCTTCGCATAAGTCTAAAACACAGTTTTTCTGTCACATCCTTTGAACGCTCGGTACGGGCAGGAATAAATGAACTAAAAGTAGACATCCTACCCTATCAACGTATATAGAGAAACTTCCATGCAATAGCTTCGGGGTTACAATATCTTTGTCAACAACTAAACGTAGGAGGTATCGGACAACTATCATTCAAATGCAGTTGTAAATAACACATAATGAATTATTCAATCAATCATACTTCTCAAGCATACAAATTAATTTTAAATATATTAGCTCATCTTTTATCTATACAAAAGTGGCACTTCATCACATGACTAATACATATCATGCAATAATCAAATTGTTGAAGAGGTGAAATATTAATTGAATGCACAATTTTTTTTTATCAACGAGTCTTTCATTTGTTAAAACAAATTTTCCCACTTTACAACTATTACAAACCACAACCATCATGGAAAAAATTGGTGATTGATCATGACATTTAGTAGGAAAATGATAATTTTTAGGATTAAATATGATTTTAGTCCCTCAAAAATTTGAAAAGTTCGTTTTTAGTTCAAAAAATTGAAGGTTTTTAGTCCCCTAAATTTGAAAATATTTTTTCGCTAGTCCCTAACTCTGACGCCGTTAGTTTTTTTTGTGCTTAAATATGATTTTAGTCCCTCAAAAATTTGAAAAGTTTGTTTTTAGTCCCCGTAAAAATTCTAAAAGTTTGTTTTTAGTCCCCTAAAAATATTGTCACATAACGGGGTCAGAGTCAGAGACTCACGGATAAACATTTTCAAATTTGGGGGACTAAAAATCTTCATTTTTTTGGACTAAAAATGAACTTTTCGAATTTTTGATGGACTAAAATCATATTTAAACCTAATTTTTATCACATCAAAGTTGATGTAAGACCTTTGTCGTACCCAAAATTATAATGTGAATCATTAACTTCTGCGAATGAATTTCAATCCACTGTGTGAGTTGTAAATTTTTATCAATAACTCGCTCTTGTATTCAATCACAATAATGCTTAAAATTTATTTAAAATGTCATTGAAAATATTTTCTTATTTTTACTACTCCAATAACATATTTTGTGATACAATCTTTTAGATTTCATTCATAGTCTAATTAAAAGTCTAGTTCTTCCGGAACTATCTTACAAATCTTTATATAAATAATGATTAAGAAAACTTATAGTTTTGTGCACTCCTATAAGAATGTTTGAATAGGAAATTCTTTCAGAATTTATCAAAAGTCGAATACAAAATATGATAATTTTATTACTTAAACAAAAGTGAGACTAAAATTTTTTATGAAAAAAAAACAAAAAAAACATTTCATACCAAAAATATCGTGATAAACAAAATTATAAGGTAATGAATCTCAACCCTACAAATTATTTAACAGTACATCGATCTTATGGTTAAAACACATTGCACGCGTACCTTCACCCTAAGCTTTTGATTGGTTTGAGTGAAATAGGTGAGAGAGAGTTTGTGAAGAGAGAAAGAGAAAAGAAGTTGCCCATTTCTTCTGATTGATATACAGAGAAATTGTGAAGAGAGTAACAAAACTAGTGGGTTCTACACTCTTTCATTTCTCTTCAAGATAGCAGACAAAGAGTGACGAAATCAGGCACAAAGAGAGTGAGTTGTCTCAAATTAATAAACTGAGTTTTTCAATTAACGCTAACGTTTGAACGTACTGAGGTGGAGGAGGTGTGGCACTTTTTTTGATGGGAGGTGTGGCACTTGGGCATTATTGTTTTTATTTGTAAAACGTAAAGCATTATTTTAGCAATACAACTTAAATTATGAACTCCAATAAAAAAAAACTTAAATTATGAATTTATGTTTAAAAATTAAACTAATTAAATAAAAAAAATTAAATTGTCAATCAATTGAAGTTAAACAAATATTAAATTAAAATCATTTAGTTATACTAAAACAGATTAATAATTTAAATAAATTAAAATTAGCAATGTATTTATTTGATTATTAAATTTAATTACATTAATCAATTAAAATAACACTATATTGGTTTTCTTAGTTAAGGGCGGTTTAGACTTTTAAAAAATAATCAACATTTCTCTCTTTTCTATTTATCTTCTTTTTCCTTATTCTAAACACTACCTCAAATCTATCGTATTTCTCTCTTCTTACACTTCTTCTCACTTATTCTCTTCACAATTTTTTTCGAGAACCAAACACACCATAAAAGCAACCGATGATATATGCACAGAGTGAACCAAAAACAAGTTAACGTAAAAGCTAAAAACCAATAAATTATGTAATTATTTCTTCAACTTACATCCCTAAAATGAAACCAACTAGAACATTATCACGAACTTATTTTCCGAATATGTTACAGGGTCATTTTCAACCACAGCTACAGTTCATACCATCTACATAAATGAAAAAACAATGAGCAAAGCTTCACAAAAAAAGTGAGATGTTTGCATAGCTGTAAATAGTAGCCACGAGCACACCAGTCCTATCTTACAACGGCTAAACCATATCAAAGGGGACCGATGCCAACTAGTATAACGCCTAACCATCAAAAGCTACATGCGAGAGCAACTTTAATTTAGTATTTTTTTTAACTAGGTGAGAAAACTGTGCTCAGCACATATGCTAAAAATTAAAAAAAAAATTAGTATAGTTATGTTTTCTGCGAAATAATAATTTTTGGCAAAAAAACGGATGATTAAACTTTTGACATGTGTTCATATTGTAATTAAGTTTTATAAATTGATAATATACTCCAAATAGCGTTTTAATTTCTATTTTTTTTTTACTTTTTTTTTTTTGGAAGTTTACAGGAATTGTTAATTTTTTTATGTACCAAGGAAAGAAGAACTGCTCGAGAATCGTTCATGGCAAACTGTATTTATCACTTTTCGTTTATACTATTAATTAAAACAATATGAAGTAAATTACATTTTTAGCTTTCATAATTAATCTAGGCGGGTATTAAAGGAAGCCGTAGCTGCAGCATAATGCTTATCAACTTTGAATTTTCCATTTCTCATGCTGGAGATATATGGCAAATTGGCAATGGAACAGAATACAGCAGAGGACTAGTCAGCTGTCACGCGGGTACAATTTTAATTTTTGTTACAGATTACATATGATGCATGTGTTCATTGTGTTGGGCACTTGCTGGGTCAGCTTTTGAAGAAAGCATTTTCATATCGGTATGTGTAATAATAAACGTAAGCCAGCTACTAGTACTAGCTAAGCTGAACGGACTTTGCTTGCTTCCATCATTCACCCACCCGCCAAGTAAAGAAGCCAAACAGAAACAACAAGCCAAGTTCAGCACAACGTCCTGATCGCCTCTCAACCGCTTGCAGTCTGACACAGAAATACGGTAAATTAAATTGCGAGCACATGATGTTAGATACTTTATACAGTATGATTTATATTCACGTGACATGCAAGTTGTTGACGCGGGTGAGAATACCCGAAGTAGAGTAAGGTTTTGCTTAAATAGCTTGAATCTGTATAAAAAATTTAAGGTCTAGGCTTAACTAATTATTCAGCTATAGATTTTTGGTTTAAATATGATTTTAGTTTTTCAAAATATGTTAAAATTCGGATTTAGTTATAAAAAAAATTCATCAGTTTTTGATACCTTATATTTGGAAATGTATCAATGTTAGTCCCTTCTGGTAAATCTATTAATCAAAAATTCCGACGTGGCAAACAAAAGTCATGTCAGCACATGTCAGTGTCACGTGGACTTTTTAAATAATGTGGCATCCACGTAGTAGCTATATGTTTTTAGTCCTCCAAAATATGTCAATGTATGGATTTGGTCCTCCAAAAATATTTAGTTAGCAATTAGTCCATCATGTTTGGAAATGTATCAATATTAGTGCCTATCGTTAACGAAGTTGATGAGTTTTCATGATAGAGCTCCACGTCACAATGTGTCATGTAAGTTACCAATCGTATGTGGGATGCCATGTGTGTGAGATACTCTCCACTCAGCACCATCTCCGTCTTGTTAAATAAAACCCTAATCCTCAACTTATAAAAAAAAAACATTAATACCCAATTTTAAACAAGCAAGTGATACATTGGTTTCCACCTCTAATACCAAACCTACACACCCCTTTAGGCATCTACTGCAACTCATCCTTGGAACCATGGGCAACAATAGCAGAGAAGGGGAAAGCTCTAAAAAACAAAGAAAAGAGAGTGGGATTTCACTTATGGGATTCAATCACCCTCAACCCGTTTTAGCCACCACGCCTCCTTCCCATAAGTGAAATCCATCCTTTTTCTTTATTTTTTAGCGCCTCCCCTTTCTGTAAATGAAATTCCACCCCTTTTTCTTTGTTTTTTAGAGCCCCCTATCTGCTATTGTTGCCTCTGTTCCATGGATATGTTGTGGTAGAGACCAAAAGAGGGTGTGTTGGGTCGGTAGATGTTTAAGGGCGATTCACAAGTGAAAGGGCAGGAAGGATTGGGGAAAGAAAAGCTTTGGTGGCCTACAGTGAAAATGAGACATTTGGCATGTTCAAAATTAGGGCTTAGGGTTTTATTTAACCTGAGGGGGAGAATGACTCAGTGGAAAGGGTGATGTGGAGTATCTCACACATATGACATGACACATATGATTAGGGACTTACGTGGCAGATGGCGACGTGAAGTGTCATCATGACAACTCATCAACTCTGTTAACAATATGGACTAACGTTGATACATTTCCAAACATGAAGGACTAAAAGCTGACAAAAAAAATTTGTGAGACCAAATCTGAACATTGAAATAATATTTTGGGGACCAAATTCATAATATTAAAATGGTGAGTCAGCTAGCACATTATATGGAAAGTCCACGTGGCATATGTTGGCATGGCTTCCATTATCCGCATTGGAATTTATGCCTTATGGAGTTACAGGGAGAGACTAATGTTGATACATTTTCAAACAAGAAGGACCAAAAGCTGACGAATTTTTTTTTAGAAACCGAAATTGAATATTGGCATATTTTGGGGAATTAAAATCATATTTAAGCCTAGATTTTTTAGGTTGCCTTTTTGAAAGGTTGGTCTAGTCTCTTAGTCTACTCTTAAAGTCCTATCTTATATTATTGTTTTTAAGCAAGTCATGTATATGACCTATCTTTGAATAGACGAACAGACTAATAAGACAATAAGGATAAGTTTTATGTATATTAAACCACTATTAATCATAGGTATGAGAAGTAGTGGTAAAAATAGGCAGGAAGGGAAAATTGTTATAAGATGGGAGTCTAATT
The DNA here is from genome assembly GCA_037113605.1 of Calophaca sinica. Classification (NCBI taxonomy): domain Eukaryota; kingdom Viridiplantae; phylum Streptophyta; class Magnoliopsida; order Fabales; family Fabaceae; genus Calophaca; species Calophaca sinica. Next base: position 13,008,120 of record CM073731.1, read on the forward strand.
TGTTTATATGATATGATATGATTTTTTTAAGGTTTAACCTGACCTTTTATAAAGTTTTGATCTTTTATGATAAGCCTATTTTGGATCAAGAAAATATGTCATAAATTTGTCCTTAGATAAGCTTATAGGTTGTTGATGTGTTTCTTAATTATCCGACCGGTCGGCTAACTAACAACTTTACAATTAATGTGAGCCTTGATGTATAAAGGCTTCAGATGATTGACTATTTATTCTGTAGGTTTGTTGAATGTCATTGTCATTGGCTCTTTAGTCGTGCCATCGGCTAATGTAGCCCATTCAACTCTCTCAACAATCACATCTCCTTCAAGACTAGATGGTTGATCACCAACCCAAAAGTCACTTGGGATGATACCAACGACATCTATGTCAGCTGTAAGGTAATCCGTCGTTTCATTGAATAACAAGTCCAGAAAAGACACCCTCATCACCTGATCATCATCCAGATCCTTCAAATCTTCCTTCAATATCATGTCCTGTTGTACGGGGTCTAGACTATTCTCAAATTCACAAGCCAAGTCGGATCGACTGATTCTATCAAGTTCTCCACCTAGTCATCCGGTATCTCAAGTTTTGGTTGCCCCCCAACAGGCTCTTGTTTAGTAATAAGTCGATTTTAATCAATCGCCTCTTGTTGCTTGGGGTAGACAAAAGCTTTTTCTAACATTTCAACTACTTTAAGGGATGATACTTCTTCTCTCACAATCTCCTTGGCTCCAATTAGCATCTGCATGGTCTTCTTTATTTTCTGGAAGGATCTCATGCTCAGCATCCTTCTTTTTAGGGGCAGCTTCTCTCACTTCAACGAGGTAGTCATGACTACCCAAAAAATAAAAATAAATTAAAGCCTATGTGTATACATGTACATCAAATATTGATATATCACCATAAGAAATCGCGGGATTACCGACGGCCAAAAGCCGTCGGTAATCAAAAAATGCCGTCGGTAATCCAAAAATTCCGACGGATTACCGACGGGCTAATATCTGTCGGTAAAACGCGCGTCGCAAATGCGTACCGACGGCTTTGCCCCCGTCGATATAATCGTTCGGTAATTTTCGACAGCTTTAACCCGTCGGTATAATCGTTCGGTAAGTTCCGACGGCTTTGGCCCGTCGGTATAATCGTTCGGTATGTTCCGACGACTTTAACCCGTCGGTAATGCCGAGTCTACAACAATTGATATTTCCGACGGCCATGACCGTCGGTAAAGCCGAACTTTAAAAAAAATTGAATTGAAAATTGTTTAAATTTTTATTAAAAAATTATTTAATTTTTTAAATTATTTAATTTTAATTTCTGTAAGCAATTTAATTTATTTATCCATTTAATTAACGATTACTAGTTACTACATTTAATTATTAATTTATTCCTGTATTTAAAAATGCGATGCGATAACGTAAACTATAAAACAAATTAAAAAAAGAAACGTAACAAATAAATAAAAAAATTCGATGAACAAAGCAGTAATAAAAAAGATATCCGGAAATATAAAAAAATATCGATACAAACATAACTAATAGTCCTGATCATGATCACCATCTCAGATCATCGACATGATCACCCGATTATGAGGCGGAGGCGGTGGAGGAGGCGCTAGCGAGCTAGCAAATGGTACAGATCCTCCTGTCAGCCGCAAAGACTGAGCTAACACGGCAGTAGCTCACGGCCTCCTCCTCTCTTTGGCCGCGATCCGCCGCTCGCCGCCAACCGCCGCTTGCGGCCATGGCCCGCTTCAACTCTGCTTATCTCCCGCTCATCCGGCAAAGACCATCGCTAGACGACTCTCCAATGGAGAGGCGGGTCCACTTTCTTGTAGTTGGCAAGGTCGCCAAAGACCGTATAAGCGACCTTCTTCTTGCCGCCAACAACATTCGCCAAACCATCGGGCGATGCGGTGGATCCTCTGGGCTCTGAGACGGGGAACATGACGATGTCTGAGATCTAACATGAGACATCCTCGCCTCAAACTCCTCATGTCAAACATAAACAAATTAGTCAATTTTTATTGTAATAAAACAATATAAACATTGTTAAAAAACTATTCATTATGTTTTATAATTACCTGGTCCGCCTGACCGCTCATCTACAAAATCACCGGTACCTTTCCTAATATGAGTTGCACGATGGAGCTCGTGCAATCGAACCTCCCTTTTCAATCACGACTGTCATTATTTAATAAAAAAAGCTTAACTAAATAATAACAATAATAATAATAATAATAATAATAATAATAATAATAATAATAATAATAATAATAATATAAAACGTACAAGTCGAGCTGCGTGCTGCGCCTGACTGACCGAACCTCCAGTATGCAAGCTCCCACCCTTTTCGTGAGGCTCTATTCTTCTTCGCCTTCGCTAAACCGCCTTGAACTCGTGGGAGTTCCAAAGGCGCTTGCAAGCTGCCAGAGCTCATCTCCTATCCAAGTGGGTCGCCCATTGAGGCGCATCTCTAAGCATATCAGATAGGCGGTGGGAAGCCTTCATATGGAAGTTCTTCTTGATCTGCTCCTCCTGCTCTTCCTTCCAAGAAACCCTCTCCTGTATGAATATAATACGTTATTAAAAATAATTGAAATTCATGAAATAAAAAAATAATACGCAACAAAAAAAAATAAACAACTTACTCTGAAAGAATTGAACATGTTCCTCTGCTCATCCACCGTCAGCGTCCCCCAGGTGGGCCAATAGCTGTGGTAATTTTGCTCAATTACTTCTGTGATAGCCTTGGCAGCTGGCTTTGACGGAAGGAACCTAAACAATAACAACATACCAAACAAGTTAAAAAATATAGGTTAAATTGTAATTTTCGTCCCTTATCTTTTTTTTTTAGTTTTCATTTAAGTTCATTAAGTTACAAAAATTACTTCAATTTCGTCCTTTCTTTTTAATTATTCTTTTTTTGTCTTAGACGAAATACCATCTTACACGTGGTAGTTTGTTTTGTTTTATTTTCTGCCACGTGTCAAATGGTGATTCGTCTAAGAAAAAATGAATAATTAAACAAAAAAGACGAAATTGATGTGATTTTTGAAGTTTAAGGGACTTAAATGAAAACTAAAAAAAGATAAGGGACGAAATTGAAAACTAAAAAAAGATAAGGGGCAAAAATGTGTATTCAACCTACATACTCACCCTCTACCAGCTGGCCTGATAGCAACTCGGCCATCATGCAAGATCTGAATATCATCAACGACCTCCCGCTTCATCCTGCTGGCCGCCAACCTCCTCGTCTCCGCCGAACCCGGTCCTGATCAGGTGCCTGGCCCGCACTATACACATGATCGGACACATGAGTGTCGGGCACCGTCTCAGACACAAAATGAGAGGAAGAAGCGGCAAGTGTCTGCTGGAACCCTGGGGTGGGCATCATGTAAATGGGTGTCGATGCAGAAGGTCCTGCATGCTGTGTAGGTGCCGAATGTGACGTAGGCTGCGTAGGGGCCAAACTCGCTGGAGCCTGTGTAGGCGTAGATGTATGAGGACGCTGTGTCGATGACAACATCGCATAGCCAGCATCATCAATCCTAATAATGTTCGGCCTCCAACAACGAGGGGGTCGACAGCGATGCCCTTCCCCTTCCGTTGACCACTACTGGGTGGTCGGGGGGGTCGGAGCCTGAACCTCCTGATGCCATATATGTCTATAGAGCAATTCAATAATAACAGTCATGAAATATTATATTTAAACATAACAATATTAAAAATGAATTCCAAAATAAACAAGTTATATGAAAATACCTGACAAAATAAAATATGTTGTTAGACATTAAATTCTCTAATTGTAAAAAGTCAAACAAATTTATTATGCCCATTCTGCCCACTCTGCTTCGGCATCGTCTTCAGATCTTGATGGTTCTGCCACTTCTTCATTTAATTCCTCATCTCCATTTACATCTTCATATGTGATTGGATCGTCACGTAGTCGAGAAATGGGTTCAACTTCGTTTACTACGTTGACATGAGACATCTCATCCACTTGATAAGCCACTTCTTCCCGTGGATCATCTCGCTTCAATGCGTCCTCTTGGTTTTGTCTTTATTGCAACACACCAACCTTGTTTGTCCCTTCGAGTTGACGGATAAGGGACATAATACACCTGTCTTACATGTTGTGCCATGATAAACGGATCAAACATTTGGTATCTTCTGCTCATGCATATGTCAACAGTATTATATTTGCGATCCATTCTTGTGCCTCTACTTGACGGATCAAACCAATTACAATAAAATAGCATTATTCTTTTAGTATAGTCTAAAGTATTGTACGCCAGCTCATATATATGTTGAATCACGCCGTAGAAGTCGTCTTCACCTCCATCTGTGGCACCTTTTACATAAACTCCGCTGTTAACTGTTTTTTCCCCTCTATTTTTGACTGGGTTTGAAATTTGTAACCGTTTAGGAAATACATGTGTCATTCTTTTACACGTGATTTAGGACCATGAGATAAATTTCTCAAGTGTTCGATTATAGGCGATTCTGACTCGCTATACACCTGCGTATACACATGCACAAGTGATTTATGGTTCCTTTTTGCAAACAATCTTTTGTATTTTCAAACAACAAATAGTTGAAATAGGACTAAAAATACAAACCTGGCTCATAAACCACGTTGGAAAATATTCATGAATATAGGCAGAAGAGTCTTGTTCGCTTGTGGGCTTAGTTAACAAGAATGCCCTGAACAAGTCATTATCAAACAAATGATCATGAATAGTTGTGGACTAAAGAAATTGAAAGTGGTCAAAATGATACATACGTAAGATATGGTGATACTTCGACACAGTTGATCAACACGTGAACGTGTGCTGACTTCCAATCTTCTCCCGTTAACCAGGGCTTCAGCTCCTTTCCAAAGATGACGACCGGAAGGCAAAACACCGATAAGGCCAGTGGTGTCTTTCACTTTCAATTTCTATTTCATTCCTATTATTTGTTGGTGTCAGCATGAAGTTCGTAAAATAATGGGAACAGAAATGAATTGTCTCACGGTGTAAGTAAGTTGCACAAATAGATCCTTCAACCCTGGCCTTATTTTTCACCGACCGTTTTGAGTCACCCATAAATCTACATAATAACAAGGTTGGTGATCAGCATTTCAACATTTAACCCGAGGCAGTGAATAATTATTTTAAAGAATATTTGATTATATTACCTTTCGAATGAATACATTCATCTGTATTGAACTGGTCCACCAAGTCTAGCTTCATGTGCAAGATGCACTGGGAGATGTTCCATAGAGTCAAAGAAACCAGGGGGAAATATTCTCTCCAACTTAAAAAGAATGACTGGTATGTTCTGCTCCATCTTGATAAGATCATCCTCTCTCAATGTTGCAGAACACAAATCTTTAAAAAATTGACTAGTTCTGTAAGTGGATTTAAAATATTTGACGGCAGGGAACTAAATGCAATAGGAAGTAAACACTCCATGAATACATGACAATCATGGTTTTTCATCCCAATCATTGTTCCTTTGTTCACATCAGCACATCTTGCCAAATTAGAAGAATAATCGTCTGACATTCGAAGTTCTTTTATCCACCGACAGACTGACCTAGCTTCCTCAACAGTTAAAGAGTAACAGGCTTTGGGTTTCAGGGTTTTCCCATTCGACTGAGTCGTCAAATGCAAGTCCTTTCGCTTACAGTAAAGTGGTAAGTCCAGTCTGGCCTTATCATTGTCTTTCGTTCTTCCTCTAACGTTCATCACTGTGAGAAAAACATTGTCAAAAAAGTTCTTCTCAATGTGCATAACATCAAGGTTGTGTCTCAATAAATTATTTTTCCAATACGGAAAATCCCAAAAAATACTTCTTTTAGTCCAATTGTGCCATTGTCCATATCCTTCAAATCGATCCAATTCACCAAAATCTGTGATTTTTGGCGCATCTATAACTCGTAAAAATGCATTCGGATGTCAACCTCGGGGCGCCATCTAATTCAACTTCCCTTCTTGCAGCGTTCTTATTCCATCTAAATAGATGATCTTTGGTAAAAACTGCGATGTGAGTCAAACCAAGAACTCTTCCCCCAAATTTCAATGGTAAAGGCCTTTGTATGCTCCATGCAATGGGACATGCCATTTTACCATGAGTACCCCAACCGCACAACATGCCATATGCAGGGAAGTCATTAATGGTCCACATAAGAGTCGCCTCATTGTAAAGTTCTTCTTTCGTGCAATATCATAAGTCACAACGCCATTCCACAACCTTTTGAGATCGTCAATGAGAGGTCAGTAAGTAGATGTCAATACCATCTGTTGGATTATCTGGACCCAGATAATACAAGTCAAGAACATATAGGGCTTAGACATGCACATATCAGAGGAATATTGTATGGGGTAACAATAATCGCCAACAAGAATAAGGTTTCGCCGTTGATTGAACATATGGGGTAAAACCATCGAGCATAAGCCAAGTCGTACATTACGTGGATCTGCTGCAAATTCGGATTCACACGATCAAAGTGCTTCCAAGCTTCACCATCACATGGATGTCGCAACATACCAAGTGCTTTTATTCTCATAGTGCCAAGTCATTTTGTCTGCAGTCTGTGTTGACGCAAACATTCTCTGCAGCCTTGGAATAATTGGCAAATAAAACATTGCCTTCCGTGGAACTGGTTTTTGTCTACCCTTCCCATTATCAGTATGTGACATATACATTGGCTCACCACAAAATTTGCATTCAACCAGCGCGCTATCGTTTTTACCAAATTCATTGTCGTAATATAACATACACCCTCTCACACAACAATCAATCATTTTAGATTCCAACCCCAATTTGGACACTAAGCTTTTAGCCTCGTAATAACTTTTTGGCAAACCATCTCTGATAGGTGACGAGTCCAACATCATCTTCGTTACGAGATCCAAGCACACATCCGTAGCACCACAGTTGGACTTGAGAGCTAAAAGTCTCACACACATTGATAACTTAGAGTCGGCAGACCCTTCAAACAATGGCTTATTTGTTTCTAACAAGAGATTATAAAATCTTTGTGCAGTCTCATTTGGAAGTTCATCTGTGTCATCATACTGTGGCTCCTCGAATGATACGTTGACCCCCAAGGCATCACAAACCATATCTTGCATCAATTCAATCTGCTCACCATATCCCAGATTCTACGCAATTGCTTGAAGCACCTGCGGCAATTATCGCCAACCCCTAATTCAACCCGAGGTAACTCTTCACCATGTCTAGTCCAAATCCAGTAATTAGGCATAAATCCAACTCTCTCGCAGTGCAAAGATGACCTCACCTGGCTCTTGATCTTTCTGCAATCGCATTTAAGGCACGGACATCTAATCCCTCCATTAATTTCAAATCTTCGTGTGCCATTGCGACTTGAACGGCAGTGATCAATCCCATCGCAAAGATTGTTTCAAACCCCCTCTTCCCAGATACAACCTATCGTACATCCAACTATGATTCAAGGAAAAATTCCATCTTCTCGCATGTCAAAAAAATGACAATTTCAAAGAAGACGACATTCTTACAACCGCTCTCTTTCTTTAAATGGTATGACCCTATCCCATTCGAGGAAAAACTTTTTCAGAACTCGTATAATAGTCATTCCTTAATTCTCATATCTTATACTTGACAAAATTTCGGCAGCATTTCTCATTGGTCTTTGAGTACACAAAATGATCGCAGTTAGGAACAAGGCAATCAAGTATGCACCCAGAGAACAAAAGGAAATGAATCTAACCGAAATTTCATCAAATATCAAGATACGAGAATCAAGCAACAACTATTATACAAGTAAAGAAAAAGTGTTTTCCCAAACTGTCCGACTTGGACAATTCAAGGTTCAATATACAATGAACACGTGGTATCTAAAAGAGTACACGCACTCAATAATATATTGAACCTCAAACGAGAAGCTAAGGCTTTTCTCCGATACTAATAACAATAATCAAACATCCATTTCATCAATAATTAAAAAGTAACATGTTGAAAGTTGACATCCTCTTAAAGGATAGAATTAAACAAGCAGAAGTGGCAAGGGAAGCATAAATCCTTTTAACAATTTTTGTTTTCATAGTGGTTTGGCTTGGTATATGCCATGCAATTAGAGCTCCTATATGGCCACATCTACCATACATCCTAATCCATTAATTGGCCAAAAAGCAATCATTTTCTGTTTCTGCAGTTAGATAGTATAACATTTAGGTCTAAATTCATTGTTCTATATCTTCATAAGCATGCATATAATGAGTAAGTGAGTGAGTGAGTTAAAAAACTAGCCTAGCACCAAAATCTACTACATTAACCAAGGCAGTACTAGTGAAAGGCAAGGCAAGTGGTCATAGACAACAGGGTATGTGCTTCCCCTAATCTAAATTTCATCACAAACCTAGCTGAGGCTAGTGGTTTTTCCTGGCCTTGCATGGGATGTGCTTCCCCTAATCTAAATTTGTATCTATCAAAAAAAGGGCAAGTGGTCCTATTTATATGCTGTAGTACTGACTTTAACCAAATATGAGTATGGAAGCAAGTACAATTCTTGCTTTAATTTCCCTTTTAATTCCATATTAAGTACAGGAATATGCTTCTTTGGACAATTCAACACTTCTTATGAGCATAAAACTATACCGAATCTACATGTACCAAAAACTCAAGATTGTCATCAATTCATAATATTCTGCCACTATAGGTTATAAAATTATTAAACTGCAAATTCAAAACACCTTTCTCTAACACATGTTGGAAACCTATGCATTTGGGCATGTAAAACTAAGGTATCAAAAAGAAGAACCGAATCAAATAAATCACAATCAAATTTCAAAAAAAAATAAATATTGTGATGCAATTGAAAGATTAGATCATTCAAATTTTGACAATCTTGGCCCAAAACAACAGTAACAACACAACCAATACGCAGATATATGTAATAGCCAGATAAATAGAATACTTAAAGCCAACCAAAGCAAAGATGTTCAATAAAAAACGATTAAAGTTTATATTAAGTGGTACCTTCAATTCAAATGACTTCAGATCCCTTGCAAGCTGCTCTGCAATTATACCCTCACGAGCAAGAAGCCTGTACGTACAAAAGAAATAACAAAAAATGATCATACTAATTGACCGTATGTTATCATTCAAGCACTTTCTGCTCTAAGAAAATGATGGAAACCTATGTATTTGGGCATGTAAAACTAAGGTGATGCCCCTTCTAAAAAAGGATACAGTGAGATGGAAAGAGACATGGTGGGATACTATTTCAAACTTCGAAGGATTTAATACATGATGCATGATACGATAGACTCCAGTTAACAATCTCATTTAGCCAGGATATGGCTTGGCTGTTGTTTTTGTTACTCTACTTTGAGAGAAACGAAAGGAACATTTTTATAACATTTTAAAAAATCTCTCAAACAGCTCAATGCACTCCAACTAAGAACTAGCCGAAAGATGATTTAAGATTTTTCATAACTTTTGAATTCTAAGCGATTGAACAATTTAGGCATAATAAAAATTGGCATTGAGTACCTTGTTGTAGCAATGGATTGGGAAAATTTGTGGTGGCGTGGCGGAGTGGTGGACTAAACAGAATCTACAAATTCACAAAAGGAAAAAACATAGTTAAATTCACAAAACACGAATTCAAAAACCTTAAATTGACATGTCATATAACATAGAAAGAGAACCTGAAATATAGGAAGATGAGGCGGCAAAGTTGTGCGCAGCAGAGCTGTGTGTGCGGCGGAGCTGTGTGCACAAAATCACACAAAACACCCAGTAACAAATCAGGAAACAAGATTCATGCAGAATTCTCACTATGTTAATTTCTTCACAAGGGCCACTAGATAATGGTTTGACAATGTAAAGTCATGGGATAAAAGCAGACTTTTCCAACCATCCAAAACCAATCAAAACCTCATTATGACATACCAAAATAAAATAAACTAATGCAGAATTTTTCTTAACATCATGGAGCGTGAGAATTTTCACTCAATAACCATTCAATTACTTAACCCAAGTGCAGAATTTTTACACAACTAACCAAGTATTTCAACTTAAAATTCTAGTAAGCTAAAATTACATACATGTGCAGAATATTTACACAACTAACCAAGTATTTCAACTTAAAATTCTAGTAAGCTAAAATTACATACATGTGCAAAATTTTATACCACAACTAGTAATATACCCGTGCGTATGCACGGGACGTGGTCGTGGTTGTTATCGTTTAGTTTAAACTAACTTTCAATTATAAAGAGTTGAAAATTAATACACAAAATTAGAAATTTGTGATAAATTTGAAATTATGATATAATCAATTAATAGTAAATTTGGCAATCTTTGCAAGTAGAAGCTAAAAATATAGTAGCTTGGTGAAATGCCATAGAGTTTCTTAATAAAGGCCATAATACATTGCCTTCTTATAAGGCCCCATAGATGTCCACGTCATCACTTAACAACATACGACAGCACAATAAGAGTTATATAAGTATTAATATTTTTGTAGGCCCCAGGTGAGCATCTATAATCAAATTATGCATATAGCAGCAATGGATGTGGCATATCTGTCATTCATGCCTGATAGCAATTCATCAATGGCTGGCAATAATCCCTATAGCAGAATCATAATCAACATATGCATAAAAAACAGTAGCAGTGGCAAACTTCTAGATGCAGAAATCAACAGATGCAAAAAAAACAGATGCAACAGATGCAGAAACAACAGATGCAAAAACAGCAGATGCAGCAGAAGCAGAAACAGCAGATGCAGAAACAGCAGAAGAGAAGTACCATGTGTTTCATAAACAAAATGCATAGTAGGCTCAAGTGATCAAATATGAAGTACTAACGAAAAAGAAGTAGAAAAGAATCTAGGAACCACTCCTCAATAAGTCAAAAGCTCAATCTTACTTCAAGATGGAGCACTCTTTTTTCTGATTAAATGTTTTGTGGTTGTTTCTGCATGAATGAAACATCAAATTTTGGTTATGCTTGAGTACTCATCAAATAAGAAAATCTTTCTCAACCGCTAATAAATAAGGGATTACACCAAAATTTCAAGAAAAACATTATCATCAATAACATGATATAAACCTATAAGCAACCTGAACCATTCAACTAATTATCACTATATAATCCAAAAACCTGCAAATTGCATAACATTTTATGAGGAATATTCCTAACAAAAGCATTGAAATTTTCCTCTAAAGTTGTCATCTCAAAGGTCAGCTACCTATAAACAGCTGGAATACACTTGCTGGAATATACTTCCCTCTTCCTCAAAATATGCAATATCTCTTGTTTGCATCCAATCTTGATCCTGAAATGATATGTAATATAAAATTCCTATGAGAATCAATTTAAATTTAATGGGCAACAAAATGATCCTTTCTCTATCTTCTCTATCTAGTAAGAAGAAATTGGTAAGAAAGGTTGTAGGACATATATTGTATAGAGCATTGTCCCATTCATATTATATGAACAACAACAATGAAGTAGTTTTGACAAAGGAAGTCACGTGTTTGAAATTCAGCCTAGAACCTACATTAGCATAATAACCAATAAGTGATACTATGGGAATTGATTAAGTTTCATAATTATATAATATCTTTGCTGCAGAATAGTTAAACTGCAGCATACATTCACTTGAAAATATAATAATTTTGCACATTAGTATCAGCCACAAACAGAAATACTATACTGATACCAAAGTATAAAAGGTTATAGAATCTATTGCATTTTTTACTTCAAAACCTTAGTAAAGTTGATAATGGCCAATCCTTGGGGAAAAAACCTTAGTTAGTGAAAGAAAAGACAACCAGTAAAAAAACAATTGGATAGCAACTTGAGGAATGGCAATGATTTACAAACTAACATGTTGTGGAGCTAAAGAAACATAAAATTCTAACAAAATACATGATAATGCCCATGAATAATCAACCTTTTTGAAGGACATGAATAATCAGAAATAATAATTAGATAAAAATCCACAGCTCTGTTTCAACCAAAAGGGGAAAAAAAAAAGGAAACTAACAATGATCATTATTATATATCATGTAAAATACCAATTGCACAGTGAGTTATTCAAAAACCTTATAGGTGTTGAAACCTAGGGAAGGTACAGATACCGAAAATGCATGCCAATATTTGAGTTTCCCGGCAAGATTTTCTCCTATATCTGATTTGACATATTTGTTTCTTATGCTCAAAGTACTATTTGATAGAAGCAAAAGTTGAGACTCAATTTCCTTCCCAACAGAATCTGGATAAAAATCTCCCTAATACAAATAAAAGCATAAATCAACAATGGCTAGATTTTTTTCCCCTTCCTTTCTATGTTTAGCATTATAACACATGAGTTGATACATTAAAATTAAATGATTTTGATATCTTTTGACAACTCAATTGATCAAATAGTTTAAAATTTTGGTATAATAGTTGCAATATAATGTAAAATATTGCTCCCGTACTTATATGGTATAATAAATGTTACCAATCCAATAAGGCAATAATAAATATGTACTTCTCAATCATATAAACTAACACTAATTTGCAGATACAATCATATATCTTAACAGTGAAACCATTAAATTTGGTAACCTATTATGTTTGCAAAATTTCAAAATTCATGACTTGATAGACCTTTTGAACTTAATGGTAAATAACAATTCCAAATGTCATTCCTAGAATATTAGTAAATCAGTTCAAAGGCAAGACAAACAACACACATAAAAAAGTCATAATTCAAATATCAAAATGATAACCATCATTTCCAATCAAAGAACAATCCAGGCAAGAAAGCTAAGTTGAGTATGTCAGCCTATACTCTGTAAACATATAAATGCATATATATCCAAAGGTGCAACAACATGGTGAAACGCTAGGTCAATGGAAAAGCCAGCTCATTTAGGAATGTGATTAGTTGAATAGCTAGCAAAAGGAACTCTTTCACTTCATAACCTTGACAATCCTATAGTAAGATCATTTTTCTTCCCTTGTATTTTACTCTAATTTTGTAAAAAGAGATATTTCCAATACTCTTCCTTTTTATGAGGGCACCAGTACCTCTTAACATTTAGTGGTCAATATTTGTCTATGTATCCCGCTTACTTGAAATATAAATACAACCGCTATTTTTGTATCTCAGATTTCAATTAAATGGAACTTGTGGTTAATTATTAACCCCTAATTTCTAAATGTACCGGTAGCTTCATAAAAGCAAAGAGTATCGAAGGAAACTCCTTAAACAAATCTCCCCTCTATTTCGAAAACCAACACAAACCTCCCCAAACTGAAAAACTATATCTTGATAAGCCTACAGAAACCTCTCTTGATTTCCTTTATTTTTCACAAACTCACCCCCTGCAATAAGAGCCTACAAGCTTTTTCTAGGTTTCTAAAAAAGGAGGACAGTTATGTAGTAAAGAAAAAATAACTCAAGCAAAGTTAGATGATTTAATAAACACACACACAAACACACTGTGCCAGAGAAAATACCAAAAGAAAAATCTCAAGTCCAAAACTTCAAATACAGCAAAATTATATATATATATATATATATATATATATATATATATATATATATATATATATATATATATATAACGAAATCTATACTGCTATAGAAAGGGATTCCCTAACTTGGCCTGACTTTTTCTTTACCTAAAAACACAATAGCCCAACAGTAACATATATTCCTACTTTGAACGACTGAAACACATATATTTATACAGAGGAAACAGACTGGACAACAGAAAAACTAGGGCAAGTAGTTCAGCTTATAAGGAGCAAGTAGTTCAAGAGTCAAAAAAACCCAAATAATATGTACCTCTTGAAGTGGCGCGGTGGAACAGAGGAGAGGAGAGGTGGCGCGGCCACGTAGTGGTGGTGGCAGTCACGGTGGCTGAATCAGTGAGAGTGAGAGAGAGAGACGTGGTGGAGGACCAGTAACTAGGGATGGCAAAAAAACCCGTACCCGTGGGTATCCGCGGGTAAAACCCGCCACAGATTTTAAACGGGCAGTTAAACGGGTACCCACGGGTGTAACGGGGCAGATATTTATTACCCGTGTATAAACGGGGCGGGGGCGGGTATCATACTACCTGCGTTCGCTGGTACCGTGATATATGTAATTACTTAAATTTTATGGATATTTGGTTGTAATTTCCATAAACTTTTTAATTTAGGAGCATGAGGTGGTATTTTGTAAATTCTCATTTGAAACTTTGTCTAGAAATCTAGGTAAAAAATATTTTTTTTTGAAAATAAGTGTGTTTTTTAAGAATTTATTAAGTATCATGGATACCCGTGGGTACCCGCGAATTTTCAAAAATCCGTTAAAAACCCGTCACGCGGGTACCCGCGCGGGTATGGGGCGGGTAGTGGGGGGCTACTACACGTGCCCGCCCCGCCCCATTGCCATCCCTACCCGATATGAGGCGATGGGCCTTGATCTTTGGTGAGGAAGACGCGATGGAGGCAGCGGCACTGCAACGGGCGGTGGAGGCAGTGGCGTTGCAACGGGAGATAGAGGAGAGAAGAGAGAAATAGTACAAAAGAGGGGAATGGGGAAGAAGACCTCGTCCTCTGTTTGTATCTCGATTTTACCGACGACTTATTTTAATTTACCGACGTTCTCCACCCGTCGGTAAACTTACTCGGCATTACCGATGGTCATTTTCAAATACCGACGACCAACCTTAAAATTACCGACGGCCTAAACCCGTCGACCAACTGTCTCGGGATTACCGACAGACATATTCAAATACCGACGTATGTACGCCGGTATTTGAAAATTTGGCGGAATCAACGCGTATCTGACGGATTTCTGACGCGGCTCGCCGCCGTCACCAAAAACGCGGCTTTTCCGACGGCTTAAGCCGTCGGTAATTCTAATCCGTTGTCGGATTGGCATTACCGACGGCTTTAGCTGTTGGAAAAACCGCGTTTTTTGCGACGGTCAGAGGCCGTCGGTAAAATCCGTCGGTACACGTGTGTTTTCTTGTAGTATATATACATAGATTGTCACATATGTTTCAATTATCTGAAGTGGTGCAATGTTGTTGCTAATTTCTGGAAGTGCCAGAACTGGTATCAATGCCTATATTAGCATTTTTTTTTAGTTTTTTGCATGCCAATTTTAGATCTGTGCGCAAAAGTTACCACAAAAATAAAACTAAGGTAAGATTTGAACCACATGTTTGTGTATAAAACAAACAGACAAAGGAATTGTGCCATCATCAGTTATTTTACCAATAGTTAAATGTTAATAAATATATTTCTTAACAATTTGGCTCCCGTAGAGAATTCAGTCTAGCTCCGCCACTGCTTCTTTTTCGAGTCCTTGTCAAAGCCGCCGGTTCAAGTGCTTTGTGTTTCACATACTTGATGAGGAACCATTAATGCCCATTTTTTTCACAATGGCTGATGATTTGATCATTTGAGGTTTGATCTCATCATCATTCCTTAGTGTGCTTTTCAGTGGACATGTCTCCTTTCATGGTGAATTTAGCCATTCTCCTTCTTATGTCAAGGATAGGATCCTCATTAATCATAAACAATCTCGATGGATTGGCCATTTTAGAGGCCGGTCGAAGTGATGTTTTTCAAGCTAATTTATCTATTACTCTTACTAAACATTGTCTTAATTGACTATTGTTATATACTACTCCGGAACTATTTATAAGGCAAAAAGTCATTTCCAGATTCGTTAAAAAATGTATGTATTTGGTTCAAAAATTAGACCAAATACATGTATTTTTTAACGAATCTAGAAATGACTTTTTGCCTTATAAATGGTTCCAGAGGGAGTAAATGCCTAGGTTTTTTTTAAAATATTTTGTTATTGGATTACTTAATAATATAAGTTGACACTTCAAAGTAATTTGACTACAGCTAGCTGGAGTGTGATCTTTTTTGTTTTTGACGAAAGAGTGTGATGATCTTTTGTTGATATATAGTTTGTGGAGATATCTATTCAATTCAAGTCTCATGAAGCCTAGCGTCTTAAAACAAACTAATACGGCACCCTCATTCTCCTTTCATAGAGCACTAGAATATCAGAGATAAGTACCCCCAAAAGAAATTCAATATTACATGGAGATGAAGTGAGACACAGCTGCATGTCTGGCAACCCTCCAATTCCCATGTCGTTTTCCGTTGTGTCCTCAACTTCCTCCTCTCCACTCAACACATACTCTAAAAACAGTACTACTACATTTACGTTAGCTATGCCTTATTAAATAATTTTGTTGCGATCTGGGGTCGCTGCATCAGAATTATGTAATGCAAACACTAGTTAATCGATCTAATGTGTGGACCCTACAAGGATACTCGTACCTATAGGTTTGAACATAAGAAATTGGAAACTGCTATTTAAGGATACAACTTATGAATCAATCTAGGAATAATCAACCCCCGCCCAACAACCCTGTCAAATTATATCTATTATCGATTTAATTATACTTCATCTGGTTTGAAATATAAATAAAAAAATCTATGAAATATAAATAAAAAGTCTGCTTATATTTTTTTATATTTTTTTTTTATATTTCAGATCGGATGAAGTAATTTATAATGAATTTAATCCATTTTTATGTTTTTCTTTATTCAAATTTGAAAGCAAATCGTTAATTTATTATGCAATTCATAATAAAAAGAGAGGATATAACATAAAAGTTAAAAAGTATGCACAGAATTATAGTATTTATTTACGTACATACATTTACTAAAAGATTAAATTAATATTAATTTAATTTTAGAGTATTTTTTATAAAGCTTGACTTCTACAATTTTAATCTATATTCACTTAATCTCCATAATTTAAATTATTCAAAAGAATCTTTACAGTCGGACAAAAAGAAGAATCTTTACAGTATCTAAATAATATAAATTAATTGAATTTATTTTATTATAATATAATATAATATATTTTATAAATTATTATATAAAAAAATTCTAAGGATTGTTTTATATTTTTAAAATTATAAAGACATTCTTAAATATTTTGTAAGTGTCTTTTTTATTTTTATTTCTCACTTCACGTAAAATTGAACTATCAAAAATTGATGTAAAAAATAGCAAAAATAAATTAAATGTACATTAAAATACAAGACGAAATGAAAATTTTAATCTAAAACTAATATTCTTAATTATTTTATATTCAAAATTTAGCAAATTCTGATGAATATTTCTTGCCCTATTTAATATATTACATTTAATGGATTGTAATAAATATTTCATATTTTACAATATAACATTTAATCATACTCCCACCATTCTATAATTTTGGTAGTTTTAGCAACAACAAAAAATTGTTTCAAAACAATGGGTGTTTTATAAACCCTATAAACCCAAGGTATAATTCACATTTTTTTTCAAGTATATCTTTCATATATTTATTGTCTTTACATTAAAAACTGACACAACTCCACAAATACTTAATTGATTACTATTTTGGAACCTGTAGCAATTAATAAGGCTATTTTGGTAAAAATATATTTTAATTAAATGATTCATTGGTGTGTGTGTAAAAACCTTAAACCACCAAAGATATGGAATGAAAGGAGTATATAATACTATCTCTAGTTCAATTATAAGAAGAAATTACAAAAAACAAAAAGAACAATGAGACATATTTAATGTTATAAAATTGAATTATCTTTCTAAATATACCACTAATTATATGCATGGGAAACTTACACGTCTATTAAATATACAAGTCTATTAAAATAGGGGTATAAAATATATTTTAGCAGTTAATTCGTCTAAAAATAAGTCTCTTTTTCTTATAAATAGGACAAAAAAAAATCCAAAAAGTCTCTTATAATTAGGACAGGAGGTAGTAATGATTTCCTTTATTTTATTTTATTAATTATACATGCACGTACGGATAGAGATACTCCCTCCGTCCCATTATATATGTCATAGTTGATAAAATCACACAGTTTAAGAAAAATCAATAAATGAAAGAAAAAGAGTGATAATTTTACCAAATTAACCTTATTAACCATTGGTGTATTAACTATTGTGATAAATACAAAGTGGAGTATTTGGGGGTATAATTGGAACAAAGCAATTAATAGTGCATTGGAACCATAAAATGACACATATTTTGGAACTAATTTTTTTTTGTAAATGTGACATATATAATAGGACAATGGAGTATTGTTAAAGGGAACAAGCATAAGAATTGTAGGGAATTGAGGGGACTTATATGTCTCCACATTGGTATGATATTGTCCACTTTGACTTTAAGCCATCGTAGTTTTACTTTTGGACATTCTCCAAACATGTCTTATGTGTCTCCACATTGATATGATATTGTCCACTTTAGACTTTAAGCCATCATGATTTTGCTTTTGGACATTCCCCAAAATGTCTCATATCAATAGGGACATTTTCTTGCTTATAAACACACGTTTTTCTCCTTGTTTATCTAATGTATGATTTTGTTTGCTCCTCATCAAAAATATACTAACAGCTATCCTGTACATTCAAATTTTTAAAATATAAATTAAAATTGTTAACAAAAAAATTGGATTCTATAATTTTGAAAAAAAATTGATATCAATAATAAAAAAACCTTTAATTGAATAAATTTTAAAAAGATAATATATAAAAAATGGATTGCTCAAAAAATATTTTAAAAATGAAAAATATCAACAAATAAACTTCTCAATATAAAAAATTACATGACATATTAAAAATCAGAATAGATTAAAATAAATTAGCAGTCTTATAAATAAAAAGCTACTTAAGAACCCAAATTATATTGAAGGGTTGGAGTTGCTTTTATATCTTACTCACAAACAAGATTCACACATCATCAACCATTCGAACTCACGTCCATATGAAATACGAGTTGTATCCTTATCAACTAGGTCAACCTTTATAAAAAATTAATTTTAATATATGGAGATTAATATAGAAAAAAATATCACTGAAATTTGAAATAGTTGTTGAAGATTTTTTACTAAAGTAATAAAAAATTTAAACTTCTTAATTTATCAATTATTATATTTTTTATTTCTTAATTTTTCAATAAATACCCTCTAAAGTGTAAACCAGATATATTTTAAAAATATAAATATATCGGTGTACGAACTACAAGCTCAAAATATAATTGGATATGGGTTTTTATGTTTTATTATTAATATTAATAATTTAGTCAGAATCCCTCCCTACCCTTTCTCCAAAAGGATGTCTTGAGATCACAGGGAGCATTGAGCAATGTTGAATATCTGATAATCCACATTTGTCAGTAGTCACTTTCACAAGGATTGGTTTATCGCAAAAGAAAACAAAAACGACAGAGAAAAAATAAAATGCAAACAAAAAAGAACGGGGTAGACAAGACGCTACGGATTTTAAGCCTTCAACATTTGCAAATCGATAAAGTTTCTCACTTTCTCTGGATCTGCTTCTCCACAAGCTTTGATTTGATTGAAGCCGAACAGCGTGAAGGATAGTAATTCAACTTCAGACAAAACGCCATCTCAAAAGAACAAACAAGAAGATAATCATAAGCAAAAACAAAAAGTACCCATAGTCCATCATAATCAGCTCTAAAATTGTTCAAGTGATTTCCAAAATTGGATTTTTTTTTTTTTGACACTTTTGCTTTAACTCGTGCAACAGATTGGACGAAAGGAAAGATAAAAGACTAAAGTGCTTTTCATCTTCAATTAATTCAATGACCCATTATGACAAAACATCTCAAGCACGACACAACTTACATGTTACCCCAAAAAAAGAAATTAAGACCACTTTGATTTCTATTTACACAAGGTCTTGTTCTAATTCTAATTCTAATTCTAATTATATACATCACGCACAGAATCCAAAAGGGAAAGGAAGAAGAGCTAGCGGCGAGAGATGTAAGAGTAATTATTAGTAATACAATTCTAAACGTCTAGAACAGAGGGTACAAAAGTACTTTCGCTTGATCTTGAAGCACAAGGGCAAGAAGCAGAGTCTGGATTGAACCTCAACATCCATGGCTTCAACTTTGCCTTGACAGTAAGGGCAGGAACCAGGGGCTTTTTGTCTCCCTAATTCCTTCTCTTGTTCCTCGCAAACGTACACGAACCACATTTTTCTCCTGCCTTTCTTTCCCGTCGTTTTGAGGATGGCCAACATGGATTTTATCCCCCTCCCCAGCTGGTTGTGGGGCAGGCACTGTAATGCAAGAGGAGTGTGTGTCTCAATCTCGAATGTGTATCAGTATGGACATTATCAGGCCAGTCGGTCATATTTATAGAGAGACGGTTGTGATCGATTGCTTGTTCTGGACTTCCTTGCTGTAATGGTAAATGTAAAAAAAAAAAAAAAAAAGAAGAAGAAGAGTTTTAAGATATTAGATTTTACATTTTGGTTCAACAAAAAAAAAAGATTTTACATTTAAAATTTTTAATTTTTTTGGAATCCACCCTAATTAGTCATTTGTACCGAGTGGATCCACCACCTAGGTATTTTCACGGCTTAAGTCTTTCAGGCTTCTTAAGAGAATAATTTTTGGTTTGATTAATTGAGCATAATTTTATCTCTTTAGTTATCAACCTTCTAATAGTGGTGACTCCAAGTAGATTTGAACCGGGGTTAAAAAAAAATTAAATTTATATCTTACTTATATTTAATTAAAAGTATCTGTACAAAACATGAGACTTTTACTGGTATAAATATTATGTCTAGTGAAGAGTAACTTTTTTTAAAAGTTAAATTATATTTTTGGTCCCTTATGTATATTTTAGTTTTCAGTTTGGTCTCTTATGTATTAAAAGTTTCGATTAGATGTGGAGACTGCAAGGCCATTAAGACACTTGCCTTAGGCCTCAACCACGCACCATAGAAAATAGAAGACCTTAATTATTTTTAGCCATTCTTAATGTTGAATTAAAAAGATAGAAAGAACCTATTCTATTTTCCAACCATGCTTAGTGTATTGAATTGAGAAAATAGAAGGTTAAAACAACGTAATTTTATCACTCTTTTTACACTATTTTTGTTATTGATAAATGTATTTGTGAACTGTAAAGTTTCAAAGACTCCAAAATTTCTACACATTGAGTTTATTTATAAGTGTATTGTGTTTTTTGCCTAAGGCCGCAAAATTTCTATACACGACCCTGATTCAATCATTAGTTCATCTATCAACAACTATATATATATATATATATATATATAGTTGTTGATAGATGAACAACCAAAATAATGACCCAATTACCAATGAGGTGTTGGTTGAGTGGAAGCAACTCGTTTCAATAAGAAGGAGAACCTGGGGAACCCGGGTTTGAATCCTAGTTGAGTCACTTCCCATTGGGAGGCTGAGAACCAAGGAGTAAAACCATATTCAATCAGATGAATATGGGATAGCCTAAGTCACAGGGATACCTTGGTAGACTCACTCGGTCTAAAAGGCTAATCATGGTGGGTTCCAAAAAAAAAAAAAAAAATGACCGAGTTCAAATTACTTTTGAGCTTGGAGGAGCTTTTCAAGTAAAATAAATATGGCAAAATTACTTTGTTGTTTCTTTATCTAATTTCTAGTTTCAAGTTAGTCTTTTATCTTTTTTTAGTTTCAATTTAGTCTCACATATTCTAAAATGTTAACAATGCTGATCTAATTGATATGTTTTTGGCTTTTTACACCAGCTTTGTTGGATCTGTTTTGTGGAACAATGGATGCAGTAGATTGTGTTTGAGATACACATGCATTTTTTGTTGTAAACGGTCCAACATTTTGTCTTGAAATTAATGTTTTAGAACATGTGTGATTAAAATGAAACAAAAAAAAAGATAAAGGAGTATATCAAAAAAAGATAAATGGACAACTTAAAACTGAAAATTAAGATAAATAACTGATGGAGTAAGTTTGTTAATAAATATTTGATTCTTAACTTATGAAAAGTTCTTGGTATTATAGAGGGTGGCCCCCTAATTTGGCCCCGGTCCAATGTGGACCTCTTTATTTTACTGAATTTTTAACTTTAATTTGTTAAATTTTAAACATTTCAACACTAGTTTTTTAACGGTTTACAAAAAAAACTAAAAAAATTAAAATAAAATTGGATATATTCAATTTCAATTTGGGACCACTTTATTAGATTCCTAAAATAAGGTACATATTAGGGGTCATTATTATAGAGATGTTAATTAAATGATGCAAAAACTGATTTCAAGTTATAATACATTAACTTATTATTTTAATTTTTTTTGTCCAGTACATATGATTAAAGGGAAGGAAAAAGTGGAGCTTGCTAGTTCGAATCTGCTCTCTCAATATCCACACAATACTTATATATGTTTTACTACTTGTATGCGTCTCTCTGGACAACTTATTATTTAAAATACTCGTAGGATTGATCATTTCAACTTTTTTTTTGATAAGCACAAAATATATTAAAAGAGAATATAAGAGATACTCCAACTCATTATATGAGTACCGACTTAAATTTCTTAAATACACGCAACTGGTTGGAACACCAATATGAAAAATGAAGACCAACTTTTCTACCACCCCTGCAATTCAACTTTTCTTTTCGTATAACTTGTCATCATATCATATACTCATATTCAAACTGACTCCGCAGCAACAATAGATTATTATCAATGTCCGCGTAATAAGACGAATAAAATCTTCCTAAAATAAAAATTAGAGCACGGTACTTCGCTGTTTTTGCGTCCTAAGCCGCACGAGTAACAAAATATCGATGATATTTGTCTATTTGATTTTCAAGAATGCCCAGATGTTGTATGCCGGTATATGCATCGAAGCCACGTTTTTGTTGCAGTCTAGCTAATATTGCATCAATTCTGATTTTTCTTTGTTGTAAAGAAAAACCTTTTTCCAGGTTTTTCGGTTATGCTGCGTGACTCTTCCTTTTTTTTTTTTTTTACATATGTTTAGGAATATAGTTACTGTTGTAATTTTTGTGATATTTCAAAAGTGGGAAGTCCCACATAGGATGGTTCTCAAAGAGTCAAAGTGTTTATAAGCTATCATATTAAATAAGGTGGTAAAAGTGGGCATCGTGCACATGAGCTTAGCCCAAAATAGGTGGTTTCAGTGCAAATCTTCCGATTTGCCCCCTTATGCGCACGATAAGGACTTGTGTTCTTTTTTATTTCTTGAATTATTTTTTCCGAAAATAATTTTGACGTGAGAAGGCTTATCTGAAAAACCATGTTTTTAGATATTTTTACTTAGTGATCAAGTCTTATCCGGTCTTATCCACTAACGGTAACTTTCCAGATTTTTAGGCCACTACTCCACGATTTTGTGCATTATCTCTACCAACAGCTGTTTTATTTTGCAACGGATATATTATTATTTTAATTAGTAATTTTTGGAATTATTTTATTTAAGGCTGACAGCCTAGTTGTTTGAGTTACCTGAAATTATTCTTTCATCTTCTTCTCATCCCTGATTTCGAGTCCCTGGGTCATATTGTCTGTTATTCTTCTTGTTGTTCTGATACCCCAGAATCACTACTAGGACGGACCTGTTGTACCATGGGGAATTGGCGCGTAGTAGGCGGATAAATTCTTAAGGGCAATCTCATCGATGCCTCAGGTTTTTCGTAACGAGTTTTTGTTTTGCAGGTTCTTCCTCGTTCGTTCGATCGCAATTCAGCGTTAGCTACAACAATCTTAAGGTTTTATGACGACTGCTGATCAATCCGACGATACTACGAAGGTCAATGAGACCAACCATGGTCAGGATACTGCGCTACCTCCACCCGTGCCTACGATCACCTACGCGAAGCCGTTTCCTGACGTATCAAAGATCGAGGTCTTCAGTGGCCAGAATTTTCGAAGATGGTAGGAACAGGTGCATACCGTCCTTGACGTACATGGGGTCGTCTATGCTCTGACGGATCCCAAACCGACATCGCCACCCAAACAAGTCGAGAATTGGACATATGCTTATAAGGTTTGTCGTCACACCTTAATCAGTACTTTGTTTAACGATCTGTTCGATGTCTACTGTTCGTATAAGTAAGCAAAGCAGATATGGGACTCTATGATCCTGAAGTACACTGCTGAGGATGTTGGGAAACAAAAGTTCATGATTGGAAACTACTACAAATGGGAGATGGCCGAGGACAAAGACATCAAGGCGCAGATCAATGAATACCATAAGCTGCTAGAAGATCTGAAGTCCGAGAACATCATTCTGCCGGACGAGTTCGTGGCAGGAATACTCATAGAAAAGTTGTTGGAATCCTGGAAGGACTACAAACAGCAACTAAAGCACAAGCAAAAGCAACTATCTCTTGCTGATTTGATTACACATCATCATTGAGGACACCAACCGCAAGGAGTGCAGTGCTGCAAGGGCAAAGGCATTGGCTTCTCAACATGGTGCATAACAAATCGCAGAAAAAAGAGGTACGATAACAAAAAGTCTGATCACAATAACAATAATAATAATAAAAGTGATTTTGTCCCACGTGTTGCTAACTCCAATTTCAAGAAGAAAGACATGTGTTTTGTTTGTGGAAAGCCAGGTCACCATGCACCTCAATGCAGACATAGAGCGAGAAACGACAATCCTCCTAAGCCAAAGGCCAATATGGTCGAGGCCGGAGGAGATGATGATATTGTTGCTGCGGTCGTTTCTCAAGTCAATATTGTGACCAATGTGAACAACTGGGTGGTAGACTCTGGGGCTACCAGGCATATTTGTGCAAGCAAAGATGCTTTTTCTTCCTACTCTTCTGTGGGGGATGGAGAAGAACTTGTGTACCTTGGTGATTCTCGTATTGCTGCAGTCTCGGGAAAGGGAAAAGTTCTTCTAAAGCTCACATCGGGAAAGACCTTGGCTCTTAGTGACGTGCTGCATGTGCCTAGTATAAGGGCAAATTTAATTTATGTGGCCTTGTTGGGAAAAAGAGGATTTAAAGTGTCATTTGGGTCTGACAAGATTGTAATGGCAAAAAATAACGTCTTTGTGGGAAAGGGGTATTATGATCAAGGACTTTTTGTTCTTAACGTTTCTGAAGTTATCAATGATAATGCATCTTTTTCTGCGTATTTGCTTGATTCGTAATCGTATGATATATGGCACGTTAGACTAGGACATATTAATTCTGCGTATGTTAATAAGTTGCAACGTCTTGGCATGATTTCATTAAGCGATAAACAATTTAGTAAATGTGATGTATGTGTAGAATCAAAATCAACCAAGAAAACTTGTCTCGACGTGAAACTAACTTGCTTAGTTTAATTCATACCGATCTAGGAGATTTAAAACAAACTATGATAAGAGGCGGTAAAAAAATATTATGTGACTTTTATCGATGATTTTTCGAGATACACTAAAGTTTATTTATTAAGGCATAAAGATGAAACGTTTGATATGTTCCTTTCTTACAAAGCCGAAGTAGAAAATCAATTGAGTAAAAAAACGAGTTAGATCCGATAGAGGTGGTGAATATTTGTCCTTTAACGATTTTTGTGAAAAAGAAGGTATTATCCATGAAATTACTCCTCCTTATTCACCTGAATCAAACGGTGTAGCTGAGAGGAAAAATAGGACATTAAAAGAAATGATGAATGCGATGTTAATTAGCTCTTCCGCGTTTAGCAACCTTTGGGGTGAAGCGATTTTAACTGCTTGTTTTTTGCTAAATAGAACTCCCCATAGAACTATCGGTAAAACACCCTATGAGTTATGGAAAGGTTATCAACGTAGCTTAAAATATTTGAAAGTGTGGGGGGGTTTAGCTAAGGTAATGTTGTCTGAGCCTAAGAGGAGGAAAATTGATTCTAAAACTTCTGATTGCATCTTTATAGGATATGCCGAAAATAGCGCTACCTATAGGTTCCTCGTAGTAAAGAGTGATGTACTTGATTGCAACACAATTGTGGAAACAAAGAATGCTGAATTTTTTTAGAACATATTTCCTTTGAAATATGCAAGTACATCTAAACAGCCATTAGAAATTGCTAGTGAGGATTTACCCGAGGACCTTAGGAGAAGTAAAAGACCAAGAAAAGAAACATCATTCGGAAATGACTTTTATACTTATCTTGTTGAAAAGGATCCTGGAACTTTTTCTGAAGCTATTTCTTCTTCTGAAGCTAATTTTGGAAACAAGCTATTAAAACCGAAATTGATTCTATTTCGAAAAATAAAACTTGAATTTTAGTAGATTTACCTCGAGGAGAAAAAACAATTGGTAGTAAGTGGATTTTCAAAAGAAAATATAATCCCGATGGGTCAATTGAAAAATACAAAGCTAGATTAGTAGCAAAAGGGTTTTCTCAAAAGGAAAATATTGACTATTTTGATACTTTTGCTCTGGTAACGAGAATTTCTTCTATTCGAGTTTTAATAGCATTGGCTTCCATTTTTAAACTTGTGATTCACCAAATGGACGTAAAAACCACTTTTTTGAATGGTGATTTGGAAGAAGAAATATATATGACCCAACCCGAAGGATGTGTAGTTTCTGGTCAAGAGAATAAGGTGTGCAAACTCCTAAAATCTCTATATGGTTTAAAACAAGCACCAAAACAATAGCATGAAAAATTTGATCAAACTTTGATCAGTGATGGTTTCTCCTCCATTGAAGTTGATAAGCGCGTTTACACTAAATCTGTGAATGGAGAACATGTTATTATATGTTTATATGTGGATGACATGCTCATTTTTGGTACTTGTACAGATATTGTGATTAGAACCAAATCTTTTCTTGCATCTAATTTTGATATGAAACGCATGGGCGAGGCAAGTGTAATTTTAGGAGTTAGAGTCATAAGGAAGGGTGATAGCATAATACTATCCCAAGAACATTATATTGAGAAACTTCTTAGGAAGTTTGGTCATTTTAACTCTAATCCTGTGAGTACCCCTTATGAATCTAACTCTCACTTAAAGAAAAATAGAGGTGATCCTGTTAACCAAACTCAGTATGCCCAAGTAATTGTGAGCTTATTGCATTTGATGAATTTTTC
Organism: Calophaca sinica; assembly: GCA_037113605.1. Classification (NCBI taxonomy): domain Eukaryota; kingdom Viridiplantae; phylum Streptophyta; class Magnoliopsida; order Fabales; family Fabaceae; genus Calophaca; species Calophaca sinica. The sequence goes on from CM073731.1 coordinate 13,035,077, forward strand.
TCGACCAGACATTGCATACGCAGTGGGTCGTTTGAGTAGGTATACTCATAATCCGAGTCAGGATCACTGGGAGGCATTTGCTAGATTCATGCGATATTTAAGAGGTACCATGAACTATGGTATAATGTATAGTGGATTTCCCGTTGTGTTAGAAGGATAATGTGATGCTAACTGGATATATGATTCAGATGAGACAAAATCCACTAGTGGTTATGTATTCACACTTGGAGGTGGTGCGGTAACTTGGAGATCAGCCAAACAAACAATAATAGCGAGATCAACTATGGAGTCAGAGTTTGTAGCTCTGGAGTTGGCTGTTAGTGAAGCTGAGTGGTTAAGAAATCTCTTAGCAAAAATTCCCTTGGGAATAAAACCTACACCATCAGTGTCAATACATTGTGATAGCCAATCGGCAATAGCCGTTGCAAAGAATAAGACCTACAATGGCAAAAACAGACATACACAATTGAGACATAACGTGGTAAAACAATTGCAAAAACAAGGAACAATATCGATCGATTATGTGAAGTCAGAAGTGAACTTGGCAAATCCTCTGACAAAGCCCCTGGGGAGGAAATTAATTTGTGATACATCAAGGGGAATGGGACTTGAGCCAATTAAAATTAACAAGTGATGGAAACCCGACCTTTGTGATTGGAGATCCAATGAAGAAGGTTCAATGTGGTAAAAATAAGTCACTTGTTAATTCTGCTAACACTAAATTTAATTAATTATATATTTGTCCCTTTCCTATGGTGTCGTTGAGTAAGTGTTAGACACTGCATTATTGAGAGGGTAAGCTATTAGCTTTTAATGATTTTCATATCCCTTATGGGTAATGTATGATTTGCAGCATACACTTGATGAAATCACATATATGATTGTCAAGTGGGGCCACTTGCATGAGATCTTGGCGAGATCTCTAGAGCACTCATGAATACCGGGCACGCGCATGGCCTATTAGCGTAAAATGGCGTAATAGCAAGAATTGTAGGGGTGTAATGTGATTGTAAGACCTCTAACATACATAAAGTGTCTTGGGTTCCATAGCTTGATATGCCACTTCACTATGTGTTAAGTCTTATCAGTCTATGCCTGATTCCATAACTTGCTACACAGGACTGACGCATTACATCCAAGATGTTGACCCAGGAAAATTCTTTTCAATTTTTTTTTAAATGTTTTCCGCACTTTTGAAATATGTGGGGATTGTTGTAATTTTTGTGATATTTCAAAAGTGGGGAAGTCCCACATAGGATGGTTCTCAAAGAGTCAAAGTGTTTATAAGCCATCATGTTAAATGAGGTGGTAAAAGTGGCTAGGGAAAGAGATGAGTCTCGCGCACATGAGCCTGGCCCAAAGTGGGTGGTTTCAGTGCAAATCTTTCAATTTGCCCCCTGCACGCACGATAAGGACTTGCGTTCCATTTTATTTATTGAATTATTTTTTCCGAAAATAATTTTGACATGAGAAGGCTTATCTGAAAAACCATGTTTTTAGATATTTTTACTTAGTGACCAAGTCTTACCGGGTCTTATCCCCTAACGGTAACTTTCTAGATTTTTAGGTCACTACTCCACGATTTTGTAAATTATCTCCACCAACAACTCTTTTATTTTAATTTTCGGAATTATTTTATATAAGCCTGACAGCCTAGTTGTTTGAGTTACCTGAAATTATTATTTCTTCTTCTTCTCATCCCCGATTTCGAGTCCCTGGGTCATATTGCCTGTTCTTCTTCTTGCTGTTCTGATACCCCATAATCACTACTGGGATAGACCTATTGTACCCTGGGGAATTTGCACGCAGTAGGCAGATAAATCCTTAAGGGCAGTCTCACTGACGCCTCAGGTTTTTCGTAACGAGTTTTTGTTTTGCAAGTTCTTCCTCATTCGTTCGATCGCAATTCAGCGTTAGCTACAATAGTTACAAGAAGATGGAGGCCACTTTATATGCATAAGGAACGTAGCGTAAAGCACAAAGGCATATTACAATGTGGAAGGCGTGTCCATAAACGTGCTGGTTACATCACCGGTGATTCTGGAATTTTGTGATCAGAAGCACCATAAACCTGAAGTTCAAAAATATGTGATAATTTTCTTTCCTCACCCATGCTTCTCGCGTTTATGTGATAATGGAAACAAAATATACTCCAGCGCTTTTCCTTAATTTATTCATTCTAACCCGGAAATCTTTTTCACTAGCTGGATATATAGTTTTGCAAATTACAATCAAGCACGCAATCTTTTGGTGTATTGGTGCATTCTAGAAAGCAAAGCTAACATAAGGGTAAGGTTACTAAAAACAAAAAAGTCACGTGTGCGAATAAAATATCCCGTTTAAAACTTTCTCACTTAAAGTAAAAAAATCGCTATTAAAATTTGTTTTAAACCCTATTTATTTAGTTTATTATTGAGTAAAAAGTGGGGGAAAGAACTAAATCGAGAAAATGACACGCATTTATGCATATGGAGGACTATTGATTCATATTTCATAACTGGCTCTTGAATCAATATATGCTCAATATTGAAAAGTTTAGATGAACCTTCCCTAGACAATCAATTAATTCCGACGTTTTTACAGTGTAGGAAATGGAAAAAAATTTGCACCTTGACGCGTCCATTGAACAATATGTCGATGGATGACGCACATCGATGCACGACGCTATAACCTTTTTCAGCCAAAGAAAAAAAAAAAGTCTTGATTGCCACGATATATTGTTATTTCTTTGGGGCTATGTTTGGATGGAGGAAAGAAAATAGAAAGAAGAAAAACCTTTTTGAAAAATGTAAAAAATGTATATGGGTAAGTGTGACAGACCAATTATAGTGTGACATATCAGTAATTTTATACTTTAATCAATAAACTTTATTTTCCCCTACTTTCTTTCTCATCACTTTCTTGGCTACCAAACATAGCCTTACTGGCTCCCAGCCAAATGGCACCTAACGAGCACACATATATGGATTTAAAATCTCCTAGCTCATTTTACTGTCACATTTTTGTCTCACACCGATGACAATTTGACAAATAATAAAATAAAATTATAATTTATTAATACATGCATATTTCCAGCCTTCGATTAGTGGAAGACAAGGAGACACCATTTTTTTGGGACAACAGATGTTTGTTCCACATATATATACTAACAGAACACCTAACGGTCTGATTGTTTGCGCAAAAATAGGACGAGGGAGAATGAGACGAGAGAAGCTTGTTCTCATCTGATTGGTTTGGCAAGAAAATGGGAAGAGAGAGAAAAAAAAAGGTGGGACCCATGCAAAATTTTTTCTCCCCAGAAGTGGCAAGAAAATGTTTCAGAAGCGCATTTTTTTCGCTTTTCTTGTTTCCCCCTATTTTCTCCTTATATCTCAAATTATTTAAATTTTTAGTCAATGATATTGATGTCTTTTAAAAAATAATCAACACTTCTCTCTTCTCTTTTTCTTATTCCAATCAATACCCCAAATCTACCATGTTTCTCACATTTCTCTCTTTTTATACTCTCTCTTCACAATTTCTCTCGTGAACCAATCACATCCAATATAACAAGAAAAGGTTTTCCATCAAAAAAAAAAAAAGGAAAAAAAAAAGAAAAAGTTGTCCGCATTCTATAGCGCTATCATGTTTACCGAGTTATGCAGGGGAGGTTAAACTAGGAGAGGTGGCAGCTTCATTACTTGCTCGTGCATCTTGGATTGTAAATTATTTGAGTACACCTCCTAATTAACTTATCAAATTCCTGGAAGACCTGAAATTCTTTGGGTTAGATGTTGGCTAATTAATATGAATTGATCAGAATATGCGACAGATTCGATTTCAAGTCAATGATCAACTGAAAACGATTTTAACAGTTGAATTGATTGTCACTGTTAATTGAGTAATACCCTAAATTTTATATTTATCCCTTCTGTTTAAAACATTCGCAAATTTTGGTTATGAAGACATACACAATTTTTATGACAAAATGACAAAAACACTAGTATCACATTCATATAATTTATAGGATACTTAAACTCTTTTTTTTTGTCAGCTAGTAGAAATGGTAAACAACAAACTCACACACGTCTAAACGGCAACACCCGGGTTTGAACCCTGGTCCTGGCGTCTCCATGTCGTTGAAATTGCCAAAGCAACCAACAGTGGGGGACATAGGATACTTAAACTCTTTGTTTTAATTAGATGTTGCTTGATATAATTTTTTTTAACGTGTGTAACATTACACATGATAAGTCTCGTTAATAATTAATTATTTTATTAATTACTCATTTTTCTATGTATTTTATATATTTACCTCCCTATAATCTCTTTCTTTCGGCCAAATAAGAAAATGAGTAATTAATAAGAAAAAAGTATTGATTGCATTTTTGGTCCCCCAAAAATTGTGATGTGCGATTTTGGTGAGACACAATGATACTTCTATGTATTTAAGCCTCAGGTCATGGATTCGAATCCTTGTGGGAGGTGAAAAAAATGTCACATTAGGGTGGTAAATATTCCTATGAGTGACATATCTAGAACTCATAAAAAGAGTAGGGGGAGGGGTGTTACAGGAGCACTTCTCGAAAATCACACCCTCGACATGCATTTTTGGGACTACGATGAGGACATGCCCTGGGCCCGCCGATGGGTACCAGCCAGGGGTGTTGGACAGGTCACGTCATACCAGACTTCTCTAATCGAGTAGCCTTGAATGACGTGTACTGATCTTTATACGATGACCATCACCAACACCTTTCGTTTCATCAGATCTCCTAATACTCGAAGTGGATTGGCTGTAGCTGGAAGATGCACCCACACCTTCTGGAGCGGGTTTTGCACCAGTTCGGGTACCTCCAAAGAATCCAATGGGATCCTCGTGAGGTTGCACAGTCGATTAAGTCAGATGAGGAGATGGATGTTGCATACCTACACTGGAAGGAGCGTTTGGTGGACCAGGTCGTCAAAGATGAGTGCGCCACGTGACCGTGGGATGGTGTTGAGGGATACCTACAATGGTTTGTGCGGATTTCACATTTGTACCTGCTACCATTGGCTGAGGGAGACCCACCCAAGGCAACTATCACAAAGGCAATTAGAGAGGATGCATAGGCTACTGACATGTTGGAGGACATCTCCAGTTCCGCTCAACCTCATTTGTTAAGTCAATTTTAACTTATATTATTCTGCACAGTAAATCACTTTATTTTTAATATTTACTTAATATGTTAAGTTGTTGTTTGCAGACGACGATCGCAAGGATGCGGGACATGCTTCAGGGTATGCTATACAGATGGAAGGTACATGAGGGGACTTAGCCTGGTTGACTATGCAAAAATTATTTGTCGAGGTGCGTAGTGCCTTCACTTATCAGAGGATGAAGAAGATGACACGACAATGTCCTCTGTTTTTTTTTTGGTATTTTGTTTTTTATTTTGTAATTAATTTTTTATGTACACGTACTATGTTTTCATATCTTAACATATTTAGTTTGTGATATTTATTTTTAGTGTATTTTGCCTATAATATTTTGCCTTTTAAATAATGAGTGGCAAACTTTAAAAAAGTACACAAAAAATAACAAACAAAAAAAATAATAAAAAGGCAATAAGTGCAAAAAATGTAAAATAAAATATAGAAAAAAAATTAAGTGCGAAATTTTAAAAGATGTATTAAGTGAAAAAATTAAGAAACCAGAAAACAAAATAAGTGAACAATTTAAAATATCCCTTAAAAAATCTCAGGATATAAACCTTTGGAGAGTAATCTAAAGTTTTATAATCGGACATCTCTATGCAAATGTTCCGGATGTAAATATGTAGATGCCGTAAAAGGTCCGAAAGTTAACTTCCATAAGGTAATTTACCCACAACTTGGGTCAATAGCTTCTAAGAGTTAACTTTCAGACAGAGGCATTTTAGTAAAAAATATGAAAAATTCTCTATAGGGTGTGTATTAGCTAAAATGGCGGGTGTCAATAGTAGCCCCTTTTTAGAGTGGTAATGGGTTGGTTTAGGTTGGGAAAAAGTTTGAATCCAAACCTATCAATCAATCAATATAAAAGAAAATAATGAAGAAAATCCCGTAACATATTTGCAAGTTCATAAAATACCAATATGTTTTCTAGACCTGTTAGTGCACTCAAAACAAAATCACACAACAGTAAAATTACTATATTATCTTAGAATTGTACAAAAGTACATAAGATAAAATTAAGTTATAGTTTCCATAAAAAAAAAAGTTATAGTTGTTGTCCGTCCTAACTTCATGGAATACCATTTACATTGAGTTCATAATAAAATTTAGAATTGCTTACAACATTTGGGTTGTTTTGGATTCACTAGTTTTTATTTTTCTCAGCCCGATACCCAAACCAAAACATAGAGTTTGAAATATGAAAAATAAACTGATACAGCTATATGCACCAACAACCCGATTGTTTCACATTGGATTGATTCAGATTGTTTGGATCATCGGGTTGATTCAAACCCATGGGCACTCCTATTTTTTTTTTTTGTTGGTCTTTACTTCTAATTTTAATCTATTTGAATTTATAAAATGCATTAAAAATAATATTTTGACCAATTGCAAAAAAAAATATGGAATTTTTTAAATATCGATTCAGATAAGATTTGCATAAAAAAAAGAATAAGATAAGATTAAAGTGATAAAAATGAAAGAAATAATTTCTTTTTTAGTTTAGGTGATAAAATTAAAAAAAAAATATCAAGGAAGTTTTCTTCCATTTGATTTATTTTCTTAACATTATCTAATATTCTATATATTAATTGATATGCACTGACAGAGTAAAAAAGTTTTACACCGTTATCAAATCATATCTCACTATTGTGCCACTTTGTTATATTATTTTTTAAAATATCTCAACAAAGATCTACATGGTGAGACATGATTGGATGATGGTGTAAAACTTTTTTACATTGTCAGTGCATATAAATTAAACTCTATACATATCTTTAAAAAAACAATCACACACACACACACACACACATATGTATGTATGTATGTATGTATGTAAAAGGGCTGCTGGTGTGAAGAGGGTGTCAGAAATCACTTTGTTGGCGTCCTCGCCACATAATAAGCTATCGGCGACCGGGAAGTGTGGGTAACAACGATAGAGAGGAGATGGATGAAGAACGTTTATACAGGAGCTCGTGTCTTCTTTTAATTTTTGTTTAGTTTTTAAATTGAGATATTATTAGCCTTGGGATCAAATAAATTTAACGGTTGAGATTTGGTGTAACTCAAATGATATATATATATATATATATATATATATATATATATCAAATGATATATTATTATATAGAAATTTTGTATAAAAATAAATAATTAAATGAATAAGTAATTTTTTGACATAAAAAAATAATAAGGTTGGGTTTGGTAAAAATAAGCTATAAGCTAGCTTATAGCTTATAGCTGATGGCTGAAAAGCTAGTTGATTAAAATTGAAGTATTTGATAAAATTAGCTGTTTAACTAACTGATAAATATAAAATGACGAAAATATCTTTATTTAAATTTGAAAAAAGGATAAAAAATAAAATAATGAGGATAAAAATGGGAGAAAAGATAAAAAGCTATAAGCTCAGATGCTATTTCAATTAGCATCTCAAAAAAGCTATAAGCTAGTGCGATAAACTTGCTTATCAAACACATTTTCTACGGTTAAACAAGCTTATAAGCTAATTCAATAAGCTATAAGCTAGCTTATTGGTCTTACCAAACCGAGCCTAAGTATTTTTTTTTTTGGGTAATAGAAGGGAAGAAAAACAAAAACCAAGGAACAAGACGAGGGGTGTTATGCCCATTACATCAGCACGAAGGAAAAAGTTAAGTTAAGCTCCAATAAAGGATCATCAAGACGGTTCATGAGAAGCTACCAAGATGCCGACCCTAATCTAGCAAGTGAATCAACACTACTATTCGCTTCACGATAATGACTCACACGCATCTACCGTCCCGCTGTGTCATGAATTAATCGGAGAATTTCAAACAGAAGGGTTTGGAGGGATTAAAATGAATAAGTATTTGAGATAACATCCTTGCATAATACAAATTAGTCACTTAAAAAATATAACACCGATGGATAATAAAAATCCTTTACCATATATTTTTGGCTAATGTTAAGACTATGTTTGGTAAGACCAAGAAGCTAGTTTATAACTTATTGGACTACTTGATACGTTTGTTTAACCGAAGGAAATATGTTTGGTAAGCAAACTTATCACATTAGCTTATAGCTTTTTTTGAGATGCTGCTTGAAGACTATGTTTGATAAAAATAAGTTATAAGCTAGCTTATAGCTGAAAAACTAGCGGATAGTTTATAACTGATAGCTGAAAAACTAGCAAATTAAAATTGAAGTATTTGGTAAAATTAACTGTTTAACTAACTGATAAATATAAAATGACATAAAATGATAAAATTTTATCTTTATTTTTAATTTGGAAAAGGATAAAGAATAAATTAACGAGGATAAAAATGAGAGAAAAAATAAAAAACTATAAGCTATAAGCTTATATGCTACTTCAGGTAGCTTCTCAAAAAAAACTATAAGCTAGTATAATAATCTTTCTTATCAAACACTTTTCCTTTGGTTAGACAAGCTTATAAGCTAGTCCAATAAGCTATACGTTAGCTTCTTGGCCTTACCAAATAGAAATGAAGTAGCATATAAGCTTATAATTTTTTATCCTTTCTCCCATTTTTATCTTCATTATTTTTTGTCGAAAACACGGCTAAGCAATTTCATTAATAATCAATTGTGATCTTCATTATTTTATTCTTTATTCTTTTCCAAATTTAAAATAAAGATAAACTTTTATTCTTTTATCATTTATATTTATCAATTAGTTAAACAACTAATTTTAGCGAACACGTGGACTAATTGTTTTTGGGCAATAAGTTATCAACTATTTTTTTAATTATAAGGTTATACTAGCTTATTTTTTTTTTTTTAGGTTACGGTTATGGCTTATTTTTACCTAAAAGAACATAAATCTCATGGCATGATTACATACGTATTTAACAAGCATAATTATAATTTTGCTCGTTCAGGAACGTACTATGATTAACGCTGGATCAGTGGATCTTTCGGAACTAATTTCACAACTCAGATAGAAATCGCATTGATTATTTGAATCTTTTCGTTCAAAGTTCAAATTCGATAGTTCACTATAATTATTTGTACTCAGTTCCGAAAAATCCAAAAAAGAGTGTTCGGCAACTCTCGAGTCACGGTTACTCTTTACTTTCGAGAACCTCCGTCTCTCTGATCGCAGAAAATCGCGTTCACTCTCTTCCTTCGAAGCTGCTCGGAAGCATCGAGCAGTTTCAATTTCGATGCAGGATGAATTTAATTGATCTCAATTTCGAGGTCTGATTCTACAATCATGTGGTATTCCTTCTGGCGATCCAAAGATCGTTTCTCCTTGGATCAACTCAGGTCCGGTCACTCACCCTTTCCTTCACGCTTCATTTCATTCAAATTCTATAAAATTTACCATTCTGAATCTTAGGTCATTCCCAGTAGTCGAAAGAGATTCATTTCATAAATGATTGATTATTGTGTTGCTGCGTTGTTGTTTTCAGGTACTTCACTGATCAATTGACGAAAGTTCAAGTTGTTAATGAGGTTAATAAGGTAATATAATTAAATTTCCCCATGTAGCTTACGACTTTAATTGATTTGTTCTTCACGGTTATCCCAATTTTCTGAATTGTGTTATGTGTGGAAGGATTTTGTTATTGAGGCACTGAGATCAATTGCGGAGTTGATGACATATGGAGACCAACATGACCCGAGCTATTTTGAGTGAGTTTCCTTAGTGCTTGTCTTCCTTGGTATAGATAATTGTTGTAGTGCTGAACTGGAAGTTTATTGTATCCTGGCTTATGGCAGATTCTTCATGGAAAAGCAAGTCATGGGCGAGTTTGTACGTATTCTAAAACTTAGCAAGACTGTTAGCGTTCCTCTTCAATTGCTACAAACAGTGAGCATTTTGGTTCAGAACCTAAGGAATGAACATGCTATATGTAGGTTGATTATCATATGGAGTTCCCTGTTCGGAAATTTATTACTTTCTTTAGTTTCTCAATTGAGATGTAACAATGTTGATGGGTTAATAATATTCTTTGCTGATTTTTTTTTTGCAGACTATATGTTTAGTAATGAACATATAAACTACCTGATAACTTATTCGTTTGACTTTCAAAATGAAGAGCTGTTGTCTCACTACATATGCTTTTTAAGGTTCGTTTTAAAGTTCTTTATTTAACTGGTGAATGATGGTTGATGATTGCACTGCATTGAATCTGTTTTCTGGGGTCAGTATGTTTTTGTTGACTTCCCTTCTTCTTTGTATAACATTGCTAATCAGTTCTCTGGTTACATGTCTTTTGGTTTTGAAGAGCAATAAGTGGAAAATTGAACAAGAATACGGTTTCACTGCTTGTGAAGATTCAGAGTGTAAGTTAACGCTCCTGAGTCTTTTTCTTATTCTGATTATTTGAATATAGCTCTTGAGGGAGGCTTGTGAGGTTGTCTTCATAACTATTGGCTAGCGACTATCATGTTCATAGCTTTGAAATTGTAATGTAAAGTAGACTATGTTTTAGCAGTGTTTTCTAGCTGTATGCTTTTGACTTTGTAAGATGGATAAATGATACTGGTTTTTATTCTTTGAACATACTTTTATTAAAATTTTGTGGTTAGGAAAAAAATAAGAAAGGAAGGAGGAGAAAATGAAAGGTAGAAATGCAATAATAATTTTTTTTTTTTTTTTTTTAAATTTTCCAAGTGGATGACTTTGACACAGAAAACTGTTGGAAGAAAGTTAGTCTATATTAGTCAGATCATGTTAGATCATTAACTTTTTTCCACAAATTTATAGTTAATAAATTGTGTCTAGCGATTCTTTTAAATGTAGTTTAGCTTTTGTCTTTTGGCTGGAGAAGAGATAATTCTGCCTTTGTTTTTGAGATGTGCAAATGTCTTCACTTTATCTTTCTATGCATTTAGGACAAAGTAGTTTCATTTCCACTGTATGTTGAGGCCATACGCTTTGCCTTTCATGAGGAGAACATGGTTCGCACTGCAGTACGAGCTGTGACCCTTAATGTTTATCATGGTGAGTTTTTAATTTTATTGTTTCACTTTCACATAGGTCCTCCTCTTTATTTCCCCCCCTCTCCTCATTTTCTTCCCAAACTCAATTTTTATGATGATAAAATTATAATTTACTAATACATAAATGCTTCACAATTTTCAGTTGGAGATGACTCTGTTAATAGATACATAACCAGTGCACCTCACAAAGATTACTTCTCAAACCTGGTTTCATTTTTAAGGAAGCAGAGCATTGATTTAAATAGGATGGTCTCTCATTCACTGATGTAAGCAACTTATTTTCTCTTTTGTGTATTTGCTTAAGATTTCGTTGTATCCTGAAAGATCATTTGTGGTTATGTAATACTGAGACAGAAATCCAGGCCCAGATTCAACCTCTGCAATTATTGCTGCTGCAGACGATATTGAGGACAACCTATACTACTTTAGTGATGTTGTCTCTGCTGGAATTCCTGATGTTGGGAGGCTAATTACAGACAGCATTCTGATGGTTTTGATATTTCCATTACTTCTTCCTTCACTGAGGGTAGCGATTCATAATGTATGAAACTTCACTTTATAGCCTTATCAGTTCACTTTTTCCAGTATCGTCTTTGTTCAAGGATCTTTAAGAATTTTTTCTTAGACAGATTTTGATACTTATTACTCAACTTGTTCTTATTAATGATTAGTAGCACATTAATCCAGGACATGCAAAGTGGTGTTGTCACTTCTCTCTACTTACTTTGTTGCATCCTGAGGATAGTCAAAATCAAAGATTTGGCAAACACCATAGCTGCTGCTCTTTTTTATCCCTTAGAGGCCTTTGCAAAAAGTTCTGGGGGTAAATTCAATAGCCATATATCTGATCATGGTTTCACATGTGAATCTGATAATGATAATCTTACCAAATCTGATACAAGACACTCAATGGTTAATGTTCCACACTTCTAGTTCTTCAGGTTTTCATCCAGAAGGCATTCTCATGCAAAATGAATGTAGCAGTTCAAATGTGTCTTTAAGGTAAAAGCTACTTTTTTGGACTGCAAAATATATATTATTTTTCTGTTACTATTTTTGATTTAGATTCAGAACAGTTCTCCTTTGGTATTTCTTTTTGTCACTGGAACTGGAAACATTAATGAATATGTCGTGCCCAGCTATCCTAACCATACTCAATTATTCAAGTAAAAAAAAAAAACATATTACGGTTCTCGGCTTCTGGTTTACATACTTAAGATGATGTTTTAGAAGTAAAACATGTTTCAATTAAGTAAATATTCTTGGTAACTTGTGTGTTTGTATAGGCTCTAGGTCTATTTTTTTTTTATTTTTTTTTAACATCTTACAATGGTGCAGTTGTTCTCCCTGAACTTGTGCATTAAACTTTATTCAGAGAATGTCTTTTACTATTATTTTTTTTCCTGATGACTTATGACTTATATGACTGATGTAGGGAGGTTTTACTTGCATATGTAACAAAAGGAGATGATATCCAAGTTTTGGGTTCTTTGAGTATGCTTGCAACTCTACTGCAAACTAAAGGTTGTATAATAGTTTTTTGTTTTTTTACTTTTGTTTGGCTTTACTATTGCATCCTTTTCTATTTACTTAGTTTATCTTGTTCTTTAGAACTTGATGAATCAATGCTAGATGGCCTTGGAATTCTTCCGCAACGCAAACAACACAAGAAACTCTTATTGGTAAGCCATTCTTCCATTTTGACCATTTTCATTTTATGAGCATTTGACAGTTGACATTTTCATGCCTTCCTTTGTTTATGTGGTAAATTGTTTTGGGGGTGGGTTTTCTAAGATAGAGGAAACAGAAGCACATGTTGAAAACCATTCGTCTCAACTACACCACAGACTTGATATTTACATAATGAATTTAATAAAGACAAAGACAGAATTTTCCAAATCACATTATTTACATGATATGTTGAACCCTGACATTTACACTGAACCTAGACATAATGATACACTTTTCTAACACTCCCCTAATGCGCTGGTTGAAGCAAGAAGTGACTGGGATAGGCAGGTGGTGCGTAGTGGCGGATGGAACCTATGGTGGCGGTGAATTTTTCAGGCTGGGCTGATTTAATGGCACTAAAGGCAATGGTGGTGGGCCGGTGGAAGTTGGCTGATCTGTGCATGAATGAGGGAGAAAACGCCTCTGTGACGTGGAGAGAGAGAGATAATGGTCACTAGATAGGGGATCATGGCAGATTCTGCAGTGGCTTGGAGTTGAAACATGGTCAGCCACAAAATTTTTTAATGGAGGCCAATGAGTCCACGAAGTACAAACTGCTCCAGGGCTACCTCTCTCTAGCCCCTGAGCACCATATTAAAAGAGAGGATTTGACTCCTTTAAAGTAAGAGGTGCACTTTATAGGATAAAGTGCAAAGTTATAACTGTTGATTGGAAAATTAGGGGTTGAAATTTTAACATCTTCATAGTTATTATAACTTTATCTCCTGAAATGAACCCCTCGCTTTAGAAGAGCCAAATCATAAAAAAGAGAAAAGAGAAGCATGCATTGAAAATCAACCAAATCATAAAAAAGAGAAAAGAGAAGCATGCATTGAAAATCAAGTGTTTTAATTACACCATGAACCTGATATTTATGGATGTAATAAATATAATGATACTGTTTTTCTAATATTTACATGATATACTTAACCTAAACATTTACTAATAATACATGTTTCTAACTGATATAAAGTGAACCTATTGCTCATGTACAACGTACTCAATGGATTATGTTGTGCCATTGGCAGAGGAGAGAGGGGACACCTAGTGGAAGGAAGCGAGGAAGGAAAAAAGAGTGCTTTTTGGGTGGCTTTCTACTGATATGAGATGCTCTACATGTGTGTAAAAATTGGATGCTAAAATGAATATTGGTGTGCGCGCTTAGTGTTCAAGGTGTAGATGAGGCGCTTGCGAGAGAGGAGGAAGAGATTGCTCCTGTGGTTGGCATGTGAGCTATGGTTTGAAGACACGGGCACCTTTTAGAAAAGTAAGGTGATGAGATAAAAGAATGAGTGGCTTAGGCTGCCTTGTGTTGCTTGAGAGCTGACTTGTGAGTGAGCTGACATAAAGGCTGACTTGATGGTATAAACTCATTGAGTTGTTTGATGTACCCCTTATGTGATGTTTTGTGCAAAAGTGTACATATGCGGTGCATGTCAAAGGATAATTGTCTCTTTAGGTTACAAAACCACTAGAGTTGGCGCTTCATTTCACTTTTGATTAATTTGGTTTATTGTTGATATGTCATTTGATTGGCATTGCATATTTGTGCAGCAAGCATTAGTTGGTGAGGGTTCAGGTGAAGAGGAACTTTTTTCTCCCAAAAGTAGCTTGAAAAGGGATGGCATTGGTAGTGATCTTGATATGTATCATGAAAAGATTAAGGTTTCCAATTCCTTCTATTCTTCAGCAATCGTTGATTTTATTTTAATTTTCACTACCAATATTTAGATTTTAGAATCTCCTTGGCTTAATGGTTAACTTCTTTACATTCTCCATGTTTCACAGGGGCACTGCAGAGTACCTTTTCAGTCTTCAGATGTGGGAATAAGCCCTCGTGTAAATAGATTTCAGGTAATGTTTGTATCTAGTGGATTCTTGCTGATATATTGTTTTTTAAGAATCAAATTCAGGTCTCTCTCTCTCTCTCTCTCTCTCTCTCTCTCTCTCTCTCTCTCTCTCTCTCTCTCTCTGAATTCAGGTGTCTATAATAAACTATGTAGAGAACAAGGAAAGAAAATACTTTCTTGTATTACTCAGCAGACTAAGGCTGCTTATATAGAAAAAAATACATTAATGATTTCCTAAAATAGAAGATACTAATTTAATAATAAAATACAATCAAATCTGACGAAATAAATATAAAATAAAATCTAGGAGAATATTATCGGGATTGGGCCTGATTCTCCAACACCCCCCCTCAAGTTGGTGCATAGATATTTGTCATGCCCAACTTGCCTATTAACCGCTCAAAATTGGGCCTGGCCAAGCTCTTGGTCAGAATGTCCGCAGTTTGCTGATTAGAAGTCACAAAAGGCAAACAGATAATTCCAACATCCAGTTTTTCTTTTATGAAATGGCGGTCAATCTCAATATGCTTGGTCCTATCATGCTGAACAGGATTATGAGCTATACTTATTGCGGCCTTACTGTCACAATAGAGCTTCAAAGGTAGATCAACTGTCGCTCTAAGTTCCTTTAAGACTCTGTAAATCCATAAGCCTTCACAAATGCTTTGAGCCATTGCTCTAAACTCGGCTTCTGCACTGCTTCTAGCAACAACTCCTTGTTTCTTACTTCTCCAAGTAACCAGATTTCCCCACACATAGGTACAATATCCAGTTGTGGATTTCCTGTCGATAACTGAACCAGCCCAATCTGCATCTATAAAGATAACATTCTTCTCATCAGTTTTCTTAAAATACAAGCCCTTTCCCGGATTGGTCTTTAAGTATCTTAATATCCTGTATATTGCCTCAAGATGTTCCTCATAGGGAGAGTGCATGAACTGACTTACAACACTCACAAAGAATGCAATATCAGGCCTGGTGTGAGATAGGTAAATTAGTTTACCAACTAGCCTCTGGTATCTGCCAATATCAACCGGAACACTACCCTTCTCCCACAGCTTCATATTAGGATCCATGGGAGTGTCACTGCCTACATCCACTCATCCCGCTTTCTCCAAGAGATCTAGAATGTACTTTCTTTGGGAGACTACAATTCCCTTTTTTGAGCGAGCAACCTCCATGCCAAGGAAATATTTCAATGCTGCCAAATCCTGGATCTCCTGTTCTGCTCGTAAGTTTCTCTTTAATCTCTCCATTTCTACCGGATCATTTCCTGTGAGAGTGATGTCATCTACAAAGACTATCAAAACAAATGATTTTTCCATTAGGAGAAAATTTTGTGAACAATATGTGATTTGCTTGTCCTTGAGTGTATCCCTGTCTTTTTACTGACTGGGTGAACCTTTCAAACCAAGCTCTTGGAGATTGTTTAAGGCCATAGAGTGATTTCTCCAACTTACACACCTTTGACGCAAATTTTCTTTCAAAGCCAGGAGGACACCCATGTATACTTCTTCCTAAGTCACCATCGAGGAAGACATTCTTCACATCAAGTTGATTCAAAGGCAGCCTAAGTTGGCGTGAAGAGATAGAAGAATTCTGACAGTGTTTAACTTTGCAACAGGGGCAAAAGTCTCTGAGTAGTCTATGCCATAAGTCTGGGTGAAGCCTTTAGCCACCAACCGAGCCTTGTACCTTTCAATTGAATTATCTGAGTTGTACTTCACAGTGAAAACCCACTTACAACCCACAATCTTCTTTCCTTTTGGTAACGTCACAACTCTCCAAGTTTTGTTCTTCTCAAGGGCTCTCATCTCCTCAAACATAGCTTCTTTCCACTTCGGAACTTTTAGAGCTTCCTGTACATTTTTTGGAATTTCTACAGCAGACAACTGAAAGGTAAATGCAGCAAAAGAGGATGACAAATTTGAATATGACATATACTTGGATAGAGGATGCTTAGTACAAGATCTAATACCTTTCCTAAGCGCTATAGGGAGATCTATTGCAGAAGATTCATCATGACCTATAGGTTCAGAAGAAGACTTACCTGTGTCAGGTTCACTAGGTGAATTTTCTCTTGGTTCGGACTCTTGGCAGTGTTGGAGAGTGAGTTCCTTATTTCCTTTCTTATGGTTTTTCTTCTCGAAGACCTTTCCCTTCCAAGTTTTGTCACCATCATTGAACCTATTTCTTGTCTCTTTATGGGAATCATTTTGTTGTGGCATTACGGTTGATTCATCACCAGTTTCACAGGCTTGTTGTCATGCTTTTGATTTAAAGATGTCGCCTCAGAATCAATGAGAACCTCTTCCATAGTGAGAATGGGTTCAGGTAAGGATTCGTGAGCATTTTCTTTTGGTGCAACACAATCAGTCTCAGGCTCTTGTAACAAATAAACATTATCCAAAAAAATGGTGTTTTCAAACGAATCTTTTTCAAATGAATCTTCTTTTGGATTCCCCCCCTGAAGATGAATGTCACTGAAATAAGGTTGTTTTTCAAAAAATGTGGCATCCATAGTCACAAAAACCTTGTTGGATTTTGGATCAAAACACTTGTAACCTTTTTGGGTAGGGGAGTAACCAATGAAAACACATTTTATAGCTCGTGGTTCTAATTTTCCTAGATGCTTATGGTCATGAACAAAAGTAGTACACCCAAAGATTTTCAATGGCAAATCAGCTGAAACACGAGCCAAGGGAAAACAATTTTTGAAAACATTGAGAGGAGTTTGAAATTGTAAGACTTTGGATGGCATACGGTTAATTAAATATGCAGCAGTTAAAACAGCCTCACCCCATAGGTATTTTGGCACCTTATTTTCAAAGAGTAAGGCACGAGCTTCTTCCTTTCCGCAATCCCATTTTGTTGGGGTGTATTAGTACAAGAACTATGATGCACAACACCATTTTCAAGAAAAAAATCTCCTAAAATCATGTTGAAATATTCTTTCCCGTTGTCACTTCTAAAGACTTGAATATTAGTTTGGAATTGAGTTTGCACCATTTTGAAGAAGTTTTTGACAGCTTGTCCAACTTCAGATTTTTCTTTTAACAAGTATACCCAACAAAGTCTAGTGTGGTCATCTATAAAAGTTATAAACCACTTTTTGTTAGAAAAAGTATTTATTCTATTTGGACCCCAAACATCACTGTGAATAACTGCAAAAGGTTTAGATTCTTTATAAGGTTGAATAGGAAATGAAGAACGATGATGTTTTGCAAACTCGCAGGTTTCACAATGAAATAAAGATGGGTCTTTATCATTAAACAATTTTGGAAAAAGATGTTTCAAATAACAGAAACTTGGATGTCCCAATCGTAAATGCCATAACATAATGTCATCATTACTACTACAAACAAAAATATATTCAAAACAGGAACTTATAGATTGAACTTGTGGTCTGGAGTCGATTCCATCTTCAAGGTAGTAGAGTCCCCACTCTCTTTAGCACTGCCAATCGTCTTCCCCGAGTTCAAATCCTTAAAAACACAATAAGAATGAAGAAAGTTAGCTTGACAGTTACTATCTCGAGTTAATTTAGTAATTGACAAAAGATTACAAGACAAGTTAGGGACATGTAGGACATCCTTAAGAGTTAATAAGGGTGATAGAACTATGGAACCTTTTCCCGCAATGGCTGAAAGAGAGCCATCTGCAATTTTAACTTTCTGGTTACCTGCACAGGGACTATATGAAGAAAACAGACTCGACTCTCCAGTCATATGATCGGTAGCACCTGAATCAATGATCCAAGCATGACTGGGACTGACACTAAGGAGGGCAGTATTTAGAAACTTACCTCTCTGAGCTATTGCACAAGAAGGATTTTGAGATTCAAGAAGCTTGTACAGTTGGTCTAATTGTTCCTTGGTGAATGGAAATGAGCTTGAAGGAGACTGCTTCCCTTGATCAGAAGTACTAGCCTCAAGAGCACGACCTTCATTCCCCCCTTTCTTCTTCAAGTTAGGAGGCTTACCATGGAGTTTCCAACATGTCTCTCATGTATGATAGGGACGTTTGCAGTGATCACACCATGGTTTTTTCCCGTCTTTCTTCCCTTCTTCATTGGAATTCCTATTGACAGGTGCAGATCCTTCCACCTCAGCCATAGGAGTTGTCTTTCCCATCATGACACTCTGTCTAGCCTCCTCTCGCCTTACTTCTGAGAATGTTTCCCGGATTGTTGGCAATGAGATCTTCCCTAGAATTCTACCTCTGACTTCATCGAGGTCTTTGTTAAGGCCGGCTAGGAAGACAGAGACACGATCATTCTCCTGTCTCTTAAGGAACAACACACTGTCCTCAATACATTTCCAGTGATCATCATAGTAAAGATCAAGTTCCTGCCACAAAGTCATCAATTCATTGTAATAAGTAGTGACATCCTTGTCACCTTGTTTGGCATGCCATAACTTTGATTTGAGATCAAAGATCTGAGAAGAATTCTGAATGTCAGAATAAGTGTCTTTGACGGCCTCACAAACATCTTTAGCAGTTGGCAAGAACATGAAGGGCTTTCCAATTGTTGGCTCCATGGAATTAATTAGCCAAGCAATGATTAGGGAGTTTTCAGACTTCCAAGCCCTAAAGCTTGGATCTACTTCTGCAGGTCTGGGTACATCTCCTGTAAGAAACCCAAATTTTCTTTTGCCATCCAGCACTAATCTCACAGTTTAAGACCATTCTGTGTAGTTTTTCCCATTGAGACGTTGAACATTAACCTTA
This sequence comes from Calophaca sinica, assembly GCA_037113605.1. Taxonomy (NCBI): domain Eukaryota; kingdom Viridiplantae; phylum Streptophyta; class Magnoliopsida; order Fabales; family Fabaceae; genus Calophaca; species Calophaca sinica. Next base: position 13,054,516 of record CM073731.1, read on the forward strand.
AGGGAGTTGGAGGATCCCTCATAATTGTTGAAAGGGTTATGGGTTGAATGTCTATAGGGAAAAACTCCTTGAAAGCCGAAGCCGCCTCCTGGGCCGCCGCCAGCACCTCCAGTGCCGTTGCCGCCGCCTCGAAGCCGACGCCACCGCCGCACTTTGGGCGCCGCCTCGAGGCACAGGCCTCGCCTCCGGGGCCTGGGCCGCCGTCAGTGATGATGGATCCATCACTGTTACTGCTCCCTGTAAGAGCCTGCTTCCATGAGTTGTTGTTTTTCGTCATGAGGAAGGAGAAAGAGTAAGGCTGCTTATATAGAAAGAGTTGTTGTTGTTCTCTGATACCATGTAGAGAACAAGGGAAGAAAATACTTTCTTGTATTACTCAGCAGACTAAGGCTGCTTATATAGAAAAAATACATTAATGATTTCCTAAAATAGAAGATACTAATTAATATAAAATACAATCAAATCTGACGAAATAAATATAAAATAAAATCTAGGAGAATATTATCGGGATTGGGCCTGATTCTCCAACAAACTATACCACCTACTGATAATTATTAGCAACTATTTATATTGTTACTTTAAAATTATAAACTAAAAAGACATAATATACTTGTAAATAAGTAACATTGCCTATGGTTTTTCTTCATCTTTCTAATTGGAAGTCAGTATAGTCTTAGTTTGTTATGTTTGAGTTTATTACTTATAAATGATGTGCTTTTCAGGTGATTGATGCATTAGTGAGCCTCTTTTGCCGCTTCAATATATCTGCAGAGACACTATGGGACGGTGGTTGGCTTTTGCGTCAGTTGCTTCCTTACAGTGAATCAGAATTCAACAGCCATCACCTTGAATTACTGAAAGTAAGAACATATGAGACTTCTCTAGCTATACCCACGAGAACTTAAAAACAATCTCTTAAGATTGTATAATGTTTACAGACGAATCAAAGTTCACACGTGTTAAAAGTCCCATATCAACTAGAGATATGGCCTGAGTGGTGTTTATAAAGCTTAGCCAGTCCTTACCTTACAAGCTGGTTTTGTAGGGATGAGTTAGGCCTAAAACCCAAATTCAAGATGGTATCAGAGTCTATCCTAGATCTTTTATTGAGTCATGATTTCTGTTAACTACCCGTATTTGTCCACGCTACAAATATCGGGTCCTGGGCGTAAAAGGGTGTGTTGAGATCCCTATTATTCCACCCGTATTAGTCCACGCTTCAGATGTCCAGTCTTGGGCGTGAGGGGGTGTGTTGAAAGTCCCACATCGACTAGAGATATGGCCTGAGTGGTGTTTATAAAGCTTAGACAGTCCTTACCTTACAAGCCGGTTTTGTAGGGATGAGTTAGGCCTGAAGCCCAAATTCAAGAACGTGTTTGCTTTGTAGGTTAACGTAACATTGCTGCTACTGTGGAGATATAATAATTACTTTATGAGAATATCAGTTCAGTAGACCATTTAATGAAGCTGAGTAATTTGAGAGAAGATACCAATACAAAATTACATAATAATATAACATCTGCAAGTGTTGTCATTGAATCAAAATTTTATCAATCCTTAATTATGCTGCCAATTTGCTAACAATTTAAATGATTAGCAATCAATTAATACATAAAACATGAGTCTAGAAAACATATGGGCCTAGATATGAATTTACCATTCCCATTTGAGTGACTCCCATTAAATTGCCTGAAGGATATCTAACATCAAAGAACAGTTAAGTTTAGGTCAAAATAAAGGAATGAAGAGTTGATGCTGAAGAGAATACAAAATCGAAACACAAAAATAGGAAAATTTTAGAAACTCCCTTAACCCCTTTGCCTTATTGTCTTTGTAAAAATAATAAACGGGTGGCTTGATTGGTTGTACATTTTGATAACTCTTCTCTCCTCTTGGCTACAAGCCTACAATAGAATAGTCATGTTCGTATCCATGGTCTTAGATATTATTAGATATTAATGAATAAGACATATACCAATAATGTGAAAGAGATGATTTATCGGGGGGGGGGGGGGGAACATATTAGCAAATGGAAATCCCTCAAAGTCCTACTTGTATTATCTGTACTATTTGCCTTTCCTAATGCAATTACATCAATTTTCTTCTGTAATACAGATTTCGCACAAGAACTGTGCTTCAGCTCTTGTAGAGGAGGCTAAAGGTGTCTGGCCCGACTTTCTTATTTCCATTCTATGTGATGAGTGGAGAATGTGCAAAAGAGGTGATTTTTATTTCATATATAGTTCTGCTTGATTTTTACTGTGTTTGAGATGTGTAATTGTGTGCTTGAACTGGAAAAATTTTCTAACTGCAGCAATGGAGTCATCATCTCCTCGGAAAGAACCAAATTGCATGCTTTTGCTACCACATAAATTCTCTTTAAAAGGTATGCTTGTACCTGTTTCAACATTCATATTTCCTTTGGCTGGTTGCTGTTATGGACTATGAAGAGAAGAGTAAGTAATCAAATGATCTCTCTGTTGTTCCTACAGATGATATTCCAGAGGGATCATCTTTTGCTGCTGGAGAAAGAATGCATGAACTGGTGAAGGTCTGTGCTTGTTTAATTTATTCTCCCACACCCCCCAATACACACAATTTCCCCCTTAAGTGCAGATTGGTGTAAAATATGTGAATATTATGTGTTTTTTTTTTCCCAATTAGGTATTTGTACTACTGCACCAACTTCAATTATTCACTCTTGGCAGAGTTTTAGCCGAGCAACCTCCAATTTACCCTCCTGGTGATCTCCCTGCAAATTGCCGTGCCCAGACTTCTGGGCTTGATGTATCAGGCCCAAAGGCAGGCACTGAAATCAACCTTGGTTAGTGATCTGAACTGAAGTTTCTCGTATTCTCTCTACTGCTCTTATTTAATTTTAGGTATTTGCTTAGGTGTAGGACAGATAGAAGAATGAAAGAGAGGGAAGGGGGGAGAGGTAGAATGAAAGAGAGGGAGGACAGAAACATCTCGATTGTGATCTTAATTGCAAAACAGTTTGAGAACCCAACATAAAGTAAATGGCCACGCTTAAGTAGTGAACCAACAAATAGTAATAAATACCCAACTTCATGGCAAAGTAATGAACGAATAATTGACAACAAAGAAATCTGACTTAGACATGGCTATGACTTGCCTGTTTTGAAGTTTCTATAATGGCCAATGGTCATAGATGAAAGGATTTTTATTTCATCTATACTTGCAAAGCTTGGATCAATCTGTATTCTGCAGTGAATACAGGAACTAATTGCGTTTTCCTATGGTGCAAGACTAATGAGCTATGAGAGTAATAGTATGTTGAGGGGTGATTATAAGGCCAAAGTGGAAAAATATATTGTAAACCTGCCATGTTGTAATCACAGATTAAAAGAGTTACACGAACTGCATATTTATTAATTTCTGGCAATAAACCTGACAACAGGCAACAAATGAGTGAATTGTACCTATTTGAAATTTGAGGGAAATGTAGTAGTCTTCTAAATAACATTTCATTAAGTAAATTATAGTTATTTTGATTTTTGATTTTTTTTTTCTTGGTGTTTTTTACTGTGTACACAGTAGTTTTCTTCTGTCAGGTTCCATGTTTTTGGTAATTCCTTTCTGGCCAGTAGAGGAAAGCTATATGCTATTGTGTCAAGTCAGCAATCAACTAATTATTTATGAATTCCTCATATTTGCCATTTGTAGTTAATGCTGTGCCTTGTAGAATTGCTTTCGAGAGAGGCAAAGAACACCATTTTTGCTTTCTAGCAATCTCTTTAGGAATATCTGGCTGGGTTGTTCTTGCAGAAGAATTGCCATCGCAGAAGTCCCGTGGAGTTGTTCGGGTAGTTGCTCCTTTGGCTGGTTGCCATGTATGTATCGTTGTCTATTAATTCTGCATCTTAATCTTGAGTCAAGTCGTTTGGTTAGTTGACGGTCATGGTAAAAAATCATTTGGAAAAATTACCAAAAATATTTCTTGGCAAATTTATTTTCAGCTTAAGAATAAATAACCCTCGATTGGTTAATGGGTAGTTGGGTACATGTTTATTGACTTAATTACCTACTTGGGTGGTTTTACTAAACTGGAAATATTTTGCCAATCATTCATTTTTTTTTTTTTAATAATTTTCTGAATTAATTTTGTTGGTTCACATACAGAACCAAAAAATGTAATGTATTTTGAAACATTGTCTTATGATTATTTTAACTTTAACTATATAATATACTTACGATCAATATTTGTCCTCATTGTTTATAGCCCAGGATTGATGATAAACATTCAACATGGTTACACTTGCGGATCCGGTCGTCCTCTTTACCCTTTATAGATCCTGCCAAATTGGATGACTATGGGAAAATAAAAACCAAAGGTTTGGTTGATGGAAGATGGACATTGGCGTTCGGGGATGAGGAGTCTTGCAAGTCTGCTTTAGAGATGATTATTGAAGAGTTCAATTTTCTGAGTGATGAGGTTCATAGAAGACTAGAACCTTTGCTCAACCTTGAAACTGCAATAGATTTATCAAGCTCGCCTGTATGTGTTCCAGAGGATTCCACTTTGTATAGAACACCTCCCAATTCATTGTAAATTCTTTGGCTTGGTTTACAATATTAGGTTATTTACTCATAGGGTGAGAAAATATCAAGTCTCGACACCCTTTTGTATATGCCCCCAAAATACATACCCGGTTTTAGATTAGTAACCGGTTAGTGTCATTCTTTTTGTATACTAGCCTTTCCTTGACTTGATTTGTAGCTTCACCCTTTGCTCTAATGTTTTAGCATCTCTAGCCTAGGCCCATATCGTTTTTTCCTATTACAAGTGAGTTTTGGAACGAATGTGAATTTGAGGCAACCTCATAAAGAAAGTTTTTTCTACTTTTTTTTATGGACATTTTTTCTCTCCTTTTTTTCGTTTATTTTTCTTGTTTGGAATGGTCTTTATTTTGTATGAATGTGTTGCTGCTAATTATATGGAATAATGCAAGCCTTTTCTTTCTTTCCCCATTGTTTTGTGTTGGGCTGTGTGTTAATACTGATTATTTGAATCTGTTATTGCAGTCACACCACTCTCGCAACTTGTGGGAGGCGTGATTCAATCAACGCCACTACTAGATAAAAGAAAGAGATGAACTGGATTCAGTGAATTTTAATTGAACGCACGTAAATTCTTTAGTTATGAATATTTAGGCACATTAAACTGTAAGATCGTAATGTGTATGAAAAGGAAGGTTATAAAAGAAGCAAACCTTTAAACAATACCGTTCATATGATAATAATTTCATTAGTCCTTAATCAAGTCTTGATTGTTGAGTTGAGACCAACTGTTTTCAGCCACAATCAGGCAATTCCAAACTAAAAATCGTATTGAAAAACGCAACATCGATTTTTACTTTTTTTTTTTTTTTTTTTTCATTTCTACTGAGAATTGTTATTATTAGGCCCATACCTTCGAACCCTCTCATCAATCCACTCCCTCATATCCCCCAACACAAGGTTAGCAGACTCATCAGGCTCCCCTTGAATCAAAGAATGGTACATCCCATCATAAAGCTTCAACGTCTTATCCTTAGAAGAAGCCTTCTCATACAAAAGCTTAGAGGATGACGGGCACGTAACACCGTCAGCAGTTCCATGAGCCGTAAGAAACGGCGCCGTTACCTTAGAGAAATTATCCTGAACGTATTGAGTAACCCTAAGAAGCTCCCGCATGGTCCCCACCCTAGGTGGACCCGTGTACCTCCTTGGATTAGAAGCTATGATCTTCAACTTGTTCGGATCCCTAATCGCTTTTCCGACCATCTTGTTATCAGGCATCGCTGCCCACGTGTCAGCCAAACCGAACAGGAGACCGTACATAAACAAATGAACCTTGCTGGGTTTCATGTCCTCGGGGATCACGAAAAGCGGCGCCGAGAATATCAGGCCCGTCCACGCGTCAGGCTCTGATTTGAAGTACATGAGAAGTGTGGCGAGGCCGCCCATGGATTCGCCGAAGAGGAACGCCGGGAGATTGTTGTAGGGAGGACTGCGACGGACGTGGAGGAAGAAGGAGAGGGAGGTGGAGGCGATCTTGTCCATGTCGCCGAGGTAGCAACGGAGGCCGTCGGAACGGCCGTGGCCGAGGAGATCGGCGGCGAAGACGGCGTAGCCCCAGGTGGCGAAGTTGATGCAGATTTTTTGGAAGAGCCAGCCGGTGTCGGAGCCGTAGCCGTGGGTCATGAAGACGGTGGCTTTGACTTGGTTGGGTTGGAGATTGAGTGGGAGGAAGGTTTGGGTGAAGAGTTTGCCGTTGGGAGTGTCGAAGTATGATTTGGTGTTGCGCACCCCTTGGGAGGTGTAGTACTCCTCTTCAGGCATGTCGCCCCAAAAATTCGGGGGAACCTTGGATTCCTGTTCCGATGCCATTGTCCTTCTGTTGTGCGATGGAATTGGAAACGGAATTGGGATAAAGATGTAGAAAAAGGTAAAGTAGGGAGTAGGTGGGTTGGTGGGTGGGACCCCTGGGAGTGGGTGAACCAACCCAACTCCATTATGCAAACGGAAGCCAATTTTCTTTTTCTTTTTTGGTCAAATGCAAACGGAAGGGATGAGGATGGAAATTGGGTTGGTGGCTTTGGGTTATAACAGTCCATATCCAGGAATTGTATAGTCCAGTAAAGTGTAGAACCCCCTTTCCACTCGGTTTCGTTTTTGGGTTTGGAATTGGATGATGTCTAGTTAAACAGGGGGATCATCAAAGGACTTTTGGGCTCACGCTTCAAACATGGGTTGCAAGTGGATGGGTTGGGCCATGTTTTCCTTTGGCCCCTATTCTCTTACCCAAATATGGGTGTTCACGGGTTTGAGTCGACCCGATGACCCAAATCAAATCTTTGGGTTTTTTCTTATCTAAAATTTGGTGTGCATGGTTTTTATGATAATATGATAATATTCACCGACTGGATGATAAAATTTAATCTACAAATAGTTATTGAGTGAAATAACTCTGACAAAAATTAATCCTGAACTAACACACACAAATAAGTAAGTAAGTAAGTAAATAAACAAATAAATATGTGCAGTTATGGGACGAGTGGGTACGTAATAAGGTACTCATACCGACCCATACTCATTAAGCTGACAATTACCCTATGACTAATTTTTATAGATAGCCATAGGATCTATTACACATTACCATCCCTTGTTTTGAGGAGTAGTGGCGGAGCTAGACTGAATTCGTTGAGGGGTGCCAAACAAGCGGATAAGCGACGGTAGTAGTGGCTTTGTCCGCTTATTTTACACACAAGCACATACTTCGAATCTTACTTGAGTCTTATTTTTTGTGGTAATTTTTGCGCACAAATCTAAAATAGGCATACAAAAAGCTAAAAAATGATAATACTGGATTTGATCCAGGTTCTGGCACTTGCTAAAAGTGGCAGAACCACTGCACTAATGCAAAAAATTGAAACATGTGACAATCTATTCGATGTATATATATGCCTAGTCTTTAATTTATATTAATTTTTGGAATAGCGATTGCTACCTCATCTCAACCAGAGGAGTCGCCCCCATTGAGGAGCATTTGTGATTCATATATAGTAGATTCTTGCAATAAATTTTTCTTTTACCCGAGTCTTTAGGTACAAAAAGTAAAATTAGACTCCCAAGTATAATCCAAATCGAGCTAAAATTTATTTTTTATTCACATTTTTTTGGGTAATGATATTCACAAAATTTAAATAGATGATTTTAATTTATTTTAAAAAAATGAAATTCCCTATCATTTGAATATGTTGATTGTTGTGATCGATTTTGCTTCTAAACATATATTTGACTAAAAGTTAAAAAAATATACCTTTCGTATTGATACCATTTTATGTTAAAATTAAAATTTGTTACAAACTTGCTTTTGAAATAACACTTTTATATAAAACACTTGACCTTTTAGATTTAATTTTAAATAAAATCTATTTTTTAAAATAAAAAATGTGCTCTGTATGAACACAAAGGTGAGAGAGAGAATGGCTCACAATGGTGGAATAATGGAGGAGAGCTGCTGCCATGGTTGTGAATCGCTCCGTGCTCCGATAGAAGAGATCGGTAGTTGTCACCTGCAAAACACTCTGACGCATAAATCAGTCTATGAATGAGGTTTGTGAGAGAAGTTAGAATAAAATATACCTTAAATGGTCCTTATGATAAGCTTAGGTTAAATTATACTTTTGGTCCCTTATATTTATTTTAATTTTTGTTTTAGTCCCTTATGTATTAAAAGTTTCAAATTGGTCCCCTATGTGTAAGAGTTATATCAATGTGGTCCCTCTTGTTTTTTTTGTTCCAAAATGGTCCCTTATGTTATAAAAATTATACCAACGTGGTCTCTTTTTTTTGAAAAATATGGAAAAAAAAGGTACTACATTGGTATAATTTTTGTAACATAAGGGACCATTTTGGAACAAAAAAAAAGAAGGACCACATTGATATAACTCTTACAAATAGGGGACTAATTTGAAACTTTTAATTCATAAGTGACCAAAACGAAAATTAAAATAAACATAAGGGACTGAAAATATAATTTAGCCATAAGCTTATATAGCCATAAAATGAAGCTTGTCATGGATACTATGTCTTATTGGGTCAGCCTTTAATTATGTCCCATTAAATTGTAGGTGTGCCGGATCTACGCCCGGAACAAAATCATTTACAATTAGCTTTACAAACGTTGATTAAAACCACTAGTTTCATAATGTAGACTACTTTTCCAAGTTCCATAATCATGTCTCATCTTATGTAGAATTTGTTACACGAGGTGGTCCGTTATTGCTGATATTGGCCATGCTGGAATTCAATTATATTGACAGGATGGCTATGATCGATCATTTGCCTATCATAGGGCAAACTTTTCGTAATTAAAAACAGCAAGACACTCAAGTACTTATGCTAAAGCAATATAAAATGTTGCGATCATACCTTAAACTAACGCGGAAAATCAAACGATAAAACTTAGGTAAGGACGCACTTCGCCGTTCAATCATACAACTTTTAGGTCAAAGTAATGATATAGAGTTTTGAAGAAATAAATTTGGACCAGAAACAAAAAGCGTCAATTTTGTCTTGTAGTGGAGGGAGATATATTAATTTGTCCATTACATATTTACTACTATCATTCTGAATACAAAAAAAAAAAAACTATCATTCTTTTTTTTTTGGTACAATACTACTATCATTCTATAATACTACATCTGAGCTCAATTATAAGCAAAAACATATCCAAACTTGGTAGACTCAAATATAAGTTATTATTAAGTTAATTCAACTATTGTTTTTCAAGAAGAGTTGTGAGGACCATTATAATTAAGAGTAGTTTTATAAATGTAGTTTCTATTTTATATGAAATCAAAAAAATTAAATGTACTTAATTATCATTATTAATCGATGTGAAATTATGTGTTTTTGCTTATAATTAAGTCCGGAAGGAGTATTTATTTCCTTTTGTTGGGTGCATAACTGCATGTGTATTTGTGCATTGCTGAAGGCTGAAGCCCTACTTAATAATGATGTGTGTTCTTTGATTCCAGCACACGAAGGGTAAGGATTAGGATCGGGGGCAGTCAACTGTGTCACTCTCTCACTACTTGTATTTTTTTATACTACTTTAGAATAAATCAAATCAATGGTTGTGGATGTGTTAGGGTTAGGGTTTCTCTGAATTGAAGGACAGAGAGGGCATCCAAAGAAGAATGATAGAGAAAGGGAAATAGACTATATTTTCATTGATTGATTGACATATGGGTCCTACAATGCTTATATAAGGCCGGTGCATACACACAATAAAGAAACTACATCAATTACACCATAACAATTCTACCAAACAGAATAACAAAATGCATAAAAGATCCTTCTAGAATAAGATGAGTCATGCTAGTTTCTAGAACTAGCTGAGTCATTATTCTACTCTCCTCTATGATCATAACAATCACTACAAGAAATCTGTTGATTACCGACGGAATATTGCCGACGGCCCCGTGGCCGTCGGTAATATTTTAAATACCGACGGCCAGACCGTCGGTAATCCCCCGGAAAAAGGCTATCCAAGAATTTTATTTTTTCAGTAAATACCGACGGCTTATCCGTCGGTAATTACTAGGCCGTCGATAAATATAAATTATTACCGACGACTTAGCCGTCGGTAAACTTTGATTTTTGTTAGAACTCTCAGACCCACACACTCTCTCTGCATTCCCTTCCCCTGCGCTGCACTCAGTCACCATTTTTCCCTCATTCGAAATTCGGCTGACAGCCTCCCAGGCGCCCACCGCCGCCTGCACTCACCCACCACCGCACCGTATCTATTTCCACGCCCGACCAGATCGCGCCACCGCCACCATCTACGCCTCCACCAAGCTAGCGAGTCGCTCGGGACTGACCAGAGCTCACCATACGCCGCCAACCACCACACATCTACCACGCGACCACCACGCCAACCCCTCCTGTATTCCAGGTATCTTTCATCTTTCTTATTCTTTGGTTAAGAACATCACTGTTAGGGTTTTTGTGAAACCTTGGATTTGGGATTCTTTCATCTTTATATATTGCTCTGGTCGGAAAGCAACATTTTAGAGTTTTAGTAGACAAACATTCGCGTTTGTGTTTTTAGGTAGTGTTTCATCTTTCCTTGCTTTTAGGCTATATTTGCTGTTCTGTTTTTACCTTTTCTGCTAGCACACCCGATGCAACGTTTCTTAGGATATCTCAAAGTAGAGTTTTGTTCAACTATCCTAATCTGAAAGATTAGTGTTCAACTATGTTCAACTATGTCCACTGAAAGATTAGTGTTTTGTTCCTAATCTGGAGCATGAACACAACTATCCTACTCACCTTTGTGTAAAAGTCCGGAGGAGAGAACGTGTCAAAGTGTGTTTTGCTAAAATCTGAGCTCCAGCCATTTCCCATATATACTTTCACCTATCAATTTCAAAAGATGGATAGGAGAGAATTTCAAAAGATGTCACCAAAACAATCAATTTCCTTCCCAAATAATATCTCACCTTTAATGTCTTTTTCACTGGCAATGTTCTTTTAGGATCAAAAAGCTCATTGTGTGGGCCTTTTTCCATTAGAAACGCAGGCTTTTTCACATAACCACACCCTCCATTTGCTCTAAACATCCCTTGCATGTACCATAGTGATTTTCCATGCCCCTGGTAAAGAAGACACATGTTGAAATGTTAGTATCAAAGGTTGCATTAAACAAAAAAACTTGAAAAGCAGGATCTTACTGATTATTAACAAATACCCTATTACAAAGTTTTTCATATGGAACATAGCAGTGATTGTAACCATACCACTAAAATAATGCATAACAGAATTAAATGTGTGTTAACACATCAACTTAGACATATTAGTTCAATTATGCATTTAAGATTGCTCCACAATAGAAAATAGCCCAAAGATGTTGACATGCCTCATTGGTTTCCAGATTGAAAGTCCACATATACAAATAGATGAACTGTAAAAAGAAATATTTCATATGGACTATATGCAGTAGTGCATCAAGACTGGAAATAGTAAACACTAAGATAAACCTTTTATTTGAAAACAGGCTTGGCCATAAATCTCTGACCTGCATGTTAAATGCGACCATCTGAGCACCATACATCCACCCTATATGTGGCCTGTAATTTGAGGAGGTTACACGTGTTCCCTTTGGATACACCCTGATAATATTCTTCTGTGTGAACCTGAAAGCATAAAATGCAACCATCTTAGTTGGAAGATTATCAACTATAATGTGCTATATAATATATATATATATATATATATATATATATATATATATATATGTATTTGCAGTTTATTTTGACTTATCTACTGACATAAGCAGATAATCTAGTTTGATATATAATCTAGAAGCTTATGCATCTCTTTGCTAATGTGGCTTTATTGTCCATTAATCTTCAATCTATTTTAACATTTCTTAGTTACCTGTTAACCTTATATATTCAAATTGAAATCTAATTAGTTTGGTCCTTCAATTTGAATGGTTTTGCATTTGCCAAAGCTGAATCCAGTTTGATTAGTTATAGTTTAGTAGAAGGCACAAATAAAATTGCAACTGGACTTGTTCACACTTTAGTCTTAAGATCAATTCTTAGGGCGTATAAACTGATTATTCTCCTTCAACTCATGATGATAAACGATGATGAGTTTGTCTTTTTTATGAATTAAGATAAGAAAATCATTTACCTAGTGTAGTGGTGTTGCTAATCATATACTTAAGGGAAAGAATAAAAAATAAAAATAAAAAGTGAACCATGACTTGAGGGGTAGTGGTGTTGGAAGCCTACACATCACACTCCTTGTGTAGTCATACATTCTAGTCTCTGGGACCCGAAACATTCTCTTGGAAGCGGTTTTATGATTTCTTTGCTTAGAGTGAACGTTGAAGAAAATGAAAATGTTGAGATTATTCATGAGAATTTTTAACGTGTTTGGATTGGAGTTGAAATCGTGGTTTTATTTTACTGTTTATCGTGATTGATTGCTGTGAAATTGAAACTTTCACAACAAGCTCGTTCTTTTTATTTATATTTATATTTTTTAAATTTTTATTTTCAGCAACTGAACAGTCTTGTGACTTTTTTCAGATTAAGAAAATTCTGACAGTAGACAGGGGTGAAAAAAAAAAAGAGGAAGAACGAGATTTGGGGCATAATTTTCTGATTTGAAAAAGCGATTCTTTGATATATCTTGATAAAAATAAAATCAAGAAGGTTTAAAATGAAGAAGCCTATAGTTGACCATAATGTTGCGATTAGACCATTGTTTTGTTGCTCTATGTGTACCTTAGACCCTTTTATTTTTATTGCTGCTTGAAGAACAGGTATGAACAAGATTTTGGTTTAGAACAATTGGGTTGCTCTTCTTCAAGGCATGTTTGCAATGAGTAATAAAGTAAATACATTTTGTGCCAAAGACGAAGGGCGTCCACTGAGAATTACTAGAGCAAGGGCTAGAGCCTTGGGAGGGATTCCACCCTACTCAAGACCATCTTTTAAAAATAAACAGAAAAATGCAAATAGGGCAACTTCAAAAAGAGCAGCTTCTTCTGAGAATAAAACTTGTGTGGTTGTTCTGGATAAGAGAAGGGCAGTGCTTAAAGATGTAACTAACATCAGCACAAGTCACAGAGAATGTTTCGGGTCCCAGAGACTAGAATGAACATCATGATCTCAAATAGGGCAACCATGATGACTGAACATCATGATCTCAATAACATGATCATGATCATAGAGATTATTATCATCAATTTCATTTTTTTTAATTAGATTTTATTATTCTTCTAGATATGAACATGATTGGATGTTGTTGAATGTTTTCAGTAGCTTAGATGCATGATTGGTTTATTGGAATTTTTTTTTATGTTATTTGATTATAAATCACATGCTTTAATTTGAATTGATGTAGTATAACGTTGAATTACCTCTCTTGGAACAGTACAAGCATAATTTTTTGGTTGCCTTTCTTTTTCTTTTCTTTCTTCAACTTTTTTATAGACATAAGGATTCCTTTAATAAATTAACATATTGTAGCTAATAAGATGTAACTACCATTCACACTAACTAATTTGAAGGGTCGCATTCTACTCACTTTGTCTTGTTAGCCATACCAATAACATGACAGTTTGATCAATTATCGATATTTTATTTCAATCATGTTTGTATGCCTTAACAAAGAATAGTAGTATAGTGTTGAATTACCTTCCTTGGAAGATGAGTACAAGGAGAGGTCTCATTGTTTATTTATTTAATTTGAATTGATGTAGTATATTGTTTGTAACATTATAAGCGAAATTTTTGGTCGCCTTACTAAAAGTGACACATTTCAGAAATGGATGGTTACCCTCCAGATCGGAGTTGGGTATATGATAGGCTTTATCCTGGTAGAGGAGGGGTGAAACCAGGCTTTGCAAAAGGTGTTGAAGAGTTTATACTGAAAGCTAGAGTACAACCTGAAGTTGCAAGTAATGGTGGAATCAGATGTCCTTGTGACATTTGCAAGTTTAGGAGCATATTGTCTGAAAGAGAAGTCAAGGTCCATCTGTATCGTGTTGGGTTCAAACCAAATTATTGGTATTGGACTGAGCACGGTGAAGAAGCGCCACATGTTCACCCAGTAAATGTGCCTAGTAGTAGTGGACAAATGGATAATGATGATCCGTTCACGCTAATGCAACATATGGTCGACGATGCGTTTAGGCCTAGGTATGACTTCCAAAGTATGGGTGATGTGGGTAATGAGGAAGACGGGGAAGATATTCATGAAGACGAGGAAGATATTCATGAAGAGCCCCCAAATGCTGATGCTCAAGACTTTTATGATTTGCTAACTGCTGCAAACGAGCCCATATATGAGGGTGCTTCTGAGTCAAAGCTTTCAATATGCGTGAAATTGTTGGCATGCAAGACAAATTGGAACATTCCTCAAAAGTGTCTTGATTTCATTGCAAGTATGTTGGGAGACGTGTGTCCTTCAAAGGAGAAATTGCCAAAAAAAATTTACCAAGCAAAAAGATTGGTGTCGATGCTAGGTTTGGAATCTCAAAAAATTGATTGTTGTGTTAATGGGTGTATGTTGTACTACAAGGATAATAGTGCAAAACGACAATGTAAGTTTTGTCAAGAACCACGGTATGTTCCCGTAAGACTGGGATGGGTAAGTACAACGATGTTCCAAAGAAAGAGGATGTTCTATTTGCCAATCACTCCTAGGTTAAAAAGACTGTATGCATCAACGGAGACTGCAGCTGAAATGAGATGGCATTCTCACAATAGATCTGGGTCAGACATTTTACGTCATCCATCTGATGGTGAAGCTTGGAAGCATTTTGATGCGGTGTATCCAGACTTCGCAAATGAACCAAGAAATGTAAGGCTCGGTTTATGTTCCGATGGGTTCACACCTTACATTCAGGCATCTACAACCCCATATTCATGTTGGCCGGTTGTTGTGACCCCATATAATCTCCCCCCTGAAATGTGTATGACTAAACCATTTATGTTTTTGACTTGCCTCGTACCCTAACCATCAAATCCGAAAGAAAAAATAGATGTGTGCTTACAACCTTTAATAGACAAGATGCAACAGTTGTGGAGTGAGGGTGTTTTGACTTATGATATCTCTAAAAAGCAAAACTTTCAAATGAGAGCATCCTTGATGTGGACAATTAATGATTTTCTCGCATATGGTATGTTGTCTGGGTGGGGTACACAAGGTAAATTGGCATGTCCCGTATGTATGGATGATACAAAGTCGTTTAGACTAAACTATGGGGGGGAAAACTCTTGGTTTGATTGCCACCGTCGATTTTTACCACGTGAACACAAATTCAGAAGAAGTAAAAAGAGGTTTACAAAAAACAGGGTTGAGAAACATGGGCCTCCTGTAATACTGACAGGTGATATCATATGGAATTGGGTCAGTGGGGTTCCAAGTGTGGTAGAAGATGGAAAAGTTGATAAGTTACCTGAGTATGGACGTAGTCACAATTGGATAAAGCGAAGCATATTCTGGGATCTTCCATACTGGAAAGACAATTTATTAAGGCACAATCTAGATGTCATGCACATAGAGAAAAATGTATTTGATAATGTGTTTATTACAGTCATGAATGTTAAGGGCAGAACAAAGGACAATGAAAAAGCAAGAATGGACTTGGCCCTCATATACCAACGTAGTGACTTGGAGTTGATTCCAAAAGCCAATGGAAAAATGACAAAACCAAAGGCAAATTATTGTCTTTCTTCAAATGAGGCAAAGAATGTGATGAAGTGGGTGAAGGAGGTTAAGATGCCAAATGGGTATGCTTCAAATTTGGCAAGATGTGCAGATGTTAATAGAGGGCAAATGTACGGGATGAAGAGTCATGACTGTCACGTATTTATGGAGTGTTTGCTCCCATTTGCATTTAGTTCATTGCCTGACCTTGTGTGGAGACCACTTACAGAGTTAAGTCAATTCTTTAAGGGATTGTGCAGTAATAATTTGAGCCAAAATGATTTGATCAAATTGAATGAAAACATTCCATTAATCTTATGCAAACTTGAAAGAATCTTCCCACCAGGATTCTTTGATTCAATGGAGCATCTTCCAATTCACCTCCCACACGAGGCAATGCTTGGTGGTCCAGTTCAATATCGATGGATGTATCCATTTGAAAGGTATTCGTTGATATCTGCAATTATCTCCGTCTATATTGTCATATCTTTATTATAAGCCATTTTATTCTCATTTCTTTGTAGAATGATGGGTGATTTTAAGCGGTCAGTGAAAAACAAGGCTAGAGTAGAAGGCTCAATATGTATGTCTTACTTACAACGGGAGACAACATATTTTTGTTCACATTATTTCAAAAAGATTGACTTGTATGCTAAAAGTCAACGTAATGAAGCAAAGAAGATTGAATGACGATGTCACATCAACATCACAATTAGCAATGGACTAGGGCGCCCTAGTGGGCAATCCAAAGCTCATCGTTGGCGATCTTTGAATGGAGGTCCGCACATGTACACATCCTCATCAATTGCATCGAGGTTAAGCCATATATTGAGTAAGTAATACACCATTAAACCCACACTCAATGTATTTACTAGTATATACTTACAACAACTCTGTCTTTTTGGCGCTACTTTTTGCAATATAACTCCATCAATGAAGCTGATCCTTCGGCTCAAACTCGTATTTTTGCTGAATTCCCAGAATGGTTTCGGTCCTATGTAAGCATTTGACCAAAAGCCTATTGCAAATAAATTGTCTTCCTATCCTCATTGTGGATGTCTTGTTTGTATAGATTACTAATGAAGCAAATGGTGTGACTGACACAAACTTGATATCATTAGCTTGGGGTCCAGAGTCAAAGGCCATAAGTTGGCACAAATACTTCATTAATGGGTACAAATACCACACACAAGCATGGGCTCAGGGTAAAAAGACCATAAACAGTGGGGTTTATGTCAAAGGGGTTACAGAAGGAGGAGAAGATGATTTCTATGGTATCATACAACATATCTACGAGTTAACGTATCACATGTTGCCTCACAGGGTTGCCTTGTTTTATTGTCAATGGTTTGATCCAAGACGGAATAGAGGAACCAAAGTTCATCCGCAATATGGCATTGTAGATATCAAGATGAATAGGCATTATGATCGTTACGATCCATTCATAATTGCACAAAAGGCTAGACAAGTGTATTATGTACCTTACCCAGATATGAGGAGAGACAAACGCGGTTGGTGTGCAGTGATAAAAACAAAGCCCAGAGGCCGTGTAGAGGTGAATGAAATTGACGATGACATTCCTTATCAAGATGAAGAGATGACACACATAGAGCAGATAACTGAAATTGAAGAAATGGATTGCTTGCGTGATCAAACACATAGTGATGAAGAGGTTGATGTTACGTCAATTCCAAACATTGATATTGATAATGAAGTTGACATGGATGTCGACGATGATGATAATTGTGAGTCTAAGCTTGACTCTAATGAGGGAGATGCTGATATGGATGCGGATGATCAAGATGATGACATTGACTAAAGTTAGTGTACTTGTTTATTTTAAAAGTTAGTGAAGTCATTGTGTTTTAGTTTTCGGTGGTACTTATTTGTAGCCACTAGTTTACTATATCTATTGTATCTATTTCACACTGGTCTACTGCATTTGCTATGTAAATGGCACTACTTATAAGATTGTTAGGTTGGAGGAAAAATTTCAGAGACAATTATATTGTGCCTCGTTTTCTGTAATTGACATTGCAGGCTATCAATTTCAGCTCATTATTGTGCGCCATTTGATGACTATGACTTTATATTTTGGTCAAGGTTACCGGTTTCAGCTATTCTTTGTTTTATACTGTGTCCATTTTGTAGTTGAAGCTCTACTTCGCTAATAATAAATGTAATTCATACACCCATTGGGCGATTTAGCTACAAAGAAAGGGAAATAAGAATAAGAAGGGATTTCTCAAATTTCTGCTTGTTTATTGTTACTGCACAACTCACAGTCACGTTGTATAGTGCAGCTGGCCTCCTAAATTTCTGCTTGTTTTTGAATATCAGAATTTTATGGTTTTTTATTCCTTCAAATGTTCCAGTATAGAAATTATTATGGTAACATATATGTGAACATATATGTGAATCCTTTTTTTTTTTGACAGATGCCTCCTAAAGAGAAAGAGCATCGTAGGTCTAAGCTGCCTACGAAGAAGGCTAAAACAATTTTGCCACAGCGATTGGCACAGTCACCACTAGAGGACGACGCTAGCACACCACCTCCCCTGCCCCCTATAGTGATGATCCCTAATCCGGGATTTGTATCTCCTCCTATACAGATATGTATTTAACTAGTTGTTGGATTTTTTTTTATTGCTTTCCGTTTGTTGTAACAAATTGATTTGTATTGTAGGAGCATGTTTCCCCTTTACCACAGGCGACATCCATTTCTGAGCAGGACACTCCTCTGAGGCAAGATGATGCAGGTGCAGGACCTTCACAAACTGCACGTAGTGGTCCGACAAATCTGAGGTCACGACACTCCCATGTGGTCGGGACTGAGGTGACACCTGATGGGAAACCCATCATTAGGGTTCTTGGCAATTCGTACGTCACTTTATATTCTCATTTTTGGATTTGAAACTTGTGTATACTTAAAAATATGCAATCTGGCTTGATATTGTGTTTATAACTTATTTATAGGTTCATCCCGGGTAAAGTAGCCTCTAAGGCCATCATCGCGGTCATTCAATCACAGTTCCGGGAACCATATCATACTTGGGGAGAGATTCCAGGAAAGACGGTGGAGAAATGGCTTAAGAAATTTCAAGTTAGATTATGTTACTTTTCTTATTTAAGGGTTTTCGTTATTGTGTGTTGATATTAATAATGGATATTGATCTTATTTGTAACATAATATTGTAGGAGCATGTTTCGTGGGATCCTAAAGACCATTATCTGGTTGAGAAGCTCTTCAAAAGCAAAGGCTCAAAGCGTCTTTCTGAGATGCTTATGGAGGTGAGGAAGAATGGTAAATGCCCAACCTGGATAGGCGAGGGCTTATGCGTAACTTAATCCCAAGTGGAAGGCTCCAGACTATAAGGAGAAATGCACCAAGGCCAAGCAGAATCGCGCTTCTTCTAAGGGTGGTTCTATGTATACTGGTGGATCTATATCCATCACTGAGCATGCCTTGCGCCTGGTATGTTTTTTAAACACTTTATACAAAGCTATTAATATATAACAAATGTATAGAAGTGGTTATTATGATTTCATGACTGATGTTAAATTGTGTGCTAAATGTAGTGTGTGAAGAAATTCCAGGGAGCTTAGATGACATAAGAATTCTCAAGGAAAGACTTGGAGTTCTAGAACTTAGAGTCAATGTCATAGAATCTAAGGTAGATAATAACCTTAGAAGGCCAGTAGTTCAAGCTAGCCCTGTCCATATAGCTAGCCCAGAACCATCTCAGCACGAAAATGATCATAATTTGGTCAACTATGAGTTAAATAACCCTAGTTTCACTGAACTATGAGTTAAATAACCCTGGTGGATCTATATCCATCACTGAGCATGCCTTGCGCCTGGTATGTTTTTTAAACACTTTATACAAAGCTATTAATATATAACAAATGTATAGAAGTGGTTATTATGATTTCATGACTGATGTTAAATTGTGTGCTAAATGTAGTGTGTGAAGAAATTCCAGGGAGCTTAGATGACATAAGAATTCTCAAGGAAAGACTTGGAGTTCTAGAACTTAGAGTCAATGTCATAGAATCTAAGGTAGATAATAACCTTAGAAGCCCAGTAGTTCAAGCTAGCCCTGTCCATATAGCTAGCCCAGAACCATCTCAGCACGAAAATGATCATAATTTGGTCAACTATGAGTTAAATAACCCTAGTTTCACTGAGATAGAAAAACATAGCAATATTAGTGATAGGGATTTTCTTACCCTATGAGTAAAAAAGATATTCAATCTTTCACTGAAGAAAACAATATTAGAATGTCAATGTGTTTCCCCCTTAAGCTCTTATATACTTTTATGACATAAAAAGAAAACATGCCACCTTTTGTAACCTGGTTTTGCCTCAGCGTGTTAAACTTAATTATACCAAGCAGTGAGGGATGGACAAAACATATAAGCCTTCAAGATTGGTTTAGCTTTCTAAGAAGTTCTGTCATGTGAGTCACAAAACATTTTTTTTATAGCCTCTTTTAACTGTGAAATCTTCTCTCTTAATCTATATTAAAAGTGTATTGACATCTTCAATTAGTTGTAGAGCTTGATGATCCTTCCTAGCTTTTAAAGCTTCTTAACAACATCTTCTATGTTGTTCTCACATTATGCTTTCTATGAAGGTCTTTATTATGATGAGGGAAGATATGAGACTTGTGTTGGAAAGAGCCACAAATAGTGATTACTTCTTCTATGATGTCATGTATTAATTTCTTTGTATGTACTACAAGGTTTCGAACAATTTGAAGTTTAGCCTTTTGAAGAATTCATTCATAGCTTGAACACTTGAGATAAAATATTGATTGTTTCCATGCTTCCTGTTTTTATGAACACACTTGAACAAATGCATTAGTAGCTCACCATTCGTAATACTTGTAATTTGTATCGAAGTTTTTCGTAATCAAAACTTACGGTTCTTAGCATAATGTCGATTTTAAACCCAACAAACCATAGTTAGTTGAAGTTAGTTCTTTGACTTATTTTTTAGTTTCATTTCCAACTGTACTAAGTTGTATGTATCAAGTCTATATATATTAGACAGTGTACACTGAGATTCAATCAATGAAATTCATGTCACATTAAATGCTGCTGCTATGGTCTTTTGAGGCTTTAATGTTCTTACCTTAAGTTTTGTTTGTTTTATTCACATTTTTTTGCGAGGAATCAGGGGTTGCTTTCAACCATTTCTATTTATTTAATTCCAATAATTAATTATTCCAGCCAAAATATGTTTCCTCTGATCTAGTCTGCTTGGTAATATTTTACTTGTGTGCTTGTGTATATTTTACTTATTTAAATCAAAATACAAGCACGTGATCACATGTAATAAAAGGGTTATATATATGTTCTTAACGTTTTTAATTATGTTTCAGTCTGATGAGTTAGGTAGAGAGCCCATGGTGGATGAGATCTTCTTGAAGACTCACACAAAAAAGAAGGACAAGTCTTGGGTGGACAACATATCCAGAGAGACATATGTAAGTCAGATCATTGCATTTTTTATTTAACTAATTTTATTTTGTTTCATAAACAATACTGTAACCAATCTTTACTCTGTTTTGTTTTGAGCAGGAAGCCTATCAAGAGAAGGTGCAGCAAGCCGTCTCCTCTCAGCCTTCTGATGGAGGGGAGACAATCGCGATGTTGACCCCTCGACTCGATTCTGATTATGGGCCCAATCTGCTGGGGGTAGGACTCGGGGACGGCTGTACGGTGTCGGAGGCTTGTCTGGACGTTTTAGGCATGGTGTCTCCTTTTTGACCCAGGAGTCTCATGCATCTGGCACCAGTACCCAGTCCCCGACTCAGTGCTTTGCTGAGGTGGCTGCACAGATTGCGGCTTTTGAGGAGCGCACAAGAAAGGCAGAGGAAGAGGCTCGGGAGGCACGAGAGGAAGCACAGGAGGCAAGGAGAAAGGCAGAGGAGGAGGCTCAGGAGGCACGGGAGGCAAGGAGAATAGCATCGGAGCGGGATCAGCAGTTTTAGCAAAGAACAGGGAGTTATGTCATCGGTGTTGTTGCCATTCGTGCCCGTAAATCCCGTCGTCGCCATCCGGACTATGAGGAGTCAGAGGAGGATGATTAGTCTTGTCGTTAGGCTAGGGATTTGACTTTTTTCTATTGACTTGTTTTGACATGGATTTCTGGGTTTTGACATTATGGATTTGTGGTCTTTTACATTATGTATTGTTATTGATTTGCTTAGGACTTGTTGTAACTTGGTTTGTTCACTATGGATTTGTTGTTGTAATTATTAAAAATGTATGTTGATGGTTTTTTTTGTTAATGTATGTTGATGGTCATTGAAGCCCTTGCTGCATTGCAGGTACTGTACAATTTTGGGGCTGTTTAAAAACAAAATTTTCATATTTTTTTTTTTGACATTACCGACGGCTAAGCCGTCTGTGATATAATATACAGACGGCTTTTCAAAAAATCATTAAAAAATTTTTTTTGACATTACCGACGGCTTGACCGTCTGTAATATACAGCGTTTAAAAAAAATTATTTAAAAAAAATTTGACATTACCGACGGCTAAGCCGTCGCAAAATCGATGAAACTTTTAATTTGATCCTTAATTTTTACTGACGAAAATTCTATCTTTAGCCGTCGGTAAGTTACAGACGGATTAGCCGTCTGTATTTTACCGACGGTTTAGCCGTCGGTAAATCTATGAATTTATCAGTATAATTCAGTGAGATTTACCGACGGCTTTTCCGTCGGTAAATCTCACTGATTATTTAAAAATCCCACCGAAATTGCGACGGCTTTTTTTATATTACCGACGGCTTAGCCTTCGGTAATATCGACGGATTCAATTGGCCGTCGATAATACATTTCCAACGAGACATTGTCCCAGGGCCCCGAGGCCGTTGGTAATCCGTCGGTAATCATTATTTACCGTCGGCTTTATTGTATTACCGTCGAGACATTGTTTATTGTATTAAACTAACGCGGAAAATCAAACGATAAAACTTAGGTAAGGACGCACTTCCCCGTTCAATCATACAGCTTTTAGGTCAAAGTAATGATATAGAGTTTTGAAGAAATAAATTTGGACCAGAAACAAAAAGCGTCAATTTTGTCTTGTAGTGGAGGGAGATATATTAATTTGTCCATTACATATTTACTACTATCATTCTGAATACAAAAAAAAAACTATCATTCTTTTTTTTTGGGTACAATACTACTATCATTCTATAATACTACATTTGGGCTCAATTATAAACAAAAACATATCCAAACTTGGTAGACTCAAATATAAGTTATTATTAAGTTAATTCAACTATTGTTTTTCAAGAAGAGTTGTGAGGACCATTATAATTAAGAGTAGTTTTATAAATGTAGTTTCTATTTTATATGAAATCAAAAAAATTAAATGTATTTAATTATCATTATTAATCGATGTGAAATTATGTGTTTTTGCTTATAATTAAGTCCGGAAGGAGTATTTATTTCCTTTTGTTGGGTGCATAACAGCATGTGTATTTGTGCATTGCTGAAGGCTGAAGCCCTACTTAATAACGATGTGTGTTCTTTGATTCCAGCACACGAAGGGTAAGGATTAGGATCTGGTGCAGTCAACTGTGCCACTCTCTCACTACTTGTATTTTTTTATACTACTTTAGAATAAATCAAATCAATGGTTGTGGATGTGTTAGGGTTAGGGTTTCTCTGAATTGAAGGACAGAGAGGGCCTCCTAAGAAGAATGATAAAGAAAGGGAAATAGACTATATTTTCATTGATTGATTGACATAGGGGTCCTACAATGCTTATATAAGGCCGGTGCATACACACAATAAAGAAACTACATCAATTACACCATAACAATTCTACCAAACAGAATAACAAAATGCATAAAAGATCCTTCTAGAATAAGATGAGTCATGCTAGTTTCTAGAACTAGCTGAGTCATTATTCTACTCTCCTCTATGATCATAACAATACCGACCCCATCAAGATCAACCTTGTCCTCAATGTTGTAAAAATTGCTCCCTTGAATAAATTTTCCTGGATCCCACTGCTTGAACTGGGAGGATCTAGCTACTAGAGACTTATCCAAGTGGCCATCAGGATCCCATTATTGCTTTATTCCATTCCTCACTGAAAATATCAGCACATGTTGCTACTGCATGATTGGGATCAACCCAGGCGTGAAATTACCAATAGTTCCCTTAATATTCCTCAAGGTTTGCGGTTGTGACCCAAAATTGAAATAACTGTGAATAAAGGGACCAAAATTAACTGCTCCAGTAATCACTCTCATAACATCAGCACAAATGGTTGAAAGATTTGATTTAACCCTTTGCTTATATTCATGAATCGGTTTGTCCTGTTCTCCATATCCTGTTGCTTATTCCATGTGCTTGATGGGAGACATCCTCCAAGATGCTAATGCTAAGCAAGCCCCAATCACATTCTTAAAACCAAAAAACAAATTTATCGCTGCATCAACATACAAGGTGAGAAGAGGTGTCCAATCAACAACATGCAGTGGAAAACTTGTGACAACAACTTGGGCCAGCATGCAATCAACTGCCAACAACAACTCAAACAAGCCAATTGCCATTAAAGCTACCAACCCAACATTCCGAAAAAGATCACATTGCACCAAAGGAAGTATAATTGCAGCATTAACAAGACTACAAGAGAGATCCAACATCCCTCTACACAATACCTGATAGTCAGAGGCCACAATACATAGAGGAAAAACTACCGTAAGTGATGAAGGTGTAATAATAAAACAAGTGCTGCCTAGCATCCTTAAGCCCAGAAGGTGTGCATATATCCATTCTAACAACATGTTAAATTTGACGTGCCTGTGAACAATGAGTGGGATACAATCATGATGCAAATACAAGAACCCCCTCAATAGCATCAATAGCAGTTTGACACCTAGAAAGCCAATCTAATAAGCTTTGATGTGGATTACATTCATTATCGGAGAGCTTGTTATCACCACTGTTGCAATAACACGATAGCCTTACAATATTCTTGTGCCAAATCTTTCCTAGTGACTCAACTTCAGAAGTATTTGTGCCATCAATAGTTCCCTCATTGTGAAGCATTCTTTCCAACAAACATTGAACCCAAACAACATTGATTGTATCATTATCTACCCCATGAGGACCAACCTTGTCCTCAAGGTTGTAGAAGATCTTCCAATATTCCCATTTTTGACAGGAGTTGGAAGCAAGAGTCTTCCCCTGCCATTGAACTAAGGCAGCCACACATTGCCCTTCCAAGCAGCAATTGAAATTATTGAAACAAGCATCCATGTCCAAAAAGTGTGAAGGGAAACAAACGATCTTAATCCTATGGCTTGCACCTCTGAAGGTTCTGTAGAATCCCTTTGAACCGTAATAAAATGCTCCAATTGATCAATAAAGGCTTCACCAAAAGCCAAGCTGGAGCAATGGATTCAAACGTGTGATGCAGGAAGCAAATACAAACCCCAAAACAAGTGTTGTAGATGGTGCTGGATTCTGGAAGGAGAACACGTTGCCGAAAACGTGGTTGGCCTGATGGTGTTGTCACTGCTGCTAGTGAAAAGTAGGTGATGAGTGTATCGAGGAGAGGGAACGAAGTAGCAGCAAAATTCATTAGTGAAGCACACAAAATATGGTCCATCATTTTGCAGTAAATGATACAAACTGTGTGGATGGTAGGGTATTGTGATTTGAACCATTAGGGGAGGCTTTGAATTCCCAAAAGGAAAAACACATGGGCCTGCTGAAGCATTAATGGGGAACTATAAAGTCCCTCCCGTTGGAAACAACTGGCTTCCACCAGTTGGCGCCTGTAATGTTGGCACATGAAATTGGCATGGGAAAAACAGCTGACACTCACTGTTTTGTGGAATTGAGGAAGTGTGCAACAGGTGGCTTGAATTGGGAGCAATAGAAGACGACACGTGGCGAGCATCTATTGCTGAGAATAGGTCCACGCGGATTATGGAATCTGTGAACGGGTGTGATTTAATCTCACATAGGTAGTGCAGATCTGATGGAGAAGGGGTTATGTGGGATGGTGAGGGAGAAAGAGATGGTGCAGATGGGCCATGAGAAGACCATAACAGAGCCAATGGTGGAATATTGGCTTGGGAAAAAAAATAAGATGCCACTATGGAAAAAGGGATTGGGTCGAACGGTAGAAAGCGCACCTGGGTGGAAGGGCTCGTTCCTCCTGGAAATGCACAAGAAAACACCATTTGGTCTCGAGACCGGTGAGTATGAAATGACACAGATGAGCTAGCATATTCCCGTTGCGAATCCCAGGGTGGAGATTCCCTGAGCTCGTCCCCGGAAATGAAGTCGAACGGGGGTGAAGGCAAGGTGGTTAAACCTCGATCCGAAGGTTTCGGCGGCAGCGGCGGCGCTTGGTCGGTGGCTTCATTGTCACAAGGAAAAAACGTTGGGGCACAGGTGATGGCAGCGTGCGGTGGAGATGGCTCGCGAGAGTCTGGCGGTAGCTTGAGGATGAGAAGATGGTCGACCTCACTGACCAGCTCTTCCACGACATAGGCGTTGTCTAGGGTGGCCTCGATGGCAGTTCGGTAACTGGATTCATCGTGGCGGTGTCGAGATCGCTGAGCTTGGGGGTGGATATGATGGTGTATGGAGAAGTCTTGAGCAGAATTCTGTCGCAACTCGTTGCACAGTGATATGCAATTCGCAACTAGAACCGTGATACTGTTGTTCAACGATTTTGAATCTGACAATCGCTCCTCCTCTCGCATCTTGTCACGCAGAGCTAACAACGAGTCCTTGAGTTCGCAAAACGATTCTTGCATAGCTACCAGTAGCTCTCGAATAGTCTGAGAAGCCATGGGAGTGAGTGAGTTCGAAAATGAAAGCACCAAATGTTAGGGTTAGGGTTTCTCTGAATTGAAGGACAGAGAGGGCCTCCTAAGAAGAATGATAGAGAAAGGGAAATAGGCTATATTTTCATTGATTAATTAACATAGGGGTCCTACAATGCTTATATAAGGCTGGTGCATACACACAATAAAGAAACTACATCAACTACACCATAACAATTCTACCAAACAGAATAACAAAATGCATAAAAGATCCTTCTATAATAAGATGAGTCATGCTAGTTTCTAGAACTAGCTGAGGCATTATTCTACTCTCCTCTATGATCATAACAGGATGGGTGTAAAAATAATCTAATGGCTGATGTTATACTGAATTTAGGGGACTGCAGGATTCTCAAATGTAGAGAATTTAGGTCCCAAAAAAAGAAATTAACAAAAGTATAAAGAACAGCCGGGACCGGTCCAACACTTGTTGCTACCTAAATATAAAGCGAGTGTTGAGATTCAAACAAGATAAATGGAACAAACTTCAATGGCAACCAATAACTAAATATTAGCAATCAACCACTCAATCAACAAGGTGCAATAAAACAAACAGACAAAGGAGATAAAAGTTGAGAAGAAGACACCGCAATTTGGTTACGCAGTTCGGCCCCAAAGAGGATGGCCTACGTCTGCGGGAGAGAGCAGCCCTCCGTTTCACTATCAATGAGTCTTACAAGAGATTACAATTGCTTAGAACCCCCTTTACAATGTCCACAAAGAACAAACCCAAGAGTTCCCAATCCCTCTCTCTTTCCCTCTATGATAAACTCTCAAGAACAACAATAGAGAGAGCCTTCAAACCTCACTCTATTCTCTCTTAAGATCCCAAGGTGTTTACCCGTGTTTCAACCCTAAAACCTCACAAAGACGCTCAAGAACGATGCACAACCCTAGAATAAATCTGCTCTTTTCTTGATTTACTGCGTAGCGGTTTATAGAAAAACCATTGTGAATCGATTCACGATCTAAGGTGAATCGATTCACCTAGTACAAAAAGCTTCCCTGACGAATTAATGAAGTGAATCGATTCTGCAGGCTTCCCATGCGATTCACAGAGGCGTGCTTGATTCCCGAAGAACCAAACATGCTTGAATCGATTCCCATAGCTAGGGAATCGATTCCCAGTGTTCAAGAAACACTTCCAAGCAATTTCATGATCCTCCAAACTGATTTTAAGGCACTCTAAACTCCACAATTCTCCACCTTGACTTCAAATCAATGGTGATGCTCAACTTTATCCATCAACCACCACCTGCTCTCTCCATCATTGGCATTACGTCTCGGAGAAATTCATCGAGTCCAAGCAATGCTTGAACTTTGATCTAGGTAATGACTTGGTGAATACATCCGCCGGGTTGTCCTCTGACGCAACCTTCTCAACCACAATTTCCTTAGATTCTACGACGTCTCTAATGAAATGTAAGCGGATGTCAATGTGCTTTGTCCTTTCATGATACACTTGGTGATTTGCCAAGTGGATAGCACTTTGACTATCACAATGTACCTTCACACATCCTTGTGTAATTCCTAGCTCCCCAATCATACCTTTCAACCATATGGCCTCCTTCACCCCTTCAACTAGGCCGATATACTCACTTTGAGTAGTAGATAAGCGCCACAACTGATTGGTTAGCCTTCCAACTTATTACTGCTCCAAACAATGTAAATACAAACCCAGATAAGGATTTCCTTGTATCCACATTTCCTGCATAATCTGCATCTACATAACCCTCCAAAGCATCTTCTCCTTGAGTTGCTCTTGTGTACCTCAAACCACCTTTGAGTGACCCATTCAAATACCTCAAAACCCACTTCAGTGCTTCCCAATGAGCTTGGCGGATTTGCCATAAACCGAGCTTACTATCTTGTTGCATATGCTAAGTCCTGGTCTACTACAAACCATGCCATACATGATGCTTCCTACCCCACTAGCATATGGAGTAGTATCCATCTTCCTCCTCTCTCTTCTGACTCGTGAGCTTGTGTCACCGAGAGCTTTGTGTGATGACCCCAAAGGAGTGCTAACCTGTTTAGCTTCATGCATCCTAAACCGCTCCACCACTTTCTTCAAGTACCCATGCTGAGATAAGAATAACTCACCCTTCTTCCGGTCCCTCATGATATCCATCCCAAGTATCCTCTTAGCGGCCCCAAGGTCCTTCATCTCAAATTCTGAATTTAGCTTCTCCTTGAGAATGTTAATCTCCTCGTTGCTAGAGCTTGCCATCAGGATGTCATCAACATAGAGAAGTAGGTAGAGGACCACTTTCTCATCCCTCTTCAAAATGTACACACAACCTGCCGTACTCCACTTCTCACAAATCCTGTCTTGAAGAAAATCGTCATAACGAAGATACCATTGCCTAGGGCTTTGTTTCAACCCATACAAGGATTTCTTCAAAAGACATACCTTAGACTTGTCCTCTACAAAACCTTCTGGTTGTTGCATGTAGATTGTCTCTTCTAGGTCTCCATGTAAGAATGCGGTCTTCACGTCCATTTGTTCCAACTCAAGGTCGTACTGATTTACGATTGCCATAAGAACCCTTATGGAACAATGTTTCACCACGGGTGAGAAAATCTCGTTGTAATCAATTCCCTCAACCTGTGTGAAACCCTTGGCCACAAGTCTTGCTTTATATCTTGGTTCTTCAATTCCCGGAATGCCTTCCTTCTTCTTGAAGATCCACTTGCATCCAACCACCCTTTGCTTCTTAGGTAGTTTCACAAGTTTCCAGGTCTGGTTCTTCTCCAATGAATTCATTTCCTCATTCACTGCCTCTAACCACTTCTGACCCTCTTTGCTCTCAACTGCTTCCCTGAATGTCTTTGGTTCTGAGTCTTGCACATCTTCAGCCGCATTTAGAGCATAACAAATTAAGTCTGCATAGCCATATCTCTTAGGTGCCACAGTTTCCCTCCTTTCCCTATCTCTTGCCAACCGATAGCAGGATCCACTGCTGGTTGTCTTCCTCTAGAACCTGATGGTGGAGAACTGTTCTCCTCTTCATCATTCCCGGTCTCACTAGTGGAAGGCTCCACCTCAAACTGAGTCTTCTCTACCTCTGTTTCTGAGTTACTATTCTCCAGGTCCTTGCACTTCATCCCCATACGAGTCTCATCAAAAGTCACATCCCTGCTTATTATGAATCTTGATCCCCCAGGCTCCATCTTCCACACTTGTACCCTTCACACCTTAGGATAGCCAATGAAGACACATTTCACAGCCCTGGCTTCAAGTTTGTCTTGTCTGACATGAGCAAACGCCAAAGCCCCGAAAACCTTCAATGTAGAATATTCTGCCGATTTTCCACTCCAAACTTCCATAGGTGTCTTGAAGTTTAAAGCCGTTGATGGGCATCTGTTGATCAAGTAAGCTGCTGTACCCACAGCTTCACCCGTAAACTTTTAGGTAGCCCGGCTCCCAAAAGCATACATTTGACCGCTCCAAAATAGTCCTGTTCATGCGTTACGCTGCACCATTTTGTTGTGGTGTCCTATACCGATCCTATGTCTCTTAATTCCCTGTTTCTGCAAAACTCATTAAAGCTGCTCTGAAACAAACTCCAGGCCATTGTCGATCCTTAAAACTTTCAGTTTAGTTCCTATTTGATTTCCTATGAGAGTATGCCATTCTTTGAATTTTTCAAATGTGTCACTTTTATTTTTCAAAATGTGGACCCATACTCTCCTAGAGGAATCATCAATCATGGTGATAAAATATGAACCCCTCCATGAGTTGTCACTCTTGAGGACCCCAAAGGTCCGAGTGAATATACTCAAAGGGCTTGCTAGAATGATGCATGCCACTTCCAAACTTAACCCTATGTTGTTTGCCTAGTATGCAATTATCACAAAATTCTAGCTTATCCAATTTATCACTACCTAGCAAACCTTGTTTAGCTAGTTCAACTAAACCTCTTTCACTAACATGCCCTAACCTTAAATGCCATAGTTTAGTTTTATCATGCGGAGCTTGACTAGCTAATGATGCATGCCCTATAACAATACAACCATCTAATATGTATAAGCCACACATTTTAGATCCTTTAGCCATTACTAATGCACCATTCGAAATTTTAATCATGCCATGTTCAATCCTAGTACTATAGCCTAATCCATCAAACATGCTTATAGATAAAAGATTTCGTTTGAGTTCAGGAACATACCTCACATCTTGTAAAAGGAATTCACGGTTGTCAAACATCTTGAGACGAATCGAACCCATACCTTGCACCTTACAAGCTCGGTTGTCACCCAGGCGAACGACTCCACCTTCTTTAAGCTTCAAAGTCTCAAAGTATTCCTTCCTAGGACACATGTGATAAGAACATCCCGAGTCCATGACCCAGTTCTTTCCAGATTCCAAACTCGACACCACTAGAGCCCCCGCACTCTCATAACCATCCTCCATAGCAATTGCAACATCCATAGAATCACCCCTGCCCCTTTCTCAGACAAGTCCTTCTTAAAGTGACCAGGTCTTGTGACAATTGAAGCACTTATACTTCTTATTGTTCCCCTTTGACTTGGACTTGACCTAGAATTCTTCCCTTTGTTGTGGTTTCCTCTACTCTCACTTCTGCCCCTTGACACACTTAAGCCTTCACCACTATCATCCACTTTCAAGTCTTGGAGCTTGGTTAACTCCTTGGTCCTAAGAGATTGGTGGGCCTCCTCCAAAGTAATAGTGGACTCCTTGCCATAGAGCAGTGCATCCTTAAAGTGTTCAAAGGATCTAGGCAACGAATTCAATAAGAGCGAGCCTTATCCTCGTCATCGAGCTTCACATCAATGTTCAGTAGGTCATCAATAATTTTGTTAAATTACGCTAGTTGCTCCTGATAGGTTTGGTCTCTACCATCTTGAATGAGTAGAGATGTTGTTTCGCACATAACACGTGGGCCAATGACTTTGTCATGTACAACGATTCTAACTTTGCCCACATCTGCCGCGGTCTTCTCTCTTGCAACTTCCCTCAGTGCCTTATCGCCAAGGCACAAGATAATGGCACTTCTTGCCTTATCTATCATCTCCTTCTTCTCCGTTTGAGACAGAGTTGCCGGCATTCTTGCCTCACCCTTCAAGGCTTCAAAACACTTCTGTTGAATAAGTATTGCTTCCATCTTCACCTTCCATAGACCGAAGTCGTTGTTACCGGAAAATTTCTCGATGTCCCATTTAGTACCCATGGTGCTCACTTGAATGATTTGTTCCTCCCCACAGACGGCGCCACTTGTTGAGATTCAAACAAGATAAATGGAACAAACTTCAATGGCAACCAATAACTAAATATTAGCAATCAACCACTCAATCAACAAGGTGCAATAAAACAAACAAACAAAGGAGATAAAAGTTGAGAAGAAGACACCGCAATTTGGTTACGCAGTTCGGCCCCAAAGAGGATGGCCTACGTCTGCGGGAGAGAGCATCCCTCCGTTTCACTATCAATGAGTCTTACAAGAGATTACAATTGCTTAGAACCCCCTTTACAATGTCCACAAAGAACAAACCCAAGAGTTCCCAATCCCTCTCTCTTTCCCTCTATGATAAACTCTCAAGAACAACAATAGAGAGAGCCTTCAAACCTCACTCTATTCTCTCTTAAGATCCCAAGGTGTTTACCCGTGTTTCCCAGTCCCTAAAACCTCACAAAGACGCTCAAGAACGGCTGCACACAACCCTAGAATAAATCTGCTCTTTTCTTGATTTCTGAGTAGGTTTTATAGAAAAACCCGACCGAATCGATTCACAGTCTAAGGTGAATCGATTCACCTAGTACAAAAAGCTTCCCCTGCACGAATTAATGAAGTGAATCGATTCCTGCAGGCTTCCCATGCGATTCACAGAGGCGTGCTTCGATTCCCAGAGAACCAAACATGCTTGAATCGATTCCCATAGCTAGGGAATCGATTCCCAGTGTTCAAGAAACACTTCCAAGCAATTTCATGATCCTCCAAACTGATTTTAAGACACTCTAAACTCCACAGCGAGACCTAAAAACATTTATAAATAGCCCTTTTTTCATTGGACTTTGTTGTTTTTAGAATAATAATTTACCCACAACAAAATGTTCAAAATATTATAACAAAATCAGCCATAATGGGGTTTGATAAAGTAAAAAATAACGAAGTCAAAAATATTATGCTATACCATCTGAGTTTAACAAAGTTGTTGTAAGCTAAAAGAATTCAGTCATTGATATTAAGAAAAATCAAAATTATGAGGCTTTTTTTCCCCAAAAATTTAACGCTTAAAGTCATTGTCTTGGTGGTTTGTGCTTGTGCCTGCCCAGAACAATTTGTGAAAAGTAACGGGTTACTTATTTTCTCAGTTATGCGTATGCCGATCCTTTCATTTCAAAGCGGGAAAAATGTGGTTCGCTTATAGTTATAGAGCCTATGTAGTTTCAATCAGACAATATTTATATAGGCAAATGACAATTACTCATTTGGCATTTAAATATTTTCATGTTTCTTTAACTCTCGGTATACCATAATATTGTACATTTTTTCATCATCACATTATGTTAGAATTAAACTGTAAAAATTAATATTATATATCAAACAACTTCTGAAAGTAACATATATAGTATCTCCATCTTAAGAAAAGTATATATATGTTTGTTGATGAAAGATCAAGTTACTCCGCTTAATAATTCTTTATAGATACCAAGTTTCACCAATCGAACAGTTGAATATTGTTATATTATTTTAGCGATCATACATGCCAAATTTTAGATAATTTGGACATTAGTTGCTATGTAAACATATGGTAAACATTTTACTTATATTTTAAAAAATATATTATATATATATATATTGAACTGAAGTTATTTGATGAAGTATTAATTTTTTTTTAATTTTACAAAAATTTATGTAATTGATCTATTCTATAGAGTTATTTAACGGAGTAACTCAAACAAGAATTACTCTTAAAATAACTTGATTCATCCCATGTTTGTATGTAATATATACTTGGGTTTATTCTACAACCTACTCACCCATAAAGTGGGGAGATGGTTCAAATCAAATAGAAACTGTATTTCTATGTATGACATTTTCTATCTTACCCGACGAATAAGAATGGGATTGAACAATGCAATCTCAAATCACTAGCAATGTCATACTAGCTATCATATTTTCCAAGGTGGTAATGAAATAAATAAGTGAAATATCGTTTTCACAAAGATTGTGTGACTACCGAACTAAAATGATTTTTTTTTTTGATTAACCGAACTAAAATGATTTTAATTATTTAGGTCAATAGTTGAAATAAACTAAATATTAAGATGTTAATAAAATACCCAAGGGTGCATTAAGAATAGACTGCAACAGAGAAAATACAAATCAAAATTAGATAAATGATGAAATTTAATATTAACAAATCAATCACACATTTAGGACGGAGTTTCACTGCTATTTCTGCTTGAAATCAACTAAAATGTAATTATAAATTCTAAAAATAAAAAACAAATCAGCAGCAGTAACTAGTGAGAAATGATTGCAGGCATAGTGGTTAAAACTTAAAAAGAGAGAGAAAATAAACACATACTATTATGAAAATTAGCAGTTACACAAACTATCCCATTTTACACCATGTGGACAATTTTACAAGAAACCCTCAGGTACCCAAAATCACTCATTCTATAAAGTAGTTAACTTGGATACTATTAGGCAGAGAAGAACTCATAAACCCACTATCCCATTTTCTATCTCCTTCTTTACCACCCCAACAAAGTCTAAAAAGTATACCCTCCTTCCCTCCAAAATTAACTGTTTGTAAGCTGCTTTGAAAAATGTCTTTGAGCCATTTCTCAAACAAGCTGTTGGTGTAAAAACAACACCCAAAACACATATCCTCAATCACCCTCTCATCTACACTAAAATTCACCCCACCACAAACCTCCTCAAATGACCCTTTGATCTTAGACAGAAATACCTCTGCCATTTCCCTGTCCCTAGCAGGACTTGTGTTCAACTCAAACCGGTTCTCAATTGAGTTCATTGGATCAGCCATAGTTTCTCTAGTCAAATCACTTGAAATGGGGCTGCTTTCCCCTGCTTTATCTTCCTCTTCATCAGCTTTGATGTTCAAATCTAGTGTGTTAAAGCTTGATTTTCTTAAAAACTCTTTCTTTCTACCCTCTTCCTTCTCTTCGATCCTTGAGATTTTGATATTGGAAAACAAATCCAATGCAGCTCTTCTCTTGTGGCCCAAACAAGTTGTCTCTAAATTAGGCTTTGTTTCACTTACCTGCCACAACAACTTGATAACTGCATTTTGATTCTGCACTTTAATAGCCCCATTTGTCAATATGAATATTACTTGACCTATGCTACTTAAATTTCCAAACTTTCCTGTTTCATATCCATCTGAGAGAAATTTCATGAATTGGGCGTCAGCAAAATCAACATTTTCTATTAGAATCACAAGTTGTTGATGTGTTCTCAATGCTCCTTCCAGCATTTCAGAGAATGGGGCTATTGAAGTCTCTTTCTTTAGCATGTCAATGTGAAGGAGCAAATCAGTTGAGCCAAAAACTGATTCTGCAACTGCAAGTGCCAACCTTCTCTTCCCAATGAAGTCATTGCCTTGCAAAAAAAGCCACTTAATGTTACTCTGCTTTGATGATTTGGAATCAATTAAGGCCTTTGCTATTGAAGGAATGGTCTCAGATTGCCATGGCACATTCTCCTGCAATAGTTTACAAACATGAGCTTGTTGCATTGTTGTATCAGTTATATTTCCCACTGTTTCACCTGAACCACCATTTCCAAGACCAAGAGTTATCTTTACTTCTTTACCTTCCATGCTTTCAAGAGAATCAAAGACTGGTTCTGTTGCTTGCCTTTTGTCACTGAAATTGAACTCAATTGTGCATGATTGTTGACGCCTGAATCGCGGTACAAGATTGGAGGCATTGTTGGCAAAAGATATAGAACTTGATGAGTTATTGAGGTTTGAACTGTAACTGTTGCTCCAGTGGTTCTGAGGCTGTTTGTTTTGGTGGAGACAGTGGCATAGTCTATTCCATTTTCTTTTCAATTCAGTTAACTCTTCCTGAAAAGGTGAAATTATTCATAAGCCAATACTACAATTATGTAAACTATAAACTAATAGGATGAAGAAAAATAAGGCTATTGTACAATCACATTCATCAGGTGTTGGATTATAAATAGATAAACAGGAAAATTAAGTGGAATTTTCAACTTAATGATTTGATACCTTCTTATGGTCTTCTGTGCTATGAGACTGAAGCCAGAAAGGCAATGTTTTCTTCTGTCCAGGTATGAGAAATTGAGCTTCTTTTTCATAATTGGAGGCACATTCTTCACAGCAATTAAGCTTATCCTCCTGCTCCTTGTTATTAATAAAGGGCTTTGTTTCCAGCATATGAGATGCATTCTGGGAGATGGTCATCTTTGAATCAAGGACACTGCAAATTGAGTGCAGAAACTCCACAAAATTAACATCCAGAATTAAACAACTAGGCACTGTTGAGTTTTGAATATGTAGTAACACATCAAAAGCTGCTTTTCTGTTATTTGAAAAAAAAAATTATAACTCTCCCTTATTTATTTTCTTTTTGATAAAGTATAGTTTTTGTTTCCACATTCCATTATAACGTTTATGCATAATGTGTAATACTGACAAACAAAAGTGAGACATAAAAGCTCTGCTTCACATCTGCCTTACCAACCAACCAACCATGCTTTTGGCAATGTGTTCTGCCACAGCTCAGTAATCGTACGTACTCCTCAACAAAATGCATAACAAATTAAGCTTTCAACAAACCATCACTACTAGATAACACTTTTATGTGCTTGTTCCTTTTTTGGTTGCATTTTATAAAAGTCATTATGTAGAATTTTATTCATTAAATCAAACAAATCTATCATCTATTTAAAAAAACTCAACTACATTAAAAACACATGCCAAAAAAAACTATTTTCCTACAAAAAAAAACTTAACTGTAAATTCTATTTTTTTTTTTCCATTATCAGTGCTGAGCACGGGTTCATTCTCTAGGCTTGTTAAGGAAGAAATATTATATATGTTATTAGTTTTGTGTTTTTGGCATTGAATGAAGCTAATTAATAATTAAGCAAATTAAGATTACCTGGAAGCATGAAGACTCAAGCCAAGTCCACCTGATGGAACAGGAACAGCCTGAAGAGCCCACTGTATCTCAAGAGGAGGTTGTCTCATTTGACACCTCATGTATGTTTGATAACTAGCAGTAGCCATTAGCCACACCTTACCCTTTGAGGTTCCACATTCACAGAACAACTTCCCTATTTCTGAAACTAGATGATCAACTGGGTTATAACCAGAAACTTCTCCATCCACTGTCCATTTCAGGTCTCCAATATAAAAAATTCCACCCCCACCTCCTAATGCAACAGAATCCACCTTCCTTTTAAGTTCCAAGAGTTTCATTTCAACTTCATCTCTTTTCATATACCTCAAAGAAAAAGGTGTTAGTTCAAATTTGATGAAGTTGATTGGCTTCAACTCATCAGGTACCTCTGATCTCTCTAACCTTCTCATTAGATCTCCCACAAGGCCTTCAGTTAATGACACTGAGTCACCAACTATCACAATATTCTTTTCCTTCTTCCTTAAGAGAATATCCAGAACAAGCTTAACATCATCCTTATCAGAAGAAGCTTTAGGGACTTTATTTGGTGGAGAAAAGAGAACTTGGTTGAACTCAGAAGAAGAAGTATAAGCAGACAAAAAATGTTTCTGCCTGAAATTACTAGTGTTGATGATGGTGGTATTTTGAGTTTCCCTATGGTTCTCACTAGTAGAAGGTGAACAAGGAGAGGAAAACACACCACCAGAACTGTTGTAAAAAACAGAATTAGGAGCTGAAAATGAAGAGTCCTCTATATTGTTCTTAACAAGAGTGCTGGAAAATCCAGCTTCTCTCATGACCCTGCTAACACTAGGGTCATCAAGAATGGATATGATGAGCTGTTCAAGCTCAACTTTAACAGTGAGAAGTGGCTGTTGTTGATGTTGTTGTTCTATGGATCCTCTTCGTTGGTGAGCCTGTGCTCTTTTCAATGCAGCAATGAGAGCATTGGAAAGAGAAGGCTGAGAGTGGATCATCAAAGGAGTTGGTGTTGTTGGGAGTCTGTTGAGAGCAACATTGAAGCAAAGCTCAAGAGCTCTGCATTGAAGAGGGTGTGAAGTTTGGTGAGGTTGAGATTTGAGACAAGCTCTTCTGAAGGAACTGAGTCTTAGGGTCAGTAAAGTGGTGGCCACATGTAGAGGAGTGACCTGTGCATGGCCCCTCCTCCTAGCCAACACTAGAGAGTGCTTCAATACTGAAGCAGCCTCAGCTGTGAGGGTCTGCTGCAATGCACAATTTCCTGAGCGCATTACTTGGTTAATACCCTCCCCCCTACACCCCCCTTTTTTTCTTGGTGAACCTTTTACTTCACAAACCACACTTCTTTATATTCTTCTTTCTCTCCTAATTCCACCCCCCTTTGTTCCTCTCTTTTTTCTATCACAGGAATGTGGAACTAACTGAAAGGGTTTCAACGATGGGAGCGTACATACAGAGAAGAGAGAGAGGTAGAGAGAGAGAGAATGAAAGGTCCAGCAAGTAGTTAGGCTTTAGAAATACCAGAACTATGCCTCGCTGCTTTCTTTATACTTCTTGTCACTCAACACTTTTCTTTTTTTTTTCTTTTTTCTTTAATTCTCTTTTGGTTTTAGTTTAAAGAGGTAGCTTTTTTCTTTGCTTTTCTACTTGCCTGCCCTCTCTCTCTAGTTTACAGTTATCGCTGCAATCCATTTCTATCAAAATGTGTTTCCCTGTAATTAGCTGTCTTCTGGTTTCTGATATGCCACATTTGCTTGGATTAATTAGAAACTAACAGCTAGCCATTTTACTCTTTTTTATTATAATTGGCCGAGAGAATCTGTGCTCAGTTAATAAATAGTTAATAAATAACATGTGAATAAGTTTTTGACACGTGTTCTTAGTATAGTTAAGTCGTTTAAATAGATAATAGAATAATAGACGTATAACTAGAGCTGCCTCACGCACTATCTTGTATAGTTATAACTTCACAATACTTTAGTTAACCATTATGGCGCATATACTTGACCACTAATTTATCCATAGTCCATACTTTACTATTTTAAAGTCAGTTAATAGAAGTGATGTGTGATTATGTGTGTCTGAAGAGCTTCGTGCATATATATATTTAACACTATGAAAAGCTGAAGATTAATGCAGTCATCTACAGCTACTTATCTGCCAGCTGCTGCTGCAAGTGCAAACAATTGATGTGCATGCATGTATGTTTTTTCATGTTCATCACCGGCCGAGAGAATTCATGCTTAGCACGCGTGATAAAAAAAAACAAAATTTATAGTGTAGTAAAGTTTTTGGAATATATTTAAGTTTTTTGTGGGAAAATGGTTATTGTCTAAAAATTGACAAACAAGTTTTTGACACGTGTCCTTAAATCTTAAAGTAGTTGAGTTTTCATATAGTAGATAATAGATTATTTAATTTAATCAAATGATACCAATTGTTGTGTTATTTTCTACTAAGTTATTCTTAAGGAGGAAATTAGAGAACAATGTGAACCCGCAATCAAGTTTTTACTCGAACACAGAGAGCTTCAGCTTCCCACCATTTTCCACATCATCATGATCTTTTGAATAGACAGAGTAGACCAGCAGCACAAATTCAATTAAAGTTACTAAAGGGGAAAGAAAAGAAGCCAATGTGATCGATGCAACATTTTTTTTTCCTCTCATTTATATTAACATATAATATGCACAACTAGTTGAGAGAACCCACGCTCAGGAGCACGGGTGGTGAAAAAAATAAAACCTAAAAGGTACTTAAGTTTTTTGTGAGAAAATAGTTTTTGGCGGAAACAGATGAATGAGCTTTTATCGAGTGTTATTAGTGTAGTTAAGTTTGTTAGATATATTTAATTTAAATAGATGGATAATAGAATAGAAGATTAGCTTCCTATATATGTTGTGTCTCTCTTAACGCCAATCCTGGTAGAGAAGAGAGACGGTACATTTTATTTATTCTCCAAAAAGCAACCCTCTGTCTGCTATGCTATCCTCTATTCTATTGCATTATTGGTTTCTTTTTCATTTCACTCTCTCTCTCTCTCTCCCCTCCTGCAAACTGCAATCACCTTTTGTCTTAATCTAATCTCTCTTCCAAGTCCAACCACCCACTTGTTCATCAAAACTTTTGTATAAAGGAACCAAAATAAATGATATATATATATAGTACTGTTATATATAATCGACAATGTTGACATCACAGTTCTTTTATAATTCAGTACTCGTAGTCTCATTTTTAGGATGCCAGAAAACGTGTTTCGCTAGAGTTTAATTGTGAACTTTCAGTAATCTAGCTACTTTTAAATTTTTATAATAACCCCTCACCATTTGGCATTAGCTGAATAATATATATATAACTTAACTATCGCCATCTCATTTATGTTGTCTTTAACTTTATGAATTCTTTTCATGGTTTTCGATTTGAGATAAAAGCTTTACTTTATCCTCATCGAGATGTATGAAAGGTGTAGGATCGATCTTGAAATTATACTATATATAATGCACATATACACACACAAAATTACCGTTTCAATAAGCTAGATTAATTATATATAAGAATTGTTTTGCATAAGGGAATTCAGATAATTAACTCAATCAAAAGACAGCATGCATGTATGAATCATGATTGAATTTAAATAAACGAAGAAACAGAAGGGAAATAATAATAATAATAATAATATACATAGATCTAGGCAGTGAATATACTAAGTTTCTTTAATTTGATATTAATTAAAATTAAAATATCCATATAAATGAATGTTTCTATGAAACTGATCATCACCATTTTGTTACGGCATTGTGCCATGCAAAATACTACTACTAGTTACTGAGAAGCTGGCAGGCAGGATTAGACATAACTTTTGACCACTGTATACGAAGGAAGCATATGGGTCCTCTCAGGTAGTCACATTAATTTGTCTCTTGCAAGATTCGTCGAAGCATGATGTGTATGATGAGAAAAACTAGCTAATCGTTATTACAACCTAATTTAGTTTCAAGTTCGTAATTTCCAAAAGAAAAATGGAAGAAGATAACAAAACTTAAAAGGGTCTAGATTAGTAGTGTAGTGAGCTTCATCTTGAAATTAGCATTACCCTTAGAGTTGGACGACCCGCACTGTTTTCTGGATTTTGCCATGACATGAGTTTTAATTTTAATTTCAAAGCACTTGGTTGTTGTTTTTGTTTATTTTGGTGTGGAGGGGGATAATATATTATATTATATAGGACCTTTGTTCTTTGATCAATATTCTTTATGTAGTATCTTTTTTCTTGCCATTAAAGACGAAGCACCACTAAGTAGGTAATAATGAGGCTCGCTCATTCTGGGGTCATCACTCATCAATGCCCAACCCCTTTAAGTTATAACAAAACAAAAAAGACTCAAAATCATTGGAACATTAGTATTTGAAATTAAAGTTTGAAAAGTGAGGAAGACAGACAATCAATATATAGGATGGATGGATCGATCGGATTTCTCTACTTAGAAGAAAAGGATCCCTTTATGGAATTAATAATTGAAAAATGAATTATGCTGCTACTCAATATAATGATTTGGTTTGCATGTTCACTAACAGATTTTCAACAAAGCAAGCATGAATTAAAGTAGTAGTAGTAGTAGTAAAACTTAGTAGAGGACAATGCAGTCTTATTTATGGTCTCTCTCTTGAAGGGGAAAAAAAAAAGATCGATTTCCACGGCTCCACCATACAGGGAAAGAAGGAAGGAAGGAAGGAACCCCGCAAGTTGCAAAGGTAGCTAGCCCGTTGCAGCAGATCCTTTAATTTGATTCCCATATGTATGTATGTATGTATGTATGTATGTATAGATCTCTGATCTCTATGATTCACCATATTCCCACTCATTCCTCACTCAAAAAGTTATAATGATACTATACAGATTTTTGGGGTGGTGGAAAGAAGGCCTAGCGTGCTACTTCATACAATAAATGTCGCCAGGTTCACACCCAATATATCTATCTATTATCTATCTATTATAATATATAAAAACAGGCTCTCGCATTGGTGTGATGACATCTCAGTTCCTTAACTGTCATATAATTCTATTTGAGCCACGTCACAAATATTTCTATGTGGCATGCTTCAGAATTCTTATTCTACCTATACAACACCTATCACAAATGTAAAAACAATAAAATTCAAGTATTTAAATACTACAAAAAACTTATAACTCCAATTGAAAACTTAATTGAAAAACCAGTTACTCTTTATGCTATTATTTTAATTTGATTTTTCATTCACAAATTATTAATTCCATTTTCAATATCATTATTATAATAAATAAATTACTAAAAGTTTGCGATGAGTGCCTTCTAACAAATTAACAAGCAAAATCAATCAATTAAATTATTTTTTTGTAAAAAATTGAAATCCAATATATTTTTTTTAAAAAAAGATGCAATTGATTTGAAACAAATAAAAATCAATATTAAAACTTTCAACAATTTACTTTTTGTTTTTGTATATGCATTTTACTTCATATCTTGGTGTGCAAAATTTGAGAAAATAACCACACTTCTTAAGTTGCTGTCACATATATTGAAAACTAAAAAAATCTCATTTTAGCACAACAATGATAGCGGTGATTCTGACTTAAGAGTGCATACAACACCATCAAATGAAGTTAAAACCATAAGAGTGCATACAACATCATCATAGAAAGATTTAGATATGAAATGCAATAAAGGAAAAAAGTTATCCAAACAAATACAAGAGATAACATCTGTTAATAAACAATTTTCATTCAAAGCTGAAAGAGAAAAACAACAACCCGAGAAAAGAAAGGAGCAACAATGGTAAAAGCATGAAAAAAGTACAAAAAAGCCTAAACAGTATATTTAACAAAAAATGATTCCCCTCATTTTAAATTTCACATATTTTTGTACCAAAAAAAAAAAGTTCACATATTTGAAATGTTTATATTCAGCAACCCTATGCATGTTTAAAATATGTTATCTCTTTATTTTTTCTTAAAAATGATATTTTCAATTCAAATATTACACTTCAATAGATGAATATTA
Source organism: Calophaca sinica (assembly GCA_037113605.1). Taxonomy (NCBI): domain Eukaryota; kingdom Viridiplantae; phylum Streptophyta; class Magnoliopsida; order Fabales; family Fabaceae; genus Calophaca; species Calophaca sinica. The sequence continues at coordinate 13,097,303 of CM073731.1, forward strand.
CCAAATAATTATATTTACAATGCATAATATATCACTTATAAATCTAACAAAAAACATTAGCGTTCGCGCAACACGCGGGTCAGAGTCTAGTATACTAGAATAATACTGCTATATACTTTTTTATATATATAATAGTAATACTACTATATATATGCTTTCTTTCTCTCTCTTGCTATCCTATTATATATGTTCTGGAAACAGATTCACTGCATAAATTACGCAGTAGGCAATGTTGTCCGTCGTATATTGAACAAACGGTTCATATTCTAACTTTGTATTTTGGATCAGATTTGTCAAAATTAAAATGTGGACCATTTGATTCCAACTAGACGGGTTAGATTGTACAACTAGGACAATTGTGTGATATTATTGCTGCAGGCAATCGGATTCAAATGCTCCCCCATTATAGTTTGCTCTCTGGTTCTTCTAAGAAACTAATTTAATTACCACGACATAAATGGAAAGAGTTTACAAAATACTAGTTTATAACGTGTTCATAGTTATTTTTAGTTAATTTGCTTTTGTAAGTTTTTCTAAATAGCTTATTATTGTCATAAGCCGTTTTCAGGTTTTATATAGAATCTATTTTCGTTCTCTCTTCGATAGTAGAACATGGTAAGACAAGTAGCTCTTAAATTTCCATTTTTCATCAAGATATTTTTTCTCAGTGAAATATATGCCACTCCTAAAATGTCTTTTTTTTAAGGTATTCATAGATTGTGATGTCATGCGACGCAATGATGGAGAACCTGACATTGCGAAAAAGGCCTCGGGCAAATTATACATACATAATTCTCATGACTTCGTAAATCATCAGTTCATAATTAGCTAGCCAACTCACTTAAATGAGTATGCATTTATAATACAAGTACATATATAAAAATAGAAATGAATTGTTTTGATCATATTAGTTTCTATGTTGATCCGTTCTAATCATAAGGTCGACAATCGTGGGTATGAGGCTGGTGGCAGTACTTCACCTGCCTAGGTAATATTTAAGATTATTATTACACTATTGTAGAAGGAAAAAATCACTTTACATTATCAATTTAAAACAAGTAAGTTTTAAATGACATTAACGCTTTTTTTTTATAAACCGAGTATTCTTCTACGCAACTGTGGAGACTATTGGATTCGATTTGGACCTAACTCAACTCCAAAAACTAGTTCATGGGGTGAGAGTTGCCCCCATAATTACTAATCAAATCAGTTTATTCTTCCATGTAAGACTTCTAACAGTAACCAATGTTGACACGATCCATTTGTGTGAATCTCAAATGATTGTGCATATCTACTTAATTATAAATCAAATCAAATTATTTAACTAGGATTAAAGCATGCAACATGTTGTTTGCGTTAGAAACCAGAAAGACGAAAAATGGAGAGCAAAAGATGTTGGGAATTTGACTCTTCAAATTCTCTTCCCCAGAAACTGCACTTATGAAAATTGGAAAAACAAAATAGAGAAATAATAACAACACAAGAATTTAACGTGGAAAACTCCCAAACCAGGAGAAAAACCACCAGCACCAGAGAAAAATCTACTATGTAGAAAAATATTACAACTACACAATTTTCTCTCTGCACCCCTGCACACCCACAAAGCTTCCCCACTAGCAAAACTTACTTCTCACACCTCTCCTTTTACAAGAAATATTCCTAATAAATTCTTTTCGATGTGGAGGTTCAAATTTCAAACTGCAACCACAGAGCATACTAAGAATTCTATTAAATTCTAAAACAAAGAGAGGAATTTATCTAGAGACAAAAGTTGCTAGAGAAGCTTTTGAATCATGTAAAAAAAACCAAGACCCAAGCCTCCTTTTTATAACAAAGAGGTTCACTCCTCTTTACTATTTTACCCGATGTGGGACTAAAAGTCCCAACACCAACAATCTCCACCTTGTGACTTTGTGGTCCCACAACGCTCCACCTTGATGAAGATTCTCATAGCTTTCGCTATCACTGCAACGCAGTCATGCTCCACCATAAAAGCATAATCACTCAGAACTAGCCATCCCAAGCATTTAAACTCGGCACATGTCGAAATATAACCTTGCTGAAAAAACTATGGTGCAACTCCCATATTTGACTCTCATGGAAGTTAATCAGCCATCGACATAAATTTCACCACACACCCTGCATCAATGTCAACCAATGCCCGTGTGCAAAATGTGGTCCCGCTAACATTTAATATCCTTTATCATGGCAACTTTGGGACCCATGCCATAAGGATATACATGTCCTTCTTTCAAAGGACATCAAGATCGGAGATAATGTTAGCCTCATTATCAGCATCTCCACTTGCTGACACAGAGCTTTTTGCCGAACCTGCTCTACCTTTACAATTCTTCTTGATATGGCCAGACTGCCCACATCCCCAACAGACATTCTTTATGGAGTTCTTCTTCTTCCAGTCATGAGCTACCAATGCAGAACTTTCATGTGGATTGTTACTCCCACCAAGTCTCCTCTCTTCAGAAAGAAGCTTACTAGTAACCTCTGAGAAAATTATTTTCTCCTTACCATGCCCATGAATTAATAGCGGCTTCATGTGCTCATAGGACCGTGGAAGAGACACGATCAGCCTTAAGGCCTGATCCTCATCATCAATTTTAACTCCAATAGATTCAAGCTCAGAAACAATGCCATTGAGAATACTTAAATGATCTGAAATAGTAGTACCTTCATCCATTTGCAACGTATGAAACTTCTCTTTCAGATACAACCGATTTGAGACGCCCTTTGTCTGATACAACTCCTCGAGTTTTTCCCAGAGTCCCTTTGCCGTGGATGCTCTCTTCACGTTTGCAAGAACATTTTTGGTCAGGCACGCATTTAATTGCACTTGTCGCTTCTCAAATCCAGATCCTCCCAATCATCATCGACTTTGTGCAGAAGTTTTACCAAAGATCACCGCTACTTTCAGGAGTAACCCTGTCCTTCAAAGCCTTGTGTAAACCAGACTGAATCAACACATCCTTGACTTGTATTTGCCACAAGCCAAAGTTGATCTTTCCGTCAAATTTCTCTACATCAAATCTGACTGCATTTGAAACTCTGCTTCCCGACATCCTCTTTAGCAGAACCTGTGCTCTGATACCACTTGTTGGGAATTTGACTCTTCAAATTCTCTTCCCCAGAAACTGCACTTATGAAAATTGGAAAAACAAAATAGAGAAATAATAACAACACAAGAATTTAACGTGGAAAACTCCCAAACCAGGAGAAAAACCACCAAAGACTGCAGAGAAAAATCTACTATGTAGAAAAATATTACAACTACACAATTTTCTCTCTGCACCCTCGCACACCCACAAAGCTTCCCCACTAGCAAAACTTACTTCTCACACCTCTCCTTTACAAGAAATATTCCTAATAAATTCTTTTTCTGATGTGGAGGTTCAAATTTCAAACTGCAACCACAGGCATACTAAGAATTCTATTAAATTCTAAAACAAAGAGAGGAATTTATCTAGAGACAAAAGTTGCTAGACAAGCTTTTGAATGGTGTACATAAAACCAAGGCCCAAGCCTCCTTTTATAACAAAGAGGTTCACTCCTCTTTACTATTTTACCCGATGTGGGACTAAAAGTCCCAACACCAACAAAAGAGGGGTAAATGGAAAAAGAGGAATGGGCTTTTGTTACTGAAATCTAAGAGACTAAAGTGGGTGACCGTGATAAAGCAAAGAAAGTGAAAGGGTAAGACGGAAAAGGGAAATTAGTCATGAAAGGATGTTCCTTTCTTTCTCATATTCTCTACTCGATCATCTTAATTTCTATATTGCATGCAAGACGATGACAACCTAACCCATCATTGCGGCCACTCTCTCTTTGTACACTAATCCCCAAAAAAATGTACGTCATCGATCTCTTTCTTTCTCTTTCGTTTGATCACTTTTATTTTTATCTGGCTTTTGTTTGATCACTTGGAAACACTCCTTTCATTAAAGAATGCATAAATAAATCAACAAAGCCGTTGTATTAAATTAGAAAAGCTGTCTAGAATAAGAATATATAGAAAGAATGACCTCTTGGTGTGATACACACCTAGATGGTTAAGGATTTTAGATTTCTTCCATTTTGTCTCTACCACTTTGAATATCAAATAAAAAGGGATCCTGTGGCACCTAATGTATAAATTGTTTTTGTCAAAATAAAAATGTATATATTGTTAAGTATTTTTCTAACGTGTGCAACCTTGCACACAGTAAGAATCATTAATTGTCTTTTTTTTCTTATTAATTACCTAGTTTTTTATTTTGTGAGTAGAGAGATATTACATAAATGTGAGTCTATAAAATAAATAGGAAAATTGATAATTAATAAGAAGAAAAAAAAGTAAACAATTAATTATCCTTATAGTGTATAACACTGCGCACATTAGAAAAACCGAATTGTTAAAGCCTTACTTTCAGATTGATAAAGTTTAATTAATCAGGTTGTCTTTTAATCAATGTTTTAAAGTAAGGTCGATCATTAAAAAAAGATATTGGTTTATGATTCAATAGTTTGATTGTGATTTAATCATTTAAACTAGTGATGATTAAATATAAATATTTTTAAAATTATATAACATATATTAATTAATAATGTAATATAAAATAAAAAAATTAAGACAAATTAAAAGGATGGCTAATGCCTACCAATCAGATTTTAGAGAATACAACTAAATCCCTATAAAAAAAGTTTACATAAATTTCATTCTCAGCAATCTGGAACCTTCGAAGTGCTATACAATCCACCCAAACTCCATTTCTTCCTTTGTTTTTTATTAAAAGAATTATAAGCATAATACCAAAAAAAAAAGGAATTCTAAGCATATAATCAATTTATCGTTGTTACTATTACCTATAAAAAAAATATCATTGTGCATAAATGGTATTTTCAGAAATATTTAATATACTTTATCAACCAAAAATAAGGAAATATTAAATATGCTAACAACTTGGGGATGTAGCTCAAATGGTAGAGCGCTCGCTTTGCATGCGAGAGGTACAGGGTTCGATCCCCTGCATCTCCATTTCTTTTGCCTCTTTTGTTGCACACACCCATTCCGTTTCTTAAATTTTTTCTTTTTCTCGATTTCTCCAGTCTTGTTCAAAACTATGAAATACTAAACCAACTAATTAAATTCCCAAATTTCTGGCAACAGTAATAAAACTATTGAGCAACCCCATATATACAATATTATATAGTATTTTGAAAACGAATAAACACCACCAGGCTGTTGATTTTATTCTCTTTTTACGGCAACCCTTTTGTAAACTTTTAGTCTGACAGTTAGACAAAGAAAATTGTAGCACAAAGATGGTGACACATACATATAATTAGTATATGTCCGTATATGCAAAATTGATGTACAAAAAAGCTTTCTTTGGGCTCAGTTGTTGATAACATGATTGATGGACAAATTTGCAGGCAGGGGTCGGGTACCTAGCACAGCAATAACGCATAATATATGTTTGTATGAGAAACAAAACAGAAGAAAACAAAGCCTATCTATGTAAGGTACAAAAATAGGTCAGAGGCTATTGAGAACAAACAAACTCTGCATGTGTGTTTTCTGCTGGGCTGAAAATAGACCTTTCAAAAACAACGCGAGGTTTGATTCTTCAGAAATTATGCATTTGTGTCTACACAATGCTGGTTTTCGAATAGACCTCTCATCCTTTGCTCTTCTTGCATATATATATATATATATGTATACATTGCACATTAGCCTTTGAATGTATAAATACATATAAATACATAATTTATGTTACTATTTTAAAAATATACATATTTATACACTCAAAACTATAATAACAAAGATTTTCGTTTCTTATGAAAAGGATCTCAATTTCAAAGTTAATGCCTCAAATATAACACTTCAAGAAGTTTTTAATATAATCACTAATTTTTGTTACTCTTTTTGTCCCAAAACATTGGTCGTTTAAGATTTGAAACAAACTAAGAAATAATTAATTTAAGCAAAATTTGACTAAAATATACTTATTAAAATGATGTGAATGGTAATCAAATTCAAAAATTGTGTTTTCATTGTTCTAGACAAAACCTATGATTGATAGAGAGGAGATAAAAATGAAGCGGTGCATAGAGAAGAATGTCAAAGGACACGATAAGAGAGGCTTTGTCTAGCATGGTGACGTGAAAAAGGGCACCACCATGGTGATGTTAGATATAGACCACTGATTTAAAAATAAAAGATAGCAATGGCTGAGATTTGTTATGGGCTACCCAACATAAAACAGTGGGTATGTTGTTACTAATTGATAAGTTGGGTCTATATTTTATCTAAATGATAGAAATGGTTGTATTACTCTAAATTTTTTTGTTAATGCTAAATTTTTAAATTTTTAGTACAAGTTAATTTAAACTTTTTTTCTAAACTAATTAACATGTCAGTTGAAGTAACCTAAATAATTTTTTTTAGAAAATTATACCAATAAAAATATGAAACATAAAAATTAAATTAAATTTTAATATTTTTATTTGCCGTTTTTAAGGGACGTGTGAATATAAAAAGCATTGGCAGTGTGTAATCAAAGGCAGAAAACAATACTGGAGACAGTGTTAAGTGTTAACAGTTGAATAGTAGTATGAAATAATATCCACACAAAATATATACACGAACAAATTATAAGAGAATTGAGAGAATAATAATTGTATATCATTATTGAATTGAAGAGATACATTTATAGAGGTGCAGCTCGTAAACCTAATTTTTTCCTGAGCCGCTTCTCTCTTTCAACCTTCCATCTACTCCTTTCTTTCTTCTTCCTCATCTACCGGAGGGGATGGTTTTTGGCCATTTTTTGGCCTGAAATCACCCCTCTATATCGTTTTTCCCTCATTTTATCTAAATAAGTTGTTTTTCCACATAGATCTGATTTTTCTTTCGTGTTTTTTTGTGATTTCGTCGTCTGAGTGCAGCGTTGTTTTATTCGTCGTCTTGGTGTGGCGTTGTTTGATTTTCCGTCTTGTTGCAGTGTTTGTTTGGTTCAGATTGGCAGATCAGCTTCGATCCATTATAGATTCAATTAAGACTTGGGCGTCAACGTTACAGATCCGGAGGCAAGGGTATTCCGGTCACTTTGATTTTGTCACATTTGTAGGCATTTTGCCGTTTTATGCTATTAACCTGGGTGTTGTGAGTTTGTTCACAGATTCATCGTTTTCGGTTTTTAGCGATGTTGAATTTGTGTTGTTTTCAATGTATTTTACCAATTTGAATGAATGGATATCTTTTTTTTAGTAAAAAAAAAAAGAGGTGCAGCTCGTGGCTCTGAGTGTAACGGCTAGCTGCAAATAAGGATGCAGTTATAGTAACAACACAACTAAAGAGATAAAGCTAAGTTACAGATATAATCTCCTGGTTGGCATACAACAGAATAGGGATAAGATTAAGCTACTTATAGTACAATGAGTTTGAAATCATTTTTCCAAAGGTTCCTCTTCCAATTCCATGGCGGAGTTTAGCATTTTAAATTTTTTTGGAATTGATGTCCATGCCCCCAAAGCCCCTTCTATCATTCAGGTCACCTAGAGTACACCCCTTTGTGGCTGGATTAAGTGTAACTCGGATGGTGCTTCTCAGGGAAATCCTGGTCCTGCAGCCTGTGGTGCTATTTACAGAGATTCTAGTGGCGCTATTTTGGGTTGTTTTGCAGATTTCTTGGGTACTAGTCCCTCCTTCCATGCGGAGTTAGTTGCTGTCATGATGGCCATTGAGCTCGCTCATCAAAAAGGTTGGCACAAGCTTTGGCTAGAATTTGACTCTTTGCTTGTGGTCCAATCTTTTAAGAATCATGCATTAGTGCCTTGGAAATACAAAACCCGCTGGAAGAACTGCCTCTCTCTCACTTAGCAGATGCAATTTTTTGTGTCTCACATTTAAGAGAAGGAAACCCCTGTGGAGATAAGTTAGCTAACTATGGTATTTCTAATCATTGTTTTACTTGGTGGGTTTTACCCTCGAAGTTTCTTTTGGAAGATTTTTTCCGTAACATGTTTAGTCTACCTTACTTTAGATTTAGCTGATGTTTTCTATCATGGGTTTTGGTCTAGTCCCTCATGCTTGCTTTTTCTTCTATTTTTCCCTATTCTTTTAGCTTTGAGGTGTTGCAGATGATTGTTAGGGGTTGTGGTGCCAACCTAGTTGAGATTGTCTCTCCTATTGTGATGCTCCTGCACTTTATTTTGCTTAAGAGAATATGGGGTTTGTTTATGGCTATTTCTGCATGTAGTCACTATTTATTGCTCTTCTTCATGGGTTTTGGTCTAGCCCCCCCATGCTCTCTTTGTATTCTCTTTTTCATTTTTTCTAATAAATATATGTGGGAGCACTCTTTTTCCTTCTTGATATTTTTTTTCTAAGGAGGGTTTTGCATCAGAAGGTTTTAACGAGGCTCCTTTCCTGTCTTTGCCTTGAAAAAAAAGTTTGAAATCATTTGAAATGTTGTTACACGTATCTGTTATCTAATACAAATAACATTGAATATAATTACATGATCACGTAGTAGTTCTCTCTTTCAACCTTTCCTCTACTCCTCTCTTCCTTCTTCTTCATCCACCGGAGGAGGGTGGTTTTTGGCCATTTTGGCCTGAAATCACCTCTCTACATCGTATTTTCTCTCTTTCTATTTAATAAGTGGTTTTTTCACATAGATCTAGTTTTTCTTTCGTGTTTTTTCGTGATTTCGTCGTCTGAATGTGGCTTTGTTTTGTTTGTCGTCTTGATGCAGCGCTGTTTGGTTTTCCGTCTTGTTGCGGTGTTTGTTTGATTCAGATTAACATATCAGCTTTGATCCATTACATATTCAATCAAGATTTGGGCGTCAACGTTACAGATTCGAAGGCATGAGTATTCCGTTCACTTTGATTTTGTCACATTTGTATGCATTTTGCCGTTTTATATATGCTATTAACCTGAGTGCTGTGAATTTGTTCGCAGATTCATCCTTTTTATTTTTAGCGATGTTGAATTTGTGTTGTTTTAGATGTATTTTACCAATTTAAATGAACAAATATATTTTTTAGTAAAAAAAAATGATCACGTAGTAGTTTGAAAATAGTGTGAAAAGCATGAGACATTGAAAGAGATGAACAATGGCATAGACCACCGGAATGCGCAATCACTAAACGTTGGCAAAAAGACGATCTTTGAGTTTTAAGAGCATTGTTGCACATTTAGTAAAACTGTGAAAATATATTTTTGATTAACTACATTACATTTTAATAATTTTTTGGTATATTATATTTATACAGAAATTATGTTTAATAATAAATATTATTGGATATGCCAAGTTTCACAAAATATTTTAAAACATTACTTTAAATGTAATAATGATGAATACATATGAACAAAAAATTTTACATGTTACGTTTCTATAATTATGCGTGTCACAAAATTTTCTTTCGCATTTGTCCATATAAAAACTGTTATTGCATTTTAGTGCCCAAAAAATTGTTACTGCATTTAAAAGTCGCAATAAAATATCTATTGTTCATTTGGTCATTTAAATTTTTGTATTTTGTTAATTCTTTTATTCATTTTCTCATCTATAACTTTTATCGTGTTTTTCAAAACTGATGTATATATTGCTATATATTTCTCATTTCTTTTTATAATTTATAATGTTTTTTGTTTAAATGTTTGTACTACAACACAGTACTTTACTCCGCATAGTCTTTTAACTTTTTTATACTATTATATTATACTTATTAAAATTTTGTCACGGGAGAGCTTTTATTATTTGACTAATGTAAAATCAACTGCGACAAAGATTTTTCACCAACGAGCTCAGATGCGTTTTCTTCGCCTACTATTGTCCTCGTATTTCTTTCCGAACGCGAAAAGATCTAGGGGTGTCAAGCAAACATTAAGATAAATTGTGGGCACCGTTAAGTAGGAGTGTACATGGGCCGATTTGAATAGATTTTGGCCAAATCCAATACCCGATCCGATCAATTTGATTGGTTTGGATTTCTAAAAAAATCATGATTCTACAAATGGCGAACCTAAACCAGGTGTTGAGCGAATTTGGATTGGATTGGGCTCACGGGTTCTGAAGCAAACAAAGTTAAATTCTAAACAAAAAAAAAATTAAAATCTGATCGCATATAAAATAAAATCCAAGAAGGTCTACACTTAGTTCTAAGCAACACTTTACAACACTATTAAATTAAAATCAAGCAGCATTTTTAAAAGAAGCAACACAACAGCAGCATCAAAACTTGCATTTAGTGTCAAACAGCAACAGCAGAGGCATTAGCAAAACAACAGGCAGAAAACATCAGACAATTTAAGAGTTAATGATTTCCTAAGCTAGTGATATTACCTTCACACTAATGTCCACTTTGTTCTTCCCAACTGACTTCCCTTCTCCAACAGCAACCACCTCACCCCCCCCTTGAGGCTTGCTTTGAGCAGTTGATGGTAGTAAAATCCCACCCTTGGGTTTCCCTTCTACTTCCTAAATTTTCACCAGTACTCTATCACCTGGTGGCTTAACAGAGGTATGCTGCATGGTGAAATTACCAATCAGGCATATGGAGCATTGAATTGTAAAATATATAGGTAAAAACTCAAAATACTAGAAACAATCCCTCAGGCCAGGGCTTATATATCAACAACCATGTTAATTCAAATACAAAGGCCACCCACAAAAGAAGCATTTGATATGTAAAATGCTTAACAGAGGTATGCTGCAAGATGAAATTACCAATCAGGCACATGTAGCATTGAATTGTAAAATATATAGGTAAAAACTCAAAATACTAGGAACAATCGCTCAGGCCAGGGCTTATATATCAACAACCATGTTAATTCAATTACAAAGGCCACCCACAAAATAAGCATTTGATAGAAACAGAGAGCATAAAAAAAACGTGAAGCCATAGCCATAACAAGCATATAGAAACTAGGGTTTACTGAAATTTGGGGGGAAAAAGATGAAGCACGAACCCTAAACCATGGAACAAGCAGAAAAAAACAGAATATAACAATTGGAAAAAAACAATTGAAGAAGCAGGAGCAGGAACTGGAAGCATGAAATGAGAGACGATGAAACATTACCATGTGAAAGGGAAGAAATTGAGTGCGACGACTTGTTTGTTTGAGCGAGAACGCGAAGGCTGAAGTAGTGGACGCGGCAGCGGAGGAGGGATTGCAAGATGGCAGAGGAGAGATTGTGCGTCGTGGAACCCTAATGGGAGAGAGACGAGAGACGAGAGGGTCTAAGAAGAAGTCAGAAATGGGACTCGAGAGAGTAGTGGCGACTGAGTTTGGGGAAGGAAAAAAAAAAGAAAAGAAAACCCCCACCGGGTCGGGTGATCGGGTGATCGGATTTGGAATTGAAAATCCATAATCCGAACTAAAAAACATTGGGCCTGATTGGTTCGGATCGGGTTGGACCCGAACTTAATTGGTTTGGGCAAAAAATGGGTTGGATCTGGGTTGGGCCACCGGGTCGACGGGTCGGCCCGGACCCATGTACACCCCTACCATTAAGATTTTACAAAAGTTTTGGGGAGAATATTATAAGATGAAAAACAGACTGAAACCGGCAAATCTAGGTAATTTTTTGTGTCACCATAGTGGCGACATTTAACAACGACACCACCTTAGATGACGCTCGATAAGAGATCAACATAATTTCAAAGTTGCCCATGAGATTTTGGGTACCCTATGCGAATTAAGAAATTGGTATCATATTAATCATTTGAGTATCATCCTCTTTACATTTTTTCTGCAAAATCATTAATAGTTTGTTGAATTCATAATCAAAGTTCTTCAAAAATTCATTTCCAATAGAAATTAAAGCAAACCTGTTTAATTTATCTTGTGTCATAATAGATCACAAATATGATTTTAACAGTTTTAATTTAGAAAAACTTCTTTCAGCAGATGTAACAGTAATAGGGATAATTAATATTAATATTATATAAGATATATATGCATGCATTCAGAAAACAATTAAATGTCTTCAAAGAACTCATTATCAGAAAACTTGATTTTGATTCAATTGTTAAAACCTCTTTAATGTTTAATTCTTCAAATATAATTTCACCGTCTAGATCTCGAGAATTAGCATGATTTAGATAAGTTTAAATATGTTTGCAACATATTTTCGTGTTTTTATCAAAGAATGACCCAAGTCTTTTAATACTAATCAAAAATCCAAAAAACTCCTCATATGTGTTATATTGCTCAAATTTTCTATACATTAAGTGAGCCAATTGCTTGATCAATAATATATAAAAATAGTGGATCCTAAAAGACTACTCAGCAAACTCAATGTTCGTTTATGTGCATTCAGAGGGATTTCCGTTAGAGGAACCAAAAGTAAAAGAACTAGTAACCAAAAATCGAAAGAACCTAACCAAAAGAATTGAACGAATATCGATGAATCGATCGTTTCTTTAGAGGATTCATCAGTTGATGGATATGTAGACGCAGAATTGCAATAGGTGAACAGCGAACGGGAAAAGAATGGTTAGAATTAGGGTAGAGGGCTTACAAAAAAATAGAAATCAGAAGTGGGGCTTACAAAAAGGAATCGAGCCTTATAAAACTTGGGGCCTTGCAAGGGCTTATCATGTTTTGTGGCTAGTTTTACGATGAACAAGTGGGATGGGTAGTACCACGGTGCACAAGTTGTTTTTACCCTTGAATTAAGATATTCCTCACATTCTTATGATACACCCTCTGCACTGTATCATCATCCTTCTCTCTTGCTCTCTTTCTCCCTTGCATTCGTGATTTGACACTTCACCGTTGAACCTCCCCCTCCACCGCCGCCCCTCTTTCTTCTCCCCTCTCTCCATGCCTTCTTCCCCATTTTCAACCAATACAGCAGCATCTCAAAATGAGAAAGAACTAAATCAAGTTAGGGTTTTTGAATATCAATCAGAGTACCCCTTCCAAAAAATGAATCATCGTCGCAAGCTCTGCAGGATGAAAGAGTGGGACAGTGAATACTGCAATGATTACATCCCTAGTCACCCGCGAACGACCTCTATTCTTAGTCCCATGTCTTACCACGACGAGCACCACCCACCGTAACCAGATCTGAAACGTCACCTCGCCTTTGCCCTAATTCCTTGTTCGCCTCATTCCTCCACTCCCTAATTCCAGTACCGACAAACACAAAAGGGTCAGAAATGAGATGAGAGAGGGAAATTGAACCAGGGACCAATGGAAGGGTCGTGTACAGTTGCTGATGTGAAGCAGGGGCGGCGATTGGATTGCTGCTCGCGATTCCGACGAGGCTCGTAGTGGTTCGTGCAGAGGTGGGTCACGGCGGCCTGAGAAGGGAGGAGAGGCATGCACAACTGAGCAGAGGATCGAGAACGGCTACGACGAAGTGAGTGCTCGTCGACTGGATACGATGCTCGCTACGGCCGGAATTTCTTGAGGGAGCTGATGTGAGAGGGTGAGAGGGTGAGGGGCTGCTGATGTGAGGGAAAAAAATCAAAGAGGGAGAGTGGGAGGAAAGATACGGTGTGGTGGGTGTAGGATAGATTTGATGAGCTTCTTTCATCCAATGGTTAAAAAAACTTGGGCATGGTGGTGCTACCCACCACACTTGTTCACCATAGAATGAGCCCATGTTTTGGGCCAAGAATTTTAAAAAGTTGGGCCCTCAAGTTTCAAAAAATAATTTTTTTGATTATATATATAAATTTGTTAATTATACAAATTTTTTATTTTAATATATATAAAGGGTCATGTGCAGTTGCACACCCTAAATATGCTCAGGGCCACCACTATGCGCGCATATGAAGGGGAAGATATATGCTAAGACAAATTGTGCTAAAATAGGTATGTATTTTGAATACAAATTATTGTAGGTAATGTCATAGTCATTGACCCGAAGGGAATTGGCGTGGTAGGGCTAACTAGAAGTTGGACATAAAAAAATTTCCATAATTGTGCTGGAAAATCAATAGCCTTTGAGAATATTGCGGTTCGACACATGTAAAATTTAGGATGAGAGTGACCATAGAAGCGACATTTGTAGAATAGGTTCTCAAATGTATATTTTACGACACATGTAAAATTTAGGATGAGAGTGACTGTAGAAGCAACATCTGTAGAATATGTTCTCAAATGTAAATTTTACATATTATTAGGTTTTATTTATCATATATGACACCCTTAATATAAAAGTAGGGATCGGTTTATCAATCGAAAAAAAGTAGGGATTGGTTTAAGAACAAAATAAGTAGGGATGGCAATTGAACCCAGACCTGTTGGATATACTCGCAAAAAAACCCGCAATGGGTAGGATAAATATCCGCTTTATGGGTATGAGTTCGGGCCTAGGTAATTACCCGCAAATTTTAGTGGATATGGGTGTGGGTACAGGCACTCTATTACCCACCCCGCCCCGCACCCGCATAGTCTATATATATATAGGAGGGATCAAATTACACCGGTGTAATAGTTGGACAATGTTACACCCTTCAATAACATCTTACCGGATAAATATTTTTCAAAATCAATCGTTGAATTGAAAGTTGTTATCATATACATCATATCTATAAATTTTTACAAAATTATTTAATCATTTGCTATGTCATCAAGATTAGTCAATATTAACGTCAACAATATAATTGCATATAACGTTAATCTTGACGCATCTTAATGACATGACAAATGATTATATAGAAACTTTCAATCTAACGGTTGATTTTGAAAAAACTTTATCCAATATGATGTTATTTAAGAGTGTAACATTGCCCAAGTATTACACCGGTGTGTGTGTATATATATATATCATTTTTTTAGATTACGAATAATCTAAAATTTCTGAAGCCAGACAAGTCATTAATTTATTGTTTTCGACTTCGGTTTAACCTACTCGATACATGACTTATTTTATAAATTTGCTGTTTATATAATTTTTTTAGATTATGTAATGTTTTAGAAGTAGATTTAAAAGTCCTTTGAGTTGTTTTTAATTATTATAATGTTCCTTTTGTTATTTATTGTTTTTTCTAATTAAAGTGCAGGTAACAGGTGCGAGTACGAGTACTTAGATAATAGAAGATATGAGTAAGGGTACTGAATCGAAGTTGGTGCCTATGTGGGTATGGGTATGGGTCTGGGTACAAGTAATTTTTTCAAACGCGGGTATGGGGATAGGTACTATAGTACCCTGCCCAAAAGGCGCTCATTGTCATCTCTAAAAAAAAAAGTCGGGTTCGGTTAGGGTTCTGGTGGTTAATTAGCTATAGCACTACTAGTGTTGGTTATGTTAGCAACTTACATATAGTGGAAATGGAGCATTAAATTATTTCATGAAAATAAAGTATACTTACTTCCAAATGATGCAATTTATCGTGTTCGCGCGTGTTACAGAAATTTCATACTACATCAAGAAGCCCTCTAAAAATTCTCAGCACAAATTCGATGGTTGCCAAAAAGATTTATGACTCCAACGCACAAGGACAATCAATATATACGAAATCATCATTTCCAAAGCCAATTGAATACACGACGAATGCTAGCATTATTTCCAACTTTCTTTCATCTCAATCCAAAAATTTGAAAGGATATCGGAAAAGAATGCAATGCTCGAGAGAATGAAATCCCTGAAAGATTCCATGTGTTATTCATTTCAGTTCAATATACTCCTCGATACAGCAATAGAGAATAAGCGTGTATATATATATATATATATATATATATATATATATATATATATATATATATGTAAACAATTGTATATAATATTATTATTGTCTGGAATTATTTCATGTCACCCTGAAACCTGTCACATACATACATAGTACATTCTGAGACAGTTGTGGGGGTGACCGACAACGATTGAGAGTTGATGTAGTTTTCAATCTGTCTTTCCCTTTTGTCCATTCCAATTCAATCATACAGCTGCTGCATATATATATATATGCATTTATTTATTTTGACCATGAAAAGATAATTAGTTCTTTTTTTTCTTTTTTCCCTTCAAGTTCGGAATACAAATGTGTTAATTTCTATCAAGTTAAAATAACATCAAGTGATTAGAAGAATTTTAAGCTATCAAGCAGCATCAAGGACAACGTGAAGTGTGGTTAAGCTAGAAATCAAAATGAAAAAGGGGAATTTAAGTCGTTATGGATCTGATCAGCTTGCAGCATTTTGATGTGTACGCAACATAGTAACTTTGAGGCAAAAGCTTTTAACAGACTCAAAATTAATTTAGATTAAGAATAAAAAGTTGCTACTGTACACACCAGTACAGCACCACTCACTATTGTAGTCAAAAAGCTTCACTCACCTTTAAACACCTTTTTTTGGACCCAGCGCTTTATTAAGTAACAAGAAATTGATTATCACTGTATTTAGATCATACTGGACTGAGTATCAAATCGAAAAAAGCTTCTCTCGTATCTTTACTTTGATGTCTTCAATGCTCAAACAACCAGCTTAACTCTGTTCCAAACCAGCATATATATATAGTCAAATTTTACAAAATAATAATAATAATCAAGAAGAATAGTAACAACAAAAATAATAACAAGATATAGTAATAATAGAGGAGAGGAGTTGAGAATATATTAGAGAGCAAAGTAAAGAAAGGAATAAAGTCTGACTTGAGGAAGCATGGGAAAATGACAAAGGGAATGAAGCCAATGCCAATAGCCCTAATGTCTGTTGCAATGCAACAAACAAACAAGTTCTTTGAAGTTTGAATAAATTAAACGCATGGTCGCATGCCCTATCAAGCTGACACAAGCCCTCTTCATGGCTCTCCTTTTCAAGTTTTCTCTCCTAGCAAGGATTCTCTTTGCCAGTGCAAAAAAACATCACTTCTCTCAAGAGATAGTATACTGGATTCTACTTCACACTTTTTTGCTTCTTTCGTCATCTTTAGAATGCACATTCTTGAGTGAAGAGTTAAATATGTTTAATATCATTCTGTCTACCTTTAAATTTGCATGGAAATTATAAGCTAGAGGATGAATGACCCTTTTCTGCCATTATAGTTCTTTGTTAAGCTTTTTACCTTTAATAAAAAGACTCCACTTCCACTATTAGTGTCATTATTGCAGCTGAGTTGGTGGGGATGCATGGCTTGCCTTTATATCAATTTGTTTTATGCTTTTTTGGTAGGAATGTCTCTTTGCTTGAGCTTCTGAATCTCCCCTTTCATTTTTTATTTTTTTATTTTATCCCTTGTGACAACACTTTATTACACTTTGGCAGTGAGAATAGTGGAATATTCTAAGATTAATTTTGAAGTTTGTTAACTCTATAATTTTTACAAGCAGGTCTATCCCAGTGCCTTATACATGTGACCGATTCCAAAAGGAGGTTTCAGCAACAATGGTTTAAGTCCAGTTTGGAATAACTTTAAATTTATAAAAGCTTTTCTATTAAAATAAGTCTGTGATTCTTTCTTGACTTTAAAGAAAGTCCCTATAAATGCTCATGAAGAAGTTAAATACTTAAATGGGAGAGTTTAAGAAAAAATTGAGTACATAAGTTAATTTCAATTAATACGAAAAATCTTTTTTTTTTTAAAAACTCATAATTATTACAAAATTCTTTTAATATTTCCTTTTTCATATATACTTGCTAGTTTGTAGTGTGAATATGAAGTGTTTGTGCATAGCATTTCTCACACTTTGGGTGAGGCCACGGTAATTATGGGTGCTGTGATTCTTGTTGAGGTGTACCCAAATGAATGGCCAAGGGGGTCCAGTTTACCATCGTTTTGGTTTTCATATAATAGCAAGATTCAAACTTGACAGGACCAACCAACTCAACCACATGAATCATTTACATTTGATATTAAGAGGAAACACCCCTTTCCCAAATTTGAAACTCTCCCGTAGTAAGTAGGCCATCTCATTAACTATAACACAGTTAACACTAAATCTAGTAAAGCTATTCTATATGTTTTTGCATTTTCGTTCCTATCCCTCTTCAGACAAGATATTCAAGCCTTAGAGGTTCTGGTAATAATTGAAAAACCCCAAGTTACCATTCATTTCTATATCTCATTTCATTTACATCAGCTACGCTTTTAAGCTCACTCAACCTAGCTGGGTGAGTTATCAGACTTGCAGCACTAGTGACGGTATATAATTCATATCTACAGCAAATCAACCAAGATGCCACTCATACACTGTCACAAGAACAAGCATCAGGGACCATATTTGAAGGCAACATTGCCAAAAAGAGTCAAGCGAAGTGGCACGAATTATCATTTTCGTAGGCAGTGCTAGATCTTAAGTTAAACAAAGTTTAGTACTCAAATTCGCCCAATCTTGAATTGGAAGAGCCACAAAATCCAAAAGTTTCAGAACTGATATCTCATGTTTGCACCATGCTCATGTCAGTAGTCACTAGTCAGTCAATTAATATACAAGAATTTACAACAGCGCAAAAATAGATAAAAAATTAAGAGCGGTTTCAATTTCTACATAGGCATTTACACCCACATTTATACTACTACTACAGCAAGAAACAAAGCTTCTAAGTATTCTTTACCACATTCCCCGCATAACTTCTGATTGGAGGTGACAGACAACCCAACTGTATGTTGATAGAGCAAGACAAGCGGCCCCTCTGTGGCCATCAATCAAAATGGTGAATCACTCTCAGTCTCACGCAAGACAGTAGCAATGGCTGTCACACACACCAAGTTGAAGTCATCGACAAAACTTGAGAGTAGGGAAGTCATTTATACCTTCAGGGTTTGCTTATTATAATCATAAAGCAACAACCCTTAACTACTTGTAATCTATTCGTCCTTCTTTTCTACCATGCAAATGACGTGGGAGTTTATCTTCTTGGTCCGCACTCAGTCCTTCTTGATGAGCATTTCTAGTCACAATTCTTAAAGGGTGGGCCTCGGTGTTGAACACCCATTCATCAAGAGGGATAACTGATGGAGGTGAAAACAAGAGATAGAGGTACTTGAGTGTTTCTGCAAGGAAGAAGCTTTGCATCATATTATCTTTGTCACCCGTATTCACCTGGGTATTCGGCCATGGCATATTTATGTTCCGTAGTGCACAAGTTAGAAAAACAAGCTTAAAAACCATATTCTGTACAATGCATAAGAAAATCTTTCTCATAAAGAAAGAAAGAGAAATATAGAAAAAAGGAATCTATGAACCCAATCAGTTCTTGATATAACATACATTACTTATCATCTCATACAACCAATTTCTGCAGGATTTTCCTCTAATGGAGATTATTAGGACATTTTGGCCATGCAATTATATTATATGTGCCAAACAAGTTCACAACAAAACGTGGATACTTGATAAAAGCATGCAGCTTTTCCAAGGCTAGGAAAGCAAATCATTTTGGAGAAACAGTGAAGGGTTTTAAGAATTTCTTACATCTTTGAGTCCAACGTATCCTGTTTCGATGCGAGTGTTCTTTTCAAATGCTTGGAAAATATTCCAACCCCATTCTTGGTATGTTTTGTTTCTAGTGAAACGCCAGAGGTAGAACAGTGACTCAATTGTTTCAGGTCTTTGGATATTCCATGACGTACCAACATTCATATCCTACAATTTTCTTTACCTTAGCACATAGCATCTTAGGAGATTTGGAGAACAATGTGAGAATGAAAGATCCAAACCTCTCCCTTGCGGAAATAATAGTTCTCCCCCGCTAATTTAGTTGGTGTTGACTGGTAGAAATTATAACAAGTCCATGCAAGCTGCACAACAGGATGCAATAGAGTTCAGTAGAAATTTGAAAGAAAAATGGCAATTGAATCCAATAAATTCCTGACACAAATTAGTACTTGTCATTAAACTCCTTTTCTTCCTTGGAAAAAAATTAGTTACTAAATATTCAATTAAATCTAAAAATTTGGATGCTGTATGGTTTGGTCAAATAGAGAAATCACGACCTGGCTTAAATTCAATTAAATCTAAAACTTAGGGGATTAAATTCAAGCAAAAAATTATTGAGAGAAACTGCATGTTGGTTATAATAAAGGGAAAATGCAATTAAGCCTAAAACAAAACGTGTAGTAAAAGCACTTTGGCATTAAATATCTCAAGAACTAAATGTCACAAAAAAAGGGCACTCTTGGCATTAAATATGTCAAGAACTCGAGGCAAGTTTCAGCGTGTTTACTAGATATTTCATCAGTCAACAATAAATGACATAAGATATTAAGAGAATTGATCCTTTGGTATTATATTTCTTGATCAAAAAATTCAACGTTACTTGGAAAAAAATCAGGACTTACAGCACCTTTCAGAAGCCATTCTCTCTTCCAAAGGCTTATTACTTTATGGCTTAATTACACGTTTGGTCCCTCTAGTTTGGGCTGTGTGTGATTTTCGTTTCTCACGTTTTTTTTCGAAAGATTTTCAATGGACAAAACTTAGGTAAGGTTCTTTATGTGTTGTTGGTGTGGTTCCTCTCACAAAATAGATAAAATTTTTATCTCTCTATCCACACCTAATATCTCTAACCTCTCATAACTGCTATTGTTTTATCTATTTTGTGAGAGGAACCACACCAACAGCACCTAAGGAACCTTACCTAAGTTTTGCCTTTTTTCATTTTAGTCTATCTATTTTATAAAACTAAGAAATATAGTCCAGCCGTCAATTCTCTTTCATTTAAACCCCTTAAAGTCTCATTTTTAATTAAAAAATTTGAGGCTCGATGATGGATTTCAGATATAAATATTTTTAAAAGTTTAAAAGTCAAAAACTGAAGACTTTTCTAGGATATGTGATTAGGGTTTCCAAAGAACAAAATTTGGGATTTTTTTGATTTTGAGTTTAGTTTGACATTTTAATTGATGTTTTAAGCAAAATAATGTTTAAACCAATTTAATTTGTGAATTTTTTTTATAGATTATGAGAATTCGAGAGTTTTAAATAAATGGAAAGGAATGGAGGGACTAAATTGTAACAATTGAAAACTTGAGAGACTAAATCCGTTTAAAAAAAACTAGAGGGGGGCAAAATCGCACGTAGCATAAAGTAAAGGTACAAAAAAATGTAATTAAGCCTTACTTTTTTCATGTATTATGCATATTTCTTCCTTTCCTTTCTCTCTTTACAAGAAGATTATCACAGCCTGAACAGTTTGAGTTGCCCAATGTTTTTTCAGACAAATTGAGTGATGACGGAACACAAATAAATACTTCTAAAGTATTACCTCCTCTGCAAGAGACATAAACTTGTTTCCTTCTCCAGGGCCATAGCCAGAAGATCCCAAAGCCAGCATTCCAGGAACAAAACATGCTAATTCATCCATCTGAAAGAAAGACAAGAAGATCAAAGATTCTTTTCATAACATACTCATCTAAGATTAAATAATTTTTTTTCTTCAAATAGCACCTTGTCAAAAAGTCCATTTCCAAGCTTCTCAGTTATGTACACAAAAGATGATGGTGTTGATTTCCTAATCAAGCTTTGAAGACCTTTCATTGATGCCTCCCACATTTCCCTGAATACACATTTTCTCGCACATTTAAATATATAGGGACCAAACAGAATATACATGCAACTAGAGCATAGAAGAAAGTGAAGAAATGTTTATCAAGTGTTTTGGAGAATACACACAGTGGAGAGCTCAGAGAATAGCAAAATTAAATTCTGCTAATTATAAAAATAGTTGCAATTCGCAATTTTAGGTGCAGGATCTATGGCAGTCGGCAGACCATACTATACCATGGCTTCTTTCATAAATTTATGGCAACAAAATATGTACATGGTACATTAGTGAGAGGCAGAGTCAAGTGCATGACTTGTGACACAGGGTAGCTGGATCAATAACTTCTTACCATACAGAGACAACAAAATATGTTTGGTTTTTCAAAGGACAATTGACATTCCAAGTTCATTACCTGTAAAATTTTACTATTTCAGTCTTGTTCCCTTGTATCCAGGCCTTGAGCAGATATTCATAGAAGCTGCAACACATATTAAATGAAGTGACTAGAAATCGTCAAGAAGTCTACAACCTAGTGAAGGTTAAGCACGCAGTTGACATTTACAACATTTTGTCTCATTGTTACTACCGATCAACAGAAGTCAACAATTAGTTGAGCCGAGCAATCAATTCTGGTATTATTCACAATTCTTCTTCCTTTAAAATATGTGAAGTCTATGCATGCATGAAAACATCTCTGTTCATAGGTGAACCATCACCACTGTGCACATCAACATTTTAAAAAACACTGCACCTTTTCAACCTTTAAAGCTTAAACATCAATGACGTTTATTACATATTCCCAGCAACCATAACACATGAATGTGAGCAACTGAATTAGATCACTGGAGTCCTATATCAAATTAAAATTATCATCACACTGTTGCATTCCTCATAAAAGGCTGACAACCCATCTCTATGTTCCAAATTCTGTAAGGCTCGTCAAAGAGTTCAACAAAATTTAGCTTAAAGTTGCAATTGAATTTTCTTTAAAGATATGGTGAACCAACTTAACCAAAATGGCCAACAACTGTAAGATCATGAAACAATTATGCTATAAGATATTATCAGTGTCATTACCTATCACCCATAGCACCAAATGTAATTGCTCCACTTGATTTAGTACCAGTAAGTGGGTTAAGATATATGGGAAGCAACCCATCCTCAGGAAAAGTTCTATGAAGCTCTTTGATGACCTTCTCGGCCTGAAATATCAGAAGGCAGATACCTCAAAAGTCAAAATTGACATAAAGAATAAACTTCCACTCTCTTGCGCAACTAACAACATTCTCAAAATCATTACACCTGGGGTGTGAAAAGCAAGAATACATAGTTCACCTCAAAAGAAGAGACTTACAAAGTTGACAATTAATGATCGCCAAATGTATATAAATATACTCAGGAAACACACATCAAAAGCAGCAAGAGAATACCTTTTGCTGGTACTTGGGATCTTTTGTCCTTTGGGAGAGTGCGATAAATTCAAGCTGCTCTGAACCAGAATCTGCAAGAATACTGTTTCCCTAGTAACAGATAACAATTTATTAAGAACATAAGATGAGCAACAACCAAGAAAAGTTTCTTAGTTTCCTTATTCACTATTCGAGCCAGTGTTGTTATTAAATAGTGTTGGAAGTTATAGAACAATCTAGAATATTCTGTAATATGCTGTAATTATGTATTTAATACCTCCTATTTAGGATAGTGAGTGATTTGGTAAATCACACAGATTAGGTAGAAATTAATATTTATGTCAGCCTTTATTAGGGAGATTTATTTCCATTGTTGTTGCTGAAACATGTCTATAAAGGCAGCTTGTACAGAATATTTCAATTAAGGAGAAATAATTCCTCCCATTCTTTCTTCTTCTTTATGGTATCAGAAGCAGGAGAGACCTAGGCCCTTTCTTGTTTCCGTCGCGACCTAGGCTTGTTTCCACCGCGACCCAGGTCCTTTTTTTTTCCGCCGCTACCTAGGGTTCTGTGTTTCGAACATTCCATCCCAGAAACATGTCCGACACATCCGATACAGAGTCTCAGCCTCTGAAATCCTCTGAGCCGAAACCTAAACAACCTCCTCCTCCTCAGATTGCCCGAACCCTTCATGAGAATCACCCGATTCAGATCACAACGATTCGACTAAACGGCGAGAACTTCCTCTGATGGTCACAGTCCGTTCGCATGTACCTCAGGGGGAGAGGGAAAATCGGCTACATCACTGGAGATAAGAAGAAGCCAGACGAGAAGGATGAAGCGGCGTACGAAACCTGGGATGCAGAAAATTCCATGGTAATGACATGGCTGGTCAACTCCATGAATGCAGAGATAGGTGCAAATTATCTCTGTTATTCTACAGCCAAGGAGTTATGGGACAGTGTCTCCCAAATGTACTCCGATCTGCAGAACCAATCCCAAGTGTACGAATTAACTCTCCAACCGGGAGAAATTCGCCAAGGTGAGGATTTTGTAACAAAGTACTTTAACTGTCTTAAGCGAATTTGGCAGGATCTGGACTTGTTCAATGAATATGAGTGGAAATCACCCGAGGACTGCAAGCATTACAAGAAGATGGTGGATGTTAACCGTGTCTTCAAGTTCCTTGCAGGTTTAAACATTGAATTCGATGAGGTCCATGGCCGGATTCTTGGAAGAAATCCTATACCCCCAATCGGTGAAGTCTTTGCAGAAGTTCGCAGAGAAGAGACCTAAAGACAAGTCATGCTTGGAAAAAGGGTGGCTGGTATAGCCAAACCTGTAAAAGGATCTGCCCTTGCTGTCCCTGAAGCTCAAGTCAACCGGAAAGCCTTCCAAAATCAGCGGGGTGGAGACAGAAACATGTGTTGTGACTATTGTGGTAGAACTCGTCATACCCGAAAAAACTGCTATAAACTATATGGCAGACCACACAATGGCAGGCCAAATAAGGTTGGTGATCGTAATATGCCTGCAGCAAATGAGGCTGAATCGTCTCCTTTCAGTAAAGAGCAACTGGATCATCTTCTCAAACTGCTAAAAACCTGTTCATCTCCTAGTGTTCTGTCGGTTCTGTGGCACAAACAGGTAGAAATTTCTGGGCACTCTCTGTCCAGCAGCAATCTATCCCTTGGATCATAGATTCAGGGGCCTCTGACCATATGACTAATTGCTCTCATTTATTTAGTTCCTATTATCCTTGTTCTGGTTCTGAAAAAATTAGGATAGCTGATGGTAGTTTTGCCCCTATTGCAGGGAAAGGAAATATTAAAATATCAGAACAAATAACCTTGAAATCTGTTTTGCATGTTCCTAAACTTGCCTGCAATCTTCTTTCAGTTAACAGATTATCTAAGGACACTAATTGTTCCTTTCTTCCTCTTGTGTTTTTCAGGACCAGAATTCAGGGATGACGATTGGAACTGCTAGAGACATAAATAGATTATACTACTTTGATGAAACTTCTCCCGGTAATAAGGAGACTCATGGCTTAAGTAGCATTAGTTTAATCTCTGTTTCAGATCAAGCTATGTTATGGCATAAAAGATTAGGGCATCCTAGTTTTCCTTATCTCAAGCATTTGTTTCCTGAATTTTTCAAAAGGCAAAATTGTTCACAACTTCAGTGTGAAGCTTGTCATTTAGCTAAAGATCATCGTGTTTCATTTCCTGCAAAATCTTATTCTGCTTCCAAACCATTTTATTTGTTCCATAGTGATGTTTGGGGTCAATCTAAAATTAATACTTTGTCTGGGAAAAAATGATTTGTGACTTTTATTGATGACCACACACAGGTATGTTGGGTTTATTTGATGGGAAAAAAATCAGAAGTTGAACAAAGATTCAAAGATTTTTTTCTAATGATTGAAAATCAATTTCAAACTAAAATTGGAATTGTAAGGTCAGATAATGGGATTGAATATTTCAATAAATATTTAGGCACATTCTTAACAGAAAGGGGAATTATTCACCAATCAACTTGTCGTGATATACCCCAACAAAATGGTATTGCCGAAAAGGAAAAATAGACATCTACTTGAGGCTGCTAGAGCCATTATGTTTTTCTATGAATGTACCTAAATATCTTTGGGGAAATGCTATCTTGACTGCTTGCTATCTTATCAATAGAATGTCATCTCGCATTTTGAAATTTGAGACACCCTTGCAAGTTTTAAAAAATTACTTCCCCACATCTCGGATCACTAATGATCTTCCCCTTAAAGTATTTGGTTGTGTTTGCTTTGTGTACATTCCAAATGCATTTCAATCAAAATTGGATCCTAAAGTTGATAAGTGTGTGTTTCTTGGTTATGCTTCCAATAAAATAAAAAGGGATACAAATGCTTTAACCCTATCACTAAGAAATTTTTTGAGAGTATGGATGTACACTTTGTTGAGGACCAACCATTTTTCAATAAAAATTCTCTTCAGGGGGAGAACTTTAGTGGTAAGGAAGATAATTTTTGGGAAACTCTATCTGTCCTAGATAATTTAGGCACAATTTCAGAACCAATGACTGAGATAATGGAAACTAGAACTCACAATTCAGAATTGCCAGATACTACAAGATCTGAAACAGGGGAAGAAACTCTGTCAGGGGACCATAATCCTCGTCCTGAGCTTAAAGTGTTTGTCAGGAAAAGGTTTCATAAAAGTACTATTGGTCCAGTTGTTCCTCCAATAGAAATCCAATATGATTTACCGAGTGAAGGTCCTACAAATGCAGGTAATCCGTCCTCCACTCCTTCATCTAATGATTTAATTAATGTGCCTCTATCTGATTCTGACCTTAACCTTCCAATTGCTTTAAGGAAGGGTACCCGAACTTGCACTAAACACCCCATTGCTAATTACTTGTCATATGAAAAATTATCACACACTCACAAAGCCTTTGTGTCTAGGATTTCTAATCTGTTTGTACCCAAGACTGTTCAGGAAGCTTTAGGGGACCCGGATTGGAATTTAGCAGTGAAAGAAGAGATGGATGCTCTTAGGAAGAATAAAACCTGGAGTATTGTTGATCTGCCCCAAGACAAGAGGACAGCTGGTTGTAAATGGGTGTTTACAGTGAAATGCAAAGCTGATGGGAGTGTGGAAAGGTACAAAGCAAGATTAGTAGCCAGAGGATTTACTCAGACTCATGGTATAGATTACCAAGAGACCTTTGCTCCTGTTGCCAAGATTAATTCCATCAGAATCCTTCTTTCTCTTGTTGTTAACTTCAATTGGCCACTCCAGCAATTTGACGTCAAAAATGCTTTTTTAAATGGAGACCTACATGAAGAAGTATACACGGCATTGCCACCCAGATTTGAAGACATTCTTGGAAGAGGCAAAGTTTGTAGATTGAGAAAATCTCTATATGGGCTAAAGCAATCACCAAGAGCTTGGTTCGAACGATTTGGGAGTGTTGTAAAAAGGCATGGCTTCTCACAAAGTCAAGCGGATCACACCTTGTTCTTTAAACACTCAGCCGAAGGTAAAATTGCTATTTTAATAGTGTATGTGAATGATATCATCATGACTGGAAATGAATTTGGTGAAATCAACAACCTAAAAAGGAAACTTGAGGCTGAATTTGACATTAAAGACCTAGGAAAGCTGAAGTACTTCCTTGGGATGGAGTTTGCAAGGTCCAAGGAAGGCATTTTCATCAACCAACGCAAATATATCCTTGATTTACTCAAGGAAACAGGGATGACCGGTTGTAGAGCTACAGAAACTCCAATGGACCCGAATGTGAAGCTAAAAACAGCTGCAGAAAATGAAGTGGTGGATCGAGAACGCTATCAGAGGTTAGTTGGAAAGCTAATCTATTTGTCACATACAAGGCCTGACATAGCCTTTGCTGTAACTGCAGTAAGTCAATTTATGCATGCATCTGGACCTCATCACTTTGAAGCTGTTTTCAGAATTTTAAGATACTTAAAAGGGACTCCAGGGAAAGGACTCTTGTTCAAAAACAGGATCCATGTTCAAGTTGAAGCATATACTGATGCTGATTGGGCAGGAGGCATAAATGATAGGAGATCTACATCAGGTTACTGCACTTTTGTAGGAGGAAACTTGGTTACTTGGAGAAGCGAAAAACAAAGTGCGGTAGCAAGAAGCAGTGCAGAGGCTGAGTTTCGTGTCGTTGCTCATGGGTTCTGTGAGGAATTGTGGATCAAACAACTCATAGAAGAACTGAAGGTCTCTACTCCAACTCCCATCAGAGTCTATTGTGATAACAAGGCAGCTATTTCCATAGCTCACAATCCCGTTCTACACGACAGAACAAAGCATGTAGAAGTGGACAAACATTTCATCAAGGAAAAAATTGATAGTGGTGTAATATGCATGCCTTATACCCACCACAAGTCAAGTAGCAGATGTTCTCACTAAAGGTCTCCATAAGAAACAATTTGAAACTCTGGTTAGCAAGCTCTCCATGAATGACATATTCCTACCAGCTTGAGGGGGAGTGTTGGAAGTTATAGAACAATCTAGAATATTCTGTAATATGCTGTAATTATGTATTTAATACCTCCTATTTAGGATAGTGAGTGATTTGGTAAATCACACAGATTAGGTAGAAATTAATATTTATGTCAGCCTTTATTAGGGAGATTTGTTTCCATTGTTGTTGCTGAAACATGTCTATAAAGACAGCTTGTACAGAATATTTCAATTAAGGAGAAATAATTCCTCACATTCTTTCTTCTTCTTTAAATAGCAACCATGGCGGCGCCATGGCTGAATGGCGTGGCGGATTTTGTGCCAGCCGCCATAGGCAATTTTTAAAGTGCCACCCGCCATGGCGACGCCATAAGTCGCAATCCCACGTTTACATGGCAGAATTTTGGCCATCCGCCATTGACAACATTGATTCCAGCAATGCATTTCTGATAATAAACAGATGCAAATAAGGTTCATTGATCTTTTTAATCAAATAAATCAGATAACCATATGCAACAAAATTTCAAAAATAGACAGAAACCCAACGGAAATAGCTGATGTTAAGCTAATACAAATAACTTGTGAATCTTTTCAATCTCTATTGATAGCCTTAACAACTCTTGCAAAAAGTGTCCAGAGAATGACATGAAATTACATTAGCATCATTTACTCAAGAAGGGACATATAATGATATAACCTACTTGTACACTATGCAAACACTTTCATAAACAATATAAGTGACACCATCTAGAAATTATCATGTGGAGAGAAGAAGGACAATAAGTCTACAGGAATGTGATTGATAGCTCTTTACTACTTGGTTAACCAATAGCTAAAGCACTCAGATGCCATGTAGATTGTAGACACAACAACAATAACAACAACCAAAGCCGTTCTTCCACTCTACATAGGATTGGCTACATGGACCAATCGGCATCATAATATCCTATCAATCATATCTAATGACAAACTATTCAAATCAAAACCCTTCTTAATGGTTTGGTCTATAGTTTTTCTTAGTCTTTCTCTACCACTTAAATATTTAAATATTTTCCATCAAATTTACCCTCCTCGCCAAAGCTTCTCATATCTGCAACATTGAGCTTACCTTGTCGTTGTTCTTTACCGCCCTACATTTAGTCTCATACAACATTGCAAGTTTTATAGTTATGGGGTAAAATATTCCCTAAACTTCATTCGCATTTTTCTATCACAAATTTCACTCAAAGTATTCATTCATTTCATCCAACCCAACTTGAATCATGTGGTTTACATCTCTCTTTTTTTCCCGTCATTGTGTGTGATAGACTCAATATACTTAAAGCATGGGA
The DNA here is from genome assembly GCA_037113605.1 of Calophaca sinica. Taxonomy (NCBI): domain Eukaryota; kingdom Viridiplantae; phylum Streptophyta; class Magnoliopsida; order Fabales; family Fabaceae; genus Calophaca; species Calophaca sinica. Next base: position 13,126,485 of record CM073731.1, read on the forward strand.
CTTATGGTATGATATGATCTCTGATTTTCAACTCTAAGCTAGATGTTAGAATATAAGAAATATCTTATAATATAATTGATAATGACTTGATGAAACTTTATGATGGCTTGATATTCTAACATAATATCAAGATCTTAAAATAAAATCCTTACAGTCGTGGCTAGAGACTAAGTGCTAGATGGATTACTAAGAGAATTAATGAGTGTAGAATGACGTTCCATGTAGAAAGTTTCGGTGTCTGACATGTTTATAGCCTAAAGAGGCGATTCCAACCACGGAAAGATAACAAAAAACAAACATGCAAAATAGTAACTACACTCAAAGGAAGAGAGGTCCACTAGGGTTTCAAGGCACTCCAAGATAGAGAGGACAGGTGATGTCATTCAACACCAAAATAGAACCAAAGGACGCTGATAAACTGAATTGTACTAGCTCTGACGAGTTCTGAAGCCAACAAGGCATCACGTGAACAACACATGCCGATGAACTTGGAGAAAATGGATGCATGCATGATAGCCAGTCTAATAGATCTCAGGGATATGACCAAATTGAGGGAGGCAAATCTTCTGGTGGGATTGATAGACCAAGTGGTAGCTCTGGCGGCAGCAAACGATGATGGCAGTGATGAAGGCTGCTTTGACAGATGCTGCAATGAAGGCAACCTAGGGTTTTAGCATGGAAGCAGGGTCTCCTTGATCTGCTAATACCAACTTGAAAGAGAAGAAAGATGGAAAATCTGAATATTATTTCTGATGATCCAAAAAGTACACACATCCATTACAATTTTATAGACTAATGTATATAAATCTAATTAATTACTATTCTAGAATCAAGGGAAATAAAATGTACCAAAACTACCTAATAAGGAAATAAATCCTATTCTAGAATCAAGGAGATACAGCAGTAAAAATAAAGGAAATAAGGAAATGTAAAAAAATTAAGGAAGAAAATCAAGTTATACAACAGATCTCCAAGTAATCAACAAATCAAAGCATTCTTTTTATATCTTTATTGTGATCCAATTGACCAATCAATGAAAACTAATATTAGAAGTGGACATGATCCAAGTCAAACAAAGATTAAAGAAAATCCAAGCCATCATTTTTTAAATCCTTGATAACAGAATACTGTTAGGAAAGAAGATTTTCTGATACAAAACAGAGCTTTTATATGTAATACATCAGCTTTGGGCAAGTAACTGAAGTACATATTAAGGCCCAAACATACCCGCGTCCACCTAGGATTATTTGTGTTGCCATATGCCAGGTTAATTCGGTTATAGGGGATTCCTGACGGTGTATTCCAAGCAGGCAACAGTTTATCTGCAAGATCTCTAGCCTTTTCAAGGAAGACTTCGTCACCAGAGAGATCATAAGCACTAAGAAGTCCACCCAAAACTCTGAACATAACCAAAATAATAGACAGATTAGCAAAAATGGACTAGAAAGCAAAAGCAAAATATGCTGCAATTGGCAAAGTCACAACAACTATCAGGTGGTGGAGAAAAAACTTCAACAAATATAAGATTGAACCTTCTAATTCAACCTTATGGTTGTCTCGAACACACTAACTTCGATGTTCTTGTTAAAATACAATGATTTTGCAATCCACCTGCAATATTTATTATATTAGATGCTTTTAATGTAACCAGCCTTTAATACAGAAGCTAGAACTATGAAACAATAACAACAGCATAACAACATTTACATTTCCATACACACGAGTGATTATGAGAAATCATCCCAAACAAATAAAATGGAGAAAATCCTTTCTCCTTTTCGTTTTTTCAATTTAACCTAAAACGTAGATGAAAAAGAATGTAAAAAGGAAGCAATAACATATGGACATATTTCAAAGCAGACATATATATAAGCGGAGTGCATAATCAACTGTATTTAAAATAAAGAACTACTCACTCTCTAGCTCTTTTAAACTGGGCATCAAGACCCATTATATATAATGTGTCAAGAGAATCCACTAAAGTTGCCCCTAGACCGCCGAAACTGTCAACACCATCCATTGATTGTGGCTGTGAGAGGAATAGCAAGCTAATTAGGTGCAAAATTCAGATTTTACCAAGGATTGGATTGAAAAGCCAAAATGTGAATGAAAGATAGAAAATATTTACAAGGGGAATACCATTCCAAACTCTGGACTATAGCATACAAGAAAAACTATACTCACTGACACATTTTGTTACTGCTTTACAAATGCACTTCAGATAAATCTTGAGAGAATATGCACATATGATTGTGTCTTGTGATGTAAATCAAAAGCCGAGTGAAGTTCCTTGTCATAGTATGGGCAGATATTTCTCTTTTACAGGCTTCAGCTACTTAGCCAAAAGGATTTCTTCCACCTCATATGAAGCAATATTTCAGGTTTGGCAATCATAACCTGACACACAGCTACCCAACCCATCTTACCCTACATAGGGTGGGTTAAAATCCACCCTACAATGGGATAGGGTGGAGGGTGCAATTGTGTTGCAGGGCAGGTATGAGTTTGGGGTCAATCCGATTCCACCCAACTCCATGCCATACCCATCATCTAAATAAGTGCCATCCCTTAACTCAGCTAGCAATGAAGTCAGTGTGTGTTTATTCACATTAAGTAATATCTTTTTACAGAACATAATCAGTCTTCATTGATTTAACAAAGATCATTAACATATGGATTGGTTGGTTTTAAGAATGTAACTGACTACCGTATAAATTTATATTAAAAATATTCATATATGGGGAATGGAGCAATTAGGGTGTGGATATCACTTTTTCTTGTGGGATGGGTGCGTGTGGGGAAAGGTTTGGTTGGGCAAAAGTGCATCCCACTGTAAAGCCTACAAAATTTATGATTAAATTCACAAGTTAAAAATCTTAACCAGTCACGATTGTAATAATAAATGTAAAAGAGAAAAACCTTTTACCCCCTAATCAGTAATCACTCTTCTTGGCTTTTCAATCTGGCCATTTTGCCAGATAAAAAGAGCAACTGCGCAAATAACTTGAATATATATTATCAAAATCCAACTTAATGAGGTGCAATGCAAGGCTAGTTGATCAACTTGTTCCTTTTCAATTAGTTACTAACTTCTCCGGTAAAAAATGAGATAACTCAAATACCCTAATTCAAAAGGAGGGGAGAAGTAAAGCAAGCAACATACATAAAACACGTACATCAAGGAGTAGATAAACAAAAAACAACATTATGGAAAACCTTAAGTTCATCCTTGCCCCATGCATACTTTTCGTAAGATGTCCATGCGTGAAGCATAGCATCTTTTACTTTCTCTCTTCGTTGTATGCTAATAGGATCATCCTCAACAGAAATACCCTTAGTTAATTTATTGATCTTTTCGTCATTTTGGACACTTTCTCCAGAGCCTTTCATATGGCCCTTTATAACTTCCAGCTGCAATTTCAAATAACTCAAACTAAGCCAACAATGCCACTAAAGGTCAATTTACAAAAAGAAGGAGGAAACAAAAAAGTAAAGTAGCAATCCTTTGGATAATTGTAATTTGAAGATCTTACTGTATTTTGCAAGCGGGTAACCTCTTCTTTTAATCTCAAAATATCCTCCTGACCAAAAAAAGGGAAGCAAAAATAAACCAGCTTAAAGAACTATATTTCAAGAGATAAGACAAACATAAAATTCCAAGCAATTAAGAGAGTCCAGAAGCAAGTTTGAATTACTGAACCATTCAGTTCAACATTCCCCACCACAAATTGAACATTATCAACATAACAGGACTTTCAAATCCAAGATAAAATAAAAAAGACTTCAATTTCAAAACATTAACACAGGATGAGATGAGATTACAATCCAAAGTGATAATAACCCATCCTTATTAACTTGGAACTTTTTTTCTTCTTCTACATAACAACAATTCCAGTCAAATAAAAAAACAACAATTAAATGCAAATGTCATGGTAAATAAAATAAAAAAACTTTATTGCCACTTTATTATTTTCTTTTATTTTTTTTCCTCTCTCTATCATTGTATTTGAAAAATGAATTGACATGGGATACCTGGTGTTCCCTATTGAGTGATTGACGATCATAGACAAACCATGTAAGAGAGATGCAAGCGACAAGAACCAATGCCAGTCGTTTAGGCCTCTTTATGTAATAGCGAGGTTGAACGTACCGCAATGTGGACGACGAATAAGTTTTCCTCCCCATTCCAACAATGATGATGATGATGATGATGATGATGATGATGATTTCTTCAATCGAATCAACCCACAAACCCAGAAAGAAAGAAAGAAAAAACTGAAACGGCAGGTTAAGAGATAGACTATTAATAGTAAATGGGATTGGAACTTCTAATTTAATTTCCACTATAGAATGGATGAATGGTATTTTAGGTGCAAACAAAGGGTGGGAATGGAAGGTTTGAAGAAAGCACAAGTGTGATGTGAGCTCAACATAAGAAATGAGGGCAATAAATGTCGGAGGAGTTTCCTCTGTTCCTGTGATCCAGGATTTTGGAACGAACAAGCGAGCGAGTGAAGATTGTTGTTACTACGTGTATGTATTGTGGAAGTGAGAGGTTGAGAAAAGCAACCCCCTTGCGACGATATTAATCTGTTTTTTATAATAAAAAAGTTCACTGACCAGGGTCTGGCCTAAAGGCTCAAAGCACCATACTTATAAATTATTCAATAAGAGATCGATAGCGGAATTTGAATTATGTCTTCGTAAAAATGTAAGCGGTATAGGGACAGCAATTTCCACATGTGTGTGAGGATCTCTGTGGGGACTACTCTATTCTCATGAATGAATTTTTCCTCGCGTGAGACGTGACGAGAAAATCCCCAAGCCGATTTCGATGACGACGATCACACCCCGCCTCATGTCCCTCGTCTCCAACATATTACATAACTATCCTAAAAAAATACATATATATGTATTATAATGATTGGTTTTTTGGTCTTTTTATGTCTTTTTTTAATTTTTAAAAACTATAATGGTTTTAGTAAAATAAAACAAAAGAAAGGTCATCACTCATCAGATTCACAAATCATGATCATAATGACTTTACATGTTGACTGTAGACATGGAAAATTGATTTTGATATTGTAATTTTGAAACTTTTTCATACTTTTATATTTTTTCAATTTTATTGAATTTTAGTGTTTTTTTAAATTTTGGTCCCTGTGGGGACTCATGATCCGTGGGGACGGGGATGGGGGAGGAAAACTCCCCATGGCGGGACCAGACTGGGACTGGAAAATCTGGGGGCGGGAGCGGGGAGCACTCAATCGCCGCCACTGCCATCCCTAGCGGAATACTTATCGATTGGACCAATCTTCGTCGGCGATATTAAACTATTAATAAGGATGCATTTTGTCGGTCTAAATTATTTCTTCTTTGTTCCATTTAAAAAAAAGTACTACTATTTCTTCTTTTCTTTTTTATTGATAATTTAAAAATACCCAGACTAGTCATAGTTACAGAGTCAAGCGAGACACAGACAAGCCTACCACAGGCATTCAAAAGTCTCAAGCATAGACCTGTAACTAAAACTGTCATCTCATGATAGAGAGGACCGTAGCATGGATCAATAGTCTGATACGTTCTGATACACAGGATCCTCATTACTGAGGCAAGTGCAGAGCATACTTGCATCTCTATAGAGGCGTATATGGTATGAACATGATAACTCTGGTTTTCAGGAAGAACGAAGAGAGTTTAGAAACACATGTTTATCAAACACACAAGTTTATTTAGTCGTTGAGGTTCTCTCCCTCAATGTTACAAGCAACCCTCCTTTTATAGGGAAGGAGGTGACCAGAAGACAAAGTGTCATTATCATGACTCATCACCCTAATTAATACATAAGATAATGACTCAGCACTACTACTTATTACAAAAGACGAAAATAGTGATGACTCAGCCTGTCATCATTACATAAGGACAAATGACTCATCAACCTATTTAATACATAAAACAAATACGTCACATCAAGCATTTATGGCTCTTGGACACCTAGGCAGACATGTCACATCAGATTATTTATGACACAAGACACATCACTACTTAGCATTAATTATAGATCACATCAGTCTTTAGCAGGGTCTCTGCTCCATGACACGTCTCAGCACTAAGGGTGTTCGCGGATTGGATTGGATCGGTTTTAAGGGAAAAAACTATCTGATCCAATCCTTTCGGTTTTTACTCTAATCATCCAATCGGTTTGGTTTTAACATCAAATCTGATCCGATCCGATCCGATTTACTTCGGTTTGGATTGGATTGGATTTCGGTTTCTCATTTATAATCTTATATCCTGGTTTATATTTTTCCAAATGGTGAAATTACGACAATAACGATAACTTAAATTTCATAACATTAAACTAATAATATTACAATAGCCAACAGTAGGGCAGTAACGACCCAACTTTTTTTTGCTTCTTATAAATGAAACTATGAAATAATCAAAAGGAATCATTGGCCCCAAGAATGTTTGCGGTACGACCATATCATGCATTATTTTTCTGTATTGATATATCACACATTATTGTATTAATGTAAAAGGGAATTATAAAATGGGAAAGAGAAGAGTAGATCCACAAATTAAGAAAAATATGTTTAAAATTATAAAAATAAGAATAAATAATTTATTTGCAAGCTTAAAAATGTAACAAAAAATATATATATTAAAAAAGTAAAATATTCTATATTATATAAAAATATAAATGATTAATTTAAAAAATTAAATTTTATAATGTGTGAGAAAATATATTAAAAATAAGGTAATTATAAGTATAATATTATGTTATGTAATAATACTTTGGATCGGTTTGGATTGGATTGGTTCCATTAGAAAGATCCGAAAACCGATCCAATCCAATCCAAAATTTCGGTTTTTTGCGGTTTTCGGTTTTTTCGGTTTGCAGTTAATTCGGTTTGCGGTTTTTCGGTTCGGTGGCTGCGGTTTGAATTGGATTAGATCGGTTTGTAAACACCCTTACTCAGCACGTGTCTTAGTACTTGTTGATGGGCGAATGGCTTGGAGACAGGTTCTGATCAGACAGGTTGTCTTCATTCATACGTATCTCATACCATTGATCATTCCAATAGTCATCAGCATCATCAGCATCAATGTTCCTATTCATGTCATCTGAGTTCAGATCTTCTGAGTTTGGATTTTCTGGAACATCTTCTTGAAGATTCATATATGTACTGAAATATGGATCCAGATATGGATTCAGATTAGCGAATTGTTTAACGATCATCTGAGAGTCTTCACTTGGCTGACTGGTTGAAGCTTGGTTAGAACTTTCTCCAACAACTTGACTATCATACCAGGCATGATTTGAACTTTGACCAAGATCTTGACCATCTACTATTATTTGCCATTGAGGCTGGTTAGCAAGATCTCCATGGCTGATGCAAGTAGTAGTAACTGACTTCTCTTGTTGCTCATGACGATTAACAAAACAAATATGATCCATTAATTCTTCCTGCAGTCTTGGAATGGGAGAAGGATAATCATCAAGCGTCTCCCATAGATATGCATGATTTCTGGACCAAAGGAGTTGACGTTCATCTGTCTCATAAGGCATGTGAAGCATAAAAACAGATTTAAACTTTTTAATTACTCCAGGACTTAATTTTCTGGTCTTTGTATCATCTAAAACTGATTTTAATTGATCTCTCCACCATTCTAATGGAGAAAACCATTCTAATGCAATCCATATGAGAGAGTCACGTTTCATGGGATCAGTGAGATGTAAGAACATGGCTTCTGTGGGAATGAGAACTGGCATATAATACAAGACAGTTGCACATCATAAGTACCACAAATGGTATTCTGTGAAATCTTTGTTTGGATTAATCAGGAAAGGAAGAAGAAATGGAGTATCTGGGAAAAACACAGATTTTTTAGGGACAATGCTGGAGCTAGATATGGCTCTGGTCATGAAATGGTAAAGGTGGTTTCTGGCATACTTTCTGAGTTTGGTAGGAGAGAAGGATGAGTCAACATTTGGTGGAAACATTTTGTTGACTGCAGCTATGGCTGGTAATGGTTTGACCATAAAGATCAAAGGAAAGATGTGGGTTTCTGTGATAACTTGGACAGGTTTCATTGGTCTGGAAAGTAGATCAGGGATGATGTTTTGATTTCCTTTGATATGTTTCACAGTAAAATGATATCTTGAAAACCAATCTTTGAGTCTATGGGCTTGAGGATCAGGAGGCATTTTGTTCTTGAATTCAAGGACTCTGGGGAAAGAGGAGTTATCCATCTGGACTTCAAAATGAAAACCCCGCAGATGAAAATCAAACTTTTGAATGTCATATTTAACAGCAAGAGCTTCTTTGTAAGTGGTATGGTAGTGCATCTCAGCTTCTTTGAATTGTCCACTGGCATGACCGCAGTAGTGTCGGACATTGTTGATTTCTTCAATCAAAATCGCACTTAATATCGATCATCGCATCGCTTGTAAAATCCTTTTTCCATGGCTAGGAATTTTCAAGGCTGGTGGTATTTGTGCAATCTTCTTCAAAGCTTTGACTGCTTCAGTTTGCTTTAGACCCCATGAAGGAGGATTTTTCTTCAGCAGTTGAGAGAGTTGACTAGTGTACTTGGCAACTTTAGGAATAAAATCCCTAATGTAGTTGATAATGCCAAGAAATTGCTGAATCTGCTTTATCGTCAAATTTTCATCAGGAAAATTCAATAGTTCTTTAGCAATGTGAGGTTGAGGCTGGTATTTTCCTTGAGAAAAATGCATACCCAAAAAATCAATTTCTGTCTGGCCCAATTGACTTTTCTTTTCAGAGAGCATTATTCCATGGTCTTGGGCTAGTTGGCAAAATTGGCCCAATAACTGCTTATGGGATTCTTCATCTTTTGAGAACAGTAGCACGTCATCAATATAGACAAGGATTCTATCCAGAATGGGTTCAAAGATTCTGGTCATGGCCTTTTGAAATAGTGATGGGGCGACTTTAAGCCCAAATGGTAAGACTTTCCATTGGTACTGGGCATTTGGAATACGTATAGGTCGCTTTGGGTTGGTCGGCGAGTTCAACGCCTAATTGCCAAAATCCTGACTTCATATCAAACTTGGAGTAGATCTGAGCATCTTTGATGAAGATGTTGAGTGAAGAGGCTTTTGGGATTGGAAACTTGTCATCTTTGAGAAAATGATTAAGAGGTCTATAATCAATCACTAACCTCTTTTTCCCTCTCACTTTTTCAGATCTTTTCTCCACATAAAATGCTTGGCAAGCCCACTCGAATTTAGTGGGTTCTATCAATCCTTGCTTCATCAGTTGGTTGCATTCTTCACGTGCTAGTGCCGTATCAGATGGACTCATTCCAGGATGAGTAGCTTTTGTTGGGATGATGTCTTCATTAAGCTTGAAAGGAAGTTGTACAAAGAAATCTTCATTTGTCCATAATGGCTTTGGATGAATAAATTTCTCATGACTGTCTGCACAAAGCTTGAGCAGATTAGACTTGATTTCTTCATATCCTTCAGGGACCTTGGATAGAGAATATAATTTCAGGACATCTGAATAAGGCTTGAATTCTCTTTTGAACTTGATTCCTGTAGGAAGAATCTGAAGCTTGTTGGCTGCTGAGTAAACATCCATTCCAATGAGAATGTCTTTGTTGGGAAGACTGCTGCCAATAACTTTTGTCCATATTATGCATTCAGGGAAGAATCTGATTCCTATTTTATCTTTGGTAATCAGATCAGTCCTAAACATTTTTCCATCGGCTGCCACAAAGAATGCAGCATGTTTCACCCATGCATCTGGAGGTAAAATGCTTGGATTCATCATTGTTTTCTGAGCACCTGTATCCATGTAGGCTATAGCTTTTTTAGGGTGAGAAAATTTGGATATATGGTAGAATATGGATCTCAACACAAGGTTGTGGAGGAGCAGACAATGAACTGTTTATTTCTTTGAATGAGTATACAGGGAAATACTCATCATCAGATTCAGTAAAAGATTGCTCACTTGAAGAGGAATTTTGTAGAGCAAAGACAGTTTCTTCATCAGCAGAGCTTTGCTCGGAATATAAGGATTCCAGATCTCCTTCTAATGGCTGTAAGGAGTTGATCAGCTTGGCGGCTTTGTCTGTCTTGTTGGGACAATCCTTAGAGAAATGTCATTTCTTTCCATAGATAAAACATCTCTGGTTTCCTTTCTTTCCACGGAACTTCTTCTTCTTGAAGAACTTAAAAGTTTTCTTTCTTTTCCCTTTTTTGGAAAATTTGGAAAACCTGGTGAATTTCTGCCTGTGAGACTTCTTTTTTGTTGAACAGTTGCAATTTTTGTCTTTGCATTTAATTTCCAGATAAGACTTCCTGCACGCCTTTGTGAATTTGGATTTCTGATTCACAATATCTGAAAAATGTTGATGTAATCTGCACAGCTTGTCAAGTGCTTCAAGTGTCATTTGATGAATTTGACCAAGAGTCATTGTTTTAATATCTTTCTGAGCTGTTGCTGCCATCTTATGGATCTCAGGCTGGAGTTCTTGAGGTAGTGATGAGACATATGTATTTTTGAGACTAGGATCATTAAATCCATTGAGAAGATAGAATCTCTGAGACATCCTTTGATAATGCCTTTCAAGATCATTGACCTTAAGAGAGCAGCATTTCATCTCAAAAAACTCTTGTCTGTTTTTTCTGTCAAAGATGTCCATATCTCCAATAAATTCTTGGTGAATAAGTCCAAGGACTGAGGCAGTATTGGTCAATCTGTGAAATTCATCTTGCTTGAATGGACCAAGATTATGATACCATTCTTTTAACGTACCAGTCATTCTGCAGCAAAATTGTTCAATGACTTTGTAAGAATCAAAGACTGTTTTCATCATTTGTGTACCAAGCCATGCACCAAAATCAAGAAGTCTTTTCCTCCAATGGCTTGGAGGTATGTCATCAAGAGTAAACCACAGGCCACTGGATATTGTTGGTTTTCTAGCAGAATTGTTTTCCTCCTCAGGAGCTTCATCATAAAACGAAGCTTCTTCTTTTAGGTCAACCATAAATAACCCAGAAATATCCATGTGATCGTTTTCAGGTTCTGATTCAGCATAGGATGGATTGGGTTGTGAGAACTCTGAGGATTCTGCAGATCCAGTGTACTGAGAAGAGCTTTCTTCTTCTGATGAGGTTTCATGATCAACCTCTCTTGGAAATTTGGTTGGTTTGGGCAGATAGTCTTCTTGAGAAGATTCATCACTTTGGAAAGAAGAGACTGCCATAGCTTGAGAAGGTTTACTGGAAGGTTCTTCTCTTTGGATTTTTAATGGATTTTTTGGAACCTCTTGAGAGTCAGAGGATGATATGCTCAAACAAGCTGTTTTGTTTTTGGATTTTGAGGTAGTGGCTTGGGTATCCTTTGGTCTATAGGCTGATGGGATATAACGGTTATAGTCAGGTGGTGAGGTGAATGAAAGGTAAAATGGCGAAGGCCGGACTGGTTGAGTGAAATAAGTGGGAAAAGATGGAGTATTGAAGAAAAAGTCTTCAGGTGGTTTAGGTTCTACAGGCTTTTGGCTGGCTTTCAAGAAATCATCTATTTCTTGCACTTGACTTTGCAACTTTCTGATTTCTCTTTCTTTGAAATCAAAATCTTTGCCAAAAGTTCTTTCATTCAACATCGTTCTCAGGTCATGATCCAGCTGAGAAACCTGAGCTTTCAAGCTTTTGTAGTGCTTCTGCATCTTTTGAGAGAGGAGTTTAAGGTTCTCATCATTTTCTTTTACTTTTTCTGCAATCTTTTCTACCTTTTTGTCAAGGTTTTGAAATGCTTCGTTCTGTGCAACATCATTTTCAGATTGCCAATTGAGAATTTCCTCTGCTTGAGTTAAGCCTTTCAGCTTTCCATCAGGTTGAACTTCATTAGGCTGGATGAAAGGTTTGAAAGACCTGTTTGAAATGGGGTCAATTTTCCTTTCATCAAGAGCAGGAAAATTTTGTTCATAGTTTGAAGGTGAAGCCTATGAAAACATGTAATAAGGTATTGGTTCAACAGGTTTCAAAGTTGAAGGTTTACAAGAATCTGAAGGGGACCAGGTAAAAAGAGTTGGATCATCAGGTGGCTTTTGTGAAGGCAGAAGTCCTTCTTCTTTGAGAATTCTAAGAGCTTCCTCATAGATCGGAAGAGGCTCTTTTTTCTCATGGATCCCAATCCAGGGACCATCATCAGGGTCAGATCTTCTTCTGGGAAGAGGAGGCGGCTTACAGGCTCCTTTTTTCTTTCTTTTAGGAAGAATTATCTCCCTATCAATATCATCATAGTGCATCCAACAGTCACATCCTGGATCGCACATATTAGGATCTACATCCCATATGAAATGACCATCAATTTTGTCAGTATAAATTGGGTCTCCCTTTGAGGTAACAGCATGAATAAGACACCAATCCTCCATAAGAACAGGAGTGATCATCATAGTTTGGAAGATGGGAGGAGAAGTCGAGCTGGAACTTTCATCAGGCTTTTTGAAGATGGTTTTGACAGATCCATCAGCAGATCTTTTGAAAACAACATCTTGAGACTGGATTGGCCTTTTATCAAGGTGGTGCTTCTCATAATTGGTTATCCATTCAAGGGGAATGAGCTGGGTTAGTTCTTCTCGAGGAATCCTCCTCGAGATCTGAACAATTGAGGGTATTTCATCTTCGCTATTAGTAACAACTAACAGAGAGTCAGAAGCACATCCAGAAATGGGAAGATCAATTGAGTGGTTTTGAAGGCGGTAGATTATCTGGTGATGAAGAGTGGCTGACAGAGCTTCTGGAACTTGATCACCCAAAGATCCTGGACCTGAACCTTCGCCCAGTGGGTAAGGCATCGTCTTTGAGGCTAACGTTGTAATTTGGAAACATAGTGAGGACTACACTTCCAAAGATGGAGAGTAGTGAGGGCAGTTCAATTACGGCGTTTTCATAATGAAGATAGCTCGAATCAAGAAGAGCTATTCGGGTCAAACAGCATACTTTTTCTCCCATGAAGTGAGAGAATTAATCTGACTCCAAAATGCAAAGCGGTGAATCCTTGAGATCTCCAATGATTTATAAGACTTTGAGGAATCTCCAAGTCTACATATCGCTTCCTGGCTTGTGGCTCTGTCGCACTTGATCCAATCGGGATGATCGACATATTCTTTCACATCAGTAGGTTTGTAGAAATCACCGAGTGAGTGATAGAACGGGTAAATGATCTTCTCCTCTTGAAGATATTACAAGGACTTAGCAGTGGAGGCATAGTTTCTTCAATTTTAGCGTCATCAGGAACATAAGAGTATTCGATGAGATTTTCGATTTTGTTGGAAAGGGTTTTTGTACAAGATCTGGGAAGAGACAGGGAAGAGGAAAGGGTTATGGGCTGGTTATCTGGTTGAGATGTTTCCATTGCTGAGTGGGTTTCTTCCTTACTCACCTTCCTCATCATATTCACACCATATGCACCCCCGCTTCTCTGCAAGCGAGACATGGCTCTGATACAACCTTTGGAAGGTGAATTGAACCGCAGAATCTCAACCTTTGGAAGATTTTTGCTATGATAAGTAAAATAATTAGAAAATGATTTGCATAAGAAGGAGGGACTAAATATAAAATGTATGTAGATTTTGTATGTGGGGACCAAACATATGAAATATATGTAGCTTTTGTAGTTTTTTTTTATTATCTAAAAAATAAGTAACACATAAAAAAAATACAAAATTCGGGGTGCCATGGCATATCTATGTCCCCTTTCCGTTTGCCTGGGTGGACCACTTTCATGGTGTTCACCCGTGAACCAACGGTTATTATAGTAAATTATATTATTTCTTTCCATCCCCCGTCTCATTTCCCTTTTCCCCGACCATTTCCTCCCACCACCCTACCCCACCTTTCTAGACACGCAAGATGCGGACATGGCGGCTTTCTGCGGAGGAGAACGACTCTGTCACTTGACCTATAACCACCATCGGCAAACGAGCGAGCACCGGTTGCGATCGCTGCCCAGTTTGAATTTAATGTCACTATTGAGCCCTAAGCACCGTAAGTTTGTGGCTTTTTCGTCTGATCTAATTTATTCTGGTGGTGGTGTTGTTGTAGTTGGAGCTTGCTTATGAATCTCTCTGATAGGTTGCCCGAATAGGGAAGTGGGATTGGTATTTTGGGGTTTTGAAATGTTTGTTGGGGTTTGACCTTGTGGATCTCTTTGCCACCTTCCCCCACGGCCCCCACCACCATACCTGTAGCCACCAAGCTCTGTCACGAATTTGACTGTGTTTACGGGCAGTGGCTGGGTCATATCAAACTACTTTTAAAAATATCACCCTTACTTTAATGATGATTGTGTGTGTAGCGCAAAATGTCAAACTGTTTACGATTTACATTATTTTATATATATAGGGAAGAGATTGAGTTACTCCGGTTAATATCTCTTTGTAGACATCATATTTCATCAATTGAACCGTTAAATATCGTCATATTATGTTAATAATCATGCATACCAAATTTAAGATAAACTGGACATCCGTAGCTATGTAATCATATGGTCAATATCTGTATATATCTATATGGATTTGACTCCCCTAAAGTGATCAATTCACTTAGAGTGTAAAGTAAGTAATTTTAACCATTAATGAGAAAATTAAGGGTTGATATTACATATACATGCACAACAATTAACCCTTGATTTTATCATTAATGGTTAAGATTACTCATTTTACACTTTACTCACTTTAGAGGAGCTAAATCCTATATATATATATATATAAGTAAAATAAGCTTGAGTGTTAGCTTCATTCTAGAATTGTCATGTGTAACGCATGAGCTATATTATTGAATATAAGTTTATTATAATATATGAGTTACAACCTTTCAATTACTCTTATTAATCAATTTTACCATTTTACAACTCTATTTAAATATTATTATTAATTATTAATTAATTTATTAATTTGATTTAAGGGGACTTGAGCTTTAGCATATTAAATATAAATTTATTTTAATTTATGAGTTACAACATTTCAGTTACTCTTATTAATCAATCTCATCAATTTTTAATCTATTTAAATATTATTATTAAGTATTATTTTATTTAAAAATTTAATTCATTATTAGTTATATTAAAAATTAAGCATAAAACTTCTTAGACATTCTTTAAAATATTAAAACAAATTAATGATAATGTTAATCATTAATTATAATTTGGGAAAACTACTTAAAATATAGCTAAAATAAAATATAATTTTATTAAATACTTTTATGAAAAAAAAATTATATTTAATAAAATTATTTAATGAGAATACTAAGTGTTATGTATTGCTGAAAAAAATCTATAATAATATTAAAACATGGCTACACTTTTAGAAAGTTTTGACAAGTGTCATTTTTTTGGTGGATAGATTCTTCAACCCACCTTGCTTTGCCTTTCCAATTTGGGTAATTTAGGTCTTATTTTATGTCCACTACTGGGAAAATGGGAAAATAAGAGGACTTTACGGCATCTATTAAATAGGTCCATGCACGTCACCAGCTTTTTTATTATCAAGGCAACATTCTGCTTTTTTCTTTCTACTGGCTGTGACCTTGGGAATTTGAGTTTGTGTTCACAAGGAGTGCTTTCTCTCTTCTTTCATGATGCCATTTCAAATTTTGACTCATGAATTTATACCCCCACTATTCATACTTTCTTTCCATCTCCCTCTTTCTCTTCTCCATCTTTCCAGGTTGTAAAGACCAAACGCATCAGGGGTGTTCTTAATTCGAGCGAGTGGTCTTCTCTTCTTTTCTTCATTTGTGTCCCAGCCAGAGGCAGTTACTTCTTCTGTAGTCCTTTCTTTTTTCTTCAAAGGATTATTTGCAATTCATTTTGTACAGGCTTCGATCTCTTCAGAAGAATACAAGGTATGATGTCTTCATTTCTTCCTTAGGCTTTTTATTCCTTTTTCTGTGTGACTTTTGATGCTTCATCCATATTTTCTGGGTTTAGGGAATGTGTCATTTTTTCACTGTATCTTTGGTGGTTTCACTCTCACGGTTTCTAATTAAAATTTTAATTTTTTTGTGTTGTCGTGAATGAATCCCCGCGGTTGTTTTTTTTCTGCTCCAACTCTCTGAAAATATGTTTATCATGGTGAGTATTTTTGGAAGTTATGTTTCACTATTAGTATATTTTATTTATTTATGAAACTAAAGATTCTTGGGAAAGGACACATGTGCAAAGTGATTTTTTCTCCTACCATTTCTCTGCAACTATTTTGTTGTCACGGTAATGGTTTAGGTTTTCTGTTTTTCTAATTTTGAATTGATGGTTTTTTATTTCTTATATTCTGATTATGTTTTATGGAAAGAGGGTTCAATCTCAATGGAGAGTCCATTTTTCAAGATTCCACCTTCAGTTTTGATTGTTTGTTCATCTTCAGTTTCAACCAGAAATGGCTTATTGTGTTGCTGTTATCTTCATATGAATTCTTAACTTTGGGTTAGATCACAACACTTGAGGTTTGTTTGAGGAGTTTTTGTACCAGATGTTAAGATGTTGAGTCTGGGGCGGAGCCAAAAACTCAATGTCATGGGAGCCAATATAAGTACAACTGTGATTTACACATTGGATAACTTGGTAACAAATTTTCAGGTGATTTGTGTGAACAATCCCATGGCTATTAGAGGATATGGCGAGATTGAAAGAGAATAATTTAAGTGGAAGAACAACAGGTTCAAGATGGTGGAACTTTTAAAATTATGCAGGAATTACTAAGATGGTTCAAGAGAATAATTTGCGTGAACAATCCCATGGCTATTAATGTTCTTAATGGTAAAGATTTACTAAGCTTATAGTTCACCTTGCTGTTTAATTATGCAGCATTGTCCACTTGAATATCTCCATAGCAATGTGTATGTTATAGCTGCATTTGCTGTTTAATTACACAAGATTGTCCATTTGAATATCTTCATAGCAATGTGATTGTATGTTATAGCTGATTCAGTTTTTATAAGTCACTGAAAATGCATTGCTGATGACTTAGGAAATCAACTCTTTTACCAGTGTCCTTCTCAGTATTCCTCTTTCTTCCTTACTTTCTTATTCTGTTTTGGGAAGGGATTATGGGAAATATTTGGAGATAAATTTCTCTGAGTACGTATCTGTTATAGGAGTAAATGGCCCTAGAAATTCAATATTGAATATGTTCCCTTCATTTTGTGAATCTCTTCATTTAAATGTTTAGGAAAAATTCGATGATAGATCAAGGACTGATGGTTACAGCAATGATGGAGGGGTGGATGTGGCTGGCATAAGGAAGGGATAGAAATGAAGGTCTATTGATGTAATAGAGATAAAGGAAGACAATAACATAGGAAAAATGTTTCAGAAGAAAGTAAGACAGTCCCAGTACAACTGTGCCTCAAATGCAAATAAATTGAGTGAAACAATTTTACCTCAATACAAGAAGATTTATAACAACTATTGCCCAATGCTTAGGAACATTTTTGTTTATGCGTAAACAAACTGATGATCACTAAATTAGATATTCCACACCGCTATGAAGAGTGCTCTTACGCACCATGTTTCACAAAGATCATGAGCAACAAAACTGTTGTCTCTGACATGACAGTTCCATTGAAAATATAAAATGAATTTGGATATCAATGGTTTGATAGTGAAAGGGACAAGAAAGTTAACTAGATTTAGCCCATTTCCACCTGTACATTCTGGAAAATCGAGTTATGTTTGCAAGAACAAAGCAATTAAAATTGCTTACAAGTAGTTTTACATATATTAAAAGATTTATTATACCCTAATTCTGCAGTGATTCCAATTTGATTGTTGTCCCAGATTATAGTACATTTTTGTTGTCTGTTCTTTAAAAGGATTTTTTTTGGGACTTTATTATGCACTGGATGCCTTTATAACAATTATATTTGGATGCAGATACCTCAGCAAAAGTCTGGGTTTTATACTTGGTAGTCCAACATACACACGTCAGTCGAGTCATCTATACCTTAACCAGATAAAAATAAGGGTTAAATATATTTTTAATTCCTATAAATATTCCTATTTTTATTTTTAATCACTGTAAAATTTTATTTCGAATTTTAGTCCCCCACTTATTTGCCGTTTTCAACATTGGTCATGCTGTTAAGTGACTACTTATGTGGCTAACGGAGTGACAGTTGGCACCAGACACGTGGACGCCATGTCAATTAATAAACCACGTGACATCTGACTCATTTAATTAACTAATTAATTTAATCCATAAATTAATAAGAAATACTAAAAACCTAAATTCCCAAATTCTTACGAGGACAAAGCTGAAATTATCAATTTCCCTAATCTAAAATCTATAATGCAAAAAATCGTAAGTTTCTTCAGCGACAACACTTTGAGCATAGGATTAAAAAGACAACCAGAAAGACAATGGAAGAAAGAGCAGTTGCTATTCCAAGAACAACTTTATTTGGCCCATGATGATGCTCTTTCTTATAAATGCTACCATCATCATCATCACTGTCATTATAATCTGAACCACTGCTATCATCTGCAGAAGAATCCTTTGCAGGAGCAGGAGACATTGGCATCCCATACTTATCACAAGGAGCAATCTCAAGCTTCAACTTTGGGTTCATTGCTCGAAGAAGCTCATCTTTGTTTTGATCTTTTGAAGATGAAGTTTCTCAAAATCTTTGGTCACGAGAAGTTTCTCGAAGAAGCTCAGTTTCCTCCTCATAAGAATTTGGGAATTTAGGTTTTTAGTATTTCTTATTAATTTAGGGATTAAATTAATTAGTTAATTAAGTGAGTCAGATGCCATGTGGTTCATTAATTAACGTGGCGTCCACGTGTCAGGTGCCAACTATCACTCCGCTAGCCACATAATCAGTCACTTAACAGTAGGGACTAATGTTGAAAACGACAAATAAATGAGGGACTAAAGTTTGAAATAAAATTTTATAGATACTAAAAAAAAAAATAGGGATATTTATAGGGATTAAAAACATATTTAACCCTAAAAATAATTTATATTATATGTGAATGTGATGATAAATATGAAGTTTTTCAGTGTTCTACTCATGTATAAGGATGTTCAAATTGGGCTAATAATTTTTTTAGAGTTGTTGGTTGTGACTTGAGAAAATGAATGAAGTATGATACTGGAATTTAATATGATGTATTGAATATTGTAATCTTATACATTTTTTTGGGTATCTACTATAAATATATACTATTTGCTACCTGTTGAAATAACAATTATGCCCACCTGAGGCTACTGCCACCTGTCCAAAACAAGGAGATTTCGGTCCTTCAACAATTTTATTTTGCTGTGTAGCAATGTGTAGCAATTAAAAAAAAACGAAAAATGATAGTTTTGTAGTCAACTCTGTAGCAGGGCTACCAGCTTCATAGACTGTGCTATATCACTCCTATTACAAGTTAGTCTCATTTCTTCTTTCACAGACTGTGCTATCCCATCTCACTTCACACTTCACTTTCTCAGCATCAACTTTCGGTACTTCTTCCTTCTTCTTCTCAATACTTTCTCCTCCTCCTCCTCCTCCTCCTCTTCTCTTCTTTTCTTTTCTTTCTTTCTGGCGAGGACTAAGACTTTTTTTTCTCATGTCCATTGTTGGTTGTTCTTCTTCTTCTCATTATTATTTTACCTCTTATTTTCGTATTTTCGTTTTGTAACATATATCTGATATTTACCTCTGTTCGAATTTGTTGTTTCTACAGGCAAAATTCTGCTCTACTACAGAGACAAGGTAGCAACTCATCTTCACCTTACTTTTTGTTTAACCGTTTTTTGTTTTAATCATTATCAATCTTCTGTTTGTTGTATCATTCAAACCCACATTGTCAAAATTTATGTGCAAAATAAGTGAGAAATACATTATAGAAATAAAGACTTCATCCTCAACTTATATTTCTTATATTTCTTACATTTTAGAAAATGGTTCGACCGTTTGATATGATCAAAGAGGTCAATGACTTACAAGAGACATGGAAGATTGCTGTGAGAATATCAGATCTTTGGATTGTAACTAACAAGGCAAGGCAAGAACATTATGAAATGATCTTTATGGATGCCAATGTAAGTCTCTTAGTCTTATAGAGATCTGTTGTTATTAAATATCTATTACTATTAGTTAACAGTTATCTAAATATCAAATAATTTACTAGATGACTGTTTTTATTTAATAGGGAGATAAGATTCATGCAGTGGTTCCCAAGGATGACATGGGGGCATGGAGGAACAAGCTTATCGAACAAAAAACTTACGTCTTTGAGAATTTTGTTGTACATGCCAATGATTTTCAATTTAAGGTTTGTGACCACCCATACAAGATGGTTTTCTCTGATGGTACTATATTTAAAGAGAAAGACTTTCCTGACATACCAACAAGTCCATACCAGTTTAAAGACTTTGGAGACATTCTTAATGGCATATTTCAGATCGATCTGTTAGTGGGTAAGTTTTCAAGCAACTTTTGATGTTTCTCCCAGTAATGTTGCTATCTTCGATTTAATTCATTGACTGTAACACTACAAATGTAATGTTGGTATAGATTTGATTGGCTTGGTGCATAACAAAGTTTTTAACCAGACCAGTGCAGGCCCAAAAAAGGTTGTCTTCAATGTGAAGGATCAAAGGTAACAAACCAGTAGTATCATTTCTCAATTATTTAGTTTTAAATCATTAGTATTAGTTATATTTTAACTATTATTTTCTTATTTGGTAGTGGTAAGTTGCTTAATGTTACTCTTTGGGAGTCAGCTGCAATGAGGTTTCTTAATTATTTCAAGCACAACACTGCTTCTGGATCAGTTATTATCATACTGACCCATGCAAGACTGAAACAAGGACAAGGTTGGATTAGCATCTGAACTTCCTATTTTATGTTGTCTATGGATTCTTTTAATACCTTACCTATGTTTCTTTTGTTATATGTCAGGAAAGTTTCCTCCATCTGTTTTAAACTCATGGTTTGGTTCCAAACTAATCATTAATGAAGATATTGAAGAAATCCACAGCTTCAGAAGGAGGTACATCATGACTTTTTGTATGCACATTTAATCATATATTGCTTGGAATGTATGCACATCTTTTTAACAAAATATATTATATATTACAAATTACCAAAGAATCAAGTGATTGAGTCATCAAGTCAATCATTAACCCAATTCACTGGATGCTCCCAATTTTCTGAACAAGACAGATTTGTCTATCAAGCTCTTATCAAAGGCCTCCACGAAATAAATGACCTTAAAGAGGTAAATATGATAACAAGTGATTTATGATATTTTGTGATGTCAATTTTGCTAACTTATAATTCTAACTAGGAAACAACCTGTGTCACTGTGGCTACAATCGGGAAATTCATTGTTAACAAGAACGGATGGAGTTATGAAGGATGCTCTGGGTGCACCAGAGTAGGAAAGGAAAGGTGGTTGATGGTCCGTGGTCATGTGATTGTGGAAAATACAATGAAACTACTGTTCCAAGGTTATAACTCTTCATTTCTATCCAAATATAGCTAATATACTAAGATTTTGCACAACAATTTAACACCTTATTTGTTCATAGGTATAAATTGGAAATTCGGGTTTATGATCGCAAAGACAGTGCCAAATTTGTTTTCTGGGATAGTGATTGTGCGAAATTTATAGGGAAGACAGCTCTTGAACTTAGAAACGAGATGATAGAAGTATGTCGTTGTACCTTTTTTTCCCACGTGAATTAATTCTTTCTTTCTTCAAAAAACTGCTTAAGATTACTAATATATGTATACTTATACTAATCTGCTAATATAGGTTGGGGAAGACAATCCGAGGTCTTATCCTAAGGCACTTGATGATATTCTAGCAAGGACTTTGGCTTTAAGGATCAAGGTGCAACCATCCAACAACCAGTCATCTGTTATTAAAACATGGGATAATCAAGGAATGATACGAACAATATTGGATCAAATACACCCTCAAGAGGTAGAGTAAACATACACTATCAAATAGAATCTGCAGTGGCTTTAAGCTCTTAACGCTTTTCTTTTCGATGCAGGAGACATCCAAACCGCCTAAGGAAAATTGTGATCCCATTGAAGATGTTCAATTTGACACTGTAAGTCTATATCAGATGCAATATTTAAAATTCCTTTTTATTATGTTTTTTAACATCCCTACTAAAACATTTGTGATTGTTACAGCAATCTTTATCAGCCACTGAAGAGCATGATCCAGAAATGATATCCTCTATTACTCCAGCAAAGAGGGACTCATCTGATATGCTGCATGAACAGAAGCTTAGTGAAGAAATGGCGTCTCGCACGCTTATCGCCTACAAAGATAACAAAGATAATTAAAACTGAATGACTGCACTGCTTCCTCAATTATTATCTAAGCTTTGATTTGGCATTTCAGTTGTAACTAAAGATAGTATGACTTTATGTGTCTTTTGTGTTTTGTTGTGTGGTTGTCATGGTAACAATGTATGTGAAAACATATAATGCCTAATGGACAACCTTCTTTTGTAAGCTATGAAGAACTACAGATTATGCATAATGAATATGGATGAAAACATATATTGTCTCATGTTTTTTTGGCTTTTATTGAATTTTTGAACAATTATCTATTTGCACTGATGGTGAAAAAATAATATCAAGTTATTATATAAAAAAACTGTTATTGAGGAATCAGTTAAGATGCTCCTCTTGCACCAATTAATGCATATAAATTTCGACCAATTTGGTTAGTCATCAAGCATAATATATATAGGACTTTCCTAAGGGCTTGGTTGACAAATATCATATTTCTGAGTAAGTAAACACGGCACAAATCAGAAAATACCAACAATGTCCTAATCGCTAAAACAAGAAATAAATTGACAAAACCTATCAAAAAAATCTAAAAACAGCACCAAAAATCTCTAAAAATCAAATGAAGACTACGCTAATTTTTTTGGATTTTTTTAAAAATACGAAAAATTAAAAAAATTAAAAAAATGGTCTAAACGAAGGAATTTGGGATTTTGAGCCTGTTGTCCCGTATCAGTCTTTGATAATGGGACTATTGATCCATGATTTTTTTCGGATTTTCTGGCCAAAATTCGGAGCAATCCGAGCAAGTTGACTGGAAACCAATTTTTTTCACTATAGCTCCCAACAAAATTCAATGTTAGTAGGGTTCTTGATCAGAGATCACTCTTTAGAAAAGCCATATATATGTGTACTAATTCTAACTGCTATATATAAAAAAAGTAGGAGTTCTTTTTTCACAAACAACTTGAACTTAATATATATTCAATCAAGTTAATATATATTTGTACTTTTTTCGATAAAACAACCTGCTAAGTAAGTAATAGTTATGTAACTAAGGAAGGTTCAGTCTCATTAGTTGGTATCTAACTAAATCTAACTAATAGCAACTAATAGGATATAGCAACTAATAGGATATAGCAAGTAATTATTGCAGCCTATTTTAGATATGCAGACACACAAAAGCACTCCTACCTACTACCATCAACTTAGTCACTGTCTACTTCACTCATGTTTTTTTTAACAAGCCATTACCGCAAAATAAGTCACAAGGACAGCAAAACAAAAAGCTAAAAGCCAATACCTTCAATTACATTGTATAATGTGCAGCAGCTATACTGTCAAAAAGCCAAAAAAGAATAGATACAGGTCAACCAAGATGACACCAAATCCCTTCAACTAAGACAAGCATTTAATGAATGGAACAGTGAGCTGGAAGTTACAGCCTCACACGAAAGACTAACACCAGTAAACCCCAAAAAAAAAAAACTGTCTTACAATCATTCCACCTGTGTTGCTCATAAGGATTTCAGCATTCCAAATTCTTTCCTTTTTCCCTCCCTCCTTTTTCCCTCCCATACACCTGCGATTCCTTTTTTAATTTTTCAAGATGGACATAACTTCACACAAGGATATCAACCTTTGAGTTTTTGGAATTAAGAGAAGCAGCTGAACTTTGTCTTATATCTATAACTTAATAGTGTTTTGTGCAAGTTACCAATCGTATTGTTCTGTTGTGTTTTCTTATTGATAAAGATTGCCTGCAGTTTTAACTTCTCATATATTGGGTTTCAGCAACAACAAAGTTTATCTGCTGAGAATAGAAGATTCAAATTCTTTGTCATGTGAGAATATTCTTCTGCTAAGGTATGACATTAATGTTGTCTCAGAAAGAAATAAATGTGATTCTGAAGGTTGCACAATAATAATATGAGACAGTAATAAATGTCTACTTATACCACACTAATGAACCAAATAATGCTGAAAAGAACTGGTGTTTTGACATGGGTTTTGCTACTGAACTATTAAATTGAATCAGAAATGAATTTTTGCTTAGTTTTCTAATAACCTGAAGAATGATAGTAAGCAATCCACTGTATTATTTCAGAATTAATATAATTTAATATAATAGGACTGATAATAGGATCACAATGGTAGAGGACCACGAAAGGGTGTAAGCTTTGATGACCCCATTGATGCTATAGTTAGAAGCACATATCCAGATTTTATACAGCAACACAATAATGAGGTATTTTTGCAGTCAAGAGCAATACTGGCATCAACAATTGAAGTTGTCGACCAAATCAATGATTATATGATGAACTTGCTTCCAGGTATTACATCATTATTATTTTACACTTACTTACATACCAAAGACTTTATATCAGTTAGTTTTCTAATGATTGATGATATTTTTTTTTTTTTTGTCAACATAGGTGAACAAAGAGAATATCTAAGCTCTGATTCTATTGATAAGTCTGATGCTTATGAATGTGAACCATTTGAGATTCTTACTCCTGAATTTCTTAATTCTCTCAGAACCTCTGGACTTCCCAACCATAAGATTACACTTAAGATTGGAACTCCTATTATGCTTTTGAGGAATATAGACCAAGCAGAAGGTTTATGTAATGGTACCAGACTGATAGTAACAAGATTGAGAAATCGTGTCATTGAAGCCAAAAAGATGTCTTCAAATGGTAATATGGACAACGTATATATTCCTCGAATGTGTATGTCATCATCCCAATCCCCATGGCCTTTTAAGATAATTAGGAGACAATTTCCTATAATTGTCTCATATGCTATGACCATAAACAAATCTCAGGGTCAATCACTAGCAAGTGTTGGTTTGTACTTACCTAGACCAGTTTTTAGTCATGACCAGTTATATGTAGCAATTTCCAGAGTCCAGATCAAGAAAGGGTTAAAGATATTAATACATGATAAGGACAAACAACCATTGAACACAACCACAAACGTTGTGTTCAAAGAAGTGTTCCACAACCTGTAGCATTTAGGTATGTTCGTGTTAATGGACTTTTATTATATTTTTTTCTCTACTTATTGTGACAAGGTTGATAACTACAACTATTATTTCACAATTTCAGCTGCAGTCAAATTTTTTTGCTCATTCAGTAAGTTATCAGTTGATGGTTGATGCTTGATGGAAAACTTTTTGAAGAATTAATGGTTTTAAGGGTGGCAACAAACTCATCTTTGACTTTCTCTATCCCAATCAGAACAACATGGTGGTTGTGAAGAAGATTACTACTTAGTTTTCTATTGTTATTGATAAGTACTGTCATATTTTGGAAGGATTTGGTATTTTGCTGGTATGTAAGGATGACCAATTCTTTTGGAATGGTTTCTTTGGTATTTTTCTGTTATAAAAGTTTCTAATTATAAAAAATATCAAAACAGTATTACAGCTATTATTTCTTCAATTTCAAAAGTAGTCTAAATAGTTTGAAATATATTAAATCTGGATCACAAAAAAATCTCATTAGGTACCTCCTCCAATTACTTTATAGTCCATATATAATTACAAAAAACAGCGTCCTACCCGTGCGTATGCACGGGTAAAATACTAGTAATAATCTTATACTTTTAACAGGTGCAGAATTTGCCTGCAACCTTCGTTAAATAATGCCTACAATGCAATGTAACAACTGCTATACTTTAACAAGTGCAGAATTTGCCTGCAACCTTTGAAGCAAGTGGGGAATGAACTAACTTTTGTGCTATCAATAGATAGAAGAGAAGCAGCAACATTTTTCTGTTTGTAGATCCAACAAATCGTGTGTTTTTTCCATAGTAAAAGCACACTCAGGGGGTCACACAAAATTTGCAATAATTTATATGTTATTAATTAATTCATCTTTTATGTTTAATTCATTTAGGTTATCATATGTATTTTCTTTATACTTTTTTCGAACTCCTTTATATTTTGTAACAATTTTAATACAGTTAATTTTTTTTTTGGGTACATAATACAGTTACATTTATTCTATGCAATTTGTCATGATCAAGTAATCTTAACTTAGTCAATCTGTCGATGTAACACATAGGAAAACATATATAGTGTCGTTTTTCAATTGAACTTTATGATAATAGATCCCCATTAACAAGCATTTTATGTCATGTTTAAAATCCTTTAAGGAATAATCAAATGGAAAATAAATATCAACATAAAAACTAATTTACAAATTAAAGAATTAATTTTCATTTTACAAAAAATAATCACTAAATCACTAAATTTTATAAAATTTTATAAAAATAATTATAATCACTAAATTTTATAAAATAACATTTTAGAATAGTACAAAAGCTTCATTTTCTTTTTTGAAAATATTTTAAGCTATTGTGTGTGCCAAACGTGAAATTTAGATGTAAAACATTCGGAATAAGGGCATATTATAAAGAGATTGAACAATGTACAAAAAATAGAAGAAAATTATATGTTTTTTAATGTATATTGTTCGTTGCAAGAGCTATATATACCATATGTATGTTGAAATTTTTACGCGACAATAAATTTCCTTGAGAAGCACTAATATCTATTTTTTAAAAGTAATTATGAACAAAAGAATGATAAACTAATAGTAAAATTATATCACAGAACGTTGATTAATGTTACATAACATTTTATTATATTGTTTTAATATGTGTTTTTATTTATAATTTATAGTTAAGCTATTTATAATGAAATTTATATATAATATAACTATTGTGATCACCTTACCATAGGATCTTTTTCTATAACAGTTTTAATATAAAATTTTCTATTTTTTATATACCGGGTGTAGCACGAACTTATATATTATATAATTTGATTTGTCATTCTTATTGCTATTTTTATTAAGAAGTTTGGTGAGATTATTAGAACCTATTTCATAGTTAGATTTGATTCCTCCTCTGTATAAAAAATTAGTGAGATTACAAGAAACTGTTATATATTTAAATTAGATCATCGAAGTTTATCTTATATGTAAAGACTTATTTAAATATTTAAATTGGTCTATCATGGTTCTTCTTTTATGTAAAAACTTATTTATAATTTTAGATATGGATTATAAGAGTTTATTATATATTTAATGGGATTATCAGGGTTCTTCTTATACGTAAAATCTTATTTAAAAATTTAGTAATATTATAAGAATATATTATATATTTAAATGAGATCATTAGGATTTTTTGGTGTGTGAAAACTTATTTAAAATTTAGTTAGATTATCTTAAATAGAATTATCAGGGTTCTTCTTATTAGAACCTATTTTCATATTTAGATTTGATTCTTCTTATCTATAATAATTTAGTGGGATTACAAGAAACTATTATATATTTAAATAAAGTCATATCTTATGTGTCAAGACTTATTTAAATACTTAACAAGATGATAAGAATTTATTAAGTATTTAAATTTGTTTACAATGGATCTTCTTTTATGTACAAATTTATTTAAAAATTTAGACATAGATTATAAGAATTTATTATATATTTAATGGGATTATCAGGGTTATTCTTATGTGTAAAACTGTAAATCTTATTTAAAAATTTAGTAAGATTATAAAAATATATTATATTTTTAAAAAGGCTCATTAGGGTATTTTATGTGTAAAAACCTATTCAAAATATGGTGAGATTATAAGAATTTGTTATATTTTGAAATGAGATCACGAGGTTTCTTCTTTTTTTGATTAGATGAGTCTTCTTATTATTGCAATTTTATTTTTTCTATTATTTTAACATTTTGTCCTAATGTGATCGAATGAATCCAAACTTTATGTGAATTATATTTATATTTATATTTAAATTCATAATTCTATATATTTATATACCAAAAACCCATTTATATTATTTAGAGTGGCTTTATAACTTCATAAATATAAATATATCAACGTATATAATCATTTTTCATGTATAACATACTTTCTTTTAATTGTTATTAAATTTTCAAATCTTATGTTTCTCGTGCATCGCACGAGTAAACACACTAGTTATCTTAAGAATAATTATATAAAACTCTAGCATTTAATCTTAATTGTACAATTTCATATTTTTTTTAATTGTTCCAAAAAAAGGAGACTGATGCATTGTGTAATGTGGAATGATGCATTGTATTAATACAAGTTTTTTATATCTATCATATATTATTAATGTAACATTTAATCTCTTCTGTACAGTTTCATATTTTTATTAATTGATACACTTCCTATTCAATTTATATAATTAGTTAGTTTTAATCTTTTATCACCCTATTTAATTTTTTAAAATTGGTTTCGCCCTTTCATCTACTTGAAGCAAAGTATTAGCCAGTTAATTATTGATATTATACATGAGAAGATATATGACACAAAAAATTAATGCATTTATATATTTTATTTAATCCAAAGACACTATTTAACACGTAAATTAAAAATTACTCTATTCAGATATAACCTAATTTTTCATACAAGTAATGCAATATATTTTGATATTTAAATCATCTATTTTTTCTTTTTTTATAAAGTATGTATTTGTTTCTTTAATGTATATTTCATAAGTTTAAATGTATAATGTTGTATTTATTACAATTATCTAAATTAAATTGACCAATTATATTAGTGTAAAAATTAATCTAAATTGAATAATTTTATACTTTTATTAATTATTACCATACCTACTCAATTTCTATAATCTATCACTATTGTTTCACATTTAATCTAATTTGTCTTTTAAATATTAAATAGTTAGTGAGCCTTTGAAATTATTTTTGGTGTAACAGCTATCCATTGGAAGGGAAATGGTTTCAGTTATAATAAGAAATAACTATTTAAAGGAGACAAATTTTGATGGTGGGAGAGGGATTTTGACGGAAAAATCACAAAGAAAAACAAGATACACATGTGAGCAAAAGGAGGGAATGGGTCGCAGGAGAAGAAGTAGAGTGCACAGAGAAAGATACAAGAGTAGTCAGAGAGGAAAATTAGAGTTTATGTTGATAGAGAAAAAAGAGAAAAGGTATAGCAAAGGGATTCAGGTTCTTAAAAATTCTGAAAAAGAAAACAATATCTTCACAAAGAACTACTATTCTATATTAATAGTCAAAATGGCAGAAGGAAAAAGTTGCATCAATTGGTGAGATAATTTTTTTTTTGTAAAGCTAGCCCAAGAATCATGTTTACTTTTAATATTGCTCTTCAAAAAAATGTTTAATTATAATAGTTTCGATAAAGTTATATGTTGTGTGGGATGAATTTTTATGTTCTTTGAATGAGTGTTCACCATTACATGTACAATTTTTACTATTGCATAATATGCTTGATACATGTTACTTTTTGTCTTTTATATTTTTTCGTGCTAGGGCTGCCATTTTATTTCTTAATATTACTTTATGTTTGTTTGTTTGTTTGTCTTTTTTGTTTCAAGCGGGAACTAACGGTCCAGCACAAAACTTTTTTACTTGAGTTATTTTTATTGTTATTATTTATTTATTAATTTCAATGATGCTTACAATTAACTATTATTGTTGTTTTGCTATTTAGTTTCTACATATTACTTATTCATTTTATTAATAATAATAAAATAAGAATAATAAGAATAAAACAAAACGAACTGAATATAAATACTTTCATTGTATTGTTTATAATATTTGAAGTTTGGTTAATTACCATTTAAACATATTTGTGAATTCTAATCATATTATTGACTATTTCATTCTAATTTTCTTTGATATTAAAATAACACATTTATTTATTTAGTTTATATTTCACAAAGTTTGTTCTATATTTAATATTTATTGTCGTTAATAATAATTGTAATTATAATTTGACTATTAGTTTTAAAAAATCAATGATTCAAATTCAATTTCATAAACTAATATATATATAAAGGTAATTTGAGATTATTAATTACAAATTTAATTTAACTTATAACTTACAACCTTTCAATTATACTCATTAATCAATCAATTTCACCATTTTATTAATATTTTTAAATGTTATTATTAATTAATTTAAGTTATTATTAGATTTATTAACTATTAAAAATAAAACTTCTTAAACATTCTATTGAATATTTATATTGCTTAAAGTTGAGATTTTTCATTAAATAAAAATTTAATTTAACTTATGAGTTACAATCTTTCACTATTAAATATTATTTGGTTTATTAATTTAATTTATTATTAGTTGTATTCACTATTAAATATAAAACTTCTTAGACATTCTATTAAATATTTAAATCGTGTTAATTATTAATTACAATTTGAGAAAAATACTTAAACATTGTATTCAATATTTAATTTGTTTAAAGTTGAGGTTTTATAGTAAATACAAATTTAATTTAACTTATGGCTTATAACCTTTCAATTACCGTCACTAATCAATTTTATCATTTTGTTAATCTATTCATATATTAATATTAAATATGATGTTATTTATTTATTTAGTTTGTTATTTGTTGTATTCACTATTAAATATAAAACTTCTTACAAATTCTATTAAATATTTAAGTTGCTTAATAATAATTCTAATTATTATTATAATTAGAGAAAAATAATTAAAATACACCATAAATTATTAAATATTGTTATGAAATATAAAATATCATGCTATTTACTAAAATTAGATAACAACAATATAAGTGTATTTAATATTTAAAATTATCTTATAAATAATTAAATAAAATTGTATATTATCAAATATTCTTTGAGTTAAACTTTTAAATAAAATAATGACACTACATACTCTTAAATATTAACTATTATATAAAAAATTCTGTGACATTATACAATTATAATGTATTACATGTTAAAATGGCATCAAATGAATTTTAAAGGATAAGTAAAAAGTTTTTCTTTTCAATTTTTAATCTGATTAGTATTTCAAAAGAAAATCTTAAAAAATGAATTTTAAAGTATAAGTAAACGGTTTTCATTTTCAATTTTCAATGTGATTAGTATGTTAAAAAAATCTTAATTATTACAAGAGGTTATACGAGGTCAAGATCTTTTATGATATTATATCGACTATAAAATTTAGATGTATTTTATGTTAATAATTTATATCATTGATGAATAAAAATTAGATGTATTTTATATTAATAAGATAAGCTCTATTATAAAATATTAAATTATGTTATGTCATACTTTTAAACAATACTAAAATAATTTGATGCAATCTTACTATGATATTTCTATTAAGAGAATGTTTATTATTATCTTATATCTATTGTTATTTTTAATTATAGAATTTAATGAAAATACTTTTCATTATAAGATATGATCAAATTTGCTATAAGGTATTTGTTTACTTTATCTTTTACTTTTATTTAAAAAATTTTATTTTTAATCCGATGATTAATTAATTTTAAAAAAATTATTTATTATTTTATAGTCATATATAGTGACTAAAAACTATAGTTTTATGTGACAAAAGTTACAAGCAAGTTTAACATAAAAAATTATTTTAAAAATAAAATTTATAATTTAATAACATAATTGAAGAGCAAAAATTATTAGCAATACCATCTAGACGAGAATGAAAACTAATTCATATAATTGATGACTACTTAAATTTTACTATATTTTTAAAGAAAATAGAATCAAGTATGCTACTTAAAAATATTAATATTAAATTAGAAATGTATAATAGGATAAAATCCTTATTATAAGAAATCAAATATTTCACATAAAGATTATTACAAAAGATATCACTAATGTAAAAAAACTTATTTTATAAATAGTTTTTGATGATAAATGACATTTGATTTGGAGGAAAAAATAATCTCCAATAAATATATTCTATGTAGTAACGATAACTAAAAGCTAATAACAACTGTTGAATTATGTGGGATTGCATTTGAAAAAACTTATACTTTATCATGGATAATTACACATCTCATTATCAATAATAATTTAACCATAATAATTGAAATTATTTGTTGATAAATAAGATAAGAAATATGCATATTAAAAAAATACAATACTTTCAATCCAAAAATATATATAATACTATAACATGTTTAATAAACTTATTTGATATAGTTTTATTTTGTGATATTAAATCTTCAATGATAAGTTCACTATAAAATTGATAATTCTAATTATTACACATCATAAAAAAATATTTTATAGGAAAATAATTTATAAATAAATGTTATTTAATATAATTTTTTAACATAATTATGTTTAATTATTACA
Organism: Calophaca sinica; assembly: GCA_037113605.1. Taxonomy (NCBI): domain Eukaryota; kingdom Viridiplantae; phylum Streptophyta; class Magnoliopsida; order Fabales; family Fabaceae; genus Calophaca; species Calophaca sinica. The sequence continues at coordinate 13,158,955 of CM073731.1, forward strand.
CATTATTCTATAATTAATAAAATTTTATTTTACATATTTTTTGTTACTAATGAAGGCATAAGGCTTAAAGAAAAAAATTGCAATCTAATCATACAAGATGGGGATAACCATATCAAATTCTTCAACAAAAACTAAAAAATATTAAAAGACAACTATTTATTAGGTAAACAACAACCGGTTGAGAGATTTGTATAAAATATTTTTATATATTTAAATTATATAACTTTCACACATTTTTAAAAAATATTTATATAAAATATAAACAAACCCGTGAAAAAACTTATACTTGTAATTAAAAAGTATATTCTATGTTGAATTGAATTGATCTAGTGAAGTATCAAGTATTTTTAAAATTTTATGAAGTTTTATGGAGTTAATCTACTCAATAAGAACTTTTAATTTGAAGGTTCGATTGATGAAATTTGATATATATAGATAGATATTAACCGGAGTAACTCAAACATGAGTTACTCTTTGAGTAACATTTTCTTTTGACGCAGGGAAACTAATTCATATCATTAATAAGGAATTCATAAATACATGCTGGAATTTCATCATAGAACTGAGGACTAGCTGTCAATATGACTACCTGAGCTCGGCTATGAGCGACCATATTAACATTCCTCCTAACAAACTCCGCATGAGAGTTTTCACTAAAAGATGAGAGACTACTTCTACATGCTTGTAAGATGGCACCTACTCTTGGAGTAACTTGATCTCACCCCGTATATATAATATAATATAACATATAATAATATAAATCATATTATATTTTGTATTTATATATAAATATAAGGAAAAATTGCTTTAAATGTCATTTATCTTAATTTATTGTTGCACATTAGTTTTTTATCTTTTTTTGGTGTCAAGTTAGTCTCTTAAGTATTAAAACGTTAACACAATTGGACTTTTGTTCATAATAACACATGAGAAATCAGCCATCAAGACCAATAGTTGGTCTACATTTTAAGAAACTCTCTTTGCATCATGAAAACACACATAAAGTCTAGGAAAAATGACCAAAAGTGTTAACGGAGGTGGATGGAAAATAACTAAAAGTCCTTTAGGTATTAATGTTTTAATACCTAAAGGACTAACTTGATAAATAATAAAAAAGATAATTGACTAAAACATAATCTTAAATTAAGATAAAGGACAGCCAAGGTAATTTTGCCTAAATATCAATATATCCATATACTACATATAATATAATATAATATTATCTCACATTATATTATATATAAGTTAAAGGACTCCTAAACAATAATTAAATTGCACAAATAGATTGATCCACCACGGACAACTTCCTCCTTCCTTCTCTGGCAAGCTCCCTCTTTACTCTCCACGACCGCAAATCTAATTTACATACATTTTCCCAATCAATAAGATCCTAGATTAGGGGGATCATATGCGCAACACTGAATACCCATCGGCCTAGCAGGTCATAATGACATGGTGCCGCCCATTTACAATCTCTGCCGTTGCAAAATGGCTCACAATTCTCTCAAAATCATTAGGGTCCATTTGATGGCCAGGATAGGATAAGCTATCATATCTTGTCTTAATCTAATGTTTGATGAGTCAACATGATAGGATAAGTCAATCATATCACTCTATCTTATCCTGTCTCTCTAATGTAAATTTTATTCTGGGGTGAGGGCTGGGCTAAAAACCAACATGATAAGATAAGAATTTTTTTTTACCTAATTTACCCTTGAAAACATAATTTAAAATATAATAAAACATAAAAATATTGAAAATAAATAACAAAAAAAATTACTACTATAAATCATAAAATAAAAATAAATTTAAATTTTAAAAAATAAAAAAATATTTAAGATAAAACTATAATTATTTTAATTAATAACTAATTTAAAAAATCATGTGCAATTGTTCACAAGGGTAATTTTGTCATTTTATATTATTTTAAAATACTAAAAAATTTAAAATCTATTACTATAAAATTATTTAAAATAAAAATTAATATTAAAACTTATAATATTAATTAGTTTAAGTTAAAAATTATTTAAAAATATTATATGTAATTTTGTCACAAGGCTAATTTTGTCATCACATATGATTTAAAAAATTAAAAAATATAAAAAATTAGAAATTATCAAAAATCTAATAAAATATAAGAATAATTTAAATAAAAACTAAAATTTAAATATTCACATTAAAATTATAAAATTAATAAAAATATTATAAATTAATTTTAGAAAATTATATATAACTTTGTCACATGGGTAATTTTGGTATTTTATATAATTTATATCATATCATACTATTATTTGGTTCATCTTAAACACATGATAAGATAACATAGTGTTATCTAGTTTTTTTTATCAGGTGTGCATCAAACACAGGATAGGATAAGAGCTTATCATGTCTATATCCTATCATTTCCTTATCCAACTCTCTTATCCTATCCGTTTCTATCCTATCATAGCCATCAAACGGGCCCTTAAGGTTCCTCACCAGTTACCTCAACATGAGCGTCAAACTCAACAGCGATTCCATCTCTGACTATTTTCATATTTTCACGTCTTCCTCCACCCTAACTGTCCTCAATAACAAGATTTGTGTTGATACTTCTGTTAGACATTTCTCGAGTTCTTGTCGCAATATCATGCCAAGCTGTTGCACAATAAAGTGTGTGTGTGTGCGCTTGCGTGTTGTTGGAGTTTTGCAAATTGCTTAGGAGAGTAGGTTCTTGTGACCCTTTATATTTCTATTGTTGGAGTACTTTAGGGTCCTTGTTAAAAAATGACGTTGTTTTCTTTATTGCTTATGAGACTGAGAATGTTAAAGGGTTGATTTTGAGTTTGATTTATGATATTTCCCCTCTTGTTCGTGAGGTGACATGAAGCCTTCCTCCCATTTTCTACGTCAGTCATTTTAAGACTTGACGCGAAGCCTTTGTGGAATATCTTCTTCCATCGATGGACTTGTCAGTACGTTGTTGGGGTGAACCGATAGTTTACAGTTGGTTTGGCACGATCGTGGCTGGTCGAAGAAAGAAGGAGGAAGAAGGGAAAGGGAAGAGGAAGGAAGAAGAAAAAAATTGGTGCAGAGGTGCACTATATCACTTAGATGATGATACGAATCCAATTTTTTTTCTTTTTTTATAATAACACCTATGAATCCAATTGTTTTTTTTTAGGCCATGAATCCAATTGAATTAGCGGTATACTAGTTGTACACCTATAAGATTTATTTTGTTCTAATTTCCATTAGTTTGTTATCCTATTTTATTCGTCGAAATTATTTTAAACACAAACTATTACTTTCTTCGTCTCGTTATAAGTGTCATTTGGCCTGTGATTAGTTCCGGTGAAAAAGCAGAGAAATGGACATCCGTGAGAAAGAGGGCAACTTCCTTGGTTTGGTTTAAGCGAGAAACACAGAAGAGAGATAAAAAATTGTGTGGGGCCCATGATTTTTGCAATCTTTGCTGATCTGCAAAGAAATTGCCGAGAAATCACAATTTTTCCTGTTTTACTTCATTACCCTTGGTTCCTGTGTTTGTACTGTCACGTAAATAATTACAAACTGTGTATTATTTTTTTTTTAAATTAAAGGCATTAATGTCTTTTAAAAAATAATAAAACTTCTATTTTTTCTATTTTTTATCTATTTCACTTATTTCAAACAATACCCCAAATTCACTTTATTTCTTTTTTTTTCCTCTTTTCACACTCTCTCTCACATATTTCTCTCTTCACAATTTTTCTTCGGAACCAAATACAACCTTAAGATAATGCACACTTCTTAAAAAAATGATTAGTTATGCTAATTTTTATGGTAAAATAATGTATAATATACTTCTATTTGTGATCAATCCACTATAATTGTAATTACTATCACTTGAATAAGGATATTATTGTAAAAACATAATAAATATTCTCTTAATATTTTATTTTAAAATGATAAATAATTTGAGAAAAAAATATTACAAACACGACGCTTTTGACGGAGTAACTAAATTCAATTAAAAATACGCAGCAATAGCATCCAGTTATAGAGCATCTGGTTAAAGCGTAGCTAGGGTTTGCTGCTTCCAATTCCAATCGTGTTGGTGTGTGTTGTAGTCGTGCCCATGGATTCTCTGCTCGCAAACTATGCCTCTTCAGACGAAGAACAAGAAGAACAACCACAGAAACCAATCCCATCCGCACCATCCAAAACGACGTCGTCTTCCTCCCTCTTCTCCTTTCTTCCTCAACCCAAATCATCATCATCTTCTTCTTCCTCTTCCCTCTTCCAGTCTCTTCCTCCACCCAAACAACCCTCTTCTGATGTTGTAACCGCTACACGTTCTGGAACTTTGTCGAATTTGAGCGAAGGCTCTTCCCTCCCGAAACCTAAATCCCAAATCCAGAAACAACCCAAAAGGGTCGTGCAATTCAAACCCCCAATCATCCCTTTGCCAAAGCCCACCGAACTCGAAGATGACGAAGACGAAGACGATGAAGAAGAAGAACGTAACAGAAGAAGGAAGTTAGCGTCTTCCACTCAAACTCCATCGGTAAAATCATTCTTGTCCAGCATTCCGGCGCCCAGGAACTCTGCCACTCTCGGTGTTCAATCAAGTTCCAGTTCTGGCCGGAGATCCATCCTCGAAACCAGTACACCGGCACCGGTACCAGTACCAGAGTCAAGTTCTGGTGGTTCAGTGGCTTCAGCCGCAGAGAGCAATGTGAGCAATGTCCCCGTTGATCAAAACGGAGGGGATTATGAGAATTACCAATATGCCACCGACCAGTATGATAATTATGGCAATTATAATTGGGGTGCTGAGGCAGAGGCAGGGGCTAGTGCTGGCACGGCTACTTCTTGTTATGGAAATAATGATGATGGCTATGCGAGCTATGGTGCTTATGGGGATTATGGACAGTATGAAAATAACTGGGTTGATGGGACGGTGGCAACGGTGCCCGAGGCATCTGGGATTGTTGAGAGTGCGGTGAAGTTTCCTGGGAAGAGAGGAAGGAATGAGGTTCCGGTGGAAGTGATTGAGGTGAAGCAAGATGAGTTGATTAAGAACCGACCAAGAGAGGATCAAGCCAAGCTAACAGGGATAGCTTTTGGACCCTCATACCAGGTATTGTTTAGTTGTGTTTTCCCTTGTTAGGGATTTTTTTTAATGGTTGATGTACATATATCCCACAAGAATGTAAACTCAACGTTATACAGATGATAATGTTACAATGGATGAGCAATAAAATTAGAAATGAAACTATTAGAGAGAAAGTCTGAATAGCAACTTTAGAATAGATAATAGAGTTTCTTCTTAGATGATTTGGATTTGTGTGGATTGTGGATAAGATGTGTAGAAGCACCGGAAAGGGGGTAAGACCAAATGGAAGATAGTCTAGTAGTTTGTGATAGAGGCAAATCAAGAAAAAATATGGGTCAATTCATTAAGAAGGACGTGGAGTCAAGTGATTAGAACCGTCGTTATACATGATTCATGAGATATAATATATATGGATTAGCTAGCACTTTGTGTGTGTGTGTGTGTGTTAGGTTTAGTTGGTAGTAAGGCAAGGTATTCAGTTTCTTTTTACTTATTTATTGGCCCTTTTCCATGTAGTACACGTGATTGTTGGTTGAGTTGGAAAATTTTGAATAAACAAAATAATGTCTGAAATAATTTGTTAGCCTCGTTTATGAGACTAAGGAGCCCAATACAGCAACCAATGTTAAGGACCCAATAGCGCAGCAGTTAAGCCATGGCCCCAAGATATGAAAGTTGTATTCCAGAAAAGGGAAACGAGGGATATATGGAGGATACTTAGGGGGAGAGACGGTTATGCTAAGTGGAAAGTGAGTGGGCCCAGGAGTAATAGAAGAAGGGAGGTGGTTATGAAGAGAGCAGGGACGTGACTTTGGGAAAACAAGGGGAAACTTGGTTTTTGGGAATCGGCCTTGGACTTGGCAGGAAGTTGGCATCCATCCGCGGCTTCTTGTGGTCTTCCTATTCTTTTTCTTATCTGTTATTCTGCTTGTTTTCATTTTCTACCGATGTGCTCATATGTTCACAATTTTGAGCTCAATATAGTATCCTTTCATCTCTTGGTGTTATTGTTATTCTGTTCCGTATCACTCATCAAATCTTACTTTACATGGCCCATATCTCTCAACAATTGGTTGTTACTTTACCCCAATTGTTATTTTGGTCCGTACCGCCATGGCCGCTATTTGATAACACTGCATGAAAATATGTCCAAACAATATAGGAGATCTGGTAAACTCAATAGGGGGCTAGTTTTTCGGTTAAAAATTGGGTTATATTGTTGAAAAACTGTAAAATGTCTTTTTTATTAAATAAAAATCAAACTCCCTTGTTACGGTCAATAAACCCCTGCAGAAGTCATAAATTAAACGAATTCTGAGTCTTATGATAGATCTAGCTTGAGCCATATAAAATAACTTGAACTAGAAGAAATAGAAAAGCATAAACAATATATGAAATAACACTGCTATAAGACCCTCACGGAAGTAGGATGAACAACACCCATCTAGCAATGGTCCAAATAGCAGTCACTGGAGATGTGTAGAGGTAAGGCGCATGATGCTTACACTGGTTCCTAAGGCTGTGGTTAGGGACCAATGCAGGATAGAGGGCTTCAAATGGGTGTCTCACAATTTGGTAAACAGGAAAGTAAATTCATGGCTATTAGATTTCAAAATAGACAGGGTCACTTTTTGTGATTGTGATTTGGTGGTGATGGTTTTTTATCCCCTTTAGATATTCCTGGAGGCAGCTGAGTGTTGGGTACTACATAATCTACATTTTGGCTCAGTTTAGCGAATATGTATTTTGGTGATGGAAAGAATGGTAGACCATAGGAATTTTTGTGCGTGAAGGATGATTATATCGCATTAGGCTGGTGAGAAACACAGATCAGGCGGCTAAGAGGAAGCTGTGGACTATATGTTGAGGAGTCAGCATCTGGTAGGAAGCAGAATAGTGTAGGAAATCTTTATGTTTATGCGTCACTGTCCTAGCCACTAAGGCCAGTCACAGAAAGAAATGGAATGTTAATTATCCTGCAGAGTTTGATTGGTCTATATTCGAGTCCAATTAATCTGAAGCATTAGAATATTGGATATATTTAATTAAACAATCTCTGTCGAATAGTTTGTTTCTAAAAATGCATAATTGAATTTGGAGGGCTTCCTCTTCAGCTATACTGTGTTGGAAATTACTGATAAGGTGACTTTTTTTGTGTAAGAAAAAATTAGCGATATAGCAACCCTGTAATCTATAAGCAATATTTGCAGAACAAAAATGTTATTCCTATGCTTAGTTTTTCCATGCCTTTGTTCTACACCTCCATTTCATGGAAAAAAAAGGGAAGAGGGAGAAATGGGAGAAGTGATTTTAGCTCTCCCTTTTTTCTTCAAAAAGGGAGGTGATGGGGAATCAACACTTTTGTTTGCAGAAATCATGGGAATTTAACAGTTTTATGATCTAGCTCTTAATTTGATATATGGCACAGCATTATGGCTTCAATTGATTCATATAGTCGATCCCCGGTAAGAAAAGGATTGGTTATTGTTGGCATGTGTGTTTACACACACATCCATTATAATTTTAAACTTCAGTGTGTGTTGTCATCTTTTGGGTGCATATGTAACAACAAAGGAAATCTTTCAAAGAGGTGTAGGCTTGACTCTTTCTCTTATGTCAGTCGAAATAATTATGGCATAATATTATTGGACTGTTTCCTTACTACGTTGTTGGAGCTTCATCTTCTATCGTAACTAACTATAAAAGATGATATTTGCTATAATCAAAATTACCAACATCTGACGGTTCTTGGATCCTTTAAGCATGTGGTCTTGGATTTGAACTTATATCTCTGACTTTAGTGCCTGATAGTAGTCCATGAGATTAGTTTCTTGCCTACCAGTTGGGAGGATATTTTAGGTCTTCCAAAAATAAAAATTGACCTCTATATCATTTACGTCCATGGACTATGTCACTATCATCATTCATCACATTGCAATCATAAATCATAATGCATGTTAGCATCCCGCTTCAAAGACTTGTCTTTTCTCTCTCTTATTATTGATTGTGCCTTTTCTTTGTATTATTTTAAATTTTATAAAATTGGTTGCCCTGGTATCGTTCTTAGTACAAGATTTATGAAAGAAAACCAAGAGGATTGTAATCCATTTGCACCATTTTTCCAACCGGAGGCACGTTAATGTTGCTGGTGACACACAAAAAAAAAGGTTACTTTTTCATAGACAAAACTTAGAGTTTGATGTTGTGTCGCCATAAAATTCAAATCTTTAGATCTTGGTTAGTGGGTTGTTACTAGAAATTTTTCAACTCTTGTAATTTTCTTTCTCCCCCCTAGAAAGTATGATTCTATTATTATTCTATATTTATCATTTTATTTTCTATTGTAGCCTGTTTCGGCAAAGGGTAAGCCTTCAAAGCTGCTCAAGAGGAAGCATCAAATTGGTTCATTGTACTTTGATATGAAACAAAATGAAATGAAACTTGCCGAGCGGCGTGCAAAGGGCATGCTGACCAAAGCTGAAACTCAAGCGAAATACGGATGGTGATTTGGGAATGATGCTGTAATTTTATGAACTTCCATTGTAACTTGATTTACCAAGTGAGAGTTTTCATATGTAGCTACAGGCCTTGTGTTTTACTGTTCTATATGCTTACATTTGCACGTGCAAAAGAATGAAATTCTATCATAATCTGTGGGGTTTTTTTTTTTACAGTACAGGTTTTATCCTTATGATGAATAAAATCATATTTATTTCTTTTGAATCAGTCTTAGAGGTCAGGTTTTTAGATGTAATTATTGTCATTTTTTTTTCATCCTTGCATTTTGCTGACCATAAAAAATCGGATGCATTCAATAAAGTGAAAGTTGATGAAATTTCGTATGAAAAATGATGGCCTAACATGAAAAAAGAACCCTTTTACCATTTCTGGTGCCTTTACTGGTCTTGTATTTTATCCATATTCATGCTCAGCAATGAAATCAAAATCCTCTCTTGAGAAGCACGGGCATAACTATAATGCGGTTTCCAAAGATGTATATGCCAAGTTGTATTTGGGCACCATGTTTAATGATTCTAAAGAATGTAGATATTATAATCAACAATCGTCTCCTTGTCTAAAGTAATCAGTAGTCACATCCAATGTGAAGCTCCAAGCTATTTCTTCAAACGAGATTTTTTTCTTCCATTTTTTTTAGGTCCGAGAAAAATATATTTAGTAATTCTTGGTATGGAATAATGCTTGCATATAAATTTTAGAAAAATGCTAACAAGTGCCCTTAGGGTATTGGTTAATGATTCAAAACAGATAAATTTGTATGAGAAAATGATGTATTTATTATATTAAAAAATATTTAACTTGTATTTTCAAGACAAACTTTTCAGTTATGGATTCTTTAACCAATGTCTTTAAGACACTCGTTAGTAAAACCCTAAATTTTATACTCCAACATAGAGCCCAATTACCATTGACATTGATGAATGAGGAGCAAACATGAGAAAATGAAAGAAGTGGATGATGATGATTTGGTTTTAGGTGAGTTGTTTATTTATTACAAACAACAAAACATAATTCATCTTAATAGTAAATTTTACCGTAAATCCTGGCTCAGGTTGGTGGTTCTCCCTGGCCCTGCACGGGAGGTGAGCCTCCCCCAATCTAAACCTTTTTCCATCAAAAAAAAAAAATCTTAATAGTATCTCTTTGATTTGTTTAAAAATAAGAAACTAGAGAGGAGAAAAAATTTTGTTCTATGTTTAATTTTTTAAAATAATCACGAGTATGAGACAATTATAAATGAGGTAATTTTATTACTCAGTAAACCATGAGACAACTTGTTTCAAGTACATTTCCCCCTCAAAACTACAATTACGTTTCTTCAAGAGAAATAGGAACACAACAGATTTACCAAACTTGTTTCATGTACATTACTTAAAAGATAAAAGTACACATTTTTTTCTTCCTCTCTCTTTCATCTCTCCCCCCACACACAGCACACACAATTATACTATCTCTCTCCCCCTCCACCCTCTGCTATATATATATATATATATATATATATATATATATATATATATATATATATATATTATCTAAAAATAATTACACACACACTATACACGCATGCAGATTTATACTTTCTACCTGTCTCTGCAATGTAGCGCAAAATAAATTGTATAGTATAAAAGATATAGCAGTAAATTAGTAAATTTCATGTTATTTTATTTGTGTTGTATATTGACTACCAAACAATACACAAATTAAAGAGTAGTTTTGTGACTCGAGTATTATTAATTTATTGGGTGCTGTTCTTCTTATAATGTGTCTTAATATTAGTGCATCAAACACATCCTTAGCATTGGTAACACCTGATCGAAGCAGCATGTGCAAGATCGAAACGCTAGACTTCCTAATGACGTGTTCGAGTCACCTCCATTTTCGTTTAAAATCTAAATGATTTGTGTGTTTTATACAGTTCATTAGTAAGATTCAGGTCTTCCTAGCTTGTTCGGCTAGCATAGAGTGTTGGAAGAAACAAAATTTATGGCCAATTCTTGAACAATTTATGTCCAATGCAGAGGGATTTTATGATTTTTTTGGCAGGTTTGGCAACATTTAAATGATCAACAACTAACACTGTTTGCAATGACAGCTTGGAGTATATGGAAAAAAACGTAACATTCACTACGGGGACTCAAAGATTGAGACGATACAGCAAGTGGTGCCACACGCAGATGAGACCTTGGCAGCTTGGCAATGTGCTCGGCGAACTAAGCAACAACAGCAGCGTTCAAGTGTGATTGGCAGATTGCAGGATCAGGCCGTGACTTGGAAACCACCACCACTACAATTTGTGAAATGCAATGTTAGATGCAGCATTTATCAAGCAAGATCAATGTGTAGGAATTGGCTTATGTGTTAGAGATGAGAATGGACAATTTATAATGGCACGGACACATTGGTGTAAGGCACATATGAATGTATCAGAGCGTGAAGCATGGGGTCTACTCCAGGCGATCAAGTGGATAATAGCAGCTGGTTTACATAATGTTATTTTTGAGTTGGATTGCAAACAAGTGGTTGATGATGAGCTCAATGTCAAATATGATAGATCGGAGTATGGTTCTATTCTTGAGGAATGTAGAACCTTGCTTTCTACTTGTAACAACTTTCAGATTGTTTTTACTAGGCGACTAACTAATGGTAGTGCTCATGCTTTGGCAAAGGCTTCTAACTTTTATGCTATTCGCAGTGACTTCCATTATATTCCTGATATTATTCTTAATGAAATGAGTTGATTTGGATTTTGTCAACAAAAAAAATTTATTAAGATTCAGGTCCAACAGGAAGAGCAATAAGTTGAATGAATTTTGAAAAGGTCAAAATGAGGGACATAGAAGGATGCATTTTCCCATTTTTATATATCAACTGTATGTATTCGTTCACAACAATCATGCATACAAATTTTTAAATAATCCAGAAAGATGAACTAGATTTTTTTTCCATATGAAACTTCACAAGTCTATGACTAGAATGAAAGTTTGATCAGAATGTTGAGCCATTGAACCCAAAGAATGAGCGCTGCACCAGAAAACAAATGAAATGAGATCTAGAATGTAAGCAATGAAGTGAATGAACATATATATTACAAAAAACTATAACTATGACATTCATCTCACGGAAAGGAAGCTGTTTGAATGGGTATTGTTGACACGCCCACCATGTTATGTTTACAAATATGCTTCAAAAAATTCAAAATAATAATGAATAAAAAAAAAGCTGAAATCATTATCAAAAGAGCCTATTACATGCTGAGAATTTTTGCATCTTATTCACCTTTGGGATAGTTAGATTCCATCCTAAAACCAATGTGCAGTTGTCCAACAGGTATATAAATTGTACCCTAGAACAAGCGATATACAAAACGATTGCCATAACAGGCAACAAGCGACGGAGACGGGCTCTAGCTCTGATACCAAGTTAGATTTCATTCTAAAACCAATTGGTGTTAAGTGGAGTAATAGGTATATAAACTGCATCCTAGGATTTGAGATTTCCTTACATGATTTGATGCTATTATTCCAACACTTTATGAGAACAAAGGAAACAGAGGACCACATAACTAGATGAAGTTAGCAAACATATTTTCTCTGTAATTGTAGACTAAGTATCGCTAAACAACATCAGAAATCAATCTCTACTTGCATTATTAGCAACAAATTTCCCAAAAACAGTATTAATTTAATACCTATTTTTGCCTTCTCCAACAAACATTATGAGAATCATAACTGAATCAAATGGATACATAAGAAACCTCTAAGTTCAAAGAACCAAACCGTTTCAATACATAATGGCAAAGAACTATACAAGTCAGAATGTATGAAATGGCATCACGTCAAATAAGAATACTTCAAACAAAGTCACCACTATGGAGATGTAGTAAACAATAGTCTCATAATCATATGAACTGTCATTGAAAGAACAGAAGTAAGCAGAAATTTACCTGCACATCATAAAACTTGATGTAGAATCGGGAGCTATCAATGTATAGCTTAGTTTGAAGAATTTCGGCAATAGTAGAACTCAGTTTTCCATTAACAGTTGGACCAATTCCTCCAATTGAAATCAGTTCTCCATAAGCAGCTGGCTCTTCAGTGCCACCAAATGCAATGGGCACTCCCCCATTCAACAAAATCATTACATACTGAAATACAAACCAAAATACAAAAAATAAAAATAAAAGACAAGAATCTATATCAAATTATACTAAAAAGTACAAACTAAAATAGCATACCAATTACTCAAACAAGGAAAAAAAAATGTTAATGGCTAGCACAACTATTGACTAAATAGGTTGAATAAAGTTTTGTTATTTACACAGTAATTTCATCAAGCAATTGGTGAACAACAGTTAACAAGGTTGAAAAAAAAAGAGAGTTAAAAGTTGGCTTAACGGATTCGGGTTTTCCGATGATCTTTGCGACAGCTTTGGTGGCATCCCTGAGAATGTCAGAAGCAACAACGGCGTCAACGGGCACGTTTGTGAAGAGGTTCAAAGTGGGCATTGCGTGCGCTCTTGTTGGCTATTGCTACTACGCTCACTCACACTGGAAAGCCTTCAGGATAAGGCGTCTGTCTCTCTTCACACACCAATGTGTTTTTTTTTTTTTTCTCATACAAAGTGTAGCAAGATAGGTTGATTAAAAAGAGAAACCCCACTGGGTTGGCTACTAGAGCGCATGATCGGAATTATCCGAAATGTGAGGGGTTCGAGTTCCCACGAGCTATGTGCTAAAAAATTTTGGAGGTCTTTTTTATCTTGGACTGAGGCGTTATTCACTCTCTCTAAATTTCTTGTAACCAAAAAGAACAAAAAAAGAGTAATCCCTAGTCCCCGAACTTACATTATCTCTTATTTAGTCCCTAATAAAGTATATGAAAATAATAAATAGTCTTTAAAGTTTGTAAACTCTATCAAATTAATCCCTAAAGTTTTGTGAAATCCATCAAATTAGTCCCTAAAGTTTTATAAGTAGTTCCTTATAAAGACTAATGAGACAGATTTTACAAAACTCTAGGGACTAATCTGACAGATTTTACAAACTTTAAAGACTACTTATTATTTTTCATATACTTTATGACTAAATAAGAGAAATAGTGTAAGTTTAGAGATTAAATCGAGGGTTTTCTCCGGTTAAAAATGACAATGGTTGAGAGTTAGGTAAAATACTAATTAAAAAACACATTTATACTTACATTTAATCAAAAGCCTCACTCTCGTGTTAAAAACAAAAACCTTATTCACGAACCCAAATCCAAACTCAAGGAATTTTAAGGTTCAGACCAATTTGACAAAAAAAAAAAAAAACTCCTACTTAAAGGAGTACTTATGTATCCAGAACTAATCCTTGCATTTTAATTAAATGAAATATATTTTGTAATATTTTTATAACAATCTAGTAAATAAAAATATTAATTTAATACCAAAATCAACAATATAAAACTAAAAAAATAAATAATATTAATTAAAAGTGTAACTTTTAATTTCATTCAAAAAAAAAAAGTTCAAATTTTAAATATATTATGTGGTTATCAATCAAGCAGAGTATTATAATATCCAATCGAATGCTTCCTACAAAATTTGGGCTACTCCTCCTTGTGGAATGGAGTCTTTGTTGTTGTCTGACTCTTTAGCTTTGTAGTTTTCTGGTTTTCTTTTGTCTCTTTGTTTATTTCTTTCACCAAAAAAAACTCAAATTGAATTCAAACCCCTCTAAGATGAACGTATCCATTTTGAATCATTTTTGCATGTACCCGTCATATTTTTTTTCCAGGGTATTTCTAGAGACAATTGCAGAACCTAACCTCTTGAGTCAGAATAGGACCACAAAAACAGCAAAATTCTCCCTAAAAAATGTTGATGCTGTTGCATTCACGAGTATCAATCATGTTTCAATCCAATTGTCATTGTTCATCCGTTAATTTTTTTTTTTTGTTTTGCCCATTAAAATGAATCAACCATCTCGCGTTGATTTTAAAGAGTCGGTGGCCTGTAGACCCTCTTACCACCAGTACATTCAAGAATTGGCCTCGTAAATCGTAATGCTAGTGCTGGCTCTTGACGACATAGTTAAACTCAGGTGCGTCTATCAGCTTGTTAACACATTAGGGGCCGAAATTTATACAATGATAGTGACAATAATAGTTGGCAGTGCAAACTAAAAGCAACACAGATATAAATTATAGTTTCAAAGCCTATAGATGCTAAGGTTAAACTTTAAAGCAATGCACATATACAGTACGAAACTAAACATCCTAAAAAATAGTTAATAACTTAATATTTCATTACATTTTCTATGGCAATACTCAACTCTTTTTTTTTTTTTTTTGGTATTATGCACTACTCACCTCTTAGCCACACCTAAAATTACCCAATTACATGATGGTATCAGATAAAAAAGAAAACATTTTTTTTGTGGCTTCATTATACATTTCCAGCATTAATTATCTCCGATCAAACCCAATTAGAACAATTTGGCTCGAGATGACGTCCTTGTGAAGAGACCAATTTAAAGTCTGAAGGTACTATAGCCTCCTCCTAGACCGGAAGATCCACCATAGCCACCGTAGGGTTGCGAGGGCAAGGAAGATGAGGGATAGGATGAACTGCCCAATTGAGAGTAAGAAGACCTAAGACCTGTATCTAACCTGCCGTAACTACTAGCGACAGGTTCTTTGTGATTGCTTATAACTTCCTGCAACACATTAAGACATTTCTATCAGCAAAATCCTACTTATAATCTATTCTTCCAGCACGAATTCATTCCATGATGCCATGGTAAGTGTACCCAGTCAAACGTCAGTATGAAGATAGAATGAATGAGTGTAATAATATATGTGTGAAGATTAAGAATTGAATCACCGTTATAATTATGCCAAGCCTTTATTCCTTAATCGATTAGTAAAACAGCCAGCATAGGAGGGAGTGGGAATATAATAAGGAGCTTGATAGACATGACTGGAAATAATAACCATATATAATACACCTACTTGCTACAAAAGATAGAAGGAATACACAGATATTGGCAAATTTAATAAATGAATTTAGCAAAAATAATAAATTCATCTGATAACAAATGAATTTAGCAAAAACTCAGAATAAGAAGAAAATTCTCACATCATTTTTTTAAATTTGTCTAGTGCAATGTTATTAATGGCGGATGGCGGTCCATGGCGGACAGCCAAAAATCCGCCATAAAAAAATGGCGGATTGCATTGCTGAAAATAGCGGATGCCATGGCGGACTGAATAAAATACAATATATATATAAACAGATATGTAAATATAAATAAAAAATTGCAGAATAATAGTTGTAGTGCAGAAAAAAAAGAAATATATGTTGAAAAAACACAAAATAAAAGAACATAAAAACAGATTTGAAAAAAAAAGAATAAAACTGAAAAGTATAAACTGAAAAAAATTTCCTCAAAAAAAAACTGAAAAAAATTAAAACAGAAAAGAAAAAAAAAAATAAAATAAAAACTGTTTAAGAAATAGGAAGGAAAAAATAGAAATAGAAAGAGATAGAAAAAACAGAACAAGACAATATTGATATATTTTAGGAACCAATCCTAGAATAACCAAACAAAACAGAAATCTTATCTTTATCTATTTTTGAAAAAAAATTCTTAAAATTAGTAACTCGTAAAGCAAAGCATAAGCCAAAAAAAAAAAAAAAAACTTGAAAAAAAAAACGTAACTTGTAAAGCCTGGAAGCGGCAGGTTTTTTTTGGGCAGAAGGGTATTGATAATCTTTCACTGTGACGAAAAAACGCACAAGCACAAAGGCCCAAATAACAACTAGTCCAGCAACATAATCCAAAAAGCATCTAAGGACTACGGTATACCATCACCAACAGAGGGGTATCGTAGACTAGTAGTACTAGTTAGAGATAAGATACTGGACGTGGCAGGTTATATTACGGACCAAAATTGACAAAAAAACAGCAGAAAGGCTTAAATGGACCCGGGTACATGAGTCGGCCCATTAACACATCCCGAATTTTTCCAAAATTTGAAAACGCAAACCCTAAAACTTGTTTGCCGCGACACGGGTTGCGCAAACCCGACCCGATTTTCTGTATTCAACCATCGGTCCGCAGCTGGTTTCACTGTTTTGGGCCGGGTTTCCGCCATGGCGGCGCCGTCCGCCATGGTCGCCACACGCAAAGCGGCCGCCATGGCGGCGCCACGCAGAACCCGCCCTGCCACCACCTGTACTGTTGCGGTTTAGTGAAAATCCGCCTCCGCCTTCCGCCATGGCGCCGCCATGGCCGATTTTTGACAACACTGGTCTGGTGAATGACTATGTTTCCTAAATGAATAAATCTTACCTTTGAAAAGTTAGTCCAATGCATCAACCAGAGATTGTTTATTCAGGTGTATTAAGGAAAACACTAATACTCATCCAAACATAATGGTTACACACACACGCGCACACACACACTGTGTGTGTATCCGAAAAAACAGAAGGTCATGTGTTTGGACTTTCAGCTACTTGAGATCAGATGATGTCAGCTTAATAGTGTCCTGGGAAAGTTTATATAGCAGCGTTTAAGAAAATTGGAAACTAATACTTCTGCTCCGACCAATATACCAAGATGAATCCATCTTTACTTCTTCTATTTCCTCTTCCCTATAATTAAAAATGGATTAATCTATTTAGTTCACTTTTCTTTCTCCTACTATTTATCTTTCAATTCTCCTATTACAGTATCAACTATCAAGTTGAAGTTAGTATGAATCTTTTAGACAAGATGAACAACAGGGATATCAGCTAATAGCAAGTGTGTAATGTGTTCCAACTTCCAAGTCCCAACAAGTGAAGCATTATACCTACAGACTGAAAAATCAATTACCTATCTAGGCATGCACATATACCGATGCATATCTCACTATCACACAAAAGAAACATGACCACAAAAACGTAACTTCCTTTTCATAAGCCCAAGTCAGTCGCCTACCTGAATCAGTTGTTGTGCCGTTTGAACCTGAGATGAGGTGCCTTTTATTTCCACAATGATTTCATCAGGCACCCCGCTCTCCTGCACAGTCAATATGGCTCCACTAGTACGGCGAATGTAATCAATATTAGTCCCTTGCATACCAATTATGTCCTCTGCATATGACAGTGGTATTTGCATTGTTTGTATTACCTGAAAGGGGGAAACAGTATATTGACATAAATCATAGGGTTTAAAATTTGGACCACACGAAGTAAAACTGTAAAACGAATAAAATGCCTTACATAAGCACTTAATTATGATGCACGATTATTTTTACACAACTGGTGAAAATAGATAAAAATGCAAACAATGATATTTATCGCATTTTCAAGGAAGTGCTCACATCAAACAGAACACAAATAAAATATCAGTGCTTAAAACTGCTAACCGTAGTAATAATGGAAGCATTGGCACGACTAAGAGCCGAAGAACGAAGACCAGAAAGTGAAGCATCTTGCCCATATAGTGACATTGTGGAGGAAGGGAGCAATGAATCCAATTGACTTTCATGATCAGCAAAGAGAGAATCCCTTTTTGTTGAAAGAGGAATATCAGCAACAATGCTAGGTTGTGAAGCACTATGCAGTGATGGTTTGTCAGCCCAGGCATCTGCCTTGCGGTCTTGGGAGATTGCAGCATTGCACTTAAACAAAACAAAAAAAAGTTGCATGTCAGTGTCAAGATACAGTAAAATCAGGAAAAAGATAGCTTTCACATTTTATTTGACGATATTCAACTCATACCAAAATAAAGTAGCAGTCCAACAAACAAGAAATACACTGGTATTGACTTTTTTAAGCATAATTTAAAATTTGGAAAGTATCAAACTTACAGTTTTCTCAAATAGGGGAAGAACACTATAATCAACCAAAAACTTCCTCAGGTGCCCAACTACTGCTTCCAAAGCCTTAAGGACCTTCAAGGTTTCTCCCTGCAGTTCCACAATCCTCTCATCAGCAGCAGCATAAAATGGAAGCTCATCTGTTAAGAAAATGGTTTTTCATCAGAACCACTTCCACCATTGGACCAAAAAAACAGTACAAAGACAATAACAACTGCCGTGCCTTTTCCCACTAGGTGAGGTTGACTACATAGATCAAACGATGCTAGAATGTCTTGTGCTGTATTTTAAGTTCAAAAACAAAATTTACCTCTAAGTCTCTTGTAATGGTTTGGTCCATAGTTTTTTATCTCCTTCTACCTTTTATTATTGGACTAACATCCATTTAGTCAACCCTCCTTACCAGTGCTTCTATAGGTCTTATCTAATCATGTCCAAAACCACCTAAAATGAGACTCCACCATCTTTTCTACAACGGAAGCTGCCCTAATTTTCTCTCCAATGATTATATTCCTAATACTATCTTATGTAACCACTAATTAATCGTAACATAAAATAAAATGAAAAACTCGTTCTCCACAGGAACACAAAACAAGGAAAGAGCTCATGGGAAAAAACTTATTTACAGTATGTTTGTCATTAAAATAAGCAAGTAAGGATGTATCGACACTTGAATTTTCAATTTTAGTGGGTTAAGATCACATTGTACTTTAAATTAAATCTAGGATGGACACATAGTTACTCGTTTTAGAAATAAGTTTATTTTACTTTAGTAGTCTTACTCGAGCTCTTGACATCTTGTCAAATTGCATTACGAAACAAACAAGGCTCGAAAGACGAGCATTCAGTAACACAATTTAATTAGGCTCTAGAGAGAGAGAGAGAAAAGAATCAAATGAAGTGTTTAGTATGATAAAATAAACCTGACTAATAATAATATTAGGCACTTTATCTTACCCAACTAATATAGAAATGTTCAAAATTTGCCACTCAAATATACATGCAGGAAGGAAAAACATTTGTACACAAGCATCTAGCCACTGCATACGAAAGGTAAATCACTGAGAAGACAGAAAGCTCCCTCATTCCGTAGAAAGTCAGTTAAATCAAATGCAAGTAACTAAAGATACAATTCAGCACGCTTTATGAAACATTAGTCAATATGAGAAAAAATGCACATAATCATAGTTACTATCAAGTACAGGGAACATAATAGATGTATCAAGTATAATTGGATAGCAATGGCGAGAGGCATACCTCCAGATAATACTCTAACAGAAGCACCAGTACTTTCCTGTATAGATTTAATTAACGAGCCCTGCTTTCCTATCAAATTGATAGCTTGCGTTGAGGCCACCAATAAACGGATGGAACAAAATGCAGCTCCCAATGTTTGATTATTGCCATCAGTTTCGGATAACCCGGAAACACGTCTAAAAACCCTTATTACAGCATCCATTGCAGGAGAAAGAGGTGCATCCGGGTCCTCTTTTCCCGATACAAGCACCTAAAAAAATAAAAATAAACCACATTCAAAATTTAAAAGGAAGAGATACACGAATAAAATTAATGTCCTCATCTAAGCAAAAACATTTGAAAAAGCAAACGATGTGGATACAACCCTCATCTGACCAAACAGCACCCAGAACAACTAAACTAAAGATTCACTTTGGCAATTTCCCACCTACATTGAAAGGTGCAAACGTGCAAGCCAATTAATACAAAGGAAATACAAAAGCATTTAATGTTCCACATGATCATAAAATGCTTCCCATGATCATGTCACTGACGGTACGGAAGGACAAGCTTCCCATGATCATCAAGTCATTTAAATCCCAGAGAAACTCCATCCTAATAATAATGAATATATAATAAAACTGAAGCTGAAAATGAAAGCAAACAGAAAAACAAATTACAACACCAGCGATAACATAATCATTAAAGAAAAGTAATGTAATAAAGTGAAAACCGCTAACTTAGGGGCAGTGAAAACGAAAATTGATACTTTATAAGCAAAAGAAATACTCTTCAGTGAAGCTACATTTGAAGTTAACTTAGCAAAGCAAATGAAAACAAAAAAAAACCCTAAAAAGATAGTAACGGAAAAGAAGACTCACGATTCGATCATTGGTGCCGATTGGAGCATCGAGAACGCGAATGCGAGCTCGAGTCTCTTCACAGGTCTTCTTGATGAGTTCCCCCTTGCGACCGATGATGATGCCGACCTTGAGAACCGGCACGATCAGCCGGAACACACAGTGACCAGGCCACCCGGGCCATCTCTTCTCTGCGGATTCTGGTTCCTCCGTGGAAGGGTTTGCGCCATTCAAAGCTGTCTCCGAGATTGGCTGTGAAGTGCCGTTCTGTATTGGCTCCGCCGTAGCCATAGTCTCCGACCTAATGGAGGAAAAGGGTTTACAGAGGTTCTTTCTCTCAAACTCTGAAATTGGGATACCCTTAACCCTTGACACTACAGCACTTGGCCAGCAATATGACGTTTGTTTTTAATTTACAACAACATAATTGGTCGAATTTACAAAAATAATAATAATAATAATAATAATAATAATAATAATAATAGAATCGCGTAAAAAAAATTTGTTCTTATTAATGATTAATGATATAGAAATATAAGTATTCCATTTGAAGTGTGTAAAAATTGATAAATCTAGCAATATTCTATGAAGTTGAAGAAATTGGCTAGTTTTTATGATTTGTTTAAAGAAAATAATTTATGGGTTGGGCTTTCTAAGAGCATCTTTAACGGGATGCACTAATGCGTTGCTAAACTATATAAAACAGCAAGTTTAAGAAACCAGTGCTGGAGTGAGTCTATCTGACATGTGTGGTTCTCTAAAATTAGTTGCCGTCTACGAAACAAGCGACGCTTTCCGTACGTTGCTTATGGTATAAAAATTGTTTTTTGATCAACCAACACTCTAACAACGGATTTGGGATGAAGGAAAAATAGAGGGAAAAAAAGGGTAATGTAGAATCAATATCCAGAAACAATAAATTTTTTTTTACAGAAATTACAGAAATCGCAGAAATCCATATCCAGATCCAAAATACAGAGAAGAAGGAAAAAAAAAAGACCCCGAAAATCAGAGAAAAAGGCACCATATTTGTGATATCCCGGTTTTCAAAACATTATTAGAAAATAATTAGATCAGTAATTAAGTAATAAACGTGAGTTAGAAACTTTAATTAAGAACAAAATGGGTTTAAAAAAGGTTTAGAATGCCCTAGAAAAGCGTGGAACACTTGAGAATCTTCTAGAACACTGAAAATGAGATATTTTTGGTCAGCCTCCATCGCGACGCGACGAGACCAGTGTAAGTTGGGTCGCAACACGATATAAATCGGTGAGTAAGTCGATGGATCAGAGTGTGAGATTGCTGACACGTGTCCCCCATCGCGACGCGATGACCTTTGTGCCTGGAGACCATCGTAACGCGATGGACCCAAAATGGCTATAAATGCCACCCTTCACCTTTCATCTCCTAGGCATTCTTGGGAGCGCGTGGAGGAGTTTTGGAGGCACGACGGGACGTGGGGACGGGACACGGGCAACGACAGTCTTCTAAGCCAGGTAAGGGGGATGATACATTAATCACTAGGAAAAATAGGTAGTAGAGTAGTACTGTTAGCATGCGTAGGGGACCTTAACCCTACTAGGGGGTTGATAGTAGCAACACCTCGGGAGAGGGATTGTGGTATGCGGTAGCTAAGGATAGTCGCCGTAGACCTATCAACCAACATAGTTTATGTTTACTTGGTTAATTTATGAGATTAGTAGACAATTGCCTATGCGACGCTAGGATTAATTTATATGTTGTTAAATCATGATAAAATATGATTGATGATATTCTGATTTATGTATGCGATTTATGTGCTGGTTATGTATGATGCATGTGAGTTTGATGCATGTTTTTAGAGTCAAGGGTAACGCTCTCTAGTTAGAGGTTTGCGAATCCCTAGACGGTAATAGCAGATATTACCGTCGATACTCTGTTTGTGGTGATAGTCGGGTCGATGTACCCGAGGTTGGTGTACCTGAGGTATCAACGGGATAGTAATGAGATCAGTCGGTGGCCTTTAGGGTATGAGTACTCGGCCAAGACCTTGAGGGTATGTGAACTCGGTCTTTCTGATGAGGCTCTCCATGTCTGTGGTACCGAAGTGTAGCAACCACACCAAAATTTTTAAATGGAGCCGCCACCGATATTTTATTTTTATAGGAAATATTGGAAAACCTAATTTTTGAATATTTTTGGATTTAATGAAAAAAAGAAGGTCTTTGGACCAGATTTGGATTCGGGAGTTGGTTACGCGCAAGGAAGGATTAGCACCCATACACGCCCATTTAAAAAATGGTACCCGTTAATTGTTTAGAGAAATTTGTTTGCCTTTAAAAATTAATTCCCTTTGTCAAGTTTATTAAATAATAAGGAAAAGAAACCAACAAAATTATTAAAAACTTTACAAAGATTGAATAGAATCAAGAAAGCCTTTTTGATTGTATTTATTATTATTTCATCTCCTTTTAATAAAATAAAAATACAAACTGAGAATAATAATTAATTCCACAAGTTACTAACTTATTTATTTAAAAAAACTTAAATGAAGAAACAAAATTCAGAAACTTCTTTTTGCTTTTATATCCCTTATCAATCTTTTATTCATTTCTGATTATTTATGAAATAAAAGAAAAAATAATATTACAAATAAGTCCCTGGTTTGGGATTGGCTCCATTGAAAGACCAAACTAAACCCAAAAATTTCAATTTTGCTTTCGAGTCCTATTTTAATATGATAATCGCAAATTGATCCATTTTATCACATATTTACAATTCAGTCCTTCATCTAGGGTTTGGCCCCATTAGAAGGCCAAACCCTAGCCTTAGCTCAATTTAATCGAATCTCAGTAAATTAAGGAAACAACAACAACAGCTAACAATGAAAGAAATACGAATAAAGGCTACACCGTATGTAATTTGATCAAGACAACAACATCCGATCCAGAATATAAGTTACATAGCAATGGCAAAAAAGAAAGAGAAACAAAACAGAGAAATAGAAAGATGAAGAAGATGAAGAACCTGAGTTTATGGCTTCCCAGGAAATTTACAACCAAGAGATGGAGAAGGAAAAAAAAACTAAAGCTAGAGAGTGTTTAGGTTTTTTTTTTATTTTTGAGGGGAGCTCACAGTTTTTTTTTTATTCTGCTTGCCCTGCTCCTTACATTCTCTCTGGACTCGGGTTGGTTCTCCCCCTTTTCAGCTTGCTTTTGTGTGGCTTTTTATAGCCTTAGTACCTGCGAAACAAACGGATCAAATTAGTTCAGAAAAAAATAAATAAAATAAAATAATAAAGAGATGAAGGGAAGGAAAAGGAACAGATACTCCCTTTTCGGCGAAGATCTTGTCCGGATTTGATGGAGATGATGGTGAATGGGATTCGATTATGATGAGGATCAGGATAAAGGGATGAGATCGAGATTTAGGGAGAGATAAGGGGAAAAAGAAGAATGAGAGAGAAGGGACGCCGCGGCTAGGGTTAGGGTGAGGAAGAGATGAGAGTATGGTGGAAGAGAGAGTGAGCGATATGTCTGTAAGGGTTTTGGGGGGAAAGGAGAATTAGGTTGAGAGAGGATGAGGGAACACCGCGGGGAACGAAGAAAGGAGAGGGATGGGAAGAGAGGAATGAGGGCAGCGCCGCGAGGAAGGAGATGGTGAGGGAAAGAGGAGAGCTATGCGTTTTTAGGTTTAGGGTTGAAGAGAAAGAGAAGGAGATGGGGATTAAGGTTTGGGATGCGCCGCGGAGAGGGAGTGAGGGTGAGTGGGAGGAGAACGGCGCCGCGTGAGAGAAATGAGGGGGAAGAATGAGGGAAGGAGAGGTTATCAGATTTTTAGGGTTAGGTTTGGGCTTAAGTGGGTGATGGGCTTAAGTTGGGATGCGCAGGTGAAAAAAGATGGAGCTAGGGGGTGCGTGAATGAAATGGGGTGTGAGAAGCAGGCCAGGGGAAGCAAGGACGCAGGGGGCTGAAAAGAAATAAAAGGGGGTATGCGAGTAAAATAGGACATGAGCTGCGTGAAGCTGGGCTGGATCCAGCTTTGTTTATTGCTATTTGCACCATCTAATTTTATTTTTTACACACCCCTACTTAAATAAAAAAAATCCATTTTCCTTATCCATTCTTTTCTTCTCCTTTTTAATCTCTTTTATTATAAGACCTAAAATATTATTTATATTTATTATTACTACTACTAATTAAAATAAATAATAAAATAAAAATTAAAAAGGCCGGACAAAATTAGGGTACTACACGAAGGTACGGAGTGGTTTGGGGATAGTCGGTGGCCTCGAGGATATGTGTACTCGGTTATCCGGACGAGTCTCCAGGACTCCACGTTTGACGGTGTGTATCTGTGGTAACAGTCATGATGATAATTGTGATATTTTGATGTTTATGCTGTTATGTGTTGAGTTGAGCATGATAGCAGTTTCTCTCTACTATGTTGTTTTCCTGTTTAATGGTGATTGATGAGTGTCTTACCCCTTCGTTTTTTGTGTTTTCTATATTATATGATGATGGATAGCAGATGAATAAGAAGTTTAAGTACTTAAAGCCTGAGAAGCAGTGTTGCATCACGGCCAGTGTGTCCTGTTGCGTACTCTGATATTAGATTGAAAATGTGTTATTGCTGAGGTCAGGATATAGTGACACCCTATCTCGACGGAGTGTTACAATATTCACCTCCAAAACCAGAGAAAAATGGCCACCATATTCAGATCCGCCACCATGATTCAATGCTCCAAAAAACTGTAACTTCATATCCGCAACTATTATCAGATTCGCACCGAGGGAGATGAGACCGAGGGAGATCTGGACTGAGGGAGATGGTGATGAGACCGAGGGTAGTTCATTAAGGCATATCGCAGAGAAAAGGGAGTGAGGCGAGAAGAGGTAGTGAGGCGAGTTGAGAGCTGAGATCGCAGAGAAAAGGTGAGGGAGTGAGAAGAGGGAGTGAGGTGAGAAGAATCGCGACATGGAGGTTCATAAAAGAGGGATTGAGTCGAGAAAAGGGAGTGAAGTGAGGCAGAGAAGAAGAGCGAGTGAGGCAGAGAGAAGACCGAGTGAGGGAGTGAGGCAGAGAAGCGGGAGTCAGGCAGAGAGAAGAGAGAAGAGCGAGTGAGAGAGTGAGGCAGAAAGAAGAGTGAGTGGAGTGAGGCAAAGAAGAGTGTGGAACCTTTTGGAGACACCAGCCTATCCCACAGAAAAATTAGTGTGTGTGTGTGTGTGAAACGGTAACATTTTTGACGTTCTTAAAAAAGTGAGAAAAATTAATGGTGAACATAGTGGCCGTTTATGGCCATTGCACATCAAACGGAAATATTTTTCACTATCATTATAAATAATGTTCTACTAATTTACAATAATTTGCTCACAATTTCTCATCCCACAATTCCATTTTTTTGTTGTTGTCAAGTCCTAATCTTGTTTCTTTTCTATCAAATGGATCCCAATCAATATTATTATCAAGCTTACTATAATTATTTGCAAAACCAATCCCCTACCGGTGGCAATTCTCAAAATCCCCAACATTTTATGTATCCACCACCGTCGTCACAACAAACCAATCTCACCATTTGGTTTAGGCCTCCAATGGGTACCAGCGGTGTTGTGGAATCTCCTAACAATGAACCGGAATAACCAATCGGGTCCATGTCCGGGACTCAACTACCACAATTCTTCACTCAAGTCGGAATAGAAAATATTACGCTCGCTGAAGAAAAAGAAGTGTGTCCCACTCAGAAAAACAAACACTTCAGGTTCACAGATGCATAAGATAAATTGCTTATTCAGACGTGGCTCAACATTTCAAAGGATCCAATCGTGGGAGTTGACCAAAAAGCAGAGAGCTTTTGGATAAGAATTAGAGACAACTATAACAACTATTACAAGTGGTTAATAGAGAGGGAGGCAGGTGCCCTTAAAGCTCGATGACATCGGACGAATGCTTCAGTACAAAAGTTTTACGGGTGCTACAAAACAGCTGTTGCTAATAACACAAGCGGTAAATCAGAGAATGACGTCATGGAGGCGGCGTATAAGCTTTATGCTTAAACAGCAAAGGAGCGTTTCAAATTTGAGCATGCATGGAGGTTATTGAGAGAGGAGCCTAAATGGAAGGGAAAATCGATGAACAACTCTTCAAAGAGATCAAAGACAGGTGCTGGGACATACTCATCGTCATCGAATCCAGAGATGCCAAAGAGTTGTGAAGAATATGACCCATTAATCCCAACAGATCGCCCAATTGGACAAAAGGCAACAAAAAGGAAGAGCAAGCCAACGGCAACACCCGTTGTAGATTTGACTGCCATGGAAGCTGTTGTGTGTGTAAAAAATATTGCCATGACAAAAATAGCTGAGGCAAAGCTTGCAGAGAGCAAGGTAATTATGGCAGCTAGCAAGGCAAAGGAGACGGAGTGCAAGGTAAAGGAGGTAGAGTGCAAGATAAAGGAGGTAGAGAGCATACCAGCATTGTATGAAATCCTCATGAAGGATGTATTAGCGATGGATGAAGCACAACGTGAAAATCATTATTTTTGTTGTGAAATTATTAGGAGGAAATTAGGACTTATGCAACTTACGCTTTGAAATTTTATGTACTAGTCATGAAAATTTATCTTTATTTATCCAAGAAATAGCCGTTGTAAAACTAATCGTTGTAAAAAAACTAGTCGTTGTAAAAAACTAGCTGTTAAAAAACTAGCCTTTGTAAAAAACTAGCCGTTGTAAAAAACTAGTCGTTAAAAAACTAGCCGTTGTAAAAAACTAGCTGTTAAAAAACTAGCCGTTGTAAAACTAGACGTTATAAAAAACTAGCCATTGTAAAAAAATAGCCGTTAAAAAACTAGTAGTTGTAAAAAACTAGCCGTTGTAAAAAACTAGCCGTTAAAAAAACTAGTCGTTGTAAAGAAACTAACTGTTATAAAACTAGCCTATATATGCCTCACATAAGGGAACCAAATTGTGCAATCTTCTCCCATTCTCTCATCTTCTACCATTCTCTTATCATTTCTCACCTTCTCATGTCATCCATATAATGGATCCAAACACTGACTTTGATACAATCTGGAACGAAATCGCAGATGAATGTCTTGAGGATAACACTGAAGAGGAAGTCATAAGGTTGGTACGCAAGAGTCAACAATAAGCCGACAACACCACCAGGCACAGAAAAATAGAACGGTAATAGATCGGAGTCGTGAAGAAGGACATAGCCGATTGTTCAATGACTACTTCTCTGAAAATCCTGTATACACTGAGGCTCAATTCCGATGAAGGTTCCGAATGCGAAGACATGTGTTCCTCCGCATTGTAGAAGCCCTTGGCAATTATGACGAGTACTTCCAGAGAAGGATATATTGATGCAGTTGGTAGAAGGGGTCTTTCACCATTGCAGAAGGGCACTACTGCTCTTCGTATACTGGAATATGGATCACCTGCTGACAATGTTGATGACTATGTTCGAATCGGTGAAAGTACAACGTTGGAGTGCTTAGATAGATTTGTCATGGGTGTGTGCGCGGTATTTGGTGCTCAGTACCTGAGAAGGCCAAACAACGAAGACATTGCACGCCTACTACAAATAGGGAGGCACGCGACTTTTCAGGTATGTTGGGTTCTATTGATTGTATGCATTGGGAATAGAAGAATTGCCCAGTCGCGTGGAAAGGCTAATTTTGTTGAGGTGATCATACCAAACCCACGATCATGCTTGAAGCAGTGGCATCACATGACTTGTCGATTTGGCATGCATTTTTTGGCACTGTGGGTTCTAACAATGACATTAATGTGTTAAACACATCTGATGTTTTCAACGACGTTTTGAATGGACAAGCCCCCGCAGTGCAATACACTGTGAATAGAACCTCATATCATATGGGGTACTATCTAGCAGATGGTATTTATCCCGAGTGGGCTACATTTGTCAAGACCATCCCAATGCAGCAAGGAGAAAAGAGAAAACTATTTGCCCAACAGCAAGAATCAGCAAGAAAGGACATGGAACGAGCGTTTTGAGTGCTCCAATCTCGATTCGCGATTGTACGTGACCCGGCGCGTGCTTGGCACGTGAATACACTAAAGCATATAATGTTGGCATGCATCATATTGCATAACATGATTGTTGAAGATGAGCGAGACATATATGCGAATAATTCTGATTACGACCACACAGATAATGATATCTCAACAGCTGAAGTATCGCACGATCCTGGTCCTAATTTTATAACATTGTTTGAAAGAGTAGCATATGTTCGTGAAAGACAAAACCACC
The DNA here is from genome assembly GCA_037113605.1 of Calophaca sinica. Taxonomy (NCBI): domain Eukaryota; kingdom Viridiplantae; phylum Streptophyta; class Magnoliopsida; order Fabales; family Fabaceae; genus Calophaca; species Calophaca sinica. The sequence continues at coordinate 13,187,752 of CM073731.1, forward strand.
GCCAACTTCAAGCATACTTGGTGGAGCATATTTGGGAACGGTTTGGACATGAGAATAACTAAAATTATTTTTATGTAATGTTTTGTATTTCAGTAAAAATGTAATGCTATGTACTTCTCATCATTATGTATTTCACATCGTTTTTAATTATTTAATATTATGTATTTCTTATTGTTTTAAATTTATTATGCTAAAAATTAATTAAACTAAAATTTCTATTTTTTAAATATTTAATATTTTTATATGTATTAATTAAAATAATTGAATTAATATTTAAATTTGGATAAAAAAATTAAGTGTAAATAAAATAATATAAATATGTGGGGTCAAGATGGGTTGCTTCCAAGAAACCACTATTGGAGTAAAATTAAGTTGGGTTGCTTATGGGTTGCTTAAATCCCATGTGGTAATATGGGCCCAGAAAAATATACTTTTTTATATTTAAGCAGCCTCATTTAAACAACCCCATTAAGTCAGTTCATTAGTTTAGTATAACGTATGTTTGGTTATTTGGCCGCATAAACTCGATGAGAGGTAATTAAGTTTTGTTGAAGCAAACTTGTTGTATCTTTTTTGTCAAACTACGTGTGAGAGTTTTTGACTTCACACTGCCTAAGAACTAGACATAAACTTAAGTAGGAGGTGCAGGGCTCGAATCCTGCCGCTAACAAAAATCTCCCTCCCCTTAATAAAGCTAACCACTAACATTTGTGTATCAAAAAAAACATATCACCTTCTATAAGACCATAAGAAAGGTGTTAGGCAAATAAAATTCATATGTGATCCATTGAAATTTCATACCTCAAGCTACCTAATAACCAAACATACGCTTAGACCAATATCAATGCCTTCTATAAGATTGTAACTAAGCTGCTACAAATAGAATTCATTTATGACCCACTGAAGTTTCATACCTACGCATCACAACACTGGTGTTTTGATAGGCCATTCATTCAACGAGGAGTATGAAAAAGGTAAAAAGGATATTATGTCTCTGTTTGAAAAAAAAAATAATGGATAAACTATCTTAAAATTAATAAATTAGCTTATAGCAAATGAGTTTATAATTTAATTAGTTAATCAAAATTAACTGTTAAACTAGCTTTTAGATATAAAATGATGTAGAAGGAAGTATTTATAAGATTTTTTTTTATATAAAATATACTTTATGTCTTTGTGTGTGGAACTCCATGGCGTTTGTAGTTATGTCTGATTCGAGTTGCACCTTCCATTCATGCAAAACAATCACGACTTATGTTTCTGCCATTAAAATTCCAGAATTGATTTCAATATCATCTTTCTCATCTCTTTATAAGTTCTTGCATTCAAATCCATTCTGGTTGCGAAGGAATACCGAACATGAGGTTTTTGGTTCCTGTTTGACTTGGAACCCGAAAACAAAGCACTAACAAAGCTACCATCATCGTGGCAGTAACTTAGTTGGTAAAATCATTGTTCCTCTTTTGGTTTAAGGCCTTGCTTTGGCCTTGATTCAGTTTGTAATACTATTTAGGTATTGTTTTAGCATTCTTGATGTGTTTCGGGACCCCTGTGTGCATTTGTGTCGGAGAACGGAGCTGCGAGAACCTTGGAACATGTGGGGCAGTAGCTGTATAGACGGACTCATGAGTTTTAGGGGCATCTTTCCACCCTTACACAGGTGTGGGGAGACAAATAATTCGTCGGGGAGACAAGATTAACATTATGGTTTAATGATGCAATAGGGGATCACAACCTTACGTCAGTGGTGAAACGATACTAAACCTAATGAGGACACTATAAGTATAGAGGTACCGATTAGAGTTAACTATTTTAGATATCACTATTTAACATTGTCTGCCTGATATATGAAGATATTGGATAGTTATGCTATGATTAGTTGTTGATTGCTTATCTGTGTTGTTATGTTTGATTAATTTCATAAATGCTATGTCTAATACTTGTTGCTATAGTAAACATGTTGATCTATTTAGTTGAGAATGTGTGTTTACATGTCTTCGCATGCTCACATGCTTTATGATGTGTTTACCTGCTTTGATATGATAATATGCTTAATTGCTAATATATTAGGTGTAGCTATATACTGTTTTATGATTCCTTATCTGTTATTGTAAGTTGGGATCATCCCTATGTTGATAGGCTACTACATTAAAATGGATGTTATGATATATTTATAAAGCATACCCTAGTACATAGACCATTAAACTGAGATCTATTGAATTAAGTTACTAGACTTTTAGATGAGTAGAGAACTCTGATCCATGAGTGTTATCCGACGAGTGGAGAGTAGACACTCACACACATAATTAATCTTCGTTACCACTGCGTGGAGAGCAGATACCCACACACTACATCAATCTTCAATATTAACCTCGTGGAGAGAAGCTGCCCATACACGCAATACACATGGAGTGCATTGACCACGTAGTCAACTTTCATAACTGACCTTGTGGAGAGTAGTTACCCAGACATTGAATATGCGTGGAGTGCAGTCACCATGTAATCAACTTTCACCACCAACTTGTGGAGAGAAGTTACCCAGACATGTAATTAACTCTCACTGCTTGTATGCGTGAATGCAGTCACCACGTACAAGCCAAATAGTAATTATTGCCTGATTGGAGAGACTGGTACTCAAGAAATAATTGAAGGATATGAGAGATAGCTCGATGGGTATCTATCGCTCGGTATAGTGAATGTAAGATCGAGATATTAGGCTTATATATAGATCGGAATAAAGAACATCCCTGGTGAATGACTTCACAACATACCATGTGTATAACTTCCTTGCTCTGTAAGGAGGAAAAGCCTTAACCCTATGGGTAAAGTAAGATTTTACCTGTAATGACCTTGCTCTGTGAGGAGACATGTGATCATGTCTTAGTTTGTGAGGAGAGAACCACTTTGCTCCGTGAGAATAGGTGATCATTATGATACAAATGATATATCGACCAATATACATCTAGGGTTAGACCCATGATAACATAAGTTAGGATATTAAATTGCACAAGTAAGGATGATTAATTGTTTGTTTGAATTAAGATTTTTCTGTTTCTCTAACTGATTATGTTTGTGCATTAAACTGCTAATGGTAATCCTTAAATCACTATGTATAATGAGTAGTTATAGTCTTATGATATGATCCAAGTTAGATTCATATAGTTTTTTTGGATCGTCCTTGAGTTGATTTCTTGTTTTAAGAATTAAAGAAGAGAAAGATAGGAACTTTAAGTATAGTTCTTTAATCCTTGAAATTTGTGCGCCAACTTCTATGGAAGAATTAATAAAAATTTAAGCTTTAAGCTTTATGGAAGAATGAAGAAAAAGATGATGAACTATGTGCATAAAAATTGAAACTTTAAAATAGGTGCATAAATGATAAAGACAAGAAAGATAAAGAACAAAAATATAAAATATGGAGAAAAAGAGAAGTGGGAGGAAGACGCCACACTTTTTGAGAGAGTGATAAGTCAAGTGGGAATTTGCCACAAGAGTAAGGATACTCTTGATAAGAATCAATGGTGGTTCACCTAAGAACGCTGAGAGAACTAAGCTCTCAAAAACTCACAAAGAGTAATTCTATTTCTCAAAATCCAAGGTACCAAATGAATGAGAATACAAGCCTATTTATAAGCATTAAGTAGGAGCATAACTACCCTTCCTTTCCATAATGGGAGCACCCATAATGGGAGCACATAACTATAACTAGGCTATGGCTAGGTGCAAACTAGCCCTAACCCTAGAGCAAATAAGGCCCAATAACAATAGGTCTAAAACTAAAAACAAATAGTCAATTAGTAGTCCAATTACATAATTAAAATAATCAAAACAGCTAAATTATTTAATCATAACTTTGCCTCATATTGGGCTCTTCATGGGTTTGGTCTTTCACTTGAATTATTTGGCCCAATTTGAGTGCTTTTTTCTCTAGATTGGGCTTGGACTCTTATTTAGGCTTAAACTCTTTTTTGGGCCTAGGCTCCTCAATGGGTGTGGGCTCTTCATTGGGCTCACTAGGTTTCCATCATCTTAACCCTATGTTTTCCATTGTGGTCAGAGTTTTGAGAGGATGACTGTCGGTCAGAGTCTAAGTCTTCCACTACTAAGGACATATCAGTTTCCAACAAGGAGGTCGAAGGAGACAATATGTGGCTAGATGGAAGCTACCTTCTACAGTGACGTCGATACCCATATCTTCCGAAAAGAAAGTCTTATGGAGACATTGTATGGTCCCTTTAGAGTTTTATGCCATGACCAATACAATGTCTTTACCTTGATGTATGACATCTACATATGAACATTGCTAGTGTTTAATATATTTAAAAGTTTTAATTTTCCCTTATCTTATACATTAGTGAAATTAGATTCTAAGTTAAACCGATGGGGGTATTACATTAATGGTATCAAAGCAGTTCAGTTCTAATCGAACTGTGGGTGTAGTACCCTAATTTTGTCCGGCCCTTTTTATTTTATTTTATTTTAACTTTTATTTTATTTTATTTATTTAGTAGTAGTAGTAGTAATAAATAATATTTTTGGAGATTATAAAAGAGAAGAAAAAAAGAAAAGAAAGGAATAAATAAAAGGAGAAAAAGAGGATTTTATATTTTTTGAGAAAGGGTGTGCAAAGAATAAAATTTGGTGGTGCAAACAGCAATTAAATCAAACTGGATCCAGCCCATTTCCTAGCAGCCCACACATGCACCCCCTCTTTTCTCTATTTGCAACCCCCAGCGTTCCTTGCCTTCACCCTGCTTCCTGCACCCCGTTTCTCTCCCTCGCGCACCCCTGGCCTTCACGCAGTCAAGCCAAATCACGCAGCCCATGCCTTGGCCCATCAACCCAACCCAACTCTCTCCTTTAACCTAAACCTAATTTCACTCCCTTCATTTCCCACGCAGCAAGCATCCTCTCTTCTCCTCATCATCTTCAGCCGCGACGCTACCGCCACACCTTCCTCACCATCAATCTCATCTTCATCCTCCATCATCCTCATCCTTCCCTTCTCCCTCCTTCCCTTCTCCTTAACCCTAACGCAGTGTGGTCCCCTCATCCTTCCCCTTCTCCATCCTTCCCTTCTCCCTAACCCTAACGCCGCGGAATCCCCATCTCCTTCTTTTTCTCTCCAGACCCACCCCGAAACCTTCCCTTCGTCCACACTAAAACCCAGGCCCTTTCTTCCTATCAACCTCTCAAACCCTAAACCTAGAGAGTGGCGCGACCTCACCTCCTCAAATCTCTCTCAATCAGAGGTCCATACCTCCAAAAGGGAAGTTTTCTATTTTTATTCATTTCTTTTATCATTTATGTTCTAAATCAACACTGATTTTCTTCCTTTTGATTCACAGGTCCAGAAGATTATAAAAGAGGAGGAAAGACGTAGAAGGAAAGGGGGAGTAGAACCGAACCCGAGAGAGCTGAGAGGAAGAACCCTCAGGAAGAAAACAGAGAACGAGAGAGAGCAAGAAGGAGAAGCAGAGATAAGAAACAGAGAGGATCCATGAGACCCCTCCCAAACACAAAAGCTGAATTTTTTTAGTTTAGGTCTTTTTCTTTCTTTCCCTCTTTCATTCTTCCATTTGTGGTTTTCTGGAAAGCTAAGATCCAGGTTCCTATTCTCCTCGTTTTCTCGTTTTTCCTTTTTCCACCATGGCTTGTACTCTGGACTGAGATGCATATGTCTATGCCATTCATCTTGTTGTTGTTGTTACTGTAATTATTGTTATCGTTATCGTTGTTGCTGCAATTGTTTTTTTGTTTTTGGTTGCTGTGATTGTTGTTGTTGTTTCTGATTGGCTTTCACGGTTTGGGTTGCAATTAGGTTTAGGGTTTGGCCTTCCAATGGGGCCAAACCCTAAATAGGGACTAAGCTGTAAATAAATCCTAAATAGGGGTCAATTTGTAAATATGTAATTAATAAAGACTAAACTGTAAATATGTTATAAAAAAGGACTGAAATATAAATATATGGTAAAAGGGGTCTGAAAGCAAATAAATTAAAAAATCTTCCTTTCTTTAATTTTCTGTTCATACGCATTTTAGGGTTTGGTCTTCCAACGGGGCCAAACTTTAAATAGGGACCGATTTGCAATTATCATATTAATGAGGGACTTAAAAGCAAAATAGAAAGTTTCTGAATTTTGTTTCCTTATCTAAATATTTTTTCAAATAAATAAATTAATAACTTGTGGAAGTGATTCTTAAGTTCAGTTTGTATTTCAGTCTTATTAAAAGGAGATGAAATAATAATAAATACAATAAAAAGGTTTTCTTTTTTTTTAATAATTTTTATTGGTTCTTTATCTTACTATTTTAAAAATTTGATAAAGGGAATTAATTCTTTAAGGCAAACAAATTTATTTAAATAATTAAAAGGGTACCGTTTCTCAACGGGCGTTGTAAGGGTGCTAACACCTTCCTTATGCGTAACCAACTCCCGAACGCAAATCTGGTACAAAGACCTTCTTTTTTAAATTCAAAAATATTCAAAAAATAAGTTTTCCAATGTTTCCTATAAAAATAAAATATTGGTGGCGGCTCCATTTAATTTTTGGTGTGGTTGTTACAGCTGGCGACTCCACTGGGGACTTTAGAGAGTTAGGCCCTATGATTGTTTATGTGATTTGTTTGCCTTACTAAATGAATTATTCCCTTTTTGTTTTTATTCGTATTTGTTCATTTGTATATATGCTTAGAAAACTTGCATCAAAAAAATTTATTTTTCATTTGTGATTTATTCTCTTTCATTTGTTCTTTTCTTGTAAATATTATGTATGTTTATGTATTTGAAACCTTAGGGTAGAAGACTGTATATATATTGCATTTTTTATTTTACAGCGGGTAGTTTTAAGTTTGCTCATTCACACACTACACTTTATACACTTTGTTTACACACATTTTGAGTGGGAGCCCTATACCCAGGCCTGAGTGAACCTTAAGTTAGGAGAGGCTGTGTAATGAGTGCTCTGCTGGACGTACGACCAGTAGGTTCCTATGAAGGCCTCACCTAGAGTTTGACTCATTTGAGAAAAAACCATCCTTTAATAATATACTTATTATTGGTGGTAACATTTTCAAATGAGACCCTTGGCTCTAGGGACCTTTTTAGATTAGTATCTTAAATCCACCCAATGGAGAGGCACTTAATACAAACCCTAGATCCTTTTAAGGAGTTACCGGCCCATATCACGGAAGGAGCAAATCTTATCCCATTTTCCACGTGACAAAAGTCGTATGACGTAAGATCTTAGGGAATACCGGCCTACATTACAAAGGGCACACTCTGTCTGTTTTTCCATCATCCATTTATTTTTCATTCACATTTCAAAATTGTGAAAAATAATAAATGATATTTTTCTCCAAAAAATATTATTTGCCATTCTTCTTTGCAAAAAAAAAACATAGTTTCAAAAAATAGTTTCCTTTCTCATTCCTTTTCCCTCTAAATAAAAAATAAATTAAAAAAAAACATTTTCTCTTTTTTGGCAACATCATTGCATTCATTTTATTTTTAAAAAAAATGAAACAAAAAATAGAAAAATATCTCTCCATTATCCATCATATTATTTTGCATAAAATGTACATAAAAAACATTCATGACATGCATAATCATGACACATACATAACATAACTCATTTTTTTTTCCACTACAGAAAATAGATACAAATAAGCTTTCCCTGCATCCCTACCGGACTCGAGCCCAATCTAGACTCATGGATTTGTTAGAACATAATCAGCGAGCGATGAGAGAAGAGCTTGACCAAATCAATGGTAAAATAGACAAATTATTTGACCTTCTGCAGAACTTGGATCCAAAATTGACCACTGAGAAGAACCATTCCACCAACACTAATGAGTATCGAGAGGCTTCCAATGGCCCATCAGGAGATTCCCTAGATCAGAAGAGATTCCAAATTATGGAAGATAGGCTGAAAGCCATTGAAGGGGAAAATCATATTGGGTTCAAAGCTTCAGAAGTATGTTTGGTCCCGGACGTGGTGATTCCTCCAAAATTCAAAGTTCCTGAGTTTGTCAAGTATGAAGGCTTAACTTGTCCAAAAGCCACCTCATCATGTCTTTGGGAAGATGGCCCCTGCTCTAGTAATGATAAGCTCTTAATCCACTTCTTCCAAGAGAGTCTTACAGAGGGGCATCCCTACTGTTTGGTATATCACGGTTAGAAACAGGCAAAATCAACTCCTGGAATGATTTAGCTAAAGCTTTCATCAATCAGTTAAGTACAATATGGACATGGCTCCTGGCCGCTCCCAATTGCAAACCATGATAAAAAGGGGCAATGAAAGCTTCAAAGAGTATGCCCAAAGATGGAGAGGGATTGCGGCCCAGTGGAACCTCCATTATCCGAGAAAGAGATGGCTACCATGTTCATTGACACACTTCAACAACCCTTCTATGATCTGATGATGAGAAATGTCTCTTCAAGCTTCTCAGACTTAGTCATTGTTGGGGAAAGAGTGGAAGCAGGGATAATAAGCGGAAGGATTGGCAACCACAACATTCAACAACCATCGCGCAGTATGAGCCAAGAGATGGAAGAAGAAACAAGTGATGCTCATCACGACATGTACTGAGGCAGTGGGCCATCCCGTTAAGAATTGTTGGGCTTTGATCAACGCCAAGTGATAAAACTTCAAGGAATAGCCCTGTTTAAGCAACCTTCATTTATTTTTACGCTTTGCCCAAAGCCCTGGGGCATATCTTGTAAAGGGCTCATTATGTTCTCATCTTTCAGTTCATCAATAAAACTGCAATTTGAATTATTTTTTTGTTTTTTTGTTTCAATCTTAGCTCATAGAATAATGGTAAAGCAAATGCACAAGTTATCAAAAGTTAAGTTTTGTGAAGATGTGGGCAATGAGATTTTGAGATGAGGTTTGGCCGTTTTTCTTTATCCAAACACTTATCCCTTGCTATCCCTTTTTTGAGCCTAAAATGAAATTTTCTTTCAAATATCCCGAATAAGGATCGTTCATACAATGAAGAATAGCACAAGTCTTCAATCAACTTTGCCCTCTCAAAAAGAAAAAGAGCAAAGTAAGCAATAAAGTATCAAAGGCAATTCAAAGAAATATAAAAAATGTGTCAAAGACACTTGCGAAGATCAAAAAGGAAACCGCAAAGGTGAAACAAATGTGCTAGCAAAAATGAAGTGCATTTTTACACTAAAGATCCTTGTTTTTATAAACCCTTAAACACTTTTTGGGCCTGAAATATCCTTTCTTTCATAACCCTTAACCCCTGGCCACGTTACAACCCTAATAAAGTCCATTCTGATCGAAGTCAAATTGCTCATATTTTCTCAAAACTTTATTTTTGAAGGAGGAGATCCATATAAACTCCTCGATGGTTGCTTTACCTAAAAAAGGGAAGAATATAAAATAAAATGCTCGCTAAATTTGAAAACCCGAAAGAGCGGTCTAGGCAAAAGTTAGAAGCGACCGCTAGGTTGAAAACTTCAAGAGCGGCCTAGGCAAAAGTTAGGGTCAAATTTACAAACATGTCCACCCAGATTGGACCTCACAGATATAAACCAAGAAGCTAGGGGCAAAAGCTGTGCCCATTATCTACAAGCTTCGCATTCAAGATTTCATTCCAATTTCAGAACCACACAAGATGATATGTCTCTCAACATAGATCTTTCCCATCATGGCTGAACGAAGGCCAAAGGGACACTGAAAAGTCTCTATGGATCAAAGTTGTCAATCTAATCCTTCCCAAGGCATCCAAGCATGAAGGTGGAAATTTGAAGATTTACAAAATGATTTGTCAAGGGGCAAATACGCAAATCTGGTGCAGTACGAAGTCAACCATTCAGACAATCAATCTGACAGAAAGTTATCATCCCATGAGTCTAGGGGCAGAGCCCTCAAAGGAATTCAGGGAAATCAAAAAAAATTCAAAACAATAATAACCTTCATGCATAGCATATCATCTAGCATGATCATTACTTCTGGGCCTCAGACCCACTTTTAAAATCATTTCTCTAAAAAATAAAAATCTCATTTCATGCATAACATACCATTCATTGCATCCTGCATGATCATCAAAGTTTTTGGGTCTATTGACCCACCCTCTCAAATATTACCTACAGTTGGCCTGTTGTTACTCAGTAAGAACTAGTACTCAGCCTACCCAATCTCTTTATTAGCAAGAATTAGGAACCTGTCCTATACCTTACTGGGAATCAGACCCACCACCTTGGGAATCTGACCCAAGCTTTTAATCGGGAACCTGACCCGTGTCTCGAATCTTCCTCAATCATGAGGATCGATCCACACCTTTTAACAAGAGTTAGGAATCTGACCTATACCTTATCGGGAATCTGACCCGAACTGTTTCGAGTGACGGAGAAGCTCATACCCCGGACGTTCACCTGCGGTAGGAAAACCCGTCCATATTTTAGTAAGAGCTAGGAACCAAGCCTACGCCTTACCGGAAATTCACCAGGAAACCAAACCTGGAATCTCCAACCAATTTTGTAAGAGCTAGTCATAACTAGGCCTTACCGAGAATTCACTAGGAATCGAACCTAGAATCTCTCACCAATTTTGTAAGAGCTAGTCATACCTATGCCTTACTAGGAATTCACCAGGAAACCGAACCTGGAATCTCCCACCAATTTTGTAAGAGCTAGTCATAACTAGGCCTTACCGAGAATTCACTAGGAATCGAACCTAGAATCTCTCACCAATTTTGTAAGAGCTAGTCATACCTATGCCTTACTAGGAATTCACCAGGAAACCGAACCTGGAATCTCCCACCAATTTTGTAAGAGCTGGTCATACCTACGCCTTACCGAAAATTCACCAGGAAACCAAACCTGGAATCTCCAACCAATCTAGTAAGAGCTAGTCATAACTATGCCTTACTAGGAGTTTACCAGGAAACCAAACCTGGAATCTCCCACCAATTTTGTAAGAGCTAGTCATAACTAGGCCTTACAGAGAATTCACTAAGAATCGAACCTAGAATCTCTCACCAATTTTGTAAGAGCTAGTCATACCTATGCCTTACTAGGAATTCACTAGGAAACCGAACCTGGAATCTCCCACCAATTTTGTAAGAGCTGGTCATACCTACGCCTTACCGGAAATTCACCAGGAAACCAAACCTGGAATCTCCAACCAATCTAGTAAGAGCTAGTCATAACTATGCCTTACTAGGAGTTCACCAGGAAACCAAACCTGGAATCCCCAACCAATTTTGTAAGAGCTAGTCATAACTAGGCCTTACCGAGAATTCACTAGGAATCGAACCTAGAATCTCTCACCAATTTTGTAAGAGTTAGGAACCAGACCTATGCCTTACCGAGAATTCACTAGGAATCGAACTTAGAATCTCTCACCAATTTTGTAAGAGTTAGGAACCAGACCTATGCCTTACCGAGAATTCACTAGGAATCAAACCTAGAATCTCTCACCAATTTTATAAGAGTTAGGAGCTAAACCTATGTCGTACCGGGAATCCACTAGGAATCAGACCTAGAATCTCAAAGCAAAGTCGGGAGCAAACCCCGCAATCCCAAACCAACAAGGTCGGGAGCCAATCTCACAATTTCAAGCCACTTATTGCGGACAAAATCAGAGTCCTTTATCCTTAATTACCTTTTACAACGAATGCACGAAGACCTTCGAGTAAAATGTAATTAAGGAGGGGCAGCTGTAGTACCCTAATTTTGTCCGGCCCTTTTTATTTTATTTTATTTTAACTTTTATTTTATTTTATTTATTTAGTAGTAGTAGTAGTAATAAATAATATTTTTGGAGATTATAAAAGAGAAGAAAAAAAGAAAAGAAAGGAATAAATAAAAGGAGAAAAAGAGGATTTTATATTTTTTGAGAAAGGGTGTGCAAAGAATAAAATTTGGTGGTGCAAACAGCAATTAAATCAAATTGGATCCAGCCCATTTCCTAGCAGCCCACGCATGCACCCCCTCTTTTCTCTATTTGCAACCCCCAGCGTTCCTTGCCTTCACCATACTTCCTGCACCCCGCTTCTCTCCCTCGCGCACCCCTGGCCTTCACGCAGTCAAGCCAAATCACGCAGCCCATGCCTTGGCCCATCAACCCAACCCAACTCTCTCCTTTAACCTAAACCTAATTTCACTCCCTTCATTTCCCACGCAGCAAGCATCCTCTCTTCTCCTCATCATCTTCAGCCGCGGCGCTACCACCACACCTTCCTCACCATCAATCTCATCTTCATCCTCCATCATCCTCATCCTTCCCTTCTCCATCCTTCCCTTCTCCTTAACCCTAACGCCGCGTGGTCCCCCTCATCCTTCCCTTCTCCATCCTTCCCTTCTCCCTAACCCTAACGCCGCGTAATCCCCATCTCCTTCTTTTTCTCTCCAGACCCAACCCGAATCCTTCCCTTCGTCCACACTAAAACCCAGGCCCATTCTTCCTATCAACCTCTCAAACCCTAAACCTAGAGAGTGGCCGCGGCCCTCACCTCCTCAAATCTCTCTCAATCAGAGGTCCATACCTCCAAAAGGGAAATTTTCTATTTTTATTCATTTCTTTTATCATTTATGTTCTAAATCAACACTGATTTTCTTCCTTTTGATTCACAGGTCCAGAAGATTATAAAAGAGGAGGAAAGACGCAGAAGGAAAGGGGGAGTAGAACCGAACCCGAGAGAGCTGAGAGGAAGAACCCTCAGGAAGAAAACAGAGAACGAGAGAGAGCAAGAAGGAGAAGCAGAGATAAGAAACAGAGAGGATCCGTGAGACCCCTCCCAAACACAAAAGCTGAATTTTTTTAGTTTAGGTCTTTTTCTTTCTTTCCCTCTTTCATTCTTCCATTTGTGGTTTTCTGGAAAGCTAAGATCCAGGTTCCTATTCTCCTCGTTTTCTCGTTTTTCTTTTTTCCACCATGGCTTGTACTCTGGACTGAGATGCATATGTCTATGCCATTCATCTTGTTGTTGTTGTTACTGTAATTATTGTTATCGTTATCGTTGTTGCTGCAATTGTTTTTTTTTGTTTTTGGTTGCTGTGATTGTTGTTGTTGTTTCTGATTGGCTTTCACGGTTTGGGTTGCAATTAGGTTTAGGGTTTGGCCTTCCAATGGGGCCAAACCCTAAATAGGGACTAAGTTGTAAATAAATCCTAAATAGGGATCAATTTGTAAATATGTAATTAATAAAGACTAAACTGCAAATATGTTATAAAAAAGGACTGAAATATAAATATATGGTAAAAGGGGTCTGAAAGCAAATAAATTAAAAAATCTTCCTTTCTTTAATTTTCTGTTCATACGCATTTTAGGGTTTGGTCTTCCAACGGGGCCAAACTTTAAATAGGGACTGATTTGCAATTATCATATTAATGAGGGACTTAAAAGCAAAATAGAAAGTTTTTGAATTTTGTTTCCTTATCTAAATATTTTTTTCAAATAAATAAATTAATAACTTGTGGAAGTGATTCTTAAGTTCAGTTTGTATTTCAGTCTTATTAAAAGGAGATGAAATAATAATAAATACAATAAAAAGGTTTTCTTTTTTTTTTTAATAATTTTTATTGGTTCTTTTTCTTACTATTTTAAAAATTTGATAAAGGGAATTAATTCTTTAAGGCAAACAAATTTATTTAAATAATTAAAAGGGTACCGTTTCTTAACGGGCGTTGTAAGGGTGCTAACACCTTCCTTATGCGTAACCAACTCCCGAACCCAAATCTGGTACAAAGACCTTCTTTTTTAAATTAAAAAATATTCAAAAAATAGGTTTTCCAATGTTTCCTATAAAAATAAAATATTGGTGGCGGCTCCATTTAATTTTTGGTGTGGTTGTTACAGTGGGGTGTTACATAAATGACATTAGAGAAGAAAGAATGAGAGAACCAGGGAATGATTTGTGAACTCATTGACAAAGAAATCAACCAAATGAATTGATTAGTTTGAAATGAAGTACATGATGCCTTATATACATACTAGCTTATTCTCAGTCAGTTATAACTAATAACCACATACTAACTACCAGGGCCGTCTTAAACATTTTGAGGGCTCTGTTCTAATCTTAAAAATTAAGTCCTTAATAAAAAGTTATTAAATTTTTATAAGAACTAAACTTGAAAAATCGTGATTTTATAAGGACTAAAAATATTCTAATCTTAAAAATTAGGCCCATAATAAAAATGTATTAAATTTTTATAAGGACTAAACTTAAAAAGTCGTAATTTTATAGGGACTAAAAATATATTTAACCTTAAAATATATAATAAAATTGAGCCCTTAAATTGGACCCCTAAATTGGGCCCTGTGCAACCGCACAGGTTGCACAGGTGAAACGCCGTCCCCGCTAACTACAAATCTCAGATCACAAGTTTATCAACCCTCTACAAGCTAAGGATATATGGTATTAGTCTATCATCCGAAGCTTGGAAGTTGTAATATCCCGATTCCTCCCAAGATATTACTAGTAATGCGCAACATTATATTCTATAAATGAAATGTGGGAGCATATAAATAAATGATATCAAAGTGTGAATTAAAATTTACATGGATAGATCACAAAATATTAACATGCGAGTACCTTACATTCCCAAAGGTGAAGTACTAAATACTTACTTCATATATTAAAGTTTAGGTACAACTGATACACATCAAAATGTTTCAAAAGATATCTACTAAATAATATTGAAAGGCTAAGAAGGCACTAAGGTAAGTCACGTGACACTTCTCATAGTCTTCATATTTGTTTATCTGAAACAAAAAGGAAATGAACCGTGAGACAAAACAGACATTTGAATCACATATAAGCATTAAGATCTCTTAGTCCTTCATCATATAGGAAGGACCTACCAATTTCTTACAGACGCAATATATTTTTTTTCCTCCGTTGTGTAGGCTAGCTCAGTCAGCTACAACTAATTACAACATACTTACTAACTACTTCTTCCGTCCTAATATAAGTGTCACATTTGTTAAAAAAAAATAGTCCCAAAATAAGTGTGATATTAGGTTTTTAATGTAATATTAATTACTTTTTTTTCCAGTTTTAACCTCAAATTAATAATGAGTACGTTACTCTCAAGTCAGTATACTCTACTATGCATTTATGACAACTGTTAAGACCCAATGGTTAATAATGATAAATTTGTAAAATTGTTACACTCTGTTATTTATTTATAGTTTCTTCTTAATATGTGTAAAACTTTTTAATGTGACACTTATAATAGGACAGAGGGGTACAAATCTTACATCCCAAATTCATCGATTAAGGGACAAGTTAGTTAATACTAGCAATTTTTAGCATTTGGACTTTAACAGTGGAACTGCAATTTTATTTATTTATTTTTTTTGCCAGAAGATACTAAATTACAACAACCGCGAGGAGGAAAATTAACCCAATTATAAAATTAAGACAGTGGGAAAATGGATACAAAAACAGACAGAAGGAGGGATAGACTTGAGATGTGTAATTCATTCATATGACAAAAGGAGCAGTCAGGCTGTCCATGCGTATGAAGGATGGAATATATGGTCCCCAATATGTGCATTTTTTCGTAAGCATATGGTTTGTTGATCAACTATAGCTTGCTGCATATGAATATGATAGTGACACCACCGTGCTACTGCTACCAAAGACAGCTGAGTACTGGTGACCCATGTAAACCTTCTAAGGTCATTTTAAACTTCAAAACATTAGGTTGTTTCTTACTTAACTGGGTATAGTATATTCGTCAAGTCCCACGAATTTGCAGACGATATAGCCATACATATCGGAAAGAATGGGTCTTATTTTGGAATTGAATTGTGACATAGCTTAAGTATATGAGATTTTTTTTAGATATTTAAAGAAAGAGAAATGAAAGAGGTAAGGCGCCACCTCTTTTCCTTTCTTTTTGTCAATATGTTATTTCTCTTTTATATGATTGAAATTTTGAATTTTATAAGCTTGGATGGAAGGGGACAAATAAATTATAAGTTTGTTGTTTGTATAATTAGGTACTAGATTTTAGTAACTATGGATTCATTTCTATCGGTATAACCTCATCAGTAATAAGAATTTAATAATCACACTGATAGTATACTTTTTTTAGACAATCCTTTGATTAGGGGTGTAAACGAGTCGAGTCGAGTCGAATACTTGAAGCTTGAGTTTAGTTTGTAAAAAAAATGTAAAGCTTGAGCTTGGCTCATTTATTTAATCGAGCCTAACTAAAAGCTTGAGCTTAGCTTGGTAAAAAAAAAAAGTAAAGCTTGAATTTGGCTTGTTAAACTCATTTATAACTTAATCATTTTTTAATTTATGAAAAATTTTCTTAAATTATTTACGAATGGGGGAAATTTGACGAAGGAATAGGCATACCTCATTTCCAATCAGCATATATATAATTAAAAAAATTCTTTGAACCATGATGACAATAACGTTTCCAAAATGCCGTATAGTGTACATGAACAAAAGACGAAACGTGCCTCTTTACACCAGGGACAGACCCAGGAATTTTATAGTTTTGGGGCAACTCATATATATATATATATATGTCATATATATTTAGAAAAATATGTATAATAAAGTAATAAATAAAAAATACAACAGTCACTTGGTTTAGTGGTAACGAGTCTTCTTAAAAAAAGTCCATAATGTGAAGGCAATTTAGATATGTCTTTGTACCTATATATGTATTTTATATATGTATTTGAGAGAAAGATTGAAATTTAAATTGGGTCAAATGCCCCTATAATGATCAACCCAGGCCCATCCATGCTTCACACAATGCCTCAAAAAAGGATTCGAAGTTCGAACTAATTGCAACAACCCACTATAATATCTCTTCAAAATTCAATGAATTACATAATGGAAATAACACGAAAAATAAAATATAAACTGAAAAAGACAGTTATACCCTCAAACAAGCTATTCACGAGCCGTTAATGTCGAGCCTGTAAGGCTTGAGCTTGACTCATTTAAATAATCGAGCTCAATCTCAAGTTTGGGTTTGTTTATATAATTAAACAAACGAAATGACTGAAAGATTTAACGAAATTAACTCGAATAGTTCATTAATAAATTCAAATTTCATTTACACCCCTACCTTTGATCACATCGTATCACATAGATATTTAAACAGTTATTTTAAAATATGATACTATATGTGAAATATGATTGGAGCTTGTGTAAAATTTTTTTGCACTATCGTTGTACTAATCCCACAATAATATAATATTAATTTAATGGATATGAATTTAAAATTTATGTAATAATAATAATAATAATAATAATAATAATATAACAACAGCAATAACAATGTATATGTGTAGCGATAATTCCATTAACTCAATATGAGCGTCAGGACAATAAAACAGATTACACCAAACCGTGGCTTGCTGCAATCCACTCGTTAAAATTTTCACACAACACGAAGATAATATTTGATAAAATGAAGATCGATTAATCGGGTGCCTTGCCACCACAGAGTCACATGTTTTGATGAAATCTCTACCTTACAATAATAACAATGCCAGGATAGTTTATCCAACTCCAGTGGCTGTGGCGATTCCAAGTCACTCACCAATATGCTGATAAGGTACTGCCAAGTATCAACTATCAGTTGACCACCCAAAAAAAAAAGTATCAACTATCAGTTTATCACGTGAGTTTAATCGAGGAAAAAAAAGGTTTATCACATGAGTAGACACTTCAAAATAACTTTATATAATTTATTGTACTTTATATGTCTTTTAAACAATACAATTTTTTTTTCTCACAGATTTAAACAAAACAATTATTCAGTCAAAACAATCCGATGTTCTCTAATATAATATACGATTAAAGATTAAAGTAAAAAAATTAATCAAATGAAATAGAACGTGTTTTCTTTTATCAGATTTTTTTTTTAGTTTCAAAGAGTTTAGCGGCGAGACTTACACACACTGGCATGAGAAAGAGGGATATCGCGGGTTCGAACCCATACCCCGACACTCAAATATTCTCGCAATTTTTTAACATCTCAGATGTACTTACGAGACTCTCTTTTATAAGAATTTAACTAGTGAATAAAAACAGATACCTATATCATTATGACTATGGTTCGAATTTAATTAATATGAACTTAATTTGTAAAAAAAATTTACGTATTGGTTTTTACATAGACATTTTATGTTATTTCTTCATATAGATATTTGTACAGATATTTTAAAAAATGATATTATAACATAATTATGGTGAAATATCATTGAAAAATTGTGTAAATTTTTTTTAGAGTGTCAGTACATTTTTTTCGACAGATAGAGTGTGAATTCATGGTTATTAAACTCTTACATCTATATGTATGATTATTATATAATCTGTTTGCTTGCTCCTTGTGGGGGTTAGTCCCCCCTGGTGCTCATCAAAAAAAATAAAAAAATATTATATAATCTGTTCCAATCAGATTATATATAAAGGAAGACTATATATGAGAAATTAAAGTTTGAGTGCATAATGGAAAAAATTGTGCGGGTAAAACCTCAAAAGCTTTTTCTTCGATTCCATATTTTTTTTCGGTAACGTCTTCGATTTCATATGTTAATAAAATAGGGGATAAAACATAGGAGTATAAGATAAATAAATATCTCCTTAAAATATTTAAGTTTCTACTTAGAATGTGCAATCGGATATTTCCTCTAAATATCCCATTAGAAAAGGACATTCGGCTCTGAGACCAAACAAAAAGTGCAGTATTTATTCCTTTTTCAACAATTTTATATACAAATTGGTCAAAAAATAATTTTATATACAAGGGAAATGATTTTTACTCACCGATTTTTCCAACATATTTCTATATTAAATATGTGTTTGATTAAAAGAAAAGATGAGAGCATATATTAAAGATGTGTTTTTTATCTTATAAATAGTGATGAGTCAAAACAAATCTTATAAATAATGAATATATATTTTGTTATTGTACTTAATCAACACGAACCATCTCAATTTCTTCCTAGCTCTAATTAAGTTCTTATTCATTTATACTACTGTAAATGTGTACTACAGAGCTAGTTTTTTTCCAAAAAATATTAATAGGATCTTGTAATAATTATTTCTAAATATTAAACTCTCACATGAGTGAGATTTGGTTTTGTTATCCCAATTTTTTTGGAAAACATCTCTTTTTTTCCGTAAATATCCATATGATTTATAAAAATTTATTTCATTAGTGAATAACCATAAGTTTATTTCAATTAAAAAACTCTTATAAAGTAAAAACTAATTTAAATTTATTAAATTGGTAGCTAATCGCGCAACATATATAAACATTAAGAACTCACTTTTAATATATACGAAGAAATTGAAATTCATATCAGTTTTACTGTTACTTTGATTTTTAATATTCTATATATTTGTGGTGGACCAATTGAGAGAAACCCGGCTCTATATTGCAAATTTACATGAGGTAAACCACAATTTGAGTTCTCTTAATTACAATCAGTTTTTTTTCACACTCCTTAAGAGTTAAGACGGTTTATGACAATTGTACTTTTTTTTTTTAAGTAAAGAAATGCAAGAACATTTGTTAGAACACTGTAACTAAGTTTTATCCTAATTAAAAAGTTTTTTTGCTTTACAAATTGTGTATGAAGAAACTCAAAATCCCCTCAATCTCTCCAATAACTAGGAGAATACCCATGTATACGCACGGGTCGCACGTCGTTGATTGGTACAATTTTTATATTTTTTTTTGTTTTTTTTTTGAAAGCAAAACATAATTCAAAATATTTTTGTTGTTGTTGTTGTCAATAGAGCAAAACACAAGATTTTTTTTTTTTGATAACAGCAAAACACAAGATTTTGAATTGGTAATAAGGAGTCATAATATGGGCAACGTATATGGTTGAGTACCACAATTGAAATGCGGAAGACAACAAAAAGGTCCGAATCATTGATAATATAACACATCCAAGAGTCCACCTCTTTCCTTGATACACGTGAAAACTGAAGAACCGCTATGTAATACCACATAAGCCCTGGAAATCTGAAGTATCCAATCAAATTGCGCCTCGTCACCAGATAAGGAGCCTTTTCCATATACCCCGAAAAAGCTTTTTGCAGTTTAGGTATGGTATGAAATTATCCTCTAGGTACATCCATGCTTGTGCTGGCCATGCTTAGAATTTTGATTAATCAATTACTAAACCGTCCAATTCAAGCGTTACAAACATGTCATTTTATTTTTTCGGCCTTTTTTTTATTGCTATTTGAATTACTAATTACTCCTTTCGTTACAAATAGTATCAAATTAACATCATTGTGAAAAGTTTTATCAACGCAAATGAAAGTTAAAAAAACAATATATAATTGGTATACACCGTAAAGATTTGTTTACATGTACTGTCAATCAATTATAAATTAACATATTATTAAAAAAAATTAACTTTATTCATAACTACTTTAAAAGTTACATAGATAATTTGTGATTGTTGACAATGTAAAAAATTTTAAACCTGTAAAAAATTTTAAACCTACAATACATCAAAATTAAACTATTATTTTTAAATTAAAAAAAGAGTTCACATTATCTACTACCATAGATAATAAGCAAAAAAGACTACTAGTATTATTTATTCAGAGAATGCTAACAAAAATTTGTAATATATTGGTTTAATAAAATATAAAATAAAAATACTTCGTCTAAAAATATTTATTACTACATTAAAAACACAAGTATATCATTTAATATTTTTTAAAAAAGTATATCATTTAATATTTACTTTTTTAAAGTCAGTAAAAGTATTTATACTAAATGCTCTTTGATCAATATTATTGGTTAGTATTTCTAAACAATCTTCCAAAAGTCCAAATTTGACTTGCTCGATTGGTAAAGTTTGAATTTGAGTACCGATGAAAAATATGATTTTCCTAATTTCAAAGATAATTTCGCAGCAAATGCTGCAACCACCTGATACCATTAACGTCAATGCACTTATGTCCAAAAAAAAAAAAATCGACGTTAATGCACTTGCATATGAATTATGAAAGCCACAATAATATACTCCTATGTTTTACTTTAATGCAGATAATAATAAAATGAAGGCTTGGTCAAAATAAAGGCCGGCTCAGTGGGGTAATTGCTCAGGTTCTCTCTATTTAATTGTCCTTCTCGTGAATAATCATCAGATTATAATAAAAATTAGAACCAGTTAAAAATGAATAAAAATAAAAAATCACTGAAAAAAATACCATCCCCAATTAACCTTGAACCGGACATGACGACATGTTAACAAGCGTATTAGGCAAAAGAGACGAGGCAAAAATTTGAGAAAGCAAGAACAATCAAGGATATTATTGTAAAAGAACAAGGTAGAATAATTGAAGAGGTAGTAATAAAAGAGAGAAAACTAATACTCGTACTACTAGAGCTTAATGCAAGTGGTCCCCACATTCGGAACAGAGAAACTGAGCACTGTCTCATTCTCCGTTCTCATCTAAGGAGCCCCCTCCACTCTGCAATGCAATATGCAAGTGTGACTTCTCTCTCTCCCCCCCCCCCCCCCCCTTTCTCTCTCTCCCAACAACAAGTGACACAGTCGGTGGGTTTATTCCTCTATGTCAGTTGCCTATATCTACAGAGTCCCCCAACGGGCCTTTTCCTTTTATCTACTTCGACCCGTGACTCACTCACTCACTCTTCTCCCCTCTCCTCTGTCTCCATCTCACTCGCTCTAATTAACACTCCTCACCTTTCATCCTCTTCAATTCCTCTTTATTGGTCACCTTTCCTTTCTTCACAGTACTTTATCGGGCAACATCAATTTCGGGGTTTTTTTATTGGGACTTCGCAATACCCTGTTTATTAGTACCAGTGTTCTGTTTTAGACTCCGGGACTGCGAGCGAGAGACTTTTTCATTGAATTGATAAATAAATTAGGGAGTTGCAGAATTTTGAACTTTCTTTGTTTTTTTAAGTAATTCCGGGGTGTTCTCTAAACCTCTTGGCTTTTTCTTCATTTATTTTTGTTCTCTCTCTCTCTCTCTCTTTTAAAATAAGGAAAGTTGCTTGTACTTTCTGGGTTTAGGGTTTTGTACTTCGTGCCCTCTTCTCCTTTCCAGTTCTCAGCTAAGTCCACGCCTCTGCAATTCTTTATTTCCGGATGTTCAATTATCCTAATTCTTCTGCCTTCTAGAACTTCAGTTAGTTTCACTCCTCGGTTAATTCAATCAAATATATATAGAAATGTCTTCGTGTTTGAGTGGAACAGGGGGAAGAGCCTACCGTTTCGATTTAGATATTGTTAAATCTCCATGTTCATGGAGTCGAACATCACAAACATCTTCTTCACCTTCCTCAACCATCTCCGAATCGAGCAATTCCCCGCCGCTAGCAATCACCACGAGAAAACCCAGAACCCCTCGAAAAAGACCCAACCAAACCTACAACGAAGCCGCGGCACTCCTTTCCACCGCATACCCGAACCTCTTCTCAAACCCGAACCTAATTAAAACGCAGGCCAATAATAATAAGTTCACAAAAACGACGCCAGAAACGTACTCCGAGACTTCAGAACTGCTGTTCCCTTTTAGGGTGTTGGACACGTCATCCTCTTTCCTTCTTCAGGGCCCAATCCAACAACTCAAGCCCAATTTCCCGACGGAGCCCAAAGCGGTGAAACCGTGCCAGAGTCCCGGGGAGATAAGTTCTAGGGTGAATGCCCTCGAATTGAACGACGATTGCGACGATGATTTCGACGCTGAATCGATTCTCGATGAGGAAATCGAAGAAGGAATCGATAGCATCATGGGAGGTAGGATTCAGGAGGAGGACTCTAACGGCACTTCCTCTCATCATCCATGGATTGGTTTTGGCGGGAAATTCGATTTCCGGCTAGGGTTGCAGAGGTCAGGGGTGAGGGCTCTTCGCCACGTGGATGAAGGTAACTGGTGGAATTTTCCGGCCGTTGATATTCTTCAAATCTCGCCGAAAGTTTGCGGTGCCGGAGGAAAGGCTCCCGTGCCGGCGACGGACAAGAAGAAGAAGAAGAAGAAGGTGGTGGTGGTGGTGGAGAAGCCTAAAGAAGATTTGAAGGAAGCGGAGTTGCCTAAACCGAACCCCGGTTTGCTGTTAAAATTGAACTACGACGACGTTCGGAATGCTTGGTCTGACCGGGGGAAACCGTTCGCCGACGACAGCCCCGTCGCCGACGCACCGGGAAATGACGTCACTGTATGTTTCTCATCTCACGCTGGCCAATCAAAATTTAATATATTTTTCTTTTAATTTATCGAAACTTAATTCCTTCAATAATGCTGTGTTTTCCTACATTGTTAAAACCTTAATCCCTCTAATGTCAAAAGAAAGTTTTCGGTTGGAGGAGATTTATAAGGAAATAAGCATTTTTTTACCTCTTTTTTTTGTTAACAAAATAAAAAACTCCATTTCATAATGTAGTATCAAATAAACAAATGTTTGAACTTTACTCCTGGGGGACATTTTAATCACGTGGAGTATGGGAATCACACTTTTCCAAACTGAAATAGTAAAGTATTTCATGCATGTCATGCCCAATTCCTCTTTACTTTTACTACTTTTCAAGATAAAAAAATTTTCCGGAAAAAAACATTCTCTTGAAACATTTAATGGTTTTTCAATTTTGGTAATGTTATCCCAGAAAAGGTTAAAGTAAAAAACATCTTTGTGGTCTGCTATCGTTTTCAACTCTTTCTTTTTACGAACCAAAATGTTATTAATAAAATCATACAATCTCTGTGTATTATTATGACTTTATGACTTTACATGTTCATTTTAATTTTTTGTCTTTAATTAGGTAAATTTGTCTTGGGTATAAAGTTATGATGGGAATGGGATATTTTCCCCCTTTGTATACTACTACATGTTATTTTGTGTCACGTTCTGACATTATTTGAAATAAATAATGTCATAGTCGTTACCATTTAATAGCACGGTACATGGCATGAGCATGAGGGTATGATAGAGGAGCTAGCACTGAATTGTTAACATTTTCTTTTTTTGCTATTGTGGGAGGCAGGCGCGGCTGTCACAAATTGATTTGTTGTGGGACAATGGAGGGGTGAGAGAAGCTAGCGTGCAGCGCTACAAAGAAAAGCGGCGTACGCGTCTCTTTTCGAAGAAGATCAGATATCAGGTCAGAAAAGTCAACGCAGATCGACGGCCCAGAATGAAGGTACGACCCAGTTGAGGATACTAGAAGAAATTTGATTTATGTCAGGAAGGAAAAGGAAAAAAAAAAAAAAAGAGAGAGAGAGGGGAAGAAAATCTGCTTTATGATATGGTTATGATAATTGGATAATGAGCTAGCTGCGTTAGTTTCTTTTTTGTTATGGAGAGTGGACCCGTTGTGGTTGTTGGTCACTTTTGTCTAACTTTTGAGGATCTATCTTATTCATCTCGTTTGGCCATTGCAAGTGCAATGTTAAAGTTTTATTTAACTTTTTTGTTGCGTTATTTTTTTTTCTTGAAAAAAATAATTAATCAACAGGTCCTAACGCATGTTTTGGACTTTTGATCCCTATCAAAATATTCTCTTTAGATTCTTTTCTGATTATATTACTCTATAAATAATAAACAATGTTGTTTTTGTCTAAATTCCTATATCAGAAAATTTTGACTCTAATTTTTAAACAATTGGACATTATTGTTCTAATATAATGGTGGTTAGACAAAGTAGTCTCAAATGCAGAAGCAGAACTAGGAAAAGCCTGGGAAAAGAGTGTGTTAATTTCAGATCAAACTTAAAATACTCCCTCCTATTCATAATGACTGACGTTTAAGGTTTTTTTTCACAAAAATTAAGAAAAACAATAGACAAATTAGTGAAACAGTTTTATTAAATTATTCTTGTTAACTATTGGAATATTAATAAATGTCATAAATGCATAATAGAGTATGATGTATTGAGAGTGATGTACATAATAAAAAAAAATTCATTTTTCTAAAATTACATTCATTTAGAAGGGATTTAGTAACTTATACAAGCAATAACTTAAGCGATTTCTTCTTAGAAAAAAAAATTGTGGATTATGGCTTCATTATGTTTGTCGCATTTGAGGTAACACATGTACCTTGTTTGTGATGTGGCAGGGCCGATTTGTTAGGAGGTTGAATTCTAGCTCAAATGCTCACAGATGATAGTATGTAGTAGCAGTAGAGCACACGCTTTTTTGGGGCTCCATTAGAAAAACAGAGTTTATCCATATTTTTGTTACATTTTCTCCTTTTCCCTTTGTTCTTTACTTTTAGGATTCTTTTTCCTTCCTTTACTAAAGTTGGAAAAGAGGCTGGATGAGATAAGCAGCGAAGTAATCCAAAAAATAAAAAGCCTAAGATTCTATTACACTGTGATTCTCTTAAATTCGTGTTATGGTCTCTGGGAGAGGTTCTTCACTTTGTACTTCGTCCCGATGTTTTTGAAGTCAGCAATAGTGTCACATAAATATTAAAGAAATGTTATTGTTATTCTTTTTCATAAATTGTTTTTAACACAACTTTTTTTTGAAGCATGTTTTTAACACAACTTTGATCATTACATAAATTCTACTTAATTAAGTCTCGTTTAGACTCATTTTAGGACATAAAATTTATCTCATAACAAAGAAAGACATAACATTTAATGAGTGAAAGGTATAAATAAAATGTATCTGCTAACAAAGGAAAAAAAATTGGTAATACTATTAAGGCATGCTTAATTTGTTTATTTCCTTCCTCTTTAATGTTGTAACTATTGTATATATTTGTGAATTATATTGAAGTGTAACACCTCTTTCTTATTTGAGTAATGCTATATGTCACAAAGTAATTTCATCGCGAAACTCAAGAATACACACGTCGCGGCTGAAATTTAGAAAACAAGGAATTTGTTGACTTATTTTTTGACTTCAGTGACCAATCACAACGCATCTTGACACTTCGTGATGAATACCTCTCGCTATCCCAGCATTTTCCTTCTTATTTATGTTTGGACTCCTCTATAAGAATATATTCTCTTATAAAAAATTAAACAAAATTTTTGTTTACGCGTATCTAACTCAGTCAAATGAGTTGACTAAGATATCAACAATGGTTCCTAAAGACAGTCGATTATGCTGAGAAAAAGACTATGTTTTGTAGCTGTGAGTTCCTTAACTACTCCGAAGAGCATTAGGAATTGAAGGTTGAACAAATAAAGCTAAAGTTGCCTGAAAAATAAAGATAAAAGGTAGTACAACTCCTATTTAAAATGTAAACTCACAAGTTATCCTTATCTGTCACATTTTTCACTACATAATTGTTTTTACAAGTGGCTAATAGTTGCAACAACTAATGTACATTAATCGACTAATGCATCAGCTAGCTTTAGACTTAATTAACCACAATCTCCTAAAATCTAGACATTACCCATGATGGCTCTATGATTCAAGATTTTAGCCTCCAACAGCTCTTTTTTGTTTGACCTCTCAGCTGCAACTACTTTCTCATATTTTCAAGGGCTTGGAGAAAAGCTTTGATTTTATGTTTTTCACTTCAGAATTTCTTCGAGTTCGAGTTCGAGTTCATCCCATCCCATAAAAGTATCCATATTCCCGTTAATATGATTAACTCGAACACTTAACCATATTTTTTAATACCTCTAGGAAACTAGAAAATAGCTTGTCCCCATTCTTCTTTTTCAGCCCCGGGTTATAAGGGATTTCAGTGACAACAATAGGCTCCTATATTTTAACTTTTCAAAATGTGATTTTTTAGAATTTTAAGCTTCCTCCTTCTTCTCCTACTTTCTCTTTTCTTTTTGCTTCTCAACATGAACATCTTTTTGACTTTTTTCTACTACAACATCATTATTTTTCAAAGACCCCTCTTTGTTTGAAGTCAGTGTCGGAGCTTGGACCAAAATTTTGGGGGAGCTAAAAAATTTCATTGCATAACACAACATAAATAAAATATGTGTCTACCAGTCTCGTATATAAGAGGCAAATCTGGCTTTCTAGGTTAGTTGAATAAGCTGATGTATCTGATACATAAATAAGCCGATGTATCAAGTCTATATTATAGACCAAAATCATCGATTATTGATGAGCACAGAAAGTGCGTTTTATCTATATATGAGGAAAAAATAGTATCATACTTTTTTTTTGGAATGCAAAAGATAATACATTAATAAGAAATATGGTGCTTAACTTGAGTATAAGCAGTGCTCAAACCAATAATAGTATCCCAATAATAAAATCCCTAAAATTAAAATCCACAAAAAAAATATCCCTATAATAAAATTCATTAAAACAGATTATAGAAGAAATGAATAGAAACCAAAGATCAGGGGGTCCTGAGGGCGTTTTGCTGGTGCGACCGCACAGGGCTCCAAATTTTAGAGGGCACCAAATTTTTTTTTTCACTTGGTGTGTGTGTGTTTTTTTTATATATATATATATATACATATATATATATATATATAAAATATACTTGCTATATATATATATATTTGTTTATATATTTTTATATTTGAAACTTAAGAGCCCAATTATTTGTTTAACATTTAGGCTCAAACCTTCACAAACTTTTAGGGCCAAATTATTTGTTTAACATTCAGTCTAAGGCTATAGACTTTTAAAATAGAAACCGTAAAATATACTTAAAATATTTGTAGATCTGCACAAAAAGACAAGATTATTTGCGCTCACCTTTCTTCTTTGGCTGGCTGCACCAATCCACTCACTTTGCAAGACTCAAGAGTATGTCAACAGTTAACCTCTCATTTTCTTTCTATTTTAACTTTTCATTTCCTTATTTTTAAAACTTTGCAGCCAAATGGAGTTTGTGTTCGTCACATGAACAGGATGAAACAAAAGGATGCTGTTTGAATCCATGAAAACGATTATTATGAGTCTATAATTCTATGAATTACTTTTTTTTTTGGTAAATTGATTCTATGAATTATTACTGTTCACGAAAATTAAACAAAAAAAATTTGTGCCTTTCAATATATATGATTCTATGAACAGTGATGGACTGACTCATAAAACTTTGAGCAATTGACCAAACTAATACTCTTGTCTAATTTTTATCTTGCACCAGACTGATCTTGTTGGCGAATGAAACATTTTTTTTCTTCTTTGGTCCAGCGTATAAGGGTTGGTGTCTGCTTCTTCCTCTTTGCATCTAAAAGCGACTTCACAAATTGAAAGTTTCAAATCAAGCGACAATTAACAATCGAGTGCTATTGTTTTAACTACTTGTCTGAATATGTTGCCTGAAACAATTTTACTGGTCATCTAAAGCGAAAAGAAAGAAACAAATTGAAATTGATAATGAATCTCAAAAGGGTGCTCTTGATAAATTTTTTTGCCAAACATCCTACAGTTTAATGGGAATGATGCAAATCAGGATAATTTAGGCTCTGTGAAAATTTAGAGAATGAACAACTGAATAGGAATAATGAAGAGCAAGATATTTTGGATGAAAACAATGAAAATGAAGATGATCATCATGATGAAAATGAACATCTCCTTGCTGAAAATGAAAATGAACATGAACAACTCAATCAGTCTTTTCAATTAGACATTTATGATCCAAGAACATGGAATAACCTTAGAAGTGACTTACGAGATGAATTACTACAAAATGGTCCTAGAAGAGATATGCCAATTGTGAATGGTCCTAAATATACTTTTGGTAGGCATTTCTCGTCATCATATTACATTCGTTATTGTTCTAATGGAGAAGAGCAAGATAGGAGTTGGCTTGTAGATGTTTTTTCCCTAAGGAGAGTTTTGCATCAGAAGGTTTTAACGATGCTTCTAACCCTTCGTAAAAAAAAATATTAATGACTAGTTTTTTGCACCCCTTTGTGTTTTTTTATAATATATATATTATTATGTCAAAAAAATAGAGTAATTTATCCATTCGGTGAGGCTTTAAAATCTCAGGGACGGCCCTGCCAAAGATGAGATAAAGCAAAGGAGAAAACTGAGAAAGGAAGTCACAAACCAACGAGACAGTGGGTGAGAGTGAGACCGAGACTCAGGGGCAGTGTCGCCTCCCTCTCGTTTCTCTGCGTCAGGGAATTTCACAATTTTCACTGCGTGAGTCAAATGGGCTTCTCTGCGTGGGTGGGACTGTGGGAGTTTATTCTATTTGGGCTGGGCCTAATTAAAAAATAAAGGCCTTTTATTTCACCACCTCCCCCACTTAATTTTCCCACCTCCCATATTTTTAAAAATCCAACTTTGCCCTTGCTCTAAAATATCTATTTGTTAAAAATCCAACTTTTCCCACCTCCGGATTCTTAAATCTGGATAATTGATTTTAGAATCAGGACAACTTTAAATCTATGAAAAAATTAACGCGTCCCAGGATTTTAGAATCGGACCTCTAAATTATGAAAAAATTAACGCGTCAGGATTCTTGTCTCGGGGTGATCCGATAATAAGAATCGAGGCGTAGTAATTTTAATTTTCTGGATCTAGTAAAAAGGAAGATGAATTGTTCAAACGCGTCGAATTCTTAATCTAAGAGCACTCGGAGGCAAGAATCCAGGCGTGTTAATTAATTTCTGGTCTAGCAAAAAGGGAGGTAAATTGTTCAAAAAAGTCCGGATTCTTATCTCCGGAGTGCTCCGTTATTAAGAATCCGGAGGTTGAAATTTTTCCAAAAAAAAAAATAACGTCAACATTTTGAATCCGGAAGATAGGAAAAATAAAGGGTAAAATAGTCTTTTCCTTAAGTGGGAGAGGTGGGAAAATTAAGTGGGGGAGGTGAGGAAATAAAAGCCCAAAAATAAAGCGACTAACTTTTTTTGTTTTTTACGTTTTGACTTTTCGAATGATAAGTGCATACTAACTTTCTTTGTTTTATACTAACTTTCTCACGTTTTGACTAATAGATCAGTAGATATTTTTTTCATTAAAAATTTGTTAAAAGACAGGGGGAGCCACGGCTCCCCTATGTCAACTAAAAACTCCGCCTCTGTTTGAAGTGTTCACAACCATTCCATTCCACTCCTCTCGGACAATGTGTCTGCTATAAATGTATCACTAAAATGGTGGTTGGTCAGTCGAAGCCCTTTCTTAGTAATTCAGTATCTATTGTCCAAGCCAGTTTTGTGCCCAGAAGGAACATACATGACAATGTGATTATTGCTAATGAAATAGTTCACACTATGAGGAGGATGAGAGGGCAAAAACGATTTTTGCCAATTAAAATTTGATATAGAAAAAGCTTATGACCGATTGTCTTGGTGCTTCATTCAGAACTGTGTTGAAGAATTTAACCTTCCCGAGGATTTTGTTCGCTTAGTCATGACTTGCATAACATCTACTTTAATATCTGTTCTTTGCAATGGAGGAAAAGCTGGTGAAATTGCTCTACAAGGTGATCTCTTTTCATCTAATATCTTTGTTATTTGCATGGAGAAGTTGTCACAAATGGTTTTTGATGCTGTGGACACGAAAGCTTGGAAACCAATGAAGGCTGACGTCAGTGACGTGTGCTGAAATTTAATTATTTTTATTAGAAGAATGAGGCAGCAAAGATCGAACTCTAGAGCACTTAGTCATAAAGGCTCTAATACTTACGTAAAAAAACTAAATATTCCAAAAGCTTAAACCGTTCGATAAAGGTAAAAGAATATTATATTTCTAACAGCCAGAGGCTAATAAGCGTTGCAAATTTTACGCTCGCATTAGAAAATGGATACGAAAGGTGATTTGAGTGGGGATCCTTACCCCGAGTACAATCGATAGAAATTGCAGAGAAGAAAAAAAAGAAGAGAGATCCATACTTTTTGTTACGGTTCTCCTTCTCTCAGCCTCTGTCTCTACTTTGTCGAGGTTCCATCTCTCCTCCCAGGTTTTTTCCGATTGTCTCTGCCTAGACTCGGGATCAGTCACAGGAGTCCAGTAATTCTAAGGTATAGTGGAGTTTTACGGCTCGTTTCTCTCTAATTAATCGATGGTCCAAAGCCTTTTTTCACCAAGGTTCATTGAGCTGAAAATTTTCTTGAGAAAGTTTGAGAGTGGAATGTGTTTGGTGGTATTTGAAAAAATGAGCAGCGTATTTTAATTACCAGCCTCTGGATTTGAA
Source organism: Calophaca sinica (assembly GCA_037113605.1). Classification (NCBI taxonomy): domain Eukaryota; kingdom Viridiplantae; phylum Streptophyta; class Magnoliopsida; order Fabales; family Fabaceae; genus Calophaca; species Calophaca sinica. Next base: position 13,218,785 of record CM073731.1, read on the forward strand.
ACTCGCTGGAAAAGTAGTTGAAGAAGAGAGAAAACGGACTCTGGATTTTTTTTTAATTAATTACTCCGTGAATTATTTAAAGATTTTGAAATAGGTACTTGAACAATTTTTTTTAACTGGGCTTCTAACCTATTGTTTTGTTTTTAATCATGTCCTTCCGATAATCTCTTATCAGTAAGATGTTAATTTATTTTTAATTAAGTCTGTAAACTATTATTTTTTTAAATAAGTCCCTGAAACCAAAAGAAAAAAGTGAATATAGACACAACATTAAAAACCATTGCAAAATATAAACTACAAAACCATTCGTAGAATGAACTGATACACTACAAAACCATTGCATTAATGTACAAATCTAAGATATAAACAAAAATAATACTTGTTATATAATCCGTTAAAGAAATTCAGTATAAGCTTTAGCTAAGAAATGACAAAATAAACATAAAATCACAGCATAAAAGTTTTCTTAGATTTGCTCTTGTATGATATTTGGATTACATACATCTTTTAAAAAAATAGTTCAGGTACTTATTTAAAAAAAATAGTTCAGGAACATATTTAAAAGCTCATTTACCAACTATGTTTATATTCATTTTTTTTTTTTTCTCAGTGACCTATTTAAAAAAAACCCAATAGTTCAGAACCTAATTAAAAATAAATTAATGTCCCATTAACCGTAATTTAGTAGAATGACTTAATTAAAAATGAAAAAATAGTTTAGAGACCTAATTAAAAATATAGTTCAAGAAGCTATTTTAAAATCCAAAAAATACTACAGTGACTTCAGAGTAATTAAATTTTTTTTATTTTACGTGTTTTTTTTTTAAATTTAATGATATGACATATTTTCGTTGGTTGGTTGTCCTTAACAGTGACGTGTTACGTCCTTGTCTCCTCGAGTATTTCTCGTTCGTTATTCTTTTTTTTTTTTGGTACATCTCGTTCGTTATTTTTTTCCGGGACGAATTAAAGAAACATGGACACGAGATGGAAGATGGGGGATTCTGGATTCATATACTCCCCTCCAGACTTAATTATAAGTAAAAAAAAAGCTTAAATTTAGTAAATTCAAATATAAATAAACATCAATTAATCTATTCATATTTAATACTATTATTTCAAAAATATCCTTAATTTAATTTATTAATGTTATGAGGAGAGGACCATTATGATTATGAGTAGTTTAGTAACTGTATTTCTTTTTTACATGAAATTAAGAAAATTAAATGCACTTAACTATTATTCTTAATAAGTGTGAAAGTAAGTATTTTTGCTTATAATTGAGTATAGAGAGAGTATTCATTCTTAATTAAACGTTCTTATGTAGGAGCCTTAACAAACATTTTTAATAATGCTTTAAACGACCAGGCATGCATTTTTATTGGTTTTTTTTAATATAGGATCACAATTTTTAAATTAAAAAATGGCAAACCTAGCCTTGCCTCCTAAATGAGAAATGTCCAGGATGGCTTGTAGGGGTGTGGAAAAGGGTCGGGTTGGATGAGTTTTGGGGTGTTTGAAGACCCAACCCAATCAATTAAATATGGGTTGGGTTGGGTTGGTTTAATCAATTTTTTTGCGTAACCCGAACCAACCCAACCCGAACTCATACGGGTTGGTTTGAGTCGGACGATCGGGTTTATTATTAAAATATTTATTTCTCAGAAAAATTGAAAAAATATAATAAAAACCCCATTGTCGATGCCTTAATTTGGATTTTCAAATAAAGAGAATCTTCATGTCTTCATGGTTGCAAAAAAATTACAGTTGACCTCAATTTGAAATAAAATTTCCGCTAAAATTCTGACACCAAGTGAAATAAAAACAAAACAAAATTTATGTATTTGCAAAGTACGTTCATATGGCATTAGCCAGTATATGTGTTCAATTACATGTAGTGAGTTGAATTGGGTTGTTTGAGTTCACAATCTTCTAACCCGACATCCAACCCATGGGCTTTAGGTTTGCTTCTTTTAAAACCAACCTAACTCAATGACCCAAACCAACCCGAATTTTATGGATTGAGTTGAAACGAGTAAGTCGGGTTCGCGAGTCAACTTATACCCGTGCCCACTCCTATTGTCTTGTGCATGAGACACCGAATGTCATAATTAGGAGGTTGGATCCCATATTGTAACATGCATGTAGTAAGCATTGTATAGGCATATTTGTCATTTCACATAACACCAAACGGAACCAAGTCTGCAGAAACTGTGGTCAAATATTTCCATAAATTAGTTAAGGCTCATACAACCTCAAACTACCAAAATACCCTTTTTATCGTTGGTTTCTTCTTTTTGTCGCTGGAAAACGACACAGTAACAAAGACGGAAGAAGAAGAACAATAACAATATTGTTCCTTCTTCTTTCTTTCTTTGTCTCCTCCAAATTCCATTGCAGTTGGTGAATGGGAACGTTCCAAACCTTGAGAAAGGCCTATGGTGCTCTAAAAGATTCCACAAAGGTTGGCCTAGCCAAGGTCAACAGCGAAAACAAGGTTATATATATTATATATTATTTCTCTATATCTCCATTTTCATCAACCAAATTTTTTTTTTCATTTTTTTTTCTATCTCAATATTCACATTTTTCTTTCCCTTTTTTATTCTTTAAAAAATGAATTATGTTTTGATGCTGTTTCGTTTTCTTTTCGAAGGATTTGGACATTGCAATTGTAAAAGCTACCAGTCACCTAGAATATCCTCCTAAGGAACGTCATGTTCGAAGTGAGTTCTCAAAATTTGTTAAATATATATGATTGTTAAATATATATGAAAATGATTATGCCTTTTTCATTTTCATCGTGAAATTGGTTGATCATTCTATATTATGATCGTTAATTTTCCATCTAATTGCTTGCGTTACAAGAAATTAGAAATTAAGACATTACAATAGTGCCAAATTGGAACATTAGGCTTATTTGCTATTCCATTGTTTTATTAGTTTTCTCTCTTTTACTCTTCCTTGCAGAAATATTCTATGCCACATCAGCACACCAACCACGGGCAGATGTGGCTTACTGCATACACCAACTTGCCAGGAGACTTTCCAAGACACGAAGTTGGATAGTAAGTCCTTTTCATAGATAGTACTTCGACATTGTTTTAATGCACTAATGGCTAAACAATAAGAGTTCAGTTTTTTTTCTCTCTTTCAATATGATATATGGTAAAACCATTATGCCAGATTTTGCTGTCAATAGCATTTTATATTTGATTCTAATAACAAGTAAAAGCGTTATGCGTAAATGCATCATCTGATTAGCGTGTATCTACTGATAATGCATCAAAAGCGTTATAAAAAACAAATCAAAAACCAGTACGTGTTAACTTTAATAACGCTTAATTCAGAAAGTGTTATCTAGATGTCACATTCCAGACAATGTTGGTGAAGTTTTTGTGATGCTTGCTTTCTTCTTGTGAACAAACTTTAGCAACAAAATTGGGGAAGAAATTTTGAATGATATCATGTGAGCAATTACGGATTTGATATGTAATATAAAACTATAATATATTGTGACAGGTTGCCATAAAGACATTGATAGTGATTCATAGGATATTAAGAGAGGGTGATCTTAGCTTCAAAGAAGACCTTGTAAACTACTCACGTCGGGGACATTTTCTCCAAATATCCAATTTTAAAGATGACTCAAGTCCTCTAGGTAAATTGGTTCTGTTGATTATTTGTTGGAACTCGTCCACCATATGGTTTAGACCCTTTTGTTATTTGGATTTTCTTGCATGTCATGGTCTAACCAGATTCCTCTATGCAGCTTGGGATTGTTCTGCATGGGTTCGAACTTATGCACTATTTTTAGAAGAAAGACTTGAATGTTTTAGAATTCTTAAATATGACATCGAGTCTGAACGTTTAATAAAAACATCACCAGCTTCAACTAAGGTGTGTGCTTTGCCTTCAATTTTATTCACACACTGGGGTCCGTTTACGTTGCGAAAATGTTTTCTGTTTAAATTTATTGTTTTCACATTTAATTGCAAAACTTCTCTTTGTTTTCACTTGGTTTCCTGAAAAAAACTTTGTTCTGTTTTCGGTATTTCCTATACAAATCTTTGATAACAAGAAACAAAGTGAAAATAAGATATTGTTTTGCGATTAAAAGTGAAAACATGAAATGAAAAAAGAAACGTTTTCTGAAAGTAAATAGACCCAATCGTTCTGTGCGATTTTTACTACTATTTTCAGAAAATGAGTAACTTTCAGCTTTGACAGGCACATAGCAGAACAAGAACGTTAAACAGTGATGAGTTGTTGGAGCAGCTGCCAGCACTGCAACAAGTTCTTTACAGACTTATTGGTTGTCAGGTAAGAGTTTATTGGAAAAACTTATGTTTGATATCTGCACGCTCCTATTATGTTATGCCATATCTCTTAAAATAAAAAAATAATGCATTTTCTTTCCCTTACATGACATTTAATTTGATTTAATGTCTTGCAGCCTGAAGGATCAGCTTTTAACAATTATCTAATACAGTATGCATTGGCCCTGGTATGAATGTTTAGTTTGTACTTTTTCACATAATAGCTGTTTTAAGTATTACTTTAGAAAGTATTTTGTGTCAATTGTATGACTGCATAAACCTTGTATCATTCAGGTATTGAAAGAGAGCTTCAAAATATATTGTGCCCTCAATGATGGAATCATAAAACTTGTGGATGTGGTTAGTGTCTATCTCAGTTTAATTTGTTATTTTGATCACTCCACTTGAATCATAAGCTGTACTAACTAATTAAAGTTGCAGTTCTTTGATATGCCAAGATATGATGCAGTAAAGGCTTTGCACATTTATAAAAGAGCTGGCATACAGGTTTACAATGATGCTTTACTTAACACATGTTATTGTATCTAATTTGAATTGTGTTTTATGGTCAACAAGGCTTTCCTACTTACTGAATTGATGATTTTTCTTACTATGCAGGCAGAAAATCTTGCTGATTTCTATGAATACTGCAAAGGCTTGGACCTAGCTAGAAATTTTCAATTTCCAATCCTGAGACAGGTTCTTTGTTGCTCATTAATACCAATATTTCTTTTGATATCATAAACGATTTCTAACAAAGTTCTTTCATGCAATAAACAGCCACCACCATATTTTCTTGCCACAATGGAAGAATACATTAAAGAAGCACCCTATGCTCAAAAGAGATTGGTAAGAAAAAGTGACACACAAACCAATTGGAGAAATCTTGTGTCTTATATATATGAGCTTCAAAAAGCCATGTTTGTTAATAAATGTCATTCAACATCAGGAGTATCATGAAAATGATCAATCACTTAAAAAAGAAGAACCAGAACAAAAAGAATCTCAAGAGCCTGAAGGAATTGAGAAACAAGCTGAAGAAGTTGAGGAGGAAGAACCTTTAGATAAGGATGAAACACAGCCTAAGGAAGCGGAGGTTGAACTTCCTCCTTTGATATCAACTGATGCTACTGATGATTTGCTGGTCTGTTTTGGTTATGTGGTAATGGTTTGCATGTTTTTGATGTTGGTTTGATGGAATATATAATATAATTATTCCACCTTTGCAGGGTTTAAATGAAATAAATCCAAAAGCTCAAGAACTGGAGGAAAGCAATGCTTTGGCACTTGCAATTATACCACCCGGTGGTAAGGCCTAGAGTAAATGATAATTGATTAAGAAATATAAACTTCTATAGTGCATCATTTCGTTAACCATACTTGTTATTTGATACTTGATCCAATTCTAAGATTTTGCGATTTTGTGTAGGAAATAACTCGAGCAATCTTGATTTGACTAATATAAGTGGAACTATCGGTTGGGAACTTGCACTGGTTACAACACCAAGCAACCACGCCAGCCAAGTGCCAGATCGCAAAATGGTTTGTTTCTTCGCTTTATCGCTTGCTTATCACACTTTCCCCAAGTCTGTTTTTTTTTACTAAACTGGTCAGGTCAGGCCAAGCCTTAAACAAGCTAAGTCATAGGCCCCTGTCGTTCAGCTTGATCTATTTCCACCCCTAATCATCTATCTATAAACCCTTAAACCTGCAAGAAGATAACACTGTTGTTCTCTTTTTCCCCTCTTTTGTTGAGTCAGGCTGGTGGATTTGACAAGTTATTGCTAGACAGTTTGTATGAAGATGAAAATGCCAGGAGACAACTTCAACTCCGAAATGCGGGTTATGGATATGGGGGAGTGGCTATACATAATCCATTCGATAATTATAATCAGCACGATCCATTTGCAATATCCAACAATGTAGCACCTCCACCCAATGTACAAATGGCACTAATGGCTCAAGAACAAATGATGTTCCAACAGCAACAACAACAAATGATGTTCCAACAACAGCAACAACATAACATGACGATGGTTCCTTACCAGTATACACATGCTCAACAGATGCCAGTTATGGGTTCTTCTAATCCATTTGGAGATCCCTTACCCGTACCTACCTATTGTTATAGTTCCAATCATCACCAAGGGAACTACAGTTTAATGTAGAGTTCAACTTCTTTCCCACTTGATCCTCCCCTCTTCCAACCCCCAAAAGGATGTATTCTTTGTGATTTGAAGTAGGGTCAATCCAAGTCTTGTAAGTGAATGTTACATGTACATTTTTATTTGAAACCATCGATGATTCATTTTTCATGGGGCCTTCTTGGTTGCACCTCCTCACATTGAATTGTTAATTCAAAAAAAAAAAAAAAAAGACTCCCAAGTAATGGTCCACAGTTCGAAACTAAGTAATAAAAACAGAAGTCACACCTCATTAACCATTATTCCTGGCTCAATGGTTCATTAATCTTACTAGATCAACCTAGTGAACTGAATTCAATGTGAGTGAACCTTACCTACACTTCAGGACTCAAACTCATCTAAAGTACTTTTTATATTCACGAGGCCAAGGCAAGGTTTTTAAAAAAGGTCCATGATCGTGACCTAGGCCGCGACATCAAGATTTTTTATTTCTCTGCGATCTCAATTGAGGTCGCATCAGCCGCATTTGACCGTGATTCTCCACAATATCGAGAATCACGACGCGACTATAACCACAATTTAAAACCTTGGGTCAATAATGCCAATGATTGCTAGCAAAACCTTCCTTGTCTTTCTTTTCGAGACGAACCCAATTTGTTATTTCGTGTTTGTACTAATATGCACAAGAAATAATAAAGATAATATGTTGTCGACCTAGAAATCTAGTCATTGTTGTTGGAGTGCTAGCACCACTCTCTTCCCAACATCATCATTATTAATCCATCTTAAACTTGAGTTGAAGGAAATATTAGTAGTAGTTACAGTAGTTTGGGGTGGAGTAGGAAAGTTACCTTGACTTTAGTGTATTTTATGAGAGAAAGATGAGAGAGAAAGGAGAGATAAGATAAAAGGATTAATATAGGAGAGAAAGTCACAATAACTTTCCCGCCCCAAAAGTAGAGGATTCGTGTCCGTTTGGGATTGCTTTTGCAAGCTCTTAACGGCATTAATGTGAAGCAAAAGCAAAGTTTAAGCATTTATAGGAATGAATCATCATAATTTATTTCACGTAACCCAAATACATGTATTTACATATTCATCTCTCTGAACATCTGCAAAACTTTGGTATTCATGAAATGCGGAAGTAAAGCAGACGACACTTGGATCATTGTCACTAAAGAATGGTAATTACAATATATATATATATATATATACACAGACCAATGTAAGATTCGCCTCACATCTCAGACAAAAGGTTGCTAATTTTGCGGAGCTCCTTGAGAGCTGACATGGCAGTGACCTGCCCTTTGTCAACCAGAACATTTTTAGACATATTATCCAATGAAGCTCCTTGACCACGCTCTTGTTGGAAAGCAGACTCAATCACCTGTTGCACAAAAATATACTCCTTAAGATAACATGTCTGAATCACCAGTTTGTGATCTACAGAGCACATTTCATGTAAACACCATATGTAAAGGGTCCGTTTACTTTTTGAAAATGTTTTCTGTTTTTATTTCCCGCTTCCACTTTTAATTGCAAAATGGTTCTTTGTTTTCACCCTATTTGTTTTTTTCAAAGATTTGTACAGAAAACAGTGAAAACAAATGTTTTCACTTATAAAAAACTGTTTTGCAATTAAAAGTAAAAACAGAAAACGTTTCGCAAAGTAAACAGCCCCAAGCGTTTTCAATCCTCAAATTGTATCTTCAGTTCACTCAGTAACTTGTTATTGAATTTGAGTGACAATCAGAAAGAACTCTACCTGAATATGCTCAAGCATAGACTGCCCAATATTCCTCAAAGTGCCCATCACATTCTGGTCTGCAGATTCCCCTTTGCAACTAACAGAACTGCAAGGCCCGCCAGCTGTAGAAGAGGCCGGTAATGTATCACTTTGATTATCACAATTGTTGGCAGGTTTTACAGCCTCAGAAGCACCACTTCTTTTCTCAGACATTAACTCGCTGTTATTGCGGCCAAACTTCCAAATCCACTGGAATTTATTCAGTTTTCTCTCCCTAGAATGTGTGGCCGAATTTCCTGTGGAATCATTATTGCCCCCTGGCAGCTGAGATATGTTGTTCTCAGGATGATCAGAGATTGGAAGAGGTGAATCAACGGGACTACTAAGCGAAGTTTCATTAATTTCATCAAGGGATAAATTAGACCCAACACTACTTTTCTGTGAGTGATTTTCATGATCTTTGATCTCATTAGGAGGACTAGCTGGGCCAGATAAGTTTTCCTCACTGCCAGTGTTTCCACTTAGACATCTATCCTCAGCACAGTAATTGTTGCTGCCTTCAGAGCCTTCATCTTGTTGCTCCACTTCAGCTGCTACAGAATGATTATCCTGCTGGCATAAGATTTCATGACAGCCGAGTTTTTCTGTATCTTCCTCTGAGCCAAGTTCCTCGGAAAGATCTTCTAACAAACAGCGCCTAGCAGGTTCATTAGATTCCTTTTTACCACTCTTAATCCTTGATGAAGATGGGTCAGATTCTGTTCTTTTCAAACTGAACTTTACCTTTTCCTTCCATCCCTTTTTCTGAGTTGGAACCTGTCTTTCTACTCCATCTTGTTTAACTTCTTCAGCACTATGGACAACTCTCCACTTTTCTTCCCAGTAGCTATCTGGGAATAACTTCATAGGAGTTTTTGGTGAAACTGATTCAAATGGAAGGGTAACAGATCTTGTAATAACTGATTTACCCTTGTTTTGATACTCTACAAAGGAAGGTGTTGAGGATGAAATTTCAGTACTTAATGCAACAGTCTGCAAGGATTTAGCCTTCTCTATCAGTTTTTTAATGTTCGCGTTCTCAGGGAAGCTTAATAATCTCTGAAGACAGGTTGTAGGATTTTCAGTCGCGAGTAGTGAAGATCTTATATGAAGTAACATAGCCACAGCCATGGCTGCGATAAATGCTCCACGAGATGAATGAAAGATCCTAAAACCAGATTCTGTGTTGTCCTCTGCATGCTTTTCCACTTTACTATTATCTGATAGAAAGATTTCGTCCCAGATGATCAAGAGGTTGTCAAGTGAAAATTCCCGCCCAAATAAAACTCTCAACCAGCGGAGAGCAAAGTACTGGGGTTCAACCCCAAGATCAACAAGATGGCTATGCAGAGATGAATCCACATGAGACAACAGATGATACAATGCGGCAGAAGCTTCAATTACAGGAGGCAAACCCGTGTGGGACCCAGCTACAGGGGAATATGAGAAGAAATCGGCCATTGCAACTGAACCATGAGCCCCATTCATTAAAGCATCAAACATACAATAAGCATCATGTTCGATGAATTTCTCAGATAGAACAATGCCAAGTTCGCCTTCAGCCCCATAAGCGTCACTTAGTAATACAATGGTCTGTATCTTAGGATCAAGCTCATCAAGACTCTTGATCTTCATTTCATTTCCATAAGAGCCAATTTCATCCTCTGTCAAGTCTGAAGACTTTCTAAAATCAAAACTGTAAGAAAGATCATTTTCTTGATAAAAGAGACCATCAAATCTGTCTGTGAAGTGATCTTCATAAAGTTTTCGAACTTCTGAAAGGCGCTCGACATCAACTTGGAGAACATAAAGCAAAGGAGCAAGTAATTCATGCATTCCTAGAAAATAAATTAATGAAAGAAGGTCAATAATGTTGGCTCAAATATTTGCATAACATAAACAACAAGTTATATGGAACCTGGAAGCCAAACTAACACAATTCATAATTTACCAAGTAACAGGTTTGCCAACAAGTTAATCATTTAATGTTCAGTTATTAATGAATCTTCCAATAAAGAGATGTAAGTTTTTAAAATTTCATACATACAGATAATGGAGCAATAATCATTAATCAATGCAAAAGTAATTATGAACTTGTTGCCAGTAAAGAGTACATGATAGAAATAGTAACTAAAGGCCATTGCTGATAACCTAAAGAAAATGAGATTGGATATGAGCAAAGCATATGATGTGCCTTCTTGTGATAAGTAAAGTATAACTTTCATTCAATATATGTGCTATGGTTTATTACACAAGGTTGCAAGGAAAAAGAACACATCATGAATGAGAGTTCCCTTAAAATAAAGATCAGTGTACCATAAACAGTTAACCATAGTTATTTATACAGAGTTGGAAGGAAAAATAACAACCATCCAAAAATGAGAAAAGATATTTAAGAGGAAGGTAAATTCGCTAAAAGTCAACGTATTATTTGCAATTTTTGCTTGGCAATTTACCTTGTCTATAACCACATTCTGGGTGTCTGAGACACCATAATAACAAAATTCTTCTCAATATGCCTTGGCACCCTTGTGTCTGGAAATAGTTGCCATGTTCTGGGTATAAACGTGATAAATCCTGATCAACCATCCTCTCTAGCTCCGCATTGCGAAAAAAGCGACCCCATGTACTGTCTGCATATAAAGACCATTTTATTATCACTACAGATGGAGTTCAACGGCAAGAGACAGCAAGGGTTAGATAGACTAGCTAGAAATCTACTTCATGGTATCCCAAATTTTGGAGACAGCACTAAGATAACATATGCAACAATTTACTTGCTTGTAAAAAATGGTTTTACAAAATCTTGGAAAATAGAATTGGGTATATAATCTGGCAACAAATTGAAGGATAACAGAGGATGAAGCTCTTGTTAAACCAATCTCAGGAAAGGCGGAATGAAATAGAATACAATAGCATTGCTCTCACAAAGTAAATTGGAATCTAAGAAAGTACATTTGCCAAATCAAAGATATAGATTAACCCACATGTAATATGCAGTAGGAATGGAGTGTAAAAAAATATGCTAAGATATTTACCTGGATTTTGTGAAAGGGGGTTGTCCACGACAAGATTGGGTGAACTACTTCCATCCTTTGTAATGTGGGGATCAACCAGGAGGCAGCCTCTCAAACTCGCATACCTGAACGAGATAATTAACAGTACATGTCAAATAAGCAAGACATATCCAACAATAAAACAAAATTTGTTTAAAGAATATGCAATTGTTTTTAGTGCACAATCATATGACAGGCATCAAGAAACACCTAGATCTAACAACTCAACATTTCTCAAGATGGCAACACTATATAAATTGTAACGACAGACAAATGCCAAACGCCCCAAATCCATAATTTATACAAACAACCCTTGATGCATATGAAGAAACAGCTTAATTTTCTATTCATTTCTGCCAATGAAACAATACTTTGTTAAAAAAAGTGATTTTCACCTGACAGAAAAACAAAAAAGTAGCATTTTGACTTCAACTGAATGAATAGAGATCAAATTCTCATGTCAGCATTCTCGAATGAAAGTTGTCAAAAAAATCATGTATTTGCATGTGATTGTATCTCCATCTTTAATTAAAATAAATATACTTTCAAGGTGTGCTTCCCTTGTTATTATTGAGAGTTGAGAAACAACCAATTACTCCTATATACAAACAAAAGCAGTTGCTATATATAATTGTATATGTTATGCTAATCATCAATACCTAGGAACTTTGGATATTTTAATGAATGCAACATTGTATTCTGAAAGGAAAAAAAGGGGTGACTGGAGAGGGACAGACAACAAAAGACAAGGTAGCTTAAGCCAAAACACCTATCAATAAAGCTCTGAACTTTGCACTGAATTTGAGGAATTCAATTATCCAGAGACCAAAATTTAATTAAAACCCATAAGAAAAAGGAAATTAATTTACATCCTCATCAAAACAAAAACACTAATAAGGCACGATTATTGAATTGGCTTACCTCCTTCGAGAATTAGCTGTGGCACGACGAAGATCATCAACTGAAGTTGAAGATGAAGATGATGATGACGATGATGGCAAAACCCCAAGATTTATACGCCACTGCAAACCTCTAAGATCCTCGAATTGCCGACTCTCTGGCGCCGATTCCTGAGAAACGGTGCCGGAGCTTAACGACGGCAGCGACGATGATTTTGGCAATGGCGGATCCATCAGAGCCGGCGGCATGATTCTCCGGCAATTCCTCACCAACCCAGACGCTCAAAGACAACGATAATCCAGAAAAGCGCAAGCTTTGCAGGAAAAAAAAATCAATAAAATTTGTCTAAATTTCTGAAGCACGAGACCGCAAAATGAAACAAGTCACTTGAATTTCTTAATGGGAAAGCTAAAAATTGAAGATTTAAGCAAGACAACACAAAATTGTTAAAAGAAGAAACAGAAATTTATTGTGGGGTGTTAAGGAAGGAGGAAATTTGGGAAGAAGAGAAACAAAAAAAAAAAAAATGGAATGAAGTTGGAAAATTTTTAGAGGATGGCTGAAATTACGTGGCAATTTTTAGAGAAAAGAAATGATTGGTAGAGTAGCATGTTTTGTTCTGCTGATTTTCTGCTTCTCTTTCTCTGTCTCTTTTTGATTGGGAACGCGATTCGCTGACGTCATCGCAGTTACAGTCCTGTGATCTCAGCCGTTTGATCTCAATCACACGACTTAAAAAATACCATATATTTTTTGTTTTAAAAAATATAAAATATCGATCTTGAATCAGGACCGTCCGATCGCAATCGACGGCTGAGATCACCAATTGTAGAGTGGAAAGAGAAAGGGAAGAGACAGAGATAGAATACCAAGTTTGTTTGTGTACGTGAAGTAAAAGAAAAAAAATGAATTTTTTTAATCTGGAGAAAAAAAGGAATGAAAAAGCGGGTGGTGTATGTGTTTTTGTGTATACGGTAAATTGAGTCGTCATCTTCTGCAAAATTCTAATCTCATTTGAGTCATTCTCTTTTCTTCTCTTCTCAGAGAATTTGCCAATTTTTTTGTGCAGGTTACAATAGGGCTTTTTTAATTTTTAAATTGATTTATAAGTTGTACTTGGAAGAAGATCCAACATTGGTCGGGCAAGCATCTTTCAAAAGCCGAAAATGAGGTCTTGGTTAACTCTGTAGCTCAAACAATCCCCACCTATTGTATGAGTACATTTTTAATCCCAACTTCCCTGGGAGAGGAGATCCAGAGAAGGATTAATTCTTTTTGGTGGGGTTCGAGTAGAAGCTCTGGGAATGGGATCAATTGGATGAGCTGGGACCGACTCTCTATGCGAAAGGAATATGGAGGTATGTGATTCAGCCATTTCTATGATTTTAATTTAGCTATGCTAGGGAAGCAGGGTTGGAAGTTATCAACCGATCATAATGCTATAGTGACGCGTGTCTTCAAAGCCAAATATTTTCCAAGAGGGGATTTTGTAGGGGCTCGGTTGGGCCACAACCCAAGTTATTTATGGCGTAGCATCTACTCTTCACATGTAGTAGTTAAAGCGGGACTAAGGTGGCGTGTAGGGGATGGGAAAAAATTAATGTTTGGACCGACCCTTGGATTAAAGACCCTGTTGATCCTTTTGTAAAGAGCAAGCCGCCTCATGGTCTTGAAAATTTGTTGGTGGTAGACCTGATCCACTTGGACACAAGCTCGTGGAATATGGGTCTGGCCCAAACTCTTCTTGTGAATGAAGACCTGCTGAGACTTCAACGAATGCCACTATTGTTGGGTCAACATAAGGATAGAATGTTCTGGAGCTGTAGTAGAAATGGCATTTACAGCGTCAAGTCGGCGTACCACCACCTCATGGAACATGTAATCTGCAACGACGATCTACGAGTCCTTGGGAATTGGTTGCTAATTTGGAAACTGAAAACGCCTCAAAAGATTAAGCACTTGATTTGGAGAATTGCGAGAGAGATCCTTCCAACTAGAGATAGGATACTATCGAAGAGGGTGGATTGTTCAAGCTTGTGTCCGATGTGTGCTAGCCTCCTGGAGAATGACTGGCATGTGTTTATGGGTGTTCTCATGCGATTAAGATGTGGGAATCAGCTGCTCTATGGTCGATTATTGATCCCATCCAACAAGCTGCGCGTGATTGCCAAGATTTTATCTTTCAGGCGCTAGAGCGCCTTGGTCCGAAAGGTAGCAGCAAGGTTGCTGCTATTTTTTGGGGGATCTGGCGTCGCAGGAACCTGAAGGTCTGGGAGGATGAGCTCCAACTAGAGGTACTGGCGGTTAGGTTGGCTTTGGAGTACATTGAGGCGTGGGAGAAAGCTAAGGCGAGCAGGGGTGGTCACCCACAGAGTCGCTCTAGAGATCAGGTACAGAAATGGAGGAAGCATGAGCAGGGTTTTGTTAAATGTAATGTGGATGCTGTTATCTTTGAAGATCAACAATGCTTTGGAGTGGGTTTGTGCACCAGGAATGAAAAAGGGAGAGTTTGTCAGGGCTCTCACAAAGCGTTTTGAAGGAATACCGCATCCAAAAGAAGCTGAAGCCATAGGACTCAGAGAAGCAATTGCTTGGCTTAGTGAGTTAGGTGACCACAAGGTTATCATTGAACTGGATTGTCAACCAGTAGTAGATGGTGTCCTTGGGGATCAATTCCCAAACACTAAGTTGGGTGTTATTCTTTCGTTTTGTAAGGCTAAGCTAGCTACCAAAAGAAACTGTGAGGTTAGTTTTATTAGGAGACAAGCAAATTTTGTGGCTCACTCGCTTGCGAGGGTGGCAAAATTTTATGCTAGTCACCAAGTTTTTGACATAATACCAACTTGTATTGAGGAATTTATTTTGAATGAAATGCAATGAGTTTGTTTCCTTAAAAAAATTGATTTATAAGGTGGAGCATGGCAAAATTCAGTATTAAATCATTCAAATTAATTATCAATTGCGATGTTGAAGAATATATTTGTGAAAGGCATAGCCCACTCAATCAAAGGAAAAAAAGGGCATCAAACCGTGCTTTCTTTCGGGAACAAACGAAGCAACAAAGCAAATGAAAATGTGCGAATATTCCTTTAAAATTCTAAACCTTGAGAAGAACGACACTTCACGGATTTCATATTTTAGAATCTAGTTAATTAATTGAGTTAATAAAAGGGTGAATTCTATCGTGCCCCATCAAAATAGGTAGTTCACAATCAATACACAAGTAACAATTTAATTGCAAATGTATCTATGAATTTTAAAATACTCATAATTTTTTGCCCTCCTTCACCCTCTTTTTGGCCCCCACCCCTTCCACCACTCCACCTCTCTCCCTACCAAAAAATGGGAGCGGTGGCATGGATGAAAAAATTATATGCATTTGTGGATATCTGCAATGGATTATAAATAGATACCTATTAATTATTATACGCAGGTGGGATCATAGTACCGGTCCCACAGATACCTACATACTTATAATAATTATTTTTTTATTAAATATATAATATATATTATGTCATCTTGTATCACTTTGAGATGAGATAAACTTTATTTTCTTCGTTGTTTCATATTTTTTTAATGAATGAACCATAATAATAAAAAAACATTAAATATATATAGTATGTTATACAATGTTAATATAATATGTTGTTATATTATTTTGTATGATATTTTTACTTTTTTTATGTAAAATCCCACAGATATTCATGAATACTTGTTACCCATATAAATATCCATTGATATAAATGAGGATGGATACGAAGAACCACTACCCGCTCCGCCCCATCGCCATCCCTAGGTGGTAGTGTGGTTGTGACAGGACGAAGTTCTTGACGCGGTGTGCTTTGATTTGGAGAGCGAAAGATTGGAGGACCCATTAAAATCATAGCGACCCAGCTAATGGAGCCACCATTGGCCGAGCTAAGTGACGATGGAAAGAGAAAGGGGTGGGGGAGGTGGTGCTATAAAGAGCTGGAATGAGGGTTAGAGTTTCGTGAAGCAGAAGATGGTGAGAGGAGAAGGGGGTGCGCACATGATTCCTACCTGAACCACCGCTGCTGTTGCGCCATAACACATTCGTCAGTATTTCACATTGTTGTCGATGTTGGGAGGGTAGCTTCTCCAATGGAAACCATTGTTTTTTTTTCTCCTTTTCCAACGCTCATGAAGCATAGTCCCCTTTGTTTCGTTGATTCTCCCTTCCCTCCCTTCTCGTAGTGTCATTCCATGCGTTCATAAGCTCATATATACACTAATTCTCCTTCTCCTTGATTGAATTCAGAATTTAATCTTCGTGTTTTTCACATTCTCTATGGCTTTCAATCTAATGCAAAATTGATTTTCATATTCATTATAGTTTTTGTATTTTTGAAAATTTCTTTGGAAATAAACTTCCAAAAAGCATAGGGTGTTTGAGGGGGTGTTTTAACAAAAACGCAGTGTTACTGGTTGCTGCCAAAATGGAAGGTAAAGGTGTGGTAATATCAATCAAAGGCACTTAGGCCACTCATTAGAAGTAGAAATTTTTTGTCTAAAGTGAGTTATTCTTTGGACAATTTACACAAAGTCTTGTATTTAAACGCGTTTTGCCATTGCACCGTCATACACTATAGCCGCTAATTAGACTTGTTCAGAAGTACAACTTTCATTAATTGGAATTGGAACGATAGTGCTCTTGCCAAGTTTTGAACTCATGTCTTGGACCTCTTCCCAGTCCGTAATCCCTTGTATTATTGGAATTGGAATAGTGTTCGTTAGAGAGAAAAACCGGTTGAAGCAATTCATTATTTAATGATTCCTTTCAACTAAAGACAAACTAGTTTATCTTCATTTTTTTTTTTGGAAAAATCTACCTTGAAGAACTACAGAACTCGTATTCATCATTAAAGTATGATTAAGAGTATCCCCTCATGCACGCAAGTGCTATATAGTCAAGCAAGCGACAACCCTAAAACAAGAAAATACCAATTCTTCTATCAATCATCCATCCTTCTGAAATAAAAATGAGTTTGTCTTTAAATGATGTATGTATTTTGATTTAATTTTAAAATATATCATGATAGATTTAATAAATTTTTGGTTCCCCTAATTAATATATGATGTTGCCTTCAATGTGCTACTGGATGTGAGGGGCTTTACAACAAATTACTTTACTATATTTGTTTATGTCAATTGGCTAAGCTATATACTCGCTTATGGCTTTTTTTTTTAATAGAAAAATTTAAAATAAGTGGATTAGATGGCACCTCACTCGAAAAAAGGTGGCTTTTCTTATAGAAAATTGTATTATGAAGTAGAGAGAGAGAGAGAGAGAAATATCATATAAAATTGACATATTGAAATATTACAAAGGTAAATTAAAGTAACCAAATACTCCAGTATCATGGAGATACAAAATTGTTTTTTCAGTAACCTAAATCTAATTGAATAATGAATTGCCAATTAATTCATTTGGACGCATGTTTCAACGACCGGTTCTATGTGCAAAGTAGAATAACATTTGAAAAAAAAGAAAGAGGCTATTCTCACTACAAGAATATGAATTTTACCGAGGACTTTCAAATGGTAGGTAAACATTTTCAGTACCAATAGCTTGGGCCCTAGGAAAAAAAGGATAAGACTTAGGGAGGGCTTTAGCCCTCGGTACGTTTTTATTTTACTGTTACAAATAAGCGTCGGTCTATGGTTGTCGGCAATCATTTGAAAAAGACCGGTACGCATTAGTAATGGCCTATGGGGATATGACCGTTAGAATTAGCGAGGGCCTCTGGGGATTTGATCGTTGCGCAATATTACCGTTGCACAACTCCTATATATATACTAAACCCTCATTCTTCCTTTCAGATTTTCTTCTCCCATTCTTTCTTGCCTAAATCTTCTTTCTCTCATTCTAATTAATTCTTCCTCTCTTAGTTCTTCATAATCCTTCTCCCATTCTTCATAATTTGATTGTTGCTTGTGGCCTTATCTCCCGTCAATCCAGATATTACAGTAAATCTCTCTCTTTCTTTCTCTCTCTCTCTCTCATGAAAAAAAAATCACACTAATGTATTTCTATTTTTTTATAGTAGATCCGGAGCCATACCTCGTAGGACTAACCACCACCGAAAGAGCACCTTGTCGGGCTCACCACACCACAGGAACCACTGACTCACAGGTTGGTAATAGTTATTTTTTTCAGAATAGTTATTATATATTTATTTAGTAATTTATTAATTATATATTTGTGATATTTATTATTATATTAATTTATATGGTTGTAGTAATATCAATTTATTAATATGTTTGTAGTAATATGAATTTATTAATTACATATATATATGTGATTTTTATTATATAGTTGTTTTTTATCAAATATTTTCTTTTATTATTTTAGGATTTGTGAAATATATTTTAGGATAGTATTATATATATTTAATTGTATATATATTTACTTTTTTAATGAAAATGTTAGGAAATATATATTTAATTGAAAAATACATGTTAGGAAAAATGTATATTAATTTTAATTAATGTATGTTAATTTTGGATAATACCTTTAGGATTAGATATTTTTTGTTTGAAGGGAAACATATATTTTTAATATATAGTTTTAATTAATATATGTTATTATATAGTTTTTATATGTTTGTAGTAATATGAAATTAATAATTATATATCTATGTGATTTTTATTATAAAGTTGTTTTTTTATCAACTATTTTCTTTTATTATTTTAGGATTTGTGAAATATACTTTAGGATAATATTATATATGTTTAATTGAAAAATACATGTTAGGAAAAATGTATATTAGTTTTAATTAATATATGTTAATTTTGGATAATACCTTTAGGATTAGAGATTTTATGTTTGAAGGGAAACATATATTTTTAATATATAGTTTTAATTAATATATGTTATTATAGTATTTTTTTAATTGTTTATTAAAAATTCTGTCAAAAAAAATTGTTTATTAAATTAGTTTTTCCTTATGTTAATTGTTAATAGTTATTAGGATTATAGTAAATTATATGTTAGGAAAAATGTATGTTAAGTTATAATGTTAGATTACTTAATTATAGCAATATTTTTTATTGTTATAATTGATAGTATTGCATTAGCGCATTATACCGACGGGATTAGATCCTGGCGGAGACCACAATTTAATTTTAATATCGATCTGAGAGTAACCTTAGTTTTAATTCCTATTTGAGGTCCAATATATATATATATATATATATATATATATTGAATCTTGAATATATATCACGTTGCCCTATATCAATCTGCGTCTCTGTACGTAATATTCAGTAAATGGATCGTAGTTGGATCTATGATAGGACTTTTCCTGGAAGAAGGGGTTTGAAACGAACTTTTATAAATGAGGTTGATCAGTTTGTCCATCACGCAAAGCGCCAGGATAGTTACCATATTGAAGTGCCATTTTCTTATTCTCTCCTCTATTATTCTATATTTTATGCGATTTTTCTGTGTTTTTGACAATTTCTGGGTGTCAATGTATGGTTTGGTTTGATTTTCTGGGATGGGGGAAGGTTTCTAGGTTGTGGTTTAAATTTATAGGTTGGTTTGATTTTCTGGGTTGGAGGAAGGTTTCTGGGTTATGGTTTAATTTTCTGGGTTGGTTTAATTTTCTAGGGGTGGATTTTTGGGTTGGGGGATGTTCTGGGTTCGTATGAATTTCTGGGTTGGGGGATGAAATTCTCACATGAATCTGGAATCCAAATTCATGTGATGAATTTCATTTTTATTTTTAAAAAAAATTCGTTACAGTTACCGAGGGTCTTGTCCCTCGGTAATATTAACATAAATTCATTTTTTTTTCTTCAGAAAATACGCTTCTTAGCGAGCGCCTTTGCCCTCGGTAATTACCTAGAGCCGTGTGCCCTCAGTAATTACCTGCGGCCTTAAAGCCCTCGGTAATTACCTGCGGCTTTGAGCCCTCTACGGCTTTTTTCTGATGACCCTCGGTATATGTTTCCTACCAAGGAATGTCGTGTGACCCTCAGTTGCCCCTCGGTAGTGACAGACTTAGCGAGGGTTTTTTGGTCTTAGCGAGAGCTTTAGGCCCTCGGTAATACTTATTTTTTTTGTAGTGTCTATGTCATCAGCTGTGAAACTGTATTAACTGGGCAGTTCAATGTTTCAAATATATTTTTAATGGATTAATATTCTCTTTTGTTTGAGTTCAACGGGAGAGGTCATGTTACCTCATTTCCACTATTAAAAGAATCTCTTTTCCTATTTTTTATTTTTCGAAACCCCTATTCCTTTTTATTTTTTGATGAACAAGATTCAATAGGACCCTCCTGTTACAGGAGAGGATCCTGGATCCATTTTTAATCACTTCAGTTCTTCTTTTTGTGATTTTTTTTTATTTCCTTTCACTTCAACCAGGCTATAGCCCGACTCTTTTCTTAATCCACTAGCTTATTACAGGTAACATATTATTTTTATTTTGAAGAGCCATATTAAAGAAAGGAGTGTAATTTTTAAGATTTTAAATTTCATGCTAAAATGCTTCTTCAAATGGACTTTTAAACTCAATATAAAAAAATGGACTTTTAAACTTCCTGGAATTTATTGAAGTATATTTTAAAAAATCACCAAACACGGTTTCTAATTTCAATTCCTATTTTCTCATGAAACCCCTCAGCCCTAACTTCTCAACAAAATAATTATAAAAGTTTAATAACTATATTAATTCCACACATTATAATTATTAAACTAAAAAACAGTACAAATGTTAATTAAATTAATTACACACATTTTAGAGGCCACATACAACTTGTGAGCGCCCACATTAGATTGTGGGCTCATTTTATGGAATGCACCAGGATTCAGAACCAACATGGCAAATCGTGTTTACAAAGCCAGGAAGATAAAAAAAAAAATTGCAAGTCGCAACTCATTTGGTGGGATGCGTCGGGCCCTTATTGTAGTGCATCGTATGGGCGACACTCGAGAGTTAGTAAGCTACTGTAATGAACCCTTTCCCTCAAAAAATTAATTTAATATTATGTGGACTATTGTTCCACGTATTAGATATTATTAAACTGATAATAACAGATACTACACTTGATCTTAGCCAAAAGGCCGAGAAAGGCATGAATTTCACTTTATGTTAGCGTTTCTTTTATAAGAAGTCTCATGTCATTGCTATATGTTCTCGGCGATGTGGGACACATTCATCACACAACCTCCTTCTATCTATGCCATCCAAGGCTAACAAATCTTCATTGCTTAGATAATAATGGGTGTATGATACAACTCAAACGCTATTAATAACTATTTTGGAACATAGTAATTGAAGAATGGAGTCAGCGTACTGGACCGAGTTTAGTAGAAATTTTGGAACGAAATTCATTATAACAATTTTCATCAACATTCTATGATTCTTATTGAAGGGGATGGATATGCTTTCCAACACGAAATGAAATAGCCTACTCCACTTCATGTCATGTTGGGCCTAACATTTGGTTAGAGCTTAACCCAAATGAATAATTGGGCTGACACCTAATTTCACTTCAAGGTCTTCCACAAACACCTCTAACTATCATTCCAGTTTAGTGTCTCCCTAAGAAGCTGAGAAAGCAATGTCCTTAGTGAAAATAAATTATTAAGAGTTCAATAACAACACAAGTAGATTTTACATATACATTTAAGCATATTACCTATCCATATATATTTTTTGGGTGGTCACAAGGGGGTTAAGACCCCGAAGGAACAAAGACACTAGAACCCACGAGGAAAGACAATCCCCCGCACGATCGGCATTAACAGCCGGCAAAATAAAGCTAGGAATTCTATAGAAACAAGCACTACTATTATCTAAATCTAGCCCAAACTTAGCTAGAGCATCCGCCACTTGGTTCGCTTCCCTCAAGATGTGATCAACGACGAATAAACCATCCATGTCCATAATACTATGAATCTCATCCACTATGTTGGAGAGCGAGTGCACATGAGCAACACCATTCCTGATAAACCTAACAGCGCCAAGAGAATCGGATTCAATATAAATACGATTGAAACCTCTCTTTGTAGCCGCATTCAATCCCACCCAAATGGCCATTAATTCGGCTTCTAAGATGCTGCTGCAGGTGATCAAACCAGTAGCAATACCAAACAAAAAGCGGCCTCCATCATCTCTAACAACCGCTCCAGCTGCTGCTGTATCGCCCCAATTACACATAGAAGCATCACAGTTCAGTTTTACACAACCCGGTGGGGGCTGAGACCAACTAATGTCAGCAGAATTCTAGACATCCATCACAGCCACCTTAGCTCTCTTGATCGCAGTCCAACTCTGCAGGATAGTTTCAGACTGGTGCATAATCTTTCTCACCAATCCGCTGCTCGTAATGTCTTCAAAAATCCAACCATTCCTGCACCGCCATATAGCATGCACAACCACTCCAAATATCAGCGACCAAGGCAGACCAGAGCATAAGTTCTTCGCCGCTAAATTACTGCACAACCAGTAATCTAGTTCAGCAGTGAAGAAATCAGCACCTGGATGCCCCCTACAAGCTGAGTCCACATATTAACCACCTGAGGGCACCCTCTGAAGACAAGGTGAGTGGTCTCAGCATCACTATTGTAGATAACACACAAGGGAGAAGAGGAAGTAACCCACTTGGCATCCATGACATTAGTAACAAAGGCTTCTTGGCTTATCTTCCACAGATGATACCTCATTCTCTCCGGTCCACTCCAACGCCAAATCAAGTTAAGCACCTTCTTTCTAGATACTACAATCGGCTCCAGCAAATATTCAAAGGCAGAAATAGAGCTAAACTCACCATCACCTGATAACTTCCACACCACCCGGTCTTGTCTACCCATATCATGGACTCTGAGATTCATAATGGCTTGGACAACATTGTTTGGGAGGATGAGCAATCCGAGACAGATTCCACCCATTAGAATCCAAAATATCAGCCACACACAAAGCTTTTTCTCTGAGAGAAATCGGTTGGGAAACTTGGTCACACAGTTTACCAACACCTGGGAGCCAGTTATGATCCCAGATGTTTATATCTCTACCATTTCCAGCCTTCCACATCAAATTACTATCCACATCTTTCCAAGTTGCACACAGCCCTCTCCAAAGGTTAGAACCAGCATTGTTCAAATGCATACGAGGAAGAATATCATTACCACACTTATATTTATTCCTCACAACCTTCACCCACATATCATCATGTCTATGAATGAGATGCCACCCAACTTTCATGAGGGCAACATTGTTCATATCTCTAGCTGACTGGAGGCCCAGACCACCCTAACTTTTGAGCCTACAAATCTTCTTGTAATCCACCAAATGCGCATGACGCTCCCCATCAATATCACCCCAGATAAAGCTCCTACACTTTTTATTAATCAAGTCACAGACATACCTAGGGAGAAGGGTAGATTGAATTGTATAGGATGGAAGGGCTTGGAGAACCTCTGTCGTCAAAGTAACTCTCCCAGCAAAAGAAAGCATCCTCGCCTTCCAGTTACTCAGCCGCTGATTAACCTTATCAATAATGCACTAAAAGGAGTCCCGGTTGATCTTCTTGTGGAGAATTTTGATCCCTAAATACTTCCCCAAATCGTCTGTCACTTGAAAACCAGAGACTTGGCAAATATTCTGACGAACTCTGCCACAAACATTCTTGGAGAAGAAAATGTGGGTCTTAGCTTCACTAATTTTCTGGCCGGAGCACCTGCAAAACAAATCTAGAATATTTTGGATTAGTAAAATTTGATCCTCACTTGCTTCCCCAAACAGGACCACATCATCTGCGAAAGCAAGATGAGAAATCGCAGGACCCCCTCTAGAGATCTTTATAGGCCTCCAAAAATCTTGCTCAACAGCCATGGAAATCATTTGAAAGAGTTTCTCTATGCACAGGACAAAGAGATACGGAGATATAGGGTCTCCTTGGCGAACACTTCTGGATGGTTGAAACTCCTCCAGTGCCTCTCCATTCCAAAGCACCCTCATCCTCACAGAGGACATGCAATGCCATATAAGATTGATCACATGAGGTGGCATCCTTATATCCTCCAGGGTTTCTTTTACAAAACTCCAATTCAATCTTTCATAAGCCTTTTTCAAATCAATTTTGATGGCCATCCACCCTGTTTTACCCTTTCTGCTTCTCATTGAGTGAAAAACTTCTTGAGCCATCATGATATTATCTCTGCTTTGCCTATTGGGAATGAAGCTGCTTTGGCACGGGTTCACAAGTGTGCTCATCACCCCTATAATCCTTTGAGCCAAGATTTTAGTAACCACTTTGTAGGAGACATTGCAGAGGCTAATGGGTCTAAAATCTCTCATATTTTCAAAATTTTCCAATTTAGGGATTAGCATGATCAGAGTTTCATTAATCTCATGAATCTTCTCAGGATTACTGAAAATCTCCATAATTAACTTGCAAAAGGAGTCACCAATCACCTTCCATTGGTTTTGGAAAAAGGCTGCCTGTAAACCATCAATCCCATGAGCCTTGAAGGCACCCATATGGTTCACCACATTGAAAATCTCACTCCTTGTCACGTCCTTACCCAACCAAGCAAGGTTTTCAGCAGAGAGCTCAGGGAAGGCTCTCATAATGCAAGCTGGCTCCCTAGTACCATCATCATAAAACAGCCCACGAAAGTAATCTGTTGCCACTCTCTCAAGCTCTCCTTGATCACTAACCCAGTTATCCTCATCAGACTTTAAAAGCTCAATAGAGTTCCTCTTTCTCCGAACCGCTGTGACACCATGGAAGTATCTGGTATTCCGATCTCCACACTGCAGCCACTTGGATCTAGACTTTTGGAACCATAGCAATTCTTCTTGAATCAACACTTGCTCATACTCCGACCAGAGCTGTTTATGAGCATTCTCAAGGGCTTCAGTAGGAGCTAAAGTCAACTTATGAGCCATATTCTCCAACCTCTTAATCAGCAACCTCTTCCAATTAAAAATATTCCCGAAGACTTCTCTATTCCAGTGCCTCACCGATTGCTGAAAATGGGGAATTTGTTGACACCAATCTACACCTCTAGGCCAAGCACTAGCCATGAGGTTAGGGAAGTCATCATGAGTTAGCCAAGCAGCCTCAAACCTAAAAGGCCGACGCCTCCTGTTAACCCTCCTCTAGTTAGAAAAATTCACCAAGAGGGCTCTATGATCTGATTTGAAGAAAGGGAGGTCTATCATAAAGGCATTTTGAAACTTCAGCCGCCACTGGATGTTAACAAGCATACGATCCAGTCTTTTGAACAAATCACCCTTCTGGAAAGTGAAGGGCTACCTTGATAGCCAGCATCAATCAACTCACAATTATCAATCAAATTTCTAAAATTAACCATACCTTGGTCAATATAGTTCTGAGACCCTCCCCGTTGTTCATGGTCAGCATAAATAGTGTTGAAATCACCAATCACCATCCAAGGGTCCTCCAAATTTTCAGCAATGGAATTCAAATCGTCCTACAAAGCATGACAACAGATATAAATGGGCTTAGCATACACTACTGTAACTAACCACCAATTATTTCCCTTTCAAGTGACTTTCAAGTGAACCATCTGAGAGGATTGTTGAAGCACTTCCACATTCCACATATTAACATCCCACATACACCAAATACCACCCGATTAACCCCGTGAATCCAGGATAAAGTTACCTGCAAAACCTGTTCTTCTTGCTCTACATCTCGCCTTCACCCCACTAGAATGAGTTTCCATGAGAAAGATGAGAGAAGCATCATACTGTCTACAGAGGTCTTTCACTAAACCAGTGAACCCCTTGGCTCCTGTACCCCTGCAGTTCCAAGAAATGCAATTCATTGAGACAGAGTAGAGGGGTTTTGCTCAGATAGTACTTTCTCATGTTGCACATTAGCAACCACCACTTGCTTTTCTCTACCAAATGTGGCATCCCCCTGATCTGTAGGACCCTTCGAATCGGGAATGAAGCCCAAAAGAGGAGAGGTATCAAAAAATTTGGAAGATGAATATGATGAGCCCACCCCATTCTCAATAGATGCATTCTTTCCCAACAGCTTCTCCTGCTCTTTTTGCAACACCGCCGCTGCTAGGACGGTCACATCAACCGGGAACGAGAGCGAGGGTTTATGCTTCGCATTGTTCGGGTTGGTGCTTTCCTTCCTTTGACCCACAATACTGGATCCACTGTGCTTGGTCTGTTTTCGGGTTGGGCCAAGGTTCCTAGCAATCTTTTTGGCTTCCCTAACACTTTGGCCCAATTGAGGGTTTTTACCACCACTACGATTTTGAACTTTAATAACCCGCTGTTTACTAGTCGCACCTCCATTCGAGCTAGACTTAATGACGTTCGCAGTTGGGCTATTCTCAGCCTCCTCAGGCCCAACCAGGCCAGCTTCACTATTTTTGTCCACCATTTGCTCATCGCTAACTTCATGCAAAATTTCAAAACGAGAACCAGATTTATGCACTATCTCATCCCCCGATTTTTTAGGAACCACCACACTCGAAGATTTCGCCCTTACCACCTTGATTTTCTCTGCCCTTTTGATAAGCATATCTAGCCCATACACTAAATGCATAGCATTGACCTTCTCTCCACTATTCTCGCCACATATTTCTCCATTGCATAATTGCGCATTCAAGCTAGCATCGCTAGGGTTTCTTTCTTTGGTACATGGTGCACCAACGTCCTCACCCGCCACCACCCAAGGGTGCATTGCTATGACCTGACTAACAGGTGGAGCTTCGGCCACCACCATCTCACCATGGTTGACTAGGGTTTGCATGTTAGACTTTTGCATGGGGCATGTATCTTGCCTATGCCCATACACACCACAATTGAAACACACCATATGTAATCCTTCATAAACAAGCTTGATGGTCTCCCCCCTCACCACCACCTGAGGGAGCAAAGGCTTTGCCAGATCAACCTCCACACATATCCGTGCAAACTGTCCTCTCGAGTGAATGGACGTAAGTCTATCAACTTTCAAAAGCTTACCAAATGTGGATGCTAATCGAGCTAGAAACTTATAATGGTATAGCTCAAAATCAAGTTCCGGGAGGCGAATCCACACCGCAACCTTGCTCTCCTTCCTTGCACTTTTAAGAAAATTAGGGCACCATCTTTGCACCGACATGTAATGGTCCGCAATCATCCATGGGCCTTCGTATAAAGCATGATTATAGTCTTCTTCATCATCAAAATGCACTGCATAGAATCCCCTAGGCATATATGTGATTCTAACATTACCTTTCCTGGCCCAATCTCGGTGGATCTTATTCTCCAAAGCCCTGAAACTTATTTTCTTTTCCCATAACGTTAACCACCAGCGTTTGCCTCCATGGTTTACTCCACTCTTCGATATCTTCATCTGTGACGTGAATGACCGGGGCAATGCCATTGAATTCGAACTTCTGAATATTCTGTTCCTCAGGATCCTTGTACCATTAAGCTTAATATGATTTTTTTTGCACAAAAAAAAGCTCAATATGATTTTTTTTTGCACAAAAAAAAAAGCTCAAATAAACTTATCTACTTTGTCGGTATATAATTATTAAGCTCAATATGATTTTTTTTTGCACAAAAAAAAGCTCAAATAATTCCAGTATTTTGATTTTAGATTTTATAGTTAATTCCTACTATGAATTTACCTTAAACTTGATAGAGGGGAGTGGGATGCCCATTGGACCGAACATTGGCCATAATATTTAGGGAATAACTAAAGACATTTTCCATTTTTGCTAACATGCACCCCTTATCCGGAAATAAACTTTTAGATGTGTTTTTTAATTTTTTTTTGTTTTTTTTTGTATTCCATAAGTTTATTTCTTTACAACTTTATGTCGTTTGGGATTAATTTTTGGGGAAAAAAAATCACTTTTTAGGGGGTGTTTTAGCAAAAATGCTTATGTCAATAATTATTTCCTAATCTTTATCGTTGGGTTTAGTGTGGTATTGGGCCTAATAAGCAGGGAATCCAACTGGATCATACCAAACAACACTCACTATACTAGATTTTTTGATAATTTTCTTGTGAGTAATATTTATATCTACAATAAATTTTTATAAAAAACATTAAATCAAGATGAATATAGTATTTAATAACTTGAGAATATAAAATGAATTTAGCATAATGCCAAATGATAGACACACATAATAACTTCCTCCGTGATTCTTTCAAATTAAAATAATGAAATTCAGAGCCCACCTCTCCTGTGTTGGATGGATTAATAATCACAGCTCTCAAAGCATGGACCAAATTAAAAAGGTACTCCAATATTCTTAGTAGGGACTATCCAGGGATTACATTAGTGACCGATCGGTCAGTAAAAAAGGTTAATTCATGTTACCATAAAAAGGGGTAAAGCCTATATATAGCGCTAATTGTTGTATCAGCATTGTTCCTACTGTTTCCAACTAAAAATACATGACAACTGTAAATAGTCTCGAGGGATCCAAAGATAACCGTCTGTTAAGCGAGGGAAAAAAATTTGTAACCTCTATGTGATAGAGACAATAAGAACAGTGCCACCTAAATTTAGTCCAAAAATTGTTTAATTCAGTAAATCAAACGGCTGATCCTATAGTGTCATGGCGATCAAATCATCAAAACCATGACTCGTGAAAATCCCTGAAAGGGGTAAACAGGTACTACAAAAGGTGAGATTGTTTAGGGTGATTATGTGTTTAACTATAGCATAAAAAAGTCTAGTGTCTTTTGTCAAATTGACAACCACTTTTGTCCCCATTTATAACAGATGAATGAGTGCCCGTTGTTTTCAACAAATCCATTCAACTGTAGGGCGTCCTATTACACATGGGCAGAAAGTAGACACTACAAAGTGTGAGAGAAATAGTAAGATGTAAGGCTAATTACTCCCTCCGGACTCAATTATAAAAGTCTATTTATTTAGTATAAATTTAGACTAAATAAATTTTTTTTGTTTATATATAATTAAGTCGGGAAGGAGTAGTGTCTTAAAAAAATTTAAAATTGAAATTTGATCCCTCCCCTTTATTGGAGTATACAATAATAAAGCCAAGTATTTTAATAAATACACCCTCTGGACTCAAATATAAGAAAAAAAAAGATCAAGTTTGGTGGACTAAAATATAATCAACTTTCAACCAATTTAACCATTTTTAATGTCATCATTACTAAAATATCTTAAATTAATTAAACTTTTATTTTCTAAGAGAATGATGCGCTCCCCATGATTAAGAGTAGTTTAGAAAGTATGAATAATTTATTTTTTATATGAAATCAAGAAAATTAAATGAACTTAACTAACATTCTTAATCAGTGTAAAATTGAATATTTTTACTTATATTTGAGTCCAGAGGGAGAATTTATTATTTTTAATTTTTAATATCTTAAGAGTAGTTATTAGCATTTGCTAAAAATAAAAAAGCAAATGTTTTGTCAATATCAGTTAATTATGTCCTATTACCGTTTCCCTAATGCAGTTTCTAGTATTGCACATAGATTTGTTAATCATAGAACTTTGAATTCCAATCACTAGTAATAATAGTTTTCTTACCAGACAGCTATCACCAACTGGCAACGTAGAAAGTGTAGCTTTTTCAATTCTTTTTGTCACCCTTTCTCATCTCTTTTTGGTCATGAAAGTAAATTTAAAGACATGAATATCAATAACGGAGTAACTACTTTCGTTTACGCCAAAAACTATGGTTTATGGGCATGCTTGAATAGTTATGCTATACACATGCAATATGTATGGCAAAACTATGGTTAATTTATGGTTGAAGTTGATGAAGATGGGGTATTTGAAAGCATCTTATCTATCACGTCCGTGATGTGTTACCATTACAATATACGGGAATTTTCCGTTGTGATATATGAAAAGACATAAAAGAAATTAATAATGAGATCAAGTTACTTCAAAAATAACTCTTGCATAATTATTCCACTTAATAACTCAATATAAACATTGTATTTTACCAATTTAATCATTGAATATTATCCAATTATATTAACGGAAATGATTAATATCGCGAAACATTTTTGTCGTGAAGCATTGCGAAATGATGCCATTGGCCAACCAACTGTGAATTTGGCCAAAAGTCAACAAAACATTTTTTCTTTTTTATGAGCTGACATGTTAGCACCTTGTGATGTTTGCGAAGTTTTTCTCGCGATAAATAGCAATGCTCTTATATTAATGATCATGCACATCAAATAGTTTTCTTACCTATTTGGTGTGCATGATTATTAATATAAAAAATATATTATATGTTCGATTGGAGTTATTTGAATTTATGAAAATTTATATTGGAGTTAATATAATTAATAAGGAACTTCTAATTTGACAATTGCATTGGCGAAATTTAATGTTTACATTGAGTTATTAAGCAGAGTAACTATGCTAAGAAATACTTTTGGGGTAACATAATCCACGTTCAATAAATAAAGAGGATAATATATATAAAGAAAAAAGATAGAGAATGCAAAATTTGGAATACCAAAAAACAAGGCATGATTGCGGGATCTTCTGACAGGATCTTAATCAATTTGTAGTATTGGGGACTCATCCAAATTTTATCACTCATGCACCGTTATGTGTTTTTGATTCACCTCTTTTCCCTTTCACGAGTTCATCTTTGTATATATGAATTATGATATATATAGTTTGGAATCATCCAGTTTCATTTTCTTCGATAATGGTATCTCAGATCACATGCGGTGTATAAGGGTATAGACAAATGCTGGTGGGTCTCCCAACATGTGCTGTGCAGCAAGCAACCATCAGCAAATAAACTTGATTCATCTCATCTCCCAAACGTATTAGTGGCCAAAAGAAAGATAAAAACACTCAAGAAACACCGTTTGTCTATTCCAAGGAGTAGAACTCCACTGAGTCTTTGCGTCTACATCTTATGCGCGGTTTGGATAAACAGTATAATTAAGCGCTTATAAGCGCTTATCATATAAGTGTTTATGTATATGTTATTTCTATAATAAAAGAGAAAATATAGTCA
Organism: Calophaca sinica; assembly: GCA_037113605.1. Taxonomy (NCBI): domain Eukaryota; kingdom Viridiplantae; phylum Streptophyta; class Magnoliopsida; order Fabales; family Fabaceae; genus Calophaca; species Calophaca sinica. The sequence continues at coordinate 13,249,982 of CM073731.1, forward strand.
AACTATTTTCATACAAGCAATAAGTTGGTTTCATAAACTATCTCATAGAGCTTATCGAAATAAGCTGAAAACAGCTTAGAAGTTTTTCTAAATAATTTGATAAGTGCTTATGTCAGTAAATATATCTAAATAAATTGGTCGTATATCAATTCTATAACACACAATTAGTTCACTTACCTTACAATTAAGTTCCACCACAAATATAATTCAAAAGCCTTTTGGGATTTGTGCGTATGTTTGTTGTATATATATTGTGGGACCATATATACATGATGGTGATAAAGGTGCATGCAACTTACTGAAAATGACCTTCACGTAATGTCTTTTCCTTATCCTAGGGGCCATTGTTCGAAAGGATGAATCTCATTTATCTATTTTCATAACAGAGTTAGTGTGGCTGCAAAACAGATGGTAATTGCTATAATTTTACGAATCTTGCACTTCGTTTTTCTTTTTTCAAATACAAAAGCTAGAAACTTGATGCACTTAATTATACTTGATTGATGTGTCACTAATTATTTTGTAAGAAAGACAATTTTTGTCCAATATAACTTGAAAACAGAATCTAAGATTATGTTGTCAACACTTGCGGATCCTAGTGGCAAATGGATTAAGCAAGATCCCATGTTCGAGTTCATTTAATAAAAAAAATAGGTGTTACAAAAACTTTGCCTCTTTATATGTCGGATTAGATAGGGTCTAATATGATTTATGATTACCGAAAGTTAGACAAAAATATCTAAAATTATGTTTGGCCTCTGAATATCTTCTTTATTTTTGTGTTTTGTTTTCATTAATAATTATAATTATAAAGCGTAATATTACTCTTTTTTGTTTAGTTCAAGACAATTTCTTTTATAAATTCGTATCAGTTAGGAGTAAAATAATACCTCAGGGATCAAGAGGTGGACATCATGAACAAGGAGGAAATGAAAAAACACCTAAAGGGTGCTTTGATCTAAATTAATCTTGCGATGGACGACGATATGCTCCAACAAGGAGCGGTGGAAAACAAGAAAACAAGGGATACCTATCATTGGGTTCAAAGGCCTCAAAGATGTGACGTCACTATCGGAGTTTGGGGGGACCGAACTACCAACAATGTGCTAGAGATGATGCCCAGTTTGAGTGAGAAAATGGGTCTCAGAGAAGTCATATGGGTTTGCAATGTAAGAGGAGGTCTAGACACTAGTACGAAATACACCTAAAAAATAGATTTATAATGCCGGTTTTGGAGATAACCAGCGTAACTTATAACGCGGTGGCATTTTTGAAATTAACGCGTAGCTTTTAACGCCGATTTTTAAAGGTAAATCCGGCCAAAAGGGAGTCAAGTTACGACACCTGTTTTCTCAAAAACCGCGGTTAAATGTGGAACCTATAGCGTCAATTTTTTGATACAACGGCGGTTAAAAGATATGGCGCTGGTTTTTTAGAAAACGGGAGTTAGATCTTAAAAAATAATGTGAAATGGTAAATCTGACCAAAAGATATGGCGCCAGTTTTTTCAACAACCACGGTTAAATGTTTAACCTACAGCGCCGGTTGTTTAGAAAACCGGGGTTAGAGATCTTAAAAAATAATTTCCCTCAAAACCTAATACTCTCTCACACCCTCAGTCTCGTTTCTACCCTCGCGCCGTTCCTTCCTTCTCAGTTTCTGAAACCTAGATTTTGCTCGTCGTTCCTTCCTTCTTCGTTTCTCCACCGCCACACTTCGTTCCTTCCTCCTTCGTTTCTCCACCGCGACACTCCTCCTTTCTCGTCGTTCCTTCCTTCTTCGTTTCTCCACCGCGACACTCCTCCCTCTCCTCCTTCCTCCCCGTGCATTGAGTTTTAGGTCGCGCGGGTCAATAGGAAGGTATTGCTCAATGAGTTTCTTTTATTTATGATGTTTTATATTTAATTTCTTACTGAAGATATGATAGAATCATAGTAATTTATTTTTTTATTTAATTTCAATGCTTCAAACCCTATCGCGCAATGTCTTCTTTTTCATGAGTTCATAAACTATGTTTTCAATGTTTACTCTGAATTGGGAACAAGTTCCATCTTGGACGGAAGATTGGTAGCGGATCTTTCGGGGAGATCTATCTCGGCACGCTCTGCTTCCTCACCCTTTTAGTTTTTGCATGTTTACTCTGAATTTCTGAATTTTTTTTTTATTTAATTGGTTATTTTTTGTGCAGGTACCAATATTCAGACAAATGAAGAGGTTGCGATTAAGCTTGTAACTACTTTTTTTTTATATTTGCAAAATTCGAATACTTTCCTTACTCCTGTCTAGTTGAGTCGTTAATTAGTTTATCTTCCTTTTGATGCAGGAAAATGTAAAAACCAAGCACCCTCAATTGTTGTATGAAGCAAAGCTGTATAAATTATTGCAAGGAGGAAGTAAACTCTCATCTCGGTGAATTTTTTATTTTGGAGTTATTTGCTTGTCATTGATTTCATATTACTCACTTGGGTTAAATTTTTTCTGTTTTTTATTTGGAAGCTGGGATCCCAAATGTGAAATGGTCAGGATTTACCTCAGACCCATACTAAGAGCTTTGTGGTATGAATATATTCATACACTGCATGTTATTTTTGGCAAAGAAAATGAATATAGACGTCGTGTGTAGTATATGTTCATGACGTATGTTTGTTCATGACTTATATGGCAATTAGTTTTCACGTTACTGATTAATGTTCATGCATGGTTTATGCAGTTATGAAGTTCTAATTTCTTTCGGTTAAGTGGATCTGCAAGGCGAGGTGTTGTCTCAGGCAGCCATGATGCAGTTGTTGGCAGTGAGACTGAGCCCTCTCGAACTCTCACCCTGGATTCGAGTCAAGGAGCACTTCGCAAACGCTCTTGTGCTCAGAGAAGTTCACTATCATGTCATTTGAGCACAACCGAGCATCATCTGGCTTTCTAAAAAAAAAATATTTATGACACCAGTTTTCCATAAAACCGCGGTTAAAACATACATATGGCGCCGGTTTTCTATAAAACCGCGGTTAAAAGTCACCTATGGCGCCGGTTTCTATAAAACCGTGGTTAAAACTCACATATGGCGTCAGTTTTTCATAAAACCGCGGTTAAAACCTTTTTTTTCTTTTTTTTCAAAATTTTTTGTTCCTTTCCCGTCGGGTTTTAACGTCGATTTTGATAAAAACCGTGATTAAAAGTGACTTTTAACGCCGGTTTATAAACCGACGTTAAATGTTCACACTTACAACGTCGAAAGATTACACGCCGGATTGAAAATCGACGTTAAAAGTCTAAAAAAACTGCGGTTAAAGGTGGTTTTTGCACTAGTGAGAATTTCAAGAGTCGCGATGTTTCAGAAATGCTAGTTATCTTTAGTTGTTTAGAAGTTGCTAGTCCTAGCTGATTAGGAGTCCTTGGTGGACGGTGGGTATCTTTCTTAGTATGTCTATCTTTAGGGGGATCCGGATTTTCTTCGGTTGGAAAAAACTAGAGAGGGTTATGTTATCTCGTCTTATCCATTGAATACACACTCCCTCTTTTTTATGTTAAACACCCACTATCTCTCTCTCTCTTCTAATGTATGGCCTAGATTCAACTGCACCCAAAAATAATGGGAGAGGATTCATTTCCATTTTTAGGGATACTACATTAAGTTGGATAGGCTGGATTTGGGTCGGTTTGTATTAGCGAGTTGACTTCGTCTTTTACCCGTATCAATCCAATCTATTCTATTGACCAGTAAAAATTTGAAAAAAAAAGGACTAAAATTGGATAAAAAAATTATTAATAACTAAAATCAAATTTTAAACTTTATAGGAAGCCAAACTTTAAGAACTTTATAGGGATAAAAAATCTACATAAACATCTGCAGCATGGCAATTGACGTGGCAGCCATGTGGTATTCGACATGGCAGCCGCATCATATATGGGTATTAAGGATAGTTTTACGTTTTGTTATTCTTAGAGCAACATTAGCGGTGGTCATTTTACCAAGTTTCTTAACCCAAATTAGTGGGCCCTTTTTGGCCACGTAGTCCAAGAAAGCCAAATTGGTTTTTTTTAAGTTTTGAGTCCAACGCTGGTTTCTTTAAAGAAACGCTGAAACAGAACTAAAGGACAGAACCTTCTCTTTCTCACTCATTCTCCCTGATCCTCGTTTTTTTATCTTTTTTATCACAAATGGTTCTTTTTACCATTCTAGATTGTTCCATTTGCTACTTCCTACCTCGCTCTCTCCAGATTCCCTCATCTCCCCCATCTCCCTCATCTCCCTTTACGTCTCCAGATTCCCTCATCTCCCCCATCTCCCTTTACGTCTCCAGATCGCGTCCCCAATTGCGTCTCCAGATCGCGTCCCTCATCTCTGATCGCGTACTCTGCTCTCCGCCTCTCTGCTCCCTCACCTCTCAACTTCTCACCCCCTCACCTCTACGATCAGTTCACGGCGACGCCAGGTCACATCTTCTCGGCCGCCTCACCTCCCTCTTCTCAGCCACGGCCTCAACTCTCTCTTATCATCTAGATCCTCTCCCTCTTCTGCCTCGTCTCGCCTCATCTCCTCCTCTCCCTCCCCCCCCGATCTCATTTCCCCTCCCGTCTCCCTCTCAGCTCTCGTTTCGCCCGTAATCGCCTGAATCTAGATCTCCCTCTCAGATCTCATTTCTATCCAGATCTGCAAGGTCACATATCGGAGGAGGAGGCGGCGACGCCGTGTTTGTTGGCTGAGGCCTGAGTTTTTCTGCTGAGGTTCCTTTTTTTCTGCAATTTTTTTCTGTAAATAAATTTTCATGGTTGTAATTTTTGTTGGAAATCAATTTGTTGTAATTTTCAACCGGTTGTAATTTCTGTAATTTTTTTATTCGTTTCTGTAACTTTCTTGTTATTAATTTCTCTTATTTTGGTTGTGATTTTTCTGGTAGTATATTGTTTCTGGATCATGATTCTACATTACCGTTTTTCCCCTATTTTGCCTCTTCTTTCTGATTTCTGGTAAATCTGGTGAGATTGAGAGAAAAAGAATGAATATTTAATGTTTAGAGAACGGTAACGGCAGAAATAACGAGAACTAAAATTGAAACTCCCTTTCTTCCACATCAGAATCCTCCAACGCTGAGCAACTTAAAAAAACGCAAACTAAAATAAGAAACGGATTTAGTTTCCAGCGATAAAGATGCTCTTAGGAAAGACACATAGATGTGGCGTGTTCTCTGCATTGCCAAAGAAATATTCAAACATGCTGTCATCCACTATGAACATTAACAGAAAGCTTTTCTCTCAGTCTACTCACCAAAACTCTCCTTTTTGACTCTTAAGATTGTAATAAAATTTTCACAAATCGTTCAGATGGACTAAAGTCAGATAATATATATGATCGATCGCACCATAATGATTACAGTCCTCATTGTTTAATTTGCATAGTCATGAACATAATCAAACCCATAATTAAAGTAGTGTCAAAACTTTAAATCCCAATAATTTTTTATTGGTTTTTCTAATATGTAAAACCTTCTACACAATAAAGATTATTAATTGTTTCATTTTTTATTAATTATTTACTTCTTTTTTATTCTATATATTTACATTTATTTAATCTCTTTTCACCCATAAAATAGGAAGTTAGATAATTAATAAAAAAAAAATAAACAATTAATTATTTTTATCGTGTGCAAAGTTATACACATTAGAAAAAACTCTAGGTAACGGGGTTTTGGTTTTGAGACTTTATTAATGAAAGGGTGCCCAAGATGATCAGGATGGTAGTTAAGTATAACATGGATAATTTAACAGTAACAGCATAATTATCTATTAATAAAATAATATTTTTTTGTTTAGACATATAAATCTCAATGGGATTCTATGTCAAATCAACAACTCCTTTTTTGACAAATTATCACTTAAAGAAATTAATTATAAACAATAGGTTGTTTAATTTATTGATTTTTTAGGGATATTTGATTTATTTATTTATTTTTGACAAAAAGGGATATTTGATTTATTGATTACTATTATTAAATAGTTGAAGAAATGATTAGTTAATAAAATAAAACATTATATTTCAACTTTTTCTTTAATTAAGGCTTATAAAAATTTGCTGACAACAGTAAATATAACATAAGAAAGATGATGACTTTTTTTTTTTTGACGAAAGAAAGATGATGACTTTATTAGTTAAAACTAAATAGTTTCTCAAAGATACTAGTATTAGTATTAACACATAAATATAATACCGACCAATTAACACATCATCAACACATATACATATCACGTAATTTAATTCATTGATCATACAATGAACACAATCAAAATTATCATATCACAAAGGAAAAAAAAATCAAAAGAACACAAATGAGTTTTAGAGTAGACGACAATCACCTGGTTTAATTTTAAGTCATAAGAATAAAAACGAAATAAGGAAGTACAATAAGACAAAATTCTCGTGACAGCGACGACGAATTCCGATGAAAAATGGGCAAATTGAGATTATGTTCTTGATGATTCTCAAAAGGAATCAAGAGGGAACCCTAAGAGATAGAGATGAGAAATTTTCAGAATATTTAAGGATGTCTAATGAAGGTTTAAGACGTGATTTTATGGATTAAAAAGGGTTTATGACGGAGTGGACCGAAACAGAGAACCTACTAATTTTTCTGTGTTTTAACACAACATAGTCGATTAGACCATAATGGCTAATCGATGGTGGACCTACGACTTTGCATTTTTTGAAATGTTGAGCACAACTTAATCGATTAGGCCTCAAAGAATAATCGATTAAGGGTTTCCTATTTTGAAAGAATGAATTTTCTAACACGCTTAATCGATTAGGGGTTGTCCCTTAAGCGATTGAGTGACAATTTTCACCATTTTGAGCTAATCTAAAAACTACACTAACCTAAACAAGTACCTAAGCATCTAGAATGAATCCAAGGCATAGATTAACATGCAAATCACACTTAAACAAATTAACACATACAATAAAAATATGGGTGTTACAACTTGCACTTTAAGCTCGCTTCCCTTGAGGTCTTGAGATATGAGGGTCAAAGACTCGTGGCTTCCTCAACTAAAGGTGTGGAATGAGCCTCTTATACACACGTTATCACCTGACGCAACTTAAGGTCCATCTTAGATACCATTTTGTTCCCAGAAGTGGATGAGAAAAAGCGAATTCGGACCCTCAGTCGAGTATAATACTCAGTGAAAACTGCATATCATTTAGCCATTTTCTAAGTTGGTGGGTAGCACACACCTTCACTCTACTAGGGATTAGTTGACCATTTAGGAGTTGTGTGTTCCCCCCAGTGTCAAGTTGTTCATGTGGAGAGCATGTGGGGATTGTCTCCCTAGCCGAATCCAATTGTAGAAACGAGGATTGACATGTCATTGTATATGTCTGATGCGTACGTAATAATGAGGTTGAGAATATTTAGCATATTACATGCCGTTGCAGTGTGGAGTATTGGATGGAGCAACGAATGTGGATCTCTCCTCTATTATGCAGCAAGCATAGCCATTTAAGGAGATGTGATTTCACATACTTACCATTGGATCACGATAGAAAGGCAACCTTCGTCATGACTTTGCGGACTACATGTCATCGAAGGAATGATACAATTTGGGGTGTTCAAGAAAGCACTACCAGCCAGGTTGTTCATAGGGGCTTGGTAATTCACTGAGAAACACATTTCAACATCAATGGAAAGTCACTCGGGAATGAATGTCTGACGACCTCAATTGGCCAACTCCTTCCAAGGGGTTCTTGAAGTGCAATATTGATGCATCCTTCTCATGTGACATTGGAAGAACCAACCTAGGCACGTGCTTGCGCAATGAAGTTGGTGGCTTTGGCATGGCTAGGATTTAATGGCTTATTCCTTGCTTACCTACCTTCGAGGGAGAGTCCTATGGCCTTCTATAAGCTCTTAAATGGATGCTGAGCCGGGTATTAATAAGGTTGTTTTTGAATCGAATTGTAAGGTAGTAGCTGACAGCATATATACCCCTAGAGTGGATGCATCAGATCTTAGATCCATTATTCAAGAGTGCTTTAGGTTATTGTCTTTTTCCACAAGCTTTAGTGATGCATTTATTAGGAGATAAGTCAATGAAATTACTGATTACTTGACTAAAACATCTCCATTTATGTCTAGTCCTAGGCTCTATTATCATATCCCACAATATATTGTTCTTTTAATTACAAATAAAATGAAGGAGTTTTATTCCGGTAATTTTTTTTCTTACAATAAGGAATTATCCATGTTAAAACTAAGATTTTTATGCGTTAAACTAATAAACTTTTTCTGGTTATTAGGAAGACGTTAAACTAATAATAAACTACTAAAAATAAGTTACTTTCTTGAATTTAATAAAAGACAAAACTTAGGTAAAGTTCTTTAGGTATTGTTGGTGTTGTTTCTCTCACAAAATGAGATAAATTTTTTTCTCTCTATCTACTCCTATTATCTCAAACCTCTCATAACTACCATTATCAAAACTGTTTTTATCTTATTTTGTGAGAGAAACAACACCAGTACATAAGGAACTTTAATAAAAGGCTTTGTTGCACCCTTTAAGTATAATACTACCTCCGGTCCTAATTATAAGAGAATTTTTGTAGGATTTTTTGGTAATAATGAACTTATTTCTAGATATATTAATTGCTAAAATACTTTTTATACCCCATTTTAATAGATTTGTATATTTAATAGACGTATATTTTCTATGCACATAATTAGAGGTATATTTAGAAAGAAAGTTTAATTTTATAATATTAAATATGTCACTTTAATTTTTGTATTTTTTATAATTTTTTTTTATAATTAGCACATGAGATAGTAATATAAATCCTATAAATTTCAACAATAATAATTTGAGTAATGATGAGAAGATATGTACCCTTTTCCCCGTCCCTGTAATTTCGGAGACGCGTAAGCAGCACCAAACCGCAAGGGCGTTGTCGTCTTTTGACGTAAACCGTCTCCGACAGCCTGCGCGCGAATGTCCCCTCCTACCTTTTTTATTACTAATAAATTTGCGAAGAAACGAGGATCCAGACCTCAGAAAATTTTGCCAAAAGTTAGAAATGAAAAATTAAAAAGCAACAATAATAATTCCATTAAATTACTAAAATCAGAACAGCGCAAACAAAATGATTTCAATAATAATGAATGCTGCTAATTAAGTAATATTATTACCTCCCTGCATCAAGATTCAAGATCAACCATCGTCATGCTCTGACTTCACTTCACTCCCCTCTGAAAACTGAATCAAACAAACAAAACCCTAACACTCTCTCTTTCACTCTTTCACTCTTCAGTCTTCACTCACTCCTTCACTACCATTTTCTGATTCCATGGCTTTCTGGTTCAACGGTGACCGTTAGATCTCTGATCGCCGCAATGTGAGTGACTGCGTTAGTCCCATTCCCCTTTTCTCTTTGATACCATCTTTCTGCTTTTCTTCCTCCCAACGATTCTTTGCTTCCCCTTCATTATTGCTCCTTTCTTCTTATCTTAGTATTATTGCCTTGTAGTTTTTTGCAGCTTCCCTTTTTTCTTTCTTTCTGCTTTCAGTAGATGTGAGTGAGCAACAGCTTGCTACTTGGATCGGAGTGAGTGGACATTGGTAAAGTTTGTTACTTTGAGCTAGTTTTTTAACTGGGTTGTTTCAGTTTTAGATGTGGAAGTGAACCAACTTGTGCTTTTTGAGTAACCTTTGATTGGACCATGGCACAGATCTTGTAAACTATTGGAGCTGGGAATCGATTGGTGAAGATGAGATTGTTTGACTTTGGGTGTGTGTTGATTGTTCTATCTGCACTTCTGGTTTCTGGGAACGCTGAGATTTACATAGTCACTGTTGAAGGTGAGCCCATCATAAGTTATACTGGAGGTATTGATGAGTTTGAAGCTACTGCTGTTGAATCTGATGAAAAGATCGATACAACCAGGTACTTAGCTAGCATGTGTTCCTCTCAACTTAATATTACTTCTTAAGATGTTCCTTTCATTAGTTTCTTTCTCCAATGAGACATCCTTTTAAAGCTTGGATTGGACTTGTTGCTGGCTGAGGTGAACATGTGAATATATTTTCTGAAGAAACTAATTTAATTCATGTTTGAGTGAATTTGGACACTCAAAAACAACGAAGGCAATGGTTTTACTTATTTGATAAAAAGAGATATTTATATTCCTTGTATAGGGTGACTTATGAAAAATTCATTTACATCTGGTGATTTTTGTCAACTCTTTTTGAAGAAAATAATGCAATAATCACCATCCAACTCTGGTTTGAACAGTTCTTTTTTATTTACATAGTCTTTGTTTAGCTTTTATTTTCTCCGCTGGTATGTGATGAACCAAGAAATGGATATTGGCAAGTGCGGTAACTCACCTATTGTACTATTTTAAACTTCTTCCAGTGAATTGGTTACTTCTTATGCTCATCATCTTGAAAAGAAACATGATATGCTTCTTGGGATGCTGTTTGAGCAAGGGACATACAAGAAACTCTATAGCTATCGACATCTTATAAATGGGTTTGCCGTTCATATTTCCCCGGAACAGGTGAAGTCTACTGGTATCTTTTTACTATTCTATAATGATCAATGGTATATTTTGAATTCATTTCTTCACTCTAATTTCCTTATGCTATCCCCTTATATTAGTAGGCGGAAACTCTAAAACGTGCTCCTGGAGTGAAATCTGTTGAGAGGGACTGGAAAGTGAGGAAACTTACAACTCATACACCACAATTTTTAGGGCTTCCGACCGGGGTATGGCCAACAGGTGGTGGCTTTGATCGAGCTGGAGAAGACATTGTGATTGGATTTGTGGACTCAGGGATCTATCCTCACCACCCTAGCTTTGCGACTCATAATACTGAACCATTTGGGCCAGTTCCAAAGTATAGAGGAAAATGTGAAGTTGATCCAGATACTAAAAGAAGTTACTGCAATGGGAAGATTATTGGAGCGCAACACTTTGCCCACGCTGCAATAGCTGCTGGGGCATTCAACCCTTCAATTGATTTTGCGTCTCCTCTAGATGGGGACGGACATGGAAGGTTAGGCCCTACTACTTCTTTATATATTAACTTTTTCCCTTGGAATTCTTCATTTGTCCCCTTGCCTATTAGATTGAAAGAGATCATAATGCTTCATTTCCTGCTTATGAGAAAATCATTAGAACTTAAAAAGTAAAAGTAGTCTTCCATTCTATCTTCTAAGCATTTGAAATGGATAGTATAAGCACCTGTGAAGTCATGGTTAAAGCCATGTCTTCCAATTTTTTAACTTTTTTTTAACAATCCCTCTGTTTTTCTTGCATCTTCCTTTGGCAGTCATACAGCCTCTATTGCAGCCGGAAATAATGGAATTCCTGTGAGGATGCATGGCCATGAATTTGGGAGAGCAAGTGGGATGGCTCCTCGTGCCAGGTGAGGAGTAATACCCTTAATTGATTAAAAACTGGGAACTACGGTCCTTTCTGTTGCATTAAACACATTTGATGTATTTATGTTCAGGATTGCTGTGTACAAGGCGCTCTATAGACTGTTTGGAGGTTTTGTTGCAGATGTAGTTGCTGCAATTGATCAGGTATACATGTATATGTTATATTTATACAATGACTTAAAAAGTACATTAAATAGACCTCAGCCCCCCATGAACACACACACACAAATTACTTGCTTTCTCACCTAGGCTACATGTTCACACTAGAATATTAGATGACTTTGTGAAAGGGTGTTATTGCAGCATTTTGTTTTTGCTGTAAATCTCTACAGTTAACATAAAACTCAACACTTTGTCTCAATAATTAACTGTACAATATCATAATTTTCATTACTGGTAATCTATCTCAAAATTTCTAATTTTTGAGATTTAACAGGCTGTATATGATGGAGTGGATATACTCAGCCTTTCAGTTGGACCCAATAGTCCTCCAGCAGCCACCAAAACTACCTTTTTGAACCCTTTTGATGCTACACTTCTTGGAGCTGTGAAAGCTGGCGTATTTGTTGCACAGGCTGCTGGAAATGGTGGTCCTTTCCCTAAGACAATGGTTTCGTATAGTCCATGGATAGCAACTGTAGCAGCTGCAATTGATGATCGTAGATATAAAAACCATTTGATGCTTGGAAATGGAAAAATCTTAGCTGGAATTGGGTTATCACGTGAGTTTTCCAACTTCTTACTATGTTTCTTTGTATAGGTTATTCTTTTTAATGGACTGGCATTGAGAGATATAATGTGTGGAAGATTTTGGTGGAAATTTTCTTTTAAGTTGAAGAGAACATGAAACTAACTTTCCTCCTCCAAATTAGGGGAAAAAATAAAACATAAACAAAAACACTTTTTTCAGTTACTGCTTCATTTACTTGATTATTTAACTTTATTTCCTTATGTACCACTACAAAAAATAAAGAGAATTTATCACACTTTCTTCGTCTGTGAGTGACACCTATTAGTTCCCAGTGTAGATATATGCTTCCATATTAGTTGGAAAAATGCAATTACTAGCTTTAGTTCTGTGAAGTTGGAGTAGGTGCAGGACTCAGCAGTACATAATGAAATAGGTTGGGTATTGGTGTTCCTTCGATGAAGTTTGGTTTGTTAAATACAGGTCAAATATGTTGATCACTGACTAACGTTCACCTGTGGTGGTTTGATGCATTTTAGTGTGATAAGTCTCAACACATAGTAAAAAACGTGTCACGGTGTAACAACATGTTCTGTTACATGGTTTTGAAATTATTTTTCATTTTAACCTGAAGATAGTAAATAAAATACATCAAGGCCAATGTAAATTGTACTGGCATAGCTAAGTATCAGACTGTTTTTCAATATATCTTGTGGTGATTGAGGATCAATATGTACAATATGTGCTGGTTTTCTGGAGAAGGAAGAGAGTACAAGCTAAGGACATAAAAAGTTGTTGTTCATGATTTGCAAAACTCATTGACTGTCTGAGAATATTAAGCACTGGCTTATATATACAGTGCTATAAAATGCGGGCAGCCTATTATCAAATTATATGATATGAAATGTTTTATTTTCTATTCCTCATGGTTTATTGTCTTAAAAGAACAGTTAACATCATTCTCATATCGTAAAATCTTTTTTTCTGGTGTTAAAATGAATTTTAGAAACATCTGAATATCAATAATATAGGGAACACATCCCCCCCCCAAAAAAAAAAAAATTGACATGATACAAAATGAACCTCTTGATTGTTGAGCTTCACCAATTAGGTTTGCTTTGTTATATTTGGGTTTAGCTATGAATGCTATGTTGGTTGCAACTTGCAAGAGTTCTTCGTCAAGCATTAAGGCCACTTCAGTGTTCTGTAAATCCATGCTTATGTGGCAAAGTATATTTATGGCTGTCCACTGTCATTTATTGTTTGCTAGTTCCCCTGATAATATGCTCTCTACTCATTCTATATTGCTAACATATGCATAATGGCTTGTACAGCTTCTACACGTTTAAACCAAACATACACATTGGTTGCTGCAAATGATGTGCTGCTAGATTCTTCAGTTATGAAGTACAGCCCCACAGATTGCCAGAGACCAGAAGTTTTAAACAAGAACTTGATAGAGGGCAATATTCTTCTCTGTGGATATTCTTTCAACTTTGTTGTTGGTACTGCTTCAATCAAGAAAGTCTCCGAAACAGCAAAGGCCCTTGGTGCAGCTGGATTTGTTCTCTGTGTTGAAAACGTTTCCCCTGGAACAAAATTTGATCCCGTCCCTGTTGGCCTTCCTGGGATTCTTATCACAGATGTCAGCAATTCAAAGGTACTCAGACTCATCCTTACCGATATCTTTTGGTAGAGGTAGATTGAATATCACAACAGCTAAATGTGTTTTCTCTTTGTCCAAAATTTAATCCATAATCAACTACTTATCTTAGCAACCATTGTTTTTATCTCTCCTTGTTCTATTTTTATCTTAGCAACGACTATGTTTATGATAAATTATGCTCATGCACTATTGATCATGTAATTTAGTACGCGCAAATCGTTATTCTCACAGGAACTTATAGATTATTATAATATATCTACTCCAAGAGACTGGACTGGACGAGTGAAGAGTTTCAAAGGTACAGGTAAAATCGGTGACGGTTTGATGCCTATTCTACATAAATCTGCGCCACAGGTGGCATTATTCTCTGCTAGAGGACCAAATATAAAGGACTTCAGCTTCCAAGAGGCAGATCTTCTCAAACCAGATATATTAGCTCCTGGTTCATTGATTTGGGCTGCTTGGTGTCCAAATGGAACTGATGAGCCAAATTATGTTGGTAAGTAATGGGTTGACTAAGTTGTGTCTTCTTTGTAGTTCTTGTGTGAGAAATTCAACCTACAAATATTCTGGTTCATTGATAATTGTTATAGAGTTGATTTATTTTAAGCACTTGTTTGCTTGTGCAGGTGAGGGATTTGCCATGATATCTGGAACTAGCATGTCTGCACCACATATAGCTGGAATTGCTGCTCTTATAAAGCAGAAGCATCCACGTTGGAGCCCTGCCGCCATTAAATCTGCGTTGATGACAACATCAACAACTCTAGACAGAGCTGGGAATCCTCTTCTAGCCCAGCAAACTTCTGAAACAGAAGCTATAAAGTTTGTGAAAGCTACCCCTTTTGATTATGGGAGTGGACATGTTGATCCAACAGCTGCCTTGGACCCTGGCCTCATCTTTGATGCAGGTTTGGTTTCCTCTTCCTTATATAACTATTTTCTCCATCTTAGAACCTTCAAATTGCCGGTTAACTTCAAAAGAATCAAAATATAAGGGCTTGCTCACTTTGTTTTCAAATTTTCATTTTTTGTTTTCTAGTTTTATATTATATGATACACAGACTAGTACACACATAGCCAATGAGATGATATCCAAAGTGGGGATTAGTGGTGCAAGCAGCAGTAGCATTTTTGGAAATAGTAAAAACTGTTTTTTAGCATTTTCAAAAATATTAATTTTGTTTTCTGAAATTGAGAAAGAGAACAGTCAGACGAACATATTTTTATGTTCATTATTTATTTTAGAAATGAAAACAAGTAATGGCAAAAGTAAACGGGGCCTAAATTTGCTTCATCAGTTTTGTTATTCATTTTGCAGGATATGAAGATTATCTAGGCTTCTTGTGCACAACACCCGGTATCAATGTTCATGAGATAAAGAACTACACTCATGTCCCATGTAACACTACCATGGGAAAACCGTCAAATTTAAACACCCCATCCATCACAATTTCCCATCTCGTGGGAACTCAAGTCGTCCACCGCACCGTCACCAACGTTGCCGAGGAAGAAACTTATGTGATCACAGCCAGAATGGAACCAGCAGTTGCCATTGAAGTCAACCCTCCTGCAATGACTATCAGATCAGGTGCGTCGCGCCAGTTTTCTGTTACCCTCACAGCTCGCTCAGTTACGGGAGCTTATAGTTTTGGAGAGGTTTTAATGAAAGGGAGCAGAGGGCATAAGGTGAGGATCCCTGTTGTGGCCAAAGGATATCCACGATAGTCTTGTTTGGTTGGCAAAGGAAAGGAATGCTTGTAATATTCTTTGTAATTTGTGGGGGAATAAGGTATGGAGCTAGATTTATTCGTCGAGAAATATATAATATATAATATGATATTGAATTATGAATAGGTGTAAAGGTAAGCAGGTGTAAGGGGGTGAATCCTAGTTTCTTTCTTCCACGTATAAAGTTTTGTTTGTATTGTCTAGTGATTTTGTTGAAATGCTTCTTCATGGGAAGTTTTTACATGTATCTGCCCCATTCCCCAACAGTTGCTTACTGCAGGTATAATACATGAAATAATTAATTAGTATGGCACAGCTAGCGTCATTCTTTATACTATGAAGCTAGCTACTGGATAGTTAAATTCACTTACTAATTTTCCAGCATCGGTCTTTCGGTGTTAGTTACCTTGCCAATTTCGCACCTCGTGACTTATGGTTTGCACTGTGTGACTGATGATTTGATTAGTATCATTGTCTTGTTTTGGGTTCGAGAATTGCACCACTGCCCATCAGTTATCTTGTTGAAAAATGCGATTTGAGGAGGTTTAAACCTAGAATCAACAAGACAAATTGGCCCAATAATAGATCAAGATACATATGATTATCCCTCCTTTTCAATTTAACTGTCGTTTAAGAGATTGAAATTTTTGTCATATCAACCGGTGTTTACAATTTTCAATGTTGCATTATTTTTCCCATTTTTGCCCTATAGTAAATTGTGCATTCATTTGGAGATCTGGTTATAAAAATTGAAAAAACAAATAAATGATAAGGACAAAGTTGTAAAATTATTCTACTTATTTTCTTAATCTTGATAAACAAACCTTAAAAGACAGTCAAATTGAGATGGAAAGAGTACTATATTTTAATTTGCATATTTTTTTTTATAATCTCAAGGGTTTAGTCTAGTGGAACATGATAAGTCTCATATCTGGCATGTCGCAAGTTTGAATTCTCATGTTCATAGGTATTCTCTACTTTGAACTTAGACACAATTTTCTCACCCCTAAATTTTCATAATAAACAAAATAATATATTTTTTTTAGTAATATCTTCGCAACTTTAGAAGTCTCGTATTTTCAAATTTTTTTCACCTTCTTCATAATTTTAGATATTTTTAAAAAGGCTAAATTACATTTTTAGTTCCCCTATTTTGATCAATTTTAGATTTTAGTCCCTCTATTTCTAAATTCAGACATTTAGTCCCCTATTTTTAAAAATTCAAACATTTAGTACATCTGTTAAATTGCCATCCAAAATCTAACAATTTTAGTGACGTGGCTCTCATTAAGCTGGCATGACATCTGACTGTGTGTGTGGACATAGGTGCCATGTTATCAAAACAGTCATGTCATTACCTTAATTTACCACAAATCCCACAAATTAAAAAAACAAAAAACCTAAAATCCCAAATCCCTCGATGAAATCTCTTCCGAAACCCATTCATCACTGCGAAGAGATTTTTTGGTTCATCATCATCCCGTAATTCCTCTATCTGTGTAATAGATCGGTGGTGAAGCACTATGAATTTGACGAGGAAGAGATTTTCGGAAGAAATTTCATTGAGGGATTTGGGATTTTAGGTTTTCTGTTTTTTCAATTTGTGGGATTTGTGGTAAATTAGGGTAATGATATGGTTGTTTTGATGACATGGCACCTGAGTCCACACACACAGTCAGATGCCATGTAAGCTTAATGAGAGCCACGTCACTAAATCTGTTAGATTTTGGATAGCAACTTAACAGATGTACTAAATATCCGAATTTTTAAAAATATGAGACTAAATGTCTGAATTCAGAAATAGAGAGACTGAAATCCAAAATTGATCAAAATAGGGGGACAAAAATGTAATTTAGTCTTTTAAAAAAATGTTATTTTAATTTAAAAAAAATACAATTATATATATAAGGGGACAAAAATTATCAATTCAATTAGTTTAGTATGAACAAGCATTATTCATTACATATGTAGTGATTGTAGTCCATTGATTGAACATCGTATTGTCTGTCGCTGTGACCTAAAAACGTGAGAGTTCGTTTCCTCATTCTCGCTCCAAACCAAAGTGAGTGAGTACAGTACACGGTCTTCCTCACACGCGCGATCGCAACTCTCTTCAGTTCTCTCCAATTTTCAGCTGGACTCTGTTTCTTCTTCAACTCTCACATGGTATGTCCTCTGTTTCTAAATTGTTTCCATGTGTGCGTCTGTAGACTGTAAGTTGTAACCATGCTTTTGTTTTGTGTACATGATCCATACCGTAATCTTGTTATAACATCTACTACTGTGATTGGTTCAGTTACGTTTTGATTCTTTATAAGTTTTCTTGCGGCCGTTTCCGGCACCTTAGAGGGTGGTTTTAGCCTTGGTGCGGCGGCCAAATAGAACCTACCTTCTTAGTTCTTTGTACACGGGTACATATGCTAGCTGAGCACGCAATATAATACGTGTTGTTTGCTGCTTATAAGTAATTAGTATTTTATGATATTTATTGTCTCCTCAAGCCACGTGTAAGCGAAACTTAAAACCTAACCTAACGTGGACAACCACGTGACAACACAACATCATTGAATTCATATGTAAAATATTTTACAGAAAAAGTAGTGATAATTTAAAACTAAGTTACTTTTATACGCGTTATAACCTTTCGTGTTACATTTTTGGAAGTATAGTTAGTAGGACTATTTTAATCAATATATTTGAAATATTTTAAACTTATCTTCCTTTACTTCTAGATCCCCTAACATTTGAGGGGACTTGAAATTAAGTCAGGAGGAACTTCAGTTCCCTCCATTCCCTTTCTTTCCCCTCTAAAATGTTGAATCAAACCAAAAAAAAAAAAACATTTACAAAATTTTCTCTCTTCCTTTCTCATGTCCTCTATTTTCTTCCAACCAAAAACTATGCTAGTGTTTAACAAACAAAACAAAATAAAATACTTACTGATTAATGCAAATGTAACAGTAGAAAATGGCGAAGAGTTAGTTTAGAATTTAGATAAACTTATCAAGAAACACTTACAAAAAAATATTACAATAACTTTTTTAAATACCGGCTTCAAAGTAAGTTAAAATTATCTTCCATGGCTCAATTATTTTAGAAACTCTTACATGAAAGTTTTTCATAAATGTCTTTAATTTATTAGACTTATCTGTAAGTGAATTTAAGAAGCTCTGGAAACTAATTTAAGCTGGGTGTTACATTGTGGCGGGGTAACTCAGGCAACCGAAGGGAAGAAGCAGCCTGAAATTGTTCTGACGAAGCCCTTCTCATTGGAAGGTGAATCAGGCTTAGAGCCCGGTTACAGAGCCCCTAATCTCATACGTCGCTTGTTAAGTTTACTCAAGAATGTACGGCCAGGATCAGATCTCACACACTTCCAGGCAAGTTCCCTGTTTCCCTTCTATTCTTTTACAACTTGGACATATGAGATTCAGCTACCAAAAGTATATTATCTAAATAACGCAAACTGAAAGCTAAACTAACAAATGTTATTGGTTTTTACTGTTATCTAGTCTACCAAATAGTGTTATATAATGTATTCAAATAATAGGTTAGGCCAGTATAAAAAAAAAATATTATTACGCCTAGGCAAGGTTTTAAATAAAGGCCTGCGACCGCGATATGGGCCGCGACATCATGGTTTTTGATGTCGACGCTTTCGCATCATGACTGCGATTGAGGCCACATTGGCCGCAATTGACTGCGATTCTCCGAAATATCAATAATCACGACGCGACTGCGATTTAAAACCTTGACATTAGGCATATAGTTTTTTTGTATATGGCCACTTAAATTCTCCAATGAATGATACAGTAAGATATCTAATTGCAAATACAAACTGCCTAATAGGCATTGTTCAGTTACCAGATATTACATAGATAATTGATTGAAGTATTTTAGCTTGTATGTGCAGCTGCCGCCTCTGTTTAATTTCCCAAAATCTCAACTTCAGTGCTTTGGTGAATCAGTGTATTGCACAACTTCGGACTTGCTGAGCAGATGCAACAGTGAGCAGAATCCATTGGACAGGTTCACATCTGTGGTAGCATGGAGCATATCTACCACGCGCCCTACATCTTTTGGGGTTGCTCCATATAATCCCATTCTTGGAGAGACCCACCATGTTTCCAAGGGCAACCTTAACGTGCTCTTGGAGCAGGTATTAGTCTCTCAATCCTATAATATTTGACTTTCTTTTTTTATACTAAGCTTCTTTTAGCAAATGCTCAAATACATTAATTATGCTAATATTTGGACTTCTTTGGCCCATCTGTATTGGATAATTTAAATATAATAATATTTTTTCGTTTTTATGTCGGCAGGTTTCCATCGACCCTCCAGTATCTGCTCTCCATGCAACAGATGAGAAGGAAAGCATTGAAATGATATGGTGCCAGAGACCTGTTCCGAAGTTTCGTGGTATCTTAACTTTTCTCAAATATCAGAAGTACCATTGACAAACAAAAATATCATTGCAACAAATTAATTAAAATTAGATAAGAGACTTATCAGGTATCACATAAGACATAAGGGACCTATTTTTTAGAACAGAAAGTCATACTGAAATGAAAAACTTAATCTTATACTTAAGTCATCCATGTAAACATAACATCTAAATAAAACTTGAAGTATTGTAGAAGAAGAGACCTATAAGTCTTTGTTTTAGTGGCTTTACCTTAGAACCAGCCTTGTGAACTTCCGGGTCAAAAAAGTTATGTGAGTTTTCAGTTTGCATCAGTAAATTTATGTGGTTCATTTATAGACCAGTTTGTAGAAATCAGCAAAGAATTAAGGGAGATGTTTTTCACATTATGCTTTGGCTTTGACTAGTAAAATCAAAAGTCAACTAAGCGAAACCTGATGGTTTTTACTTATGACATAGCTTGTTCGTAGTTCAACCATCCCTTCTATTAAGTGCCTGTGCTGCATTTCATTAAAAGATTACAAATTCAGAATCTGCCCCTTTAACACTGTTAAAATTGGGTGTGGGAACTTTGCATGTTTTTCCTTATAACCTTATGCCATGAATGAAGCCATACAAAACATTGCTTATATAGATGATGAAACTGAATTTTATGATTATCTTGTATTTCAACTTTCAATAAGTCAAATTTCAAGTTCTCAGTTTTTAAATTCGTCCGAGTATCTGAAACTGAATATGTAGGTACATCTATTGAAGCTCAAGTGCATGGGAAACGAATGTTAAAGCTACTAAATCACAGAGAAACATATGAAATGAATTGTCCTCACCTTTCAATTAGAATTCTTCCAGTTCCTGGTGTTGATTGGGTTGGCAATGTTAATGTACGGTGCCTAGAGACAGGCTTTGTGGCCGAGTTATCCTATAAATCATCGCGTTCTTTTCTTGGACTTGGGGGGAATCGTAAATTCATCAAAGGGAAGATCCTTGACTCATCATCAATGAAAGTACTATATGAAGTTGATGGTCACTGGGATAGGTACCTGTAATCTCTCCAACCATCAGCTGAGAGCTTATATCTTTCACCTGTTCTTGAAATTAAAAATTCTCAATCACATTAGTCCCTATCGTACAATTTTAGGGACAAAATTCTCTAGCCCTAAAAGACTAATTTGATCGAAATCTTCTAATTATAGGGAACATTTTCGATCATTAATAATTTCATGGACTAAGTTTACATTACGCTAAAATTTGATTCACTTAATTTAAGACATTGCACTGGATGAAGCTAATTAATGAGATGATTAATCACGTCTTGCACACAACTAGTTAATCATTTGCTGGTTATGTGCTTAAATTTAAGGGGGCTGGCTTTATTTTATGCTACATTATAGTGCCACTTTTCTTACCAAATTTCATATCTTATATGCAGGACTGTTGAAGTGAAGGATACAAGTAGTGGGGAAGTCAGAGTGATATATAATGCAAAAGAAGTGATTTCAGGGCTCAAAACTCCTATTGTCAAGAATGCGGAGGTAATTAACTTCTGTTTTCTACCCTTATTATTCTTGCTTGTGCCATTCATTTATATATGATCTCCTTTCATTCATGAAACATGCTCGATCTCGCATGGCCTGCAGAAGCCTTTCTAATAGGAAAGATGAATGTGCTCAGTAATATATATATTTTTTTTTTGGGGGCATATTGTGCTCAGTAAATTCTACTTAAATAAAATGAAGAAGAAAATTATATGTTTGTATTACTTCAAAAATTTTCGAACTCATTACTTGGATCAATTTGTTACCTGTTCTGTACAAATTTCTTTTCATGGGGTAAAAGATTTTAGATGGTTAGTTAACAAAGCATATTTAAGTACTTAAAAAAATAACAGAATTAATAAAAGTTTTGTTGTTGTAATTAAGTGGCATGTTTTATTGAATTTGACCTGAGATGAGATTCTTCTTGTTGATCAGAATGTGTGGCCAACTGAATCAGCTCTTATTTGGAGTGAGTTGACACAAGCCATTATTAGAAGAGACTGGGAGAAAGCAAGAGAAGTAAAACAAGGTGTGGAGGAAAGACAGAAGAAGATGTTGAGAGAAAGAGACACGACAGGGCAACGTTGGACTCCTAAACATTTTTTGGTGTCTTACAGTAAAGAAGGCTTGTTGGAGTGTGACTGTTCACCCGTTAATAAATGGGTCCCTGCTGCCCCTATCATAGCCCAGTAATTTATTATTATGTACATTGATATTGATTGATATCTTCCATACAACCAATACTTGGTAGCTGAAAATTTAAAATGGCTTTATTTCTGTTTTCAACTTCAACCCCAAAAAGAAAGCGACATTATTAAAAGGATTTGATGAATGAGTTTATCTCAAGTAGTACTTATAGTAAATAACTAATAATAATTATATTAACTTATCATGTCAATTTTAGTATAACTTGCATGCTGACACCTCTAATAACTTTGTGTATAATATATATTTTACTGATCCAACCGTTGAATCATGTTATATTAACTCGATAGCCATATATATAAATTTTTAGATGATTTGGACATTTGTAGTTATGTAATTTAAATAGTGCATATTTATTTATATTTTAAATATCATATTATACGTCAAAATAAAATGATTCGATGGAGTATCAAATAATTTTAGAATTTTATGAATTTTGATAGGTTTAATCTATTTACTGAGAACTTTTAACTCAACGGTTAAATCGGCGAAATTTTCATTATACAAAAAGTTATTAGAGGTGTCATGATGCTAAGTTTGACACCTGGTGTTATTTAATCTTGATCCATATATATAATTTTAATCACTTTTAAAAATGCTTGATTTTTTTATATTTCACAAAATATTCGTACAATATTGTTATTTTTTTAATACAGTACACTAAATACGAGTTTAATTACGCAACTGTCAATGTACAATTTTTTACACTGTCAACCAATCACAAATCATGGTATAAGTGACTTTTAAAGTAATTAGGATAAAAGTCATATTTTTAATGATGTGTTAATTTATGATTGGTTGACAATGTAAAACATATCTTACATTGATGGTGTATATCAATTAAATCCTAAATATATATCCCTCCTACATCCTAACTCAATTTTTAATAATCATAAAATTTAATTTATATTCATTGTCGGTGTACAAATATTTTACATATGCATCCAATGATCTGTTGTCACATTATTTAATGAGGATGACATGCCGTGTTTTTAAACTCATTAAATGACGTGTCAGCATATTATTAAATGACTGTAAATTTCTTTTACACCGATTATGCGTAGAAATTAAACTCATTCATAAAAGGTGTATCTTTTTTTAGAGGGTATATAGGTGTACTTACTTATTGTATTTAATCGTCAATATAACATATTAATGATGACAATATTCTACAACACACTGGAGTGAAACGGTAATTGAAAATTGTTTGAAATTCTCGCGATGACTGATGTCGTCCTTTGGAAGCAGAAACTCACGATCCTCTTGTGATTACTGCTTAAATGAATATGAATTGAGTTTTGAGGCACTCATATTCGTTTTTCCTTATTTTTGTCAAACTAACACCATTCATGTCACCGTCTCAATCGTGAGGATGAGGACTGTGAGCTTATACTTCTTAAGGGCAACATGAGTTTTGAATCACTCATATTCGTTTTCCCTTATTTTTATCAAATTGTCACCGTTTAAAGATGAGGATTGTAAGTTTATACTAGGGCAACATGAGTTTTAAAACACTCTTATTCATTTTTCCTTATTTTTGTCAAATTGTCACCATTTATGTCCCCGTTTGAGGATGAGGATTGTGAACTTATACTTCTTAAGAACAATGTCAATCGTTATTTGAGTTTCGGATAATTTTTAAGTACATATCCACCCACCACTTATCAAGATGGAGCACAATAGAAGCTGCCATTAATGATTCGATGCGACACGTGATAACACCAACCCCCAACCGGGGAAATTATTTCAATCGCTGAGAATGAAACTATAAATATTTGTTGCTTATAAAATTTGAGAAATCATGAAATTTTTAAATGTATTGATTTGAAAATATTTAGTTCAAGTATAAGAATAATAATTTTATATTAACAAAAAACTAAAAAGGAGTTAAAGAAAAAGATATTAAATCATTTAATAAATTATTTATTAAATCTAGCCATTAAATTTAAAAAATAAATGTATAGCAAATTTGAAATAATTATTAAAATTTGTATTTTAATTTGATGCAATTTTTCATTTGCATAATATTAATGCACGTACCTACCACACACACACACACACATATATATATTACCCATATAAATGTCTTCACCTGCCGCAATAAAAAAAAAAATTATCCGATTATAAAGTTCCAAACTCTGGCAGGTTTTGTGGACTTAGTTTGTGACGAAAGAGAACTGAGTAAGGCAAAGGCTTTTCCATGGTGAGTAACAAATTTTCAAAGTTGTCCCTTACCTCATTTTAGATTTGTTTCCCCACTATGACTATTTGTAGAAATCAAATATGAAACAAGTTTTGTTATCTGTTATCCATTATCTCACTTTTTAGCTAATTAAATTCAATCTTATACATATTCTCCATTTGTTACTCTTAATTGTAATTTTTTAAGTAGCCCTCAAATAAAGCAGTTAAGGTTGGACTTAAATTTATGAGGCTAATTCAGTAGTATAATTCTGCTACTGAAATAGAATACCAGTTTGTGATATTGTTAGGGGTCTAATTCTGCTACTGATATAGCCTGGTGACTGATATAGGAGCATATAATTTTGCTACTGATATAGCTAGGTGACCAATTTTGCTTCTTGAAC
Organism: Calophaca sinica; assembly: GCA_037113605.1. Lineage (NCBI taxonomy): Eukaryota > Viridiplantae > Streptophyta > Magnoliopsida > Fabales > Fabaceae > Calophaca > Calophaca sinica. The sequence goes on from CM073731.1 coordinate 13,274,743, forward strand.
TGTTTAAAGAAGCTCATGTGACCGATATAGAAGTACATGGAAGGGGTTGTTGGTTTTGGCCTTTGTTGTTGTCGTTGGTGGAAGGATCTTCTGTCTTGTCGAGATGCTGCGGTTGTTTCTAGACGCCTGCTGGGGTTGTGTCTGAAAGTGGGGGAAAGCAGAACTTCATTTCTTTTGTTAATGCTTTGCTATTAGTAACTAAGATAATCCAATGTAATAGCTCTATTTTTATGTTGTGTTTCTGGTCATTTTTATTCTATGGCCTTCTATCTATCTTTTTCTATTTACTATTTAAAAAACTTAACTACAAAATAATGTCACATGTCAACATCTTATTCACTCACTCAAAAATTGTATCCCGCCCACTTTTTGTTGGGGATTTCCAAAATAATAGGAATTCAAGATCACCAAAGTGAAAGAGAAACACACTGTTTTATGTTTTAAAGGGTGTGTCCTTTTGTAGCTTTCACTAGTGATTGTATTCTTCCATGAACCGTTGTATCTATCCATCTAAATACATTTGAATGAAGAGATGCACTCATTCATGGATGGTTGAGACAATTCACAATGGTTGTGACTCCATATGAGGAGATGTTTCTCTTCACCGAAAGGTATGAGTTGGTCTATATATAGAACAACTTTACATATAGGAAAGAGAACACAATTCATATGTCTATGTCAAAACTCTGCCAAATTCATCACTCCAAATCATTTCCTTTCTTCTTTTATGCGCAATTGAGGTTAGAAAACTATTGTTCTATAAAATACCATTGACCAATGATGATACGCTTGGTGTGGGGTTGCAAACCATATCAAGGGAACTCTATTGTATCCTGAAGGGGATTTGCTATTCAACCATTTGCATCCAATCTAAAGGGATTGGTGGAGGCGAATCGAACCTAAAGCCTAGTGTTTACACACGCCTTGGAGTCTTGCGCAATCATCTTCTTCTTTGTTCTTTATTTTACATCATCTTATCTTTATTTGAATTTTGAACTTATCAATTTTTGTTGTTTGTTCTTAGTAGTTGCAGCATTCCCAACAAATTTCACCAACACTTTTCTCTTAGTGTGTGTTGCAATCTGTGCCTTGCGCACGGGTGTGCTCACTAGTTGGCTATGTTGTAATACTGTAATTAAACTCTTTGATGAGATTCTAGACCTGATGATGGGTTGCTCTGCTCATGCTTAGCACCATACTCTGTTGTTAATGATTACACTTTTGTTTTTCTCAAAAAGAAAGACATTGACTCAAAAGGAAGAAAATCCTTCCTTCCTATCACCCTTTATTTGAAAGTCATATCTACCTATCTATCCATCTATTCTATTAGGGAGGGGATCCTCTCCCGTAACATGATGGTGCAGTTGCATCTCTGCCTTCCAAAAATAAAGGAGTGGTGGGGTTTTAAATATAAACAATAGGAGAAATAAGAGTAGAAATTTGAGGACCGAAGAAAACATGAGAGAGAGAAAAAAATGAGAGAATTTGTTCCAATTCTATTATCTATATAAGAAAACTAACTACATTTAGTTTCGTTATCTACCTTGCACCATGTGACATCTCCATCTACTGGTTTATCTTAAAATCTGTGGTTCTTTTTGTTTGTGAAAAATCTGAACTAAAAAGACACTAAATATTCTTTTGGGTATTGTCGTGTAGGAGACACAAATTGTACTCACAAAGCCATTCACAACAGAAACCCAATCAGATTCTGATGGGAATTATAAAGCTCCAAATATATTGCAGCAAGTACTAAGTCTCTTTAAGAATGTGCGGTCAGGATCTGATCTATCAAGCTTCAAGGCAAGTTTTGAATCATAAATCAAAGATCTTCACATAATTAAGGGAATAAAATGCTTACATTTTAAAATTTGTTAGGCCTTGCAAGTTCCCTGACATTACAAACGAAAATCAATTATGTTTGTTGAATTTGAATGTGCATATATATATTCCACAGTTGCCATCTATCTTCAACATGCCGAAGTCACAGCTTCAATGGTATGGTGAATGTGTATATTCCACAGCAGTAGACTTGCTAAGCAGCCTCAACAGTGGCAAGACACCATTGGACAGACTCGTGTCAGTGGTGGCATGGAGCATTTCTACCACACGCCCACAGAGGTTTGGAGTTGCTCCTTACAATCCTATTCTTGGTGAAACTCACCATGTATCCAAAGCAAACCTTAATGTCTTACTTGAACAGGTACTTATTATTTGCGGCCTCAAAATGCTTAAAAACTTTATCATGATATTGTTATCACATGCTACAGCTCTCATATCATGGCATTATCAATTTGCATGTTTGCAAGTTTCACACCACCCTCAGGTATCTGCCATCCATGCTACTGATCAGAAGGAAAACATAGAAATTATATGGTGTCAGTTTCCGGTTCCAAAGTTCATTGGTAAGGGAAAAAAAAAAAAACTTCAGCACATTTATATGTTGTGTGTTAAAATAAAATCAATTTATACTTTTTATAAAACATTATTTTTCCCTCAATTGTTTCATTCTAATGTGTCGCACGAGACTTTAATCACATTTGTTTTCAAAACCTTCTGAAGCGGAACTTTTTTTCTTCTTTTCATCCACATGTACTTGTGCTGCCGTTGGGGTCATACATCACATCAACAGGACACTCTTGGCTCACATACATCACATCAACGAGACACGCCACCCTAGCCTTCATGTTACTAGGTAGACTTTTGATACAGGGAGTCGATCACCCTTTAGTCACACTATCGACTCTAATACCACTTGTACCTAGCCTCCATATTGCTAGGTAGACTTTTGATACAGGGAGCCGGTCACCTTTAGTCACACCATCGGCTAGGACATGAGTCTAGTCTCTTATATACTCTTTATTTTGTTCATTATTAGGCGATGTGAGACTTTTCACACCTCAGACCCAACATAATGTTCTTTTACTGAATTAAAACTGAGAATTGTAGTTAATTAAACTTGCCTATATATAATAAAACCAAATATATATGCAGGTACTGGAGTAGAAGTTCAGATGCATGGGAAACGAAAGCTGCAGCTCCACAGTCATGGAGAAACGTATGAAATGAATTCTCCTAATTTCTTATTCAGATTTCTTCCAGTCCCTGGGATTGATTGGGTTGGCAATGTCACTATTCGGTGCCTAGAAACCGGGCTTGTGGCAGAATTGAGTTACATAAGACAATCTTTCTTTGGATTCGGAGGGAATCGAAGAAGGATTAAAGGGAAGATATTTGATTCATTGTCAATGAAGGTTCTTTATGAAATTCATGGCCATTGGGATAGGTATTCACTCTAAAATTGAGCATTTTGCTTATTTTCTATATTAAAAAACAGTACTGTAACTAATCATATATGTAAAATGCTGCAGTACTGTAACTATGAAGGATACAAGTAATGCAGAAGAAAGAGTGATATATGATGCAAAAAAAGTTATTCAAGGGCTCCATACTCCTTTTGTCAAGGATCCTGAGGTAATTAATATATATTTCACTTTATTGTGTTCCCGGTGTATAACTCAAGTGGTTGAACTGAGAGATCACAGGGAGTTTGAGCAGGAGGTCCCCGATCCAGGATTCGAACCCTAGCAGCTAACATAACAAATAGTAATGACTAACATTTGCCTTTAAAAAAAAAATCACTTTCTTGTGTTAGTTCCATCTCCGTCTTGTTTTTATAAGCCCTTGTCTCTCTTTATGAAGTCAATGTGCATGAATAAACAGAATCTTGAGCAACTCGCTCACATCAACTTAAGATTTTTTGCACACGGTTTTTGATGGGATCTATCTCCACATGAAGTATCAAAATTTAAAAACGAAAAGCAGTTAGGGTTATTATGTTTATGATTCATGCATATGTTAGCTAAATAAAGAAACTTGTTTTTATGTGATATTCTTGCTAACAATGTGAATATGCATGCATGTCTTTCTGAGTTTGATATGGGATTTTTTTTGGGTACTTTATCACAGAGTGTGTGGCCAACAGAATCAGCTCTTGTTTGGGGTGAGTTAAGCCAAGCCATCATAAGCAACGATTGGGAAAAAGCAAGAGAGGCAAAGAAAACTGTGGAGGAAAGACAGAGGAATCTGGTGAGAGAAAGAGAGTCGAAGGGGGAAACTTGGGTTCCTAAACACTTTACAGTGTCTCATAGCAAAGAAGACGGCTGGAACTGTTCACCAATTCAAAAGTGGGTCCCAGACGCCCCTATTCTCACCCTGTAATTTTTTACCTGTAAATTTATTATACTAAAAGAATGATTGCATTACTATCACTACTTTTATAATCGTACTTTTCTTCGGATCATCAGTTAACTGTCACATAAGCTAATTTGTACGGCGTTAGTAAGTGAAGGATCATATATAACGTAAGGAACCAATTCAAAACAACAAAATGACCAAACCAAAACTAAAATAAACATGAAAGACCAAAACTATAATTTAGCCGAATTTTTAACATCTGATGCCTAATAATCAGTATTATTATGTCCCTAAGGACAATAGTAAGTACAGCTTAGGAGAATACATACACAGAAATTCTAAGGACAACAGTAAGTACAGCTTAGGAGAATACATACACAGAAATTTTCAAAATATATTATGATGTGCTAAGGAAATTAAAACAGTTGTCACAAACTTCATTTTTTTTTTTATACACCACTTGACATGTCTATGCCTTTTTTTCTGGTTGTACTAAGGTAATTATTTTCTTGCAAATCCGATTCACTTCGCCAATTGAATGGCTTCTCCGTGATAGTGTCCAAGATAGGCTTCCATGGCTGCAATCTAAAAGGGCTTCGTCCTCCATTCATCATTCTCATACCAATTTGCTCTGCCACCCCAACTCTGCTTGGGCTCCTAGAAGGAGAACTCCAAACTGTGAGGGACTTGTTGTAATCACATGGTCTGGTTTTGGCTATTCCAGTGAGCTTCTTTGCTATGCAAGCCAAGTCCACAGGAGAAAAATCAGCTTGCAGAATTGAGTATGGGAGCATGAAATACACTTGCCCGGCTTGGAGTTGTGTATCTCCCTTCAAGGGGTTTGTGGAAGAGGAAAGAAGCTGAATGGAGGTGCAAACGAAGTGTTTTGGGGGATTGCCAATAACTTGTCTTGCTGAAATTGGTTGCTCAAAATCCTCTACAAAACCATTGAGGTGAACAACCCGGACATTTTTGAATGTGGAGGATGACTTGCAAGAAAAACAGACCCCCATAACTCTTCTTCCTTCTCACTCACTTGGTTGTAGATCTTAAATGAAATAGAAGAAATGAAATATAATAGAGGTGTCTTTGTTATTATATTTGCATGTGTATGTGAATGTGTGTGTGCACAGTAGACAAGTGGGGTTTGAGTTTGACTTTTGAAACTTTGATAGTCAACTGGATGGATATAATTATATGTTTTTAAAGCCTTTTCAAAATGAAATAAACCAATCATAAACGGATACTTAAGACGTGCTTTTTCAGTTGCACGAAAGGCTTGCTTTCTATTTTTGCAACTAGCCAAATACCCGTGCCCGTGTGTGCGCGGTTCATTTCGTTTTTACATATTTTTAAAATACACTTATTTATAAAATTAAAGTTATACATTATGATAAATATAATTAGTTTTTTAGTTCTGAAAAATTGAAAAAATGAGAGTAAGCAACATGTAATGTTTTTTCGTTAGGACTCAAGAGTAAAATAATTATTTAGAAATAATAATAATATTTATAAAATTGTTATGTGATGAAAAAAACAATGAAATTATACTGCTAACATGTAATATTTCCTCATCGGGATTCAAGAATAAAATAATTATTTATAAATAATAAAGATATTTATAAAATTTTGATACGTGATCAAAGACGATGAAATTATAACTTGTAATGTTTCTCCGCTGAGACTTAAAAGTAAGATAATCATTTATCATTTATCATTTATAAATAATAAAGACATTTACAAAGATAAAAACTAAAAATTAAAAATAAAGAAATAAAAAAATTAAGAAAAAGCAAAAAAATAAGAAATATAAATATAAGAAAAATAGAAAAAGTAAAAAGTAAAAAAAATTCCAGGACTCAAAAGTAAATAATTATTTATAAATAATAAAATACCTATGAAATTTGATATGTGCTCCAAGACAATGATATTATACCAACAACATGTAATGTTTTCCCGTCGGGATGAATGGGACAAACATGAAGGAAGGAAAGAAGGAAGGAAGGAAGGAAGATGGGGGCTAGGAGGATGCAGACGAGAGAGTTTTGATTAGGGAGTGGGGTTTTGATTTTAAATTAATTTTTAATTATATTAATTTAACTAATTAATTATAATTAAATGATTTAAATAAGTAAAATAGGTTTAACAATTAAAGAATAATAAAAAAGGTGAATCAGCTGCCACATGGACGTCACGTCAATTAAAATGTTCATGTGGCACCTGTCACGTAGATGTCTGTTTGCTGAATCAGCTAAAATTTGACGGTAGGGACTAAAGTTGCAAACAGAAAATATTTGGGGGACCAAATTTCGAAGAAAAATTTTATAGGGACTAAAAACAAAATTTAAGATATTTAAAAGGACTAAAAAAATATTTAACCCTTAAATTTTTTTATAGATACGACGTGGATACTCCTCGGATACTATTGAATAGGTATCTCAAAAGTATCTGAAGTTTCTTTAAAAGCTATATATGTTTTTTTTCTTTCTGTATGAGGGTACCAAGGGAGAAAAGATTGAATCAATTAGCATTAAAGAGGAATTTAGTAAAAATGCTTTTGAATTGTTAGCTATTGTATAAAGTCGAGACCTGTTTTGAATTCTACTAGAGATGCTTTTGTTGACGTCATGACATAGGAGTTAAAATATATTATGATATAGGTGGAGACAATATTATTTTTGTCAGTATCACAAATAGTTTTTTTTTTTTTTGGTAAATTGTTATCATCATATTTATATACTCCCTCCATCTCCGTCCCTTAATATATGATCATTTTAACTAAATCATGTTCTTTAAAAAGTTAGTATATTTAGTTAAAAACATTAAATTTGTACATATACAATTTGTATTGTTTTTCTCAAATTACTCTTTTACTAATTTCACTCTTTCCACTTAATTAATCATTTACTTAATTAATGACACTCAGCATCTCTCTTTTTTCACCTTAAAGAGCATTTTGGTAACAAAATAATTGATGCAGTAATTTGAAATGTGTCTTATAAAATGGGACAAAAAGTTTTAACAAAAAAATTCGATGTTAAAGGACGGAAGCAGTATTGACGCAGAATAATCAATGTATCTTTGTTTACAAGTATTTATATCTATACAAGATATTTTATAAGATTTTGTTAACATATTCATACCATACCGTATTTGAATTTCAAAATTTTCTCACGTCCCGATTCCGTGTGGTATCGTAATTGTGTCATGGTATTATTATGTACGAACAAATATCTGTTGTCCCAAAATATGGTGTCTCTTTGTCTCCCACCAATCAAAAGATAGAGATATGCATATGTGTTAATAAGTTATAATTTTATTTTATGACGTGACAAATTGTTATTGATGAAGGACATAGAATGTGATAGGAAAGTGAGACAGAAGATTTTCATTCTATTACGTAAAGGGACTTTAGAGACGATATAAACTAGCAAAAGCCTTCTGCGGCCAATTTATAACTTCGTTTTTTCTCAAACACTGAAATTTCAAACCTAACCGTGAGAAATGTGTAACACACCCCATGTTCCCTCTAATCAATCCCTTTTGGAATGTCGTTATACTTAAGCCGGTGGAAGCTTAAAGCGTTGAAGTACTAATCTAATCAAATAAACCACTTGTCATGTGTGCAGAAACAAGCTCAATAATAACGAGGCTCTCCGCTTGCATTTTGAATGAACTGGCAACTCTGTATTCAATGTATCTGGTTTTTTTTTTAAGACTTTTCTAAAAGAGTAATGATATTTGAACACCACTTTTGGTGACACCCCATATAGATAACATACATCCGTATAGCACGGACGTATGCGAATCGCATTTCAGATTTTTTTTTTCCAGTTTTAAGTGATTAACGCAGCTAAGCGGTTAACATATGCACCTATATTTGGTTAATAGACAGAGTAATCGTTAGCCAGTTAGTGAACTGCGTTAACCACTTACATGAAATGCGTTAACCAGTTAAAAAAATTTGTCTGTATTAACCAGTTAGTGGACTGCGTTAACCATTTACATGAACTACATTAACCAGTTAAAAAATCTGTAAAAAAAATGTACGGATTCCATACGGTTTCGTACATGTCTGTATTGTACGGATATACGGTATCCATACGGGGTGTCGCGAGAAGTGGTGTTCAAATATCATTTTTCTTTCTAAAACGAGCTTGATTGGATCGGATAAGAAGACCTATTAAACACAACATGTCTCTGAAATAAATGAAGATGTATCCACTATTAATTTAATTTAAAATGTATCATTATCTCGATTTATTGGAATTTAAAAATAAATATAATTTTCTTATTCACTTTAGTTTTGGGAATACTTTTTTCTTTACTAGTGTATTTACCCGTGCTCGCACGAGTTATCTATATGGGTTATAACAGTATCTAATATGCAAGAATAAATCTGCGGCTTTTTTTAAAAAAATATTAGCAGATTTACATTTTTCAAAAAATATTATAGATGATTCATTATGAAATAGAGAATATATGTATTTATACATATACTCCAATTTTAAAATATAACAAATAAAACAAACAATATTGCTTATATTTTCTTTATATTTAGAGATGATCTCTCAACTGTACATTTTAACATAAAAAATATAAAGCACACAATTGAATAATTTATCTAGATTACAGTAAGATAAATTCAAAACAAGAAACATGAAAAAGAGATAACCAATTATCTATGTGTTGAACAACAAATTAATCCTAGAATAAATTCTAGTTTTTCTCACATATAATATCGAAGCTATAAGAACGAAAAAATAAAAATACATATTGATTTAACATATATTATAATTAAACATAAACAATTATGTGAATGATGGCATGCTGGAAATATTTATATTTCAATGGAATACTGGAAATTTTTAAATTTTAATAATATATAAGAGATAAGATATACAAATTATGAAAAAAATTAAATTTAGCATTATATATTATGATTTTTAAATTAAATTTTATGATTGTGAATAGTAAAATTAATCATTTCATAAAAAGTTATAAAATTAAAAGTAACCAAATTTGTATGGGAAAATAATGATGAATAATTTTTGTCAAAAAAATATATTGATAAATAGTATTAATAATTGATATAAATAATAGATAAAAATAGATAAGTTATTTAAGAGAATATATTAATAATTTACATTGTAAAATTATTGTTTAATTTTTTTTTAGTTGGGACCCATCCTAATTAGCCACTTTGTAGCCGAGTGGGCCGACCGGAGTATCCCCACGGCTTCGGTCCTTTGGACCGGCTATGAGACTAATCTCCGGTTCGGGGGTCAGGTCACAGCTTAAGGCTCATCTCCCCTCCCAAAGAATGCGTTCGGTGTAGGGATGGCAATTTCCACCTGTGTGTGGGGATCCCCGTGGGGACTACCCCATTCGGGGCCCCGCGGGCGGGGAATTTTTCCCCGTGGGGACGGGGACGGGGGAGAAAATCTCCCCGCAGCCGATTCGGGGATGGGGACGGGGATCACACCCCCCGCCCCGTGGGGTCCCCGCCCCGAACATATTACATAAATATCCCTAAAAAATACATATATATGTATTATAATGATTGGTTTTTCGGTCTTTTTATGTCTTTTTTTAATTTTTAAAAACTATAATGGTTTTAGTAAAATAAAACAAAAGAAAGGTCATCACTCATCAGATTCACAAATCATGATCATAATGACTTCACATGTTGGACTAGACATGGAAAATTGATTTTGATATTGTAATTTTGAAACTTTTTCATACTTTTATATATTTTTTTTTCAATTTTATTGAATTTTAATGTTCTTTTTTTAGTTTTTTAAATTTTCGGGGTTCCCGTGGGGACCTGCGGGGATCTGTGGGGACGGGAATGGGGGAGAAAAACTCCCCATGGCGGGAATCGGGGACGGGGACGGGGACGGGGAAAAATCTGGGGGCGGGGCGGGGAGCGGGGGAGCACTCCCCGGTACCGCCCCGCCTCGTTGCCATCCCTAGTTCGGTGGGAATCGAACCTATGGTCCTCCCCCACAAATTCAGCACTGCTTAACCAACTGAGCCACACCCATTTGGTAATTATTGTTTAATTTGACATGAGGTAACAACGATTTCTATAATTAAAGCGACTTAGATAATATTTTAATTCAATGAAAAAAAAATCCTAATATGAGAATTAATTGATTGATATGCTTCAATTTAGGCTTAATTGCACTTTTGGTCTTCCAAGTATTGCGATTGTGCGATTTTAGTTTCCCAAGTTCTAATTGAGCGAATTTGGTCCTTCAAGTATCGTAATTATGCGATTTTAGTCCCCTCAGTTTCTAATTGAGCGAATCGAGTCTTCTAGGTATCATAATTGTGCGATTTTGGTCTCTCTGCTCAATTGACAATTAATTTATAACTAAAAATGTTGTAAAGGTTTTTCTATTTTTAAGCCAACTAATATGTCATCCCCGCAATTTGAAGGTCATCCATGGTTGGCAACGTGGTTTGCCCTTGGGGATTTTTGGCCTCGTCCTCTAATGCGATCTCGACTACACAACAAAAATTCGATAATGCAGCAACTCTGTCTGTGCAAAAGAAATAGTTTGCCCATGTTCTCCGAAGTGCTTGTGATGTCCCTCCCAGCAAACTTCCGAAGCCTTGCGTTAAAGGAGATGAGGTCGGGATTGTAATACTTGAGGAAGAATATGAAGCTGGCTTGCAGAGTTGCAAAAATCATCTTCATGGGCATTTGTTCCTTCCCAAAGGCGTGTCCCCTATCAAGGTTGAGGATTTACGCAAGAAGCTTGTAACGCCTTGACTCTAATTAGAGCATTGCCTACTAAATTAACTGGGATTAAATAAATATACAGTAAAAATTTTCGCAATTGATACCCTAAAGACTTGCTAATTACTAGAGTTCGCAACTTTGATAAAATATTTCCACATAATACTTATTCACTTTAAAAATATTACAGAACCTGATATACAATACTCTTATAGACTTATAACAAAAGAAAATACTTTTGGACTCTAACCAACTTTGACTCATACTTGAACTTAGAGTATTAGAAGACGACCCGTGATCCAGTATTAACTTGAAAGGTCTCACCGCGAAGGCAAGACCGAGTACATCTTCATGCTCTAACTTCTTTGCTATGCTTGTACCTGAAAACAACGCCCCAAATATGTGAGTTTATAAAACTCAGTAACATAGAATTGAAACTTAAACATTACCGTTGTTTTCAGCCATACATGGTATGCTATATGAAAAACTTCTATCCTCAAATCATACTATTATGATAGACATAATTGAGGCATTTAAGCCAGAACACTATTTCTCATACAAACATAAACACATTTGCAAGAACATTTAGCCTAAGAACATATAGTTCAACTCCTCATAACTTGCTACATCCAAAGAAAATGAATGAGACATAAATGCAATACAACTTAACTAAGAACATATAGTTCTTCTTTACTTAGTGCTTAGCACATCTTAGCTATTTCCTTGATGGTTAACTTGATTTTAACTGGGAATCTATGTTATTGGGTTTTGTCATAGGCTTTGTTCCCTAGACCCCAATCAACATAACTTACGGTATGATGGTTAGACGTCATTAACCCCCAAGTGGCATCCCGCGAGGCTAACCATACTGAACTCTCCTCTTATGAGGAATCTTGTGTGTCTTTTAAATGTCTTACTCTTTACTTATGCATTATCAATACACGTACATAATGAAATGAATATGCAATTCATTCATTCACAAGCAACATTTGTAGTATACTTGTACTATGGCATAAATTATGAAAATACAATATCCATTCATAAGCAACATCATTATTTTTTGTCATTCAAAACATTTCGCTAGGTTGAATAAGGAATTGATTGGAAGTGTGGAAGCTTAATGTAACACCTCGTTCCTGGAGCGCCACTAAACTAATATTTCTTACCAAAGTTAACATATTTCTGAAAGGCGAGATACTCTGCTTGCAAGGTTTCCGAAAATGTGGTTCTATTTTTTTTTCTTTTAAAAACTTCTTTCAAAAGAGCAGTCAGAGTATTATAGCGATTTTATAAACATGACGGTGAATAAATGAAGTCACCAAAATAAAAGCACAAGAACCATACTCATAAATTTATTCTATCAGAGTACACCTAACAATTCAAGTCTCGTACACACAATATATTTTGTTACAACATTGTAAATTAAACAGTGCACACTCTATAGCTGGTCGGGATACTACAACACTTACTAGACCTCTAGTAAGTTTCCGACAAATACACCAAAACAGATAATCGGGTAGGACCACCCTTAGCTACGCTTGCCAGCAGCCCCGAACACTTCGCAGTCTTCGTCATCTGGGTTACAATTATTGATTAAAAGAACCACGGGCAAGGGTCAACTTCTTACACAAACAAATACAATGGCAACAGCATGTACTATAGCAATTCATATTATATAGGTAGAACATAACATACAATTCAATAAGAATGCATAAATGTTCTGCAAATGCGACTACATGTCACTGTTTATGATTTCGGAATTCCATGCAATGGTCAATCGTCTTGTACGTATCAGGATCGATACTTTTCCATGCGATGGATAATTAACGACGTTCCTAAATTTCTTTGGCCTTGGGGAATTTCCGCTTCCCCAGGATATTCAGGTCGAAGTTACGCCACATGCATGACAATGTATTTCGCCTACTCCAATGAACATATCATGCATATGATATTTCAATATGGCATAATCAAATAGATATTCAATTATCCAGCACCACACCACAACATATATCTCCACATGATATAAACATAAGTCCACATATACCACACAATCAATTCAAAGCTACAACAGTTCAGACCCACAACAATTCAACAATCCACAACGAACCACGTTCGCATATTGAAAATTCATCAAACGTGAGCATACAATACTTCACACACTAACACAATAAGAACTACTAAATGTGAAGTACCCTTATGCACAAGCATGCAAAATCTAAACACATATAACGTGAAGAACGCTTACCAAAGTCAACAGTCCACGTGGCAAAACACATCACAACTCTAATCAGCACGAACTCATGGTCTCAAAGATCCTAAACAACACACCCTGAAACTTAGAATATTTCTAGTTCACCCCAAGTAATTTCCTAGGTTACTCAACCCTAAAGATTTTCTTAATAAAACACATATACTTGAAATAATACAAGAAGTTGAAAATTAAATATTTTAAAGACTAAAATTCACTTTCTTTTAAACTTGAAACATAAAACAATACTAAAATCAAATGTTTTTCCTTAATAATAATTGATCAAGGCTCCACTTGGTTTTAGGAACACAAAAATCCCATTTCACCTAAGTGATTCATTGCCTCAAAGTCAAAACAACTTTCAAAAACCCATTCAAACTCTTTCTAAAATTTTCCAAAACTTAAACAACACCCAAATTAATTTATTCAGGTCAAGAACACAAAATAATTTTCTTCCCCAACCCCTCCTAGGCTCTCGGCCACACCCTTATTTTTAAAGAAAAATTCAGACTTTCCAAATTAACAAAACCACATCATTTCAACACCTAGTTCCTTTTCCCAAAACTTTCAATTTTCCAAAACAAAACCGTTTACACAATTACATCACCCTATCATAGCTTATTCAAGCATCAAGGGTTTCCCAATAATTACAATTTCCTTTGATCAAATCCAAAATTAACAACAACAACAACAATATAATCAAGTATTAAGGAGTAAGAACCCCAAATTAATTTAAGGATTCACATGGGCAATCACACTTTCCCCTTTCCCATAAGGCAATTGAACCTAGGGTTCCAAAAATTTGGGGGAATAATCAAGGAAAAATAGAAACATTAAACAAGAAATTAGAATAAAAAATTAAAAGAAATCCTTACCCAAGTCATAACAAGGCCACGGTCTGGGCTAAAGGAAAAAGGGGGTAAATTTTGGTTTAATTTCGCAAACCCTTACTCAAGAGGTTGGTACTAAAATGGAAAGAAGGATGGTGATGTTAAAAGAAAGGAACCCACGGCTGGAATTTAAAAGAAAGGAAGGGAATAACTTGGTCTTCCTTTTCTCCACCACTTAGATGAACAAGAAGGAAAATAAAGTGAGTAAATGGGTAATAAAAGGGAAAGGGTTGCAGCTTTATTTAGGAAGAAAAAAAATGAAATGAGTGAATGGAGGTGGGGGAAATGCCTCGGCTGCACATTGAAAAAGGGAGGTGAGAAATAAAACTTGGCTTAAAGTGAAAGTGGGTTATGGGAGTGAGGGGGCTTCGCTGATGCATAAAAGAAGAAGGGAGGAGAAAAATAAAAATGGAATTGAGAGAGGAGAGCTACGCTAGACAAGGAAAAAGGGAAGGGATCGAATGAAACTTGCCTTTCTTTAATTTTTCTCCTCACCCAAAATTGGAAACTTGAGGACAAAGAAAGAAGAATAAAAAAAAATATAAGTGGATGAGAATGAGGGAGGGCATTCGGCCTGGTTAGAGAATAAAGGGAGGGATAAAAATTATTAATCCAAAAAGAAAGCTAATTAGATAAGATCAAGGATAGATATTTCTAATAACTCACTAATCACTTGACACTTAGCACTTAGGATAAGACCAACAAAAATATTTCTAATCTAATCACCAAGTCTTGACACCTAATCACTCTTCTCATAATTACCCACTAATACTAGAGTTTTGGTGTCCTAAAATTACGGCGTCGAGTAATCGTGTTACCGATTAATTCTTTCGCTGATTAAATCGCGAAAATTAATTTACTTAGAAATTAATTCACCGCGTGATAATAATTTATCATAAATAATAAAAATAATTGAAAACACTCAATCATAGTCACAATAAGTTACGATTCGATTTTCATCAAAATTGAAGTTTTTTTAAAATTTTATCGCGGATAAAAACTATCTGGTGATCCAAAATACGGCGAAACGTCGTTAGAATTTTTCGACGATTTTTGAACCATGAATTAATATTAAATATTAATTCTCAAATTTTATTAAATCTTGATTTAATTCAATCATTTTCTTAGTCAACAAAAATACGTGTTATCGCGTCAAATAGAAAACTTATAATAAGTTTAATTGATGAATTCACCTTAAAAGCATCATACGTCTATGCTGTCGATTAATTTGAATTGACATCATAATTAATAATTATTTATAATAAATAATTTATTTAAAATAAATAAAAATAATTTCCCGTACTCTCAGTAAATTATTGAGGTGATCAGTCTCCACGACTTACCTTCAAGTATCTGAGACTTTATCGCTAAAACAATTTTTCTTAAAAATTAGGATGTTACACTTAAGGATCTGTAATTAATACTATTCTTTGTTGGGTTCAAAAGATGTGAGAGTTATGGTTGTAAAAACCCTTGAACATAACTTTTATGAGGTTTCAAAAACTTGTTTCGGAGACCTTAAAATTCTGCAGAAAACAGGGTGTGAATCGATTCACAGTGCTGTGAAGCGATTCACCACTTATGCAGAATTCAATTCACAGTGTTATTCACACATTCCCAATTCGATTCACATAACCAAATTGGGGCCTGGGAGCCTCTTGTGAATCGACTCCTAGCCCTGTGAATCGATTCATGCAGAGAACAATGCAGAAAAACATACTTTTAACAACTCAACAACATTTCCAACAACCCAATTAACTCCCACTTATCACTTCCAACCACTTCCAATCAAACACTACATACAATACTTGGAAAATCCACTCATTTCACAACTTTCATGAATTCAATTGAAAACACAACTCCAATGAGATGAATAACAAAATCAATGAATCAAGCTTTACATGTAATTGAACACTACATATCAAAAACATGTATCTTTGAGCAATCATATGACCAAGTCAATACAAGCTCATGTGAAAATCATCAACAAACATAAACTCAAACATCACTAAACTCATCTATTTCTCATGCTTTTCAAAACTCTAACTTGAATCAAACATTCCCACTGGAGCTCTGTGGAACTCGCAATGCGGCAAACATCAAACAAATGTTTGTGGGGGGTTAGGGGCAGCCATCCAACCCTTAACCAAACTCACTCAAATATCACTATTTCTACTCAATAGACATTCAAACTCAAGAATTAAAATAATTAATCCTAGCACACCCTAAGAGAGGCTTTAAATTAGGGGATTCTATGTTACCTTAGGGCTCCATGAAATTGGGGGTAAAATCCCCAATTCTAGGGCTTGGATCTTCCTTCCTTCAAGCTTGCTCCTTCCACCATTGAAGCTTCAATCTTGCTTCTTCTTCCCTTCGAGCTCCTACTCTCCCTTTGTCTCTATCTCTCGCTGTCTCTTTCTCTTTCGCAGTCTCTCTCTCGCGGCCTCTCTCTCTCTCTCTCTCTCTCTCTCTCTCTCTCTCGCGATCTCTCTCTCTTTCTCGTTCGGCCTTGTCCACTGCGCTCGGTGGCGCGCCGGAGCCATCGCGGCTCCGCCTCCCTTCTCCTCCTCTGTCGCGTGCTTCTTTCTCTCTTCTCTCTTCTTCTTCTTTATCTTCTCCCTTCCTTTCTTCTTTTCCTTCTTTCTTTCTTTCCCTTTCTTTTTTTTCTTTCTTCTGTTTCTGATTCTTTTCTTTTTGGGGTCACGAAGACAGCACCCCGCTTTTCTTTTCTTAAACTACTACATACTAACCACACCCCATTTTCTAAATAATACACCCCTCGTTTTATTTATTCTCACAATACAATTGCTTAGGGGTTGAGTCTAATCATATGGGTTTTCTAATATTAGCCCTTTTAATACTAAATTAATAAATTAATCCTTGGTAAAATTGCCATTTTACCCTTAGGCTTAACTTTGGGTCAATTTACTAGATTAAAACTATCCTTCTAGGCCATTAACCCCTTTAATTTCCTTAGGGCCTCTAATTACTAGGCTTAGGGAAAGTTGGGGTGTTACATTACTCCCTACCTTTTTTTTTGGAATTTTGTCCCCAAAATTCGTCTTACCTTCTTATCTCATCCTTCTGAAGGATTGGTTTTCGGCGCTTCCGCTGCGAACTTCGATCCTACGCCATTTCAAATAGGTAAAATCCTATCCTTAATTTAGATCTGTCTAAGGTTACTTCACTTACCTTTTACTGTAACACCCTGGGTTGACATTCCCAAGCGTATTACTCATAAAACCTTTTCACCACAAAGGTGGAACACCATCTTAACGGACATGGTTCCTTCAACTAGAGGCCTTCCACTGTCACGTCACTCATAGGACACCTTTTATGGTAACACCCTACTACAACTTAGGCATTGGAAGTGTAGCCTATCTTCATCTTACTTCTTACTAGTATTCTAACCCGTGCCATGCACTGGTATGTAAACTTGAGAATAATTTTCTATAAATATTGATAAAAGATATTATTTGTCATGTTTAAGCATATATATATATTACTATGCATCACAAAGTATAGCAATATTTAATATAGTAATTGCTATTGTCCATTATAAAAATTTAGTTAAATATGTGGCTGATTATCATATTTAAAATTGAATATAGTGAAAAAAATATAAATTATTGTCAACTTAATAGAATAAAAAATTGTTTTTTTTTTTGAGTAAAAATGGACTCACTTCATTTCATCTTGAATCAATCGATCAATACAAAAAGGAACATGGTAAAAATAATGAAGACTAGGGTATAATAGAGACGCTTTAGCTAACGCGTGACCAACTCTATTGACTTGCCTTCTAACAAAAGCTAACTTAAAGTTTGCATAGGGTGAGATTAAGGACTTGATTTGGGAAATCAGGGTCCCTAATTCGTTCGAAAATAATTGAGAGCCCAAGACCGCATCAACCACAACTTTGCAATCCGACTCAAAAAGAACACTACCAAAACCAAGATTGATAGCCAACTGCATGGATCTCAAAATGGCTAAAGCTTCTCCTTCTGCTTTTGAGGCATAAGATGCATACCAACAGGTCTGTGCCACAATATATTGGCCTGTAGAGTCCCAAAAACATAAGCCAATACCAGCAAGGTTATTAGAAGGAAAAGTTGCATGGTCCCATGTTGCATTTGAGGAAGCCTACTTGCGGTTTCTGCAAAGTGATAGTTTCTGACAAATTCTGATGAGCAACTTTTGTATATGCATGGCTTCTTGCCCACTGCTAGTTTTTGACTGAATCTTGCGCTATAATAGCCACTGCCTGTGCGTTTATTAAGGTACCATCCCATAGCTTGGAGTTTCTACATTTCCAAATGTTGTATATACCTGCTGCAAAAGTATCACACTTATCTGGTGGGAGGTAATTCAGCAGCTTGAAGAATAAGTCTTAGAAGCCATCTGCTGCAAGTGTCTCGGCCTCAATTTGGTTCCAAAGATTGAGCTCCTTCCAACATTGAATAGCATAAGGACATGAAAACATTATGTTCCAAGTGTTCTCAATAGGGAAGTCACACATTAAGCACTCTGGAGGGCAAAGAACATGCTTAGATTGGAGAACAGCTCTTGTTAGAAGGCAATTTTTTGCAGCTCTCCAACATAGTGATCAAATTTTTGGTGGGACTCCTAGCTTCCAAATTCTCTTCCAATTATAAGATGGTGCAGTAGAGAATTGAGGATTAGAATATACCTCACTCATGCAGATATGGTATGCGGATTTGACAGTATAGCATCCGGTTGGAGTTGGCTTCCATAGAATATGATCCATACCATCACAGTGCAATGGAATTAGAAGGATTGCTGCAGCATCTTCATCAGTAAAAATGGTCCCAATCACTTGGGATTTCCAAGATCGAGTGTTATGGTCAATAAGATCGCTGACCAAGAGATCTGATAAGTGCTGCTGCATGATAGTGAGAGGGCGCATATTTTGGCGAGTTCTAATCCAAGGTTGATGCCAAACATTAATCTTAGAACCATCTCTAATCTTCCATCTATAACCAAGAGATATCAAAGGTATAGAACTCCAAATACTCTTCCAAGTGTAGCTTGGATTATGACCCATATTAGCATCCAAGAAACCCGTCGTGGGAAAATATTTAGCTTTGAGCACACGTGTTAGGAGAGAGTTTGTATCTGTTGCAAGTTTCCACCCTTGTTTGCCTAGCATGGTTAAATTGAAAGCTTCAAGATCTCTAAAATTTAGGCCACCTTGATCTTTTGGCAAAGATAATTTATCCCATTTTAACCTATTGATGCCTTTATTGCCATTCCTTTTTGAATTCCAGTAAAAAGAATTTAGCATTCTCTCTATCTCCTTCCCTAAAGAGGTTGGGATAAGAAAAGCTCCCATGCAATATGAAGGAATTGCTTGGGCCACAGATCGAATAAGGACTTCTTTACTAGCCCGGGATAAGGATCTAGAATTCCAAGATTGAATTTGTTTTCCAAATGCGATCTTTAAGATATCCAAAAATTGCCTTTTTGTTTCTACCAACCATAGAAGGAAGCCCCAGATACTTTCCTTGACCTATGACAGCTGAGACTCCCAAGTAAGAGGTCATATCACTCCTAATGTGAAGGGGAGTGTTGGTGCTGAAGGAAATGGCAGATTTGTTATAGTTAATTGCTTGACCACTAGCAACTTCGTAGATGTTCAAGATATCTTTTAGTCTAGCTCCCTCATTTAATGTGGCTTTGCAAAATAAAAAGCTATCATCTGCAAAAAGAAGATGACTGATAGAAGGGCTCCCATGGCAAACACGGGCACCATGAATGTATCCTTGAGATTCAGATTTTTTTGATAAGAGTAGACAAGCCTTCAACACAAAGAATATATAAGTAAGGGGATAAAGGATCACCTTGATGAAGACCTCTCCCCGGAATGATTGGGCCAACTCTATCATGGTTAACAATAACATGATAGCTAACTATAGTGATACATTGCATGATCCAGTTAACCTAAGTGGGGCTAAAACCGAGCTTTGACATAACAACTTGCAAGTAGCTCCATTTGACTCTATCAAAAGCCTTACTGATGTCCAATTTTAAAGCAACCACCCCATCTTTGCCCTTAGTCTTACACTTCATGTAATGTAGGACTTCATAAGCTGTGAGAGCACTATCCAGGATATATCTACCTGGAACAAAACTGCCTGATTTTCAGAGATGCACTTAGACAAGACAGTCTTTAATCTATTTGCCACGACTTTGGAAAGAATTTTATAGAGGACATTGCATAGAGAGATGGGGCGCAAATCTTTCATAGACAAAGGGTTGTCTATTTTTGCTATCAAGGCAATATTAGTGTCATTTAAACCATCAGGAAAACATCCCCCATAGAGCCAAGAACAACAAGCATCAAAGATATCTTTTCTAATTGTTGGCCAAAAAGTTTGGAAAAAACCAGGGTTCAAACCATCAGGTCCCGACGACTTGTCAGGGTGCATATCAAAAATAGCTCTTTGAAATTCATCCTCTGTAAAAGGAGCCACAAGAATAGCATTATCCTCATCAGAAATACAAGGATAGAGAGCATCAATTACCGGATCAAAATCACCATCACTAGGTGAATAAATGTCTTGGAAATAGGAATTAGCCAGACTGCAAAGGCCTTCCTGGTCCGAGATCATCATATTACTGTCCGATTTGAGCTTTCTAATAGCATTCTTTCTGCATCTTGAACTTGCTGAGGCATGAAAGAAACGGCTATTGGTGTCGCCATCTTTCAACTAAAAAGTTTTAGCTCGTTGTTTCCAGTAGGCATCCTCCTGCAATAAAACACAAGAAAGTTTGTCTTTAATATTATGTAAAGCACAAACAGAGTCCTCATCCCCTTCATCTTGTAGGCGCTCAATTTCATGCCTGTAATTTGTTGTTGCTAGGCAAAATGAGGGGATATTAGACTTGCCCCAAGTTTCCATGTCCTCTACACAATAGCGAAGCTTATGTAGAATAGGAGATGTGGGATAACTGAGCCAGTGAGATGTAATCATATAAGTAAAAGTGTTATCCAGGAGCCAAGCATTTTCAAAATGGAAGGTATGCTTGGGCCTAATAAAATCATGAGATTCGAGCTTTAGAAGTAAAGGCGAATGATCAGATGAGGATGCAACCAGATTGATGAGTCTTACTTGAGGAAATAAATTAAGCCAAGGATTAGTAACAAAAGCCCTATCCAACCTTTCCTCCTTTGCATCTGGTGTGCCCAGGCTTTTACTCCAAGTAAACTGGTAACCTTCAATAGGCAGATCAATGAGAGAGCAATCAGTAATAGCCTGCCTGAATCCCCTGTACAACCAAGGAGCACGCTCAGAACGTCCTCGCTTATCATCAGATGATAAGAGGTCGTTGAAATCACCAATAATACACCAAGGAATAGGAGACGCAAATGAAATAGAACGAAGCAGGTTTCAAGAGTCCCTCCGTCTAGAGCTATCGGAATAACCCCAGAAAGAAGATAAACGCCAGTCTCCATGTTCCTCGTCATGAATCATGATATTAATAAATTGAGAAGAAAAATTAAGAATTTCACAATTTAGTGGGGCTTTCTAAAGAGCAGCCAAGCCTCCACTTCTACCAATTCTGCCAACAGTAAAAGAATAATCAAAACCAAGCTTAACACGCAGCTCGTCAATTTTATTAGAAAAAGTAAGAGTTTCAATCAACAGAACAACATCTAGTTTATAGACACGGATAAGGTCTTTAAGAATAGGAACTGCCTTAGGATTTCCCAGACCTCAGCAGTTCCAACTTAAAATACTCATGGTGCCCGGCAGGCCTGGGTGCAGGCTCTGCTGATAAAAAATGCAAAGTTGCTTCAGTCTCGGTATTGTCTTTGTTTGAGCTACCCACGTTCATTCTTGCATGGCTGTTGTTGCTGACTTAGTTGACTTTTGGAATATTTGCGTGAACCTGACCAATGTGTGAGCCAGCATTCACTCCATGCATGGGTCCAGCGTTTACCTCAGCATTTATTCCACCATTATTCTTCATCAAATCATGGTCTTGGCGTGTCCGTTTCTTCGTCTCCATTATCAATGACTCATCCAACATATCCTCATCCGTTGCCACATGATTAGAAGGTGCAGTTACACTTTTCACAATGTGTAACCGATTTGGAAATAGAATTTGTGGGTCCATAAATAGCAACCAATGAATGCCCATGCTCATTACCCTCCTTAATTGTTCGGTTATTTTCAGCTTGTGTAACCGACCCATGCCCATTATTGCTAATAATATTCATCGGAAAAAACACTGTGTGTGGTTGTCCTTCCTCACGTAACCACCGTGAACCACCACTGGCAGAAGATCTTCAGATATCAGCACGCAATTTCGGTCCCCAGAATCACTGACCATCATCGCTTATGAGAGAGAACAGTACCGTGCAAAAATCTTCAATATGTCCTATATGACCACAATAGTAACAGAAAGGACCAAGTCTTTCATATTTGAACTTAACATCGTTGGGCTCCCCACCTACTCGTTTGATGCGTTTCATGCGTTTCAGAGGCTTAGTAACATCCACCCAGAACACGAATTCTCATGAATGTCTTCAGGAAATTGGAATTGTTTTTTGCATCATATTCCAGAAATTCTCCAATGAAATCGCCAATTCGTTTATCCACAATCTCAGTTATGAAGCCCACCGGAATATTGTGAATTTGCACCCAAAAAGGAACTATATTAAGAGATACCTAATTTGGTGGTTGGCCTAGTTGCATAGTCCCCAGAATTAAAAGATGACTGTCAAAAGACCAAGGCCCTTGCTTTAAGACACGTTGCAATTCCAGATGATGAAAGAATTGAAAAAGGAATGAGCCATGATCAACTTCTTTGATAGCCACCCCATGAACAGGATGCCAAACACCAGCCATGCGTTCTTTCATGATGTGCACTCGAATAGGCTTATTAGTCAGGAATCGGCCGACAAGGCATAAAGCACTGTCAACATTAACATTGTTTGCCTCCTCCAATTGGAACTCAGTCTCTGCTGTCTCATCTTCCAAGGTCAGATTCTCCATTGAAGTAAAATGATGAAAAGAAATCAAAGAAAACAAAAAAGAAACTTCTCACGAAGAGAGAGTGCTCTCACGCATGGGAGAGATCAAGAGAAAAATTTACTCAGTGCTAAGCAATAATAATAAAATTGTTATTAACTTATATTTTTACCAAACTGATGTGGAAGTTCCTAGTACACAAAAAATAAAACAATATTCACTAATGCAAAACTACCTTTCGGAACAAGGATTTTAAATCGGTTGTTTTAAACAACCGATTTAAAAAGAAATACGGTGACATTTTTGAAATTAAATTGAAGTTTTAACATTCTGCTACACATTTTAAATCGGTTGTTTATCACAACTGATTTAAAAGCTTTTACGAAAAAAGATTTTAAATTAGTTGTGCTAAACAACCGATTTCAAATGTAGACGGGGTGGCATTTTAAATTGGTTGTTATATGCAACCGATTTAAAAAGTTTCCCTAATCTCCTCTGTGCCTCTTCTTCACTACCTCCCCACACTGTCTAAACCCTAGCGGCACTGCACACAAAGGAGGCAGGCACCTGCCTCTTCGCTCTCTTTCTCATCCTCACTCTAGAAGATCCAGAGCACCGGGAAGAGTAGGACACACCTGTCGCCAGCGCTGACGAGGAGACCGGAGCTCAAGTCACTCCCTTCGTCAAGCTCGAGGAGGTTGTCGTCGCGAAGAGGAAGAAGATGCAATTCTAGATCTTTCTTCAGCTCGAGGAAGAAGGTTGTCGTCGCGCCGCCGCTCACTACAAGAAATCGCGGGATTACCGACGGCCAAAAGCCGTCGGTAATCCACAAATGCCGTCGGTAATCCATAACGGGCTAATATCCGTCGGTAAAACGCGCGTCACAAATGCGTACCGACGGCTTTGGCCCGTCGGTATAATCGTTCGGTAACTTCCGACGGCTTTAACCCGTCGGTAATGCCGAGTCTACAACAATTGACATTTCCGACGGCCATGACCGCTTGCAAAGCCTAACTTTAAATTTTTTTTTTGAATTGAAAATTGTTTAAATTTTTATTAAAAATTATTTAATTTTAAATTATTTAATTTTAATCTCTGTAATCAATTTAATTTATTTATCCATTTAATTAACGATTACTAGTTATTACATTTAATTATTAATTTATTCCTGTATTTAAAAATGCGATGCGATAACGTAAACTATAAAATAAATTTAAAAAAAGAAACGTAAAAAATAAATAAAAAATTAAACGAACAAAGCGGTAATAAAAAGATATCCTAAATATAAAAAATATCGATACAAACATAACTAATAGTCACGATAGTCACGATCATGATCACCATCTGCATCATCGACATGATCACCGATACTATGAGGCGAGGCGAGGCGGTGGAGGAGGCGGCTCGCGAGCTAGCAAATGGTACAGATCCTCCCGCCGTTGCGGCACTGAGCCAACATGGCGGCCGTCCGGTGGGCCTCTCCTCTTGGTGTGGGCCGCGATCCGCCGCCGCCGGCCGCCAACCGCCGCTCGGCCATGGCCCGCTTCAACTCGCTATCTCCTGCTCATCCGCGGCGGCTGCTGCTTTGGGCGACTCTCCAATGGGGAGCGTGGGCCCCTTTCTTGTAGTTCTTTGGCAAGGTCGCCAAGACCGTATAGGCGACCCTTCTTCTTGCCGCCAACAACATTCGCCCAAACCATCGGGCCGATGCGGTGGATCCTCTGGGCTCGAGGCGGGAACATGGCGATGTCTGAGATCTAACCCGAGACATCCTCGCCTCAAACTCCTCTGTCAAACATAAACAAATTAGTCAATTTTTATTGTAATAAAACAATATAAACATTGTTAAAAAACTATTCATTATGTTTTATAATTGTCTGGGTCCGCCTCGACCGCTCATCTACAAAATCACTGGTACCTTTCCTAATATGGGTTGTACGATGGAGCTCGTAATCAACCTCCTTTTCAATCACGAGACTGTAATTATTTAATAAAAAAGCTTAACTAAATAATAACAACAAATAATAATAATAATAATAATAATAATAATAATAATAATAATAATAATAATATAAAACGTACAAGTCGAGCTGCGTGCTGCTCCTGACTGATCGAACCTCCAGTATGCAAGCTCCCACCCTTTTCAGAAGCTCTATTCTTCTTCGCCTTCTACACGCCTTGAACTCGGGGAGTTCGATTAAACTGCATTCTTTGCCGCCAGAGCTCATCTCCTATCCAAGTGTGCCTATTGAGGCGGGCATCTCTAAGCATATCGAGATAGGCGGTGGGAAGCCTTCATAAGGAAGTTCTTCTTGATCTGCTCCTCTGCTCTTCCTTCCAAGAAACCTCTCTGTACGAATCTAATACGTTATTAAAAATAATTGAAATTCATGAAATAAAAAACTAATACGCAACAAAAAAAAACACAACTTCCTCTAAAAGAATTGAACATGTGCCTCCGCCCATCCACCATCAGCGTCTCCCAGGTGGGCCAATAGTCGTGGTAATTTTGCTCAATTACTTACATGATAGCCATCGCAATGGCTTTGTGGAAGGAACCTAAACAATAACAACATACCAAACAAGTTAAAAAAATATAGGTTAAATTGTAATTTTCGTCCCTTATCTTTTTTTTTTAGTTTTCATTTAAGTCCATTAAGTTACAAAAATTACTTCAATTTCGTCTTTTCTTTTTAATTATTCTTTTTTTGTCTTAGACGAAATACCATCTTACACGTGGCAGTTTGTTTTATTTTATTTTTCTGCCACGTGTCAGATGGTGATTCGTCTAAGAAAAAATGAATAATTAAACAGAAAAGACGAAATTGATGTGATTTTTGAAGTTTAAGGGACTTAAATGAAAACTAAAAAAAGATAAGGGACGAAATTGAAAACTAAAAAAAAGATAAGGGGCAAAAATGTGTATTCAACCTACATACTCACCCTCTACCAGCTGGCCTGATAGCAACTCGGCCATCATGCAGCATCTGAATATCATCAACGACCTCCTGCTCATCCTGCTGCTGCTCAACCTCCTCGTCCTGCTGAACCCCGGTCTGATCAGGTGCCTGGCCCGCACTATACTCATGATCGGACACATGAGTGTCGGGCACCGTCTCAGACACAAAATGAGAGGAAGAAGCGGCAAGTGTCTGCTGGAACCCTGGGGTGGGCATCATGTAAATGGGTGTCGATGCAGAAGGTCCTGCATGCTGTGTAGGTGCCGAATGTGACGTAGGCTGCGTAGGGGCCGAACTCGCTGGAGCCTGTGTAGGCGTAGATGTATGCGGACGCTGTGTGGATGACAACATCGCATAGCCAGCATCATCAATCCTAATAATGTTCGGCCTCCGACGACGAGGTGGGTCGACAACGATGTCCTTCCCCTTCCGTTGACCACTACTGGGTGGTCGGGGGGGTCGGAGCCTCAACCTCCTGATGCCATATATGTCTATATAGCAATTCAAAAATAACAGTCATCAAATATTATATTTAGTTATTTACATTGGTTCCATGGGCTTTAGGTTTAATTTCTACATTTCATATATTTTACTTAACATGTATTATTCAACATAATACTTAATTATGTGATATTTTTGGACACTTAATCTATCAATTATTTACATAATATAATAACTAATTGTATTATTTATTAGTATAGAATATATTTTTATCTATAAAATGATAGACGTCTATGAATATGTGTTAAATTTTGTGAGTTCTTTATTTTTGAGTTTCTATGTGTATGGTATGAATATATTAATATTATTTCTTTTTCTATTAGTTTGTTAGAAAAAAAATGAATTTTCCAGGTAATCCAAAAAATATTAAATTATTTTTAAGAATAAATAATATCATTGACCCCCAAATTACTATTCCTTTCTCAATTTCTTTTACTAACCGTTTCGTTTAAAAAAATATAATATTTAAACTTAGGCATATACATATAATTTACTGTAATTAATGTTTAATAATTTTCAAGTTTATTTAATTATATATAATCAGATTAGATATTTACAAGTTACACTCTAAAATTAATGCACCAGCTGCACGCCTCCCAATACGCGCTTTTGAACTGCCCAATGTGAAAAACTGCATAGTACTTTTCGATGTCTAACTTTTTTTAAAAAAAAAAACCTCTTCTTATTCCTTCTGTGATTTCATTCAATATTTTCTCTTGGTGTTCGTTCTTTTACTGATGCGACAAACATTGACGAGATGCAAACGGTGAACCAAACACGCACTCATATCTATAAAATTCAAATTCTCATAAGCTATTTGATATCATTTTTACATTAGCACACTAGTTAAAATTTAACACAATGGAAAATCCAACTAAGCAGCGCGTGAAATCAGAGTGACAATCCTCATATTGAGAGCATTTTCTATGCAACAAAAATAGCATTAAAACCCTAAATAAGAAATCACGGAATTCAACATAAATCATTACTATGAATTTAGGGCTCTATGTCAAGCCTCAAAACTTACCAAGATAATGGACAACACATAATCACACTCATACCTTTGGAGCTCAATGGAGCACACAAAGGAGCAAACATCAAACATACAAGTTGTGGGAGGTTGGGGGCAGGAAGCCAACCTCTTTACCAGACCCACTATACAATCAAATCAATAATAATAAACTTTATTTCATAAGGGTATTCGAAATCCCTAACTTGAACCTAAGGTTCACATGTTACTAAAGGAAATGAATTAATCCATACCTGCAGAAGAGAAGACTGCGGTGTGCGACAAACTGGAGGAAGGAAGAGGCGAAATGATGAAGCAGTGCTTGCGTTACCATTCTGAGAAGAAGCTTTCTGTAAAACACGATAAAAAACTAACTAAATGTCTATGCCATCACAGAACATCAGAAAAAGATATGGAATTCATAAACAGTTCCATATATATATATATATATATATATATGTAACTTTTGAATATGTGTGTGTAGTGTTTATGTTATGTTATAAATAATTAAATATCTAGTTGATTATATTTTATTGGTTGGACTGAAAATCTGAAAATTCAGGAGGGGATGCAGGTGTGCCATGTGCCAAATCTTTGACTAATTCAATTTATACAAGTCTCAAAGCTAAATCAACACAAGATTAGTATCACTAAAATTTAAGACCAACATCATATCATATCACTCATTTACTTATTTTGCACCTTAGGTTCTAGATTCTAATATAATTTAATTGCTCTAAATACACTTCTATTATGGAAACCATGTCTCCTACGAGCAGTTAATTTAGTTCTATGGCATTTCACACGCAGAAGTAAAAACGCAGAATCGTCAACAAAGATGCGAACACGAACCCAAAAATTCGAGATGCAGAAATGTGAGAACAAACCTAGAAATCAGAATGCAAAGCAGAAACCCAATCAGAATGCAAAGCAACAAGGGGATGAAAATTAAACTCATCCCCCCCAAGTTTCATCCACTCAAGGGGATGAAAAAAATCAACTACAAACAATCATAAATCAACTCAACCTTATGCAAATCAACAATTACATTTGATACCAACCTAGGTCCACAATAAGTAGCAAGTGAAGAAACCCTCGAATTGCTCCAAGGAAGTGTGCCCTGCGACTGAAGCTCACAAATAATCCCTTGCACAACCTGCCAAACACGTTCCAGCACACTGTTCAAAACCATTCCACGATATTCATTCAAGTTCACACCACACAAAAAAAAATTCAAAAAAATATAATCGATACCTTACAAAAATCACGCGATTGCACAAAATCGAAATAACTTGAGATCAAAAAATTTCACATCGTCTTGTTCCTTTTCGGCATAGGATTTTGGCACAACAACAAGGGTTTTCTCTTGCCAAGGGGAAGAAGATGGAGGTCGCGAGAGGAAAGGGAGGTTGCGAGAGGAAACAAGAGCAATGGTGAAGCAATGCTAGAATTGAGGGATGTCGCAAGATGAAAGGGACGTCATGAGAGGGAAGAAGAGAAACTGTGGCATCGCGATGAGAGGGAGGTCGCGAGTTGTGGGTGAACGACGATTGGCATCGAGACTGAGGAGAGCAGAGGGTTGAGAGACTGAGTGACAGTGTGAAAGCCGAATAGGGAAGAAGGGGTCACACTCTGGTTGTATCCGGATATTACCGACGACTTAATTAACATTACCGACAGCCTAAACCCGTCGGTCAACTGTCTCGGGATTACCGACGGTCAAATTCAAATTCCGGCGGGAAAGGCCGTTGGTAAAAATAAGAGTACGACGGATTGGCA
The DNA here is from genome assembly GCA_037113605.1 of Calophaca sinica. Taxonomy (NCBI): domain Eukaryota; kingdom Viridiplantae; phylum Streptophyta; class Magnoliopsida; order Fabales; family Fabaceae; genus Calophaca; species Calophaca sinica. The sequence continues at coordinate 13,304,074 of CM073731.1, forward strand.
ATACTGACGGCCAAAGCCGTCGGAAAACGTGCATTTTTTGCGACGGGCAGAGACCGTCGGTAATAGGCCGTCGGTATCCGTGTGTTTTCTTGTAGTGGCTGTAGGGTTCGGCAAAGCAGTGGCGGCAGCAATCGGGTCGACAGGGAGACTAAGAACCTCCACCTCTTCCTTTTCTCTCTTACTCTGTCATTTTATTTTTAATTTTTTAGTTCTGTTTCTCTTTGATTTTGAAGGTAATCATCTAATCAGTCTGTTTCTTCTTTGTAGTGTGCAGCAACGCCAGGTAACAAGCTTGCTTTCTACGTTGTGTGCTTCATCTCGCCCTTTTCAATTTTCATAATTTCATTCCATTTTTATTATTTTTTCTACTTTTCTGTGTAGGTGTTTAATTGTATTAAGTATACAGAGGTGTAGGTGTTCATAGTTCAAATATAATTTGTAAGGTAATCCTTATTGTGTTGATTTGTTGAGAAATGTTTGATTTAATCCAATAGCCATCTTTACCTGGGTTCTTGTTATTCCTCAACATGATACTGATGTGTCTGATTGTGTGTTCCAATAACCTAGCTTGAATTCCTTGATGGTTGGCTAGAAAATTATCTTCTATTTGATTATTTCATATGTGAATCTGTGATCAACAAGATTTACATTGAACATATGTAGAAAGACTTTGGCTCAAGTGAGTTCTATAATGATTTTGGGTTCTAAAATTTCTGTTTTGATTATTAGTAGCTATTGTTCTTTGGAAGTTAAGGATAGATAATTGCTATTCTTCCATGATATTGGTATTGGTTTAAATTCTGTAGTGTATATAATTGTTCCTAAATTATGTTGTGATGCCACTGATAGTTTTGTTATAGTAGCACACTAACTCCTGAATTTTTACATGATAGTAATAAAAAACATGCTCTATGTGTGCTCTGAACTTTGATGTTGGTTGTCTGTGTTTAACTATCACTTTCTTGAACTAAACTATTGATTTTGATTATAAATTATAATGCTTAGCGCTGATTCATTGCTCATGTAATGCATTCGGAACATATGGAACTATTTGTCCGTGCAGTTGCATGATTTTGACATGTGTGTGGCAAAAAATGAAGAAGCACTTAGGATTGAGCCACACTTTGCTGAGTGTTACGGGAATATGGCAAATGCATGGAAGGTAAAGTGACTGCTGCTAATCTGCGTTGATTGTCATGGGACTTGCTATACTATTTCTGTGTGTAATTGGCAAATCACATACTTTTTCTAGAATTAATAGAGCTTTCCTTTATGCAGGTAAAAGGCAACATTGACCTTGCAATTTGCTACTACTTGATTGCCATAGAGGTCTGTATGCAATTCTAGACCTTTAAGTGTAGTTTGTCATGTAAATTGCTTTATGAGCTTACGTGTTGCATTGCCAACATATTTCACATTTTTTTTCTGGGTGATGACTACTCTGGTTTACTTTTTAAGTTAATTTGTACCGTTACGACTCAAATCTCATTATTGGGCTATGAAATATCTTAATTACTCTTTTGTTTATGTTTTTATATTTCTATCTAATATATCATACTGTACTTGTACTCTAGTTTTCCGTAATTTGGTTATACCCCATACCTTTACCCCATATTGCCTTATTGTAATTAAGTTAACCATCACGCCTTTGATTTGGATCTCAATCTGAACCGTTTCTACTCTACCACTGAGGTCCCCAAAAGCGTCTTCTTTGAGTTTTATGTGGTCTTCAAATTACTCTTGGTTTGATTCGCATGACACTGGTGCTTTTCTGCACCTTTTCTTGTATGACAAAGACAAACAGTTGGCTGTGTGTTAGAGGCTACTCTTACAAGTGAAATAGTTTAAACTGGGAAATCAAAGTTCAAGATCTTATATTATATTGGTGCATGATGATCTTGGGTGGGTTTTCTCTTCCTGTGCACATACATTTTGTTGTTGTTTTACAACTTCTAATGTATGTTTCGATCATAAACTTACGGTTCAAAGAAAAACTACACAAATGTAACCGATAGAAATAACATAATGTCTGTATTTGAGGATTTAGGTTGTTTAAGATTTCTTTATGTCTTTATATTCTCCTTAAATATATTTAAGCTTTTGTTCTATGGTAATGCTATTGATTTTGATAATGTTTCAAGCTTCAATATTATGTAAGAAGAAAGAATCAGATAGCGAAGGATGGTATTGATCTCTATGGTAATGCTATTAATCTTTATGTCTTTATATTCTCTTGTGCTTGATAGATGGAAGGATGGTATTGATCTCTATCCTGCTTGTTTTCTTTTGCACCATAGCTAAGCTATCCAATAAATTTGATAATAATATTCATTTTTCCTATTTGTTTCAAAATAGCTTTCCTAATTTTTAGTTGGAATTAATCCTTCATTTTCTGTTGCTAAGATTGATCTACTTGCATAGAATCCATCTTTTAAATGTATTCTCATGTTGGCTTTGAATAAAAATTTATTCTGCAGCCACCAGAAGTATGGAATGGTGGAGTTGGATTTGTATCCAAGGAATTCAAACACATTGGCCTCGCACTAAAGACTCCAGCTTCGCTTTAGTTCTTGGATAAGGCTATATATTCTTACATATGCATTTTAAGTCCAATATCAATATTCATCGCTTTTGGCATTTAATTGTAGATTTGATAGAATAAATACATGAACCGTAATTAAAAAAAAAGGTATACTTTTCTAGAATTCTAGTTTGCTTCTAGGATGATCCTGCTCTTGCTTCTGCTGGTATGGTGGTATACCTCTGTTTGTATGTGTTCCCTTTCACTCTGGTATGGTGGTATATTTGAACTTATCATAACTCTTCAAAGAATTTGAAGGTGGAAATGATTCTTCCCAGCTACTGGTCCTCATTGCACGCGGTTTTGCCGGAAGATTAGGCAAGTCGTGCCCTCTCCAGTGGTGCGACATGTTCTTTCATTTCAGTTCATTGTTTTATTATCTTATCAATCCTATTTCCATCTAGATTTTGATTCTCTACTTTGTTCTCTGTTGGGGATGGGATTTTCATGTCAGAATGCATCGGGGTTTTGTTTATGTTACTGCGAAATATTAGGTCTTGAATCAATAACGTAGAATTGATCTTTGGGATATGTAGAATTGTTTCTGTTTTGATCTCTTCCAAATTGAAAGGTGATGTTGCTGGAAGGGGGTTTTCAACATTCCAGTTTTCCATAGTTCTTGGAAAGCATCGTTTTTTTTTCCTGTGTCTATGTTTATGGTATTGTAGAATCTTCTCATTTTCTACTTCTAATTCGCTTTAAATAACAAAAAAAAATGATGTTTTTCTTCTTCTCAGCTGATAACCCTTTTTTAATTTTTTTTATTATTGTGGAGTTTAGAGTGCCTTAAAATCAGTTTGGAGGATCATAGAATTGCTTGAAAGTGTTTCTTGAACACTGGGAATCGATTCCCTAGCTATGTGAATCGATTCAAGCATGTTTGGGACTCTGTGAATCGAAGTACGCCTCTGTGAATCGCATGGGAAGCTTGCATGAATCGATTCATTTCATTAATTCGTGCAGGGGAGGCTTTTTTAACTAGGTGAATCGATTCACCTATGCCTGTGAATCGATTCAAAGTCGGGTTTTATAAACCTGACATGCAGACCAGCGATCTGAGTGCGATCTTTCTAGGGTTGTGTGCAGCCGTTCTTGAGCGTCTTTGTGAGGTTTTAGAAATTTGAGGAAACCTTTGTTAAACACCTTGGGATCTTAGGGAATCATAGAGGGAGGATTGAAGGCTTTCTCTATTGTTATTCTTGAGAGTTATTCATAGAGGAAAAGAGAGGGGGATTGGAAGCTCTTGGGTTTGTTCTTCTTGGACATTGTAAAGGGGTTCAAAGCAATTGTAATCTCTTGTAAAGACTCTTTGATAGTGAAACGGAGGGCTGCTCTCTCTCACAGACGTAGGTCATCTTTTTGGGGCCGAACTGCGTAACCAAATAGCGGTGTTATTCTTCCTACTCTCTACTCCTTGTTTGATTGACTTTATTGCATTGGTTTGGTTGCTATTAAAATTTAGTATTGGTTGCCTTTGATATTTGTTCATTATTCTTGTTAGTAACTCAACAATTATATATATAATGTTTGGACTTTAGCGGTGACAAAGTAAATTCTATAATGTATAATTTGTTTTGGCATATAATAATAGTATGTTAAATTCATCTATTCTGTTAAGGGACAGTGACCAATTGTGTGATTTTCAAACAAAATAAAACTAATTGATTAGGTGACATCTTATGGAATTCAATTCACAGTTATTTCCATTTTATTGAGAGTGATTTACTACAACTTCTGGTATCTCATGGTTCCGGTAGCTCTAACAGTTTGGATAAGTGGCAAAAGGCACCACCAGGATGCATTAAACTCAATGTTGAAGGCTTCTATTATTATAAAGGGGGAAGTGCAGCTTGTGGTAGACTGCTGAGGGATGAACAAGGATCCTTTATTAAGGGATTTTACTATAAGGTTAGCTCCTGTAATGCCATATGGTCTGAGTTATGGTCATTTGTTTCTGGTCTGCATGCTTTTTCTTTAATCATCACTCTGCTTTGCCATATATAACAAAATTACATCGCCATCTCCCTGCCAAAGCGTGATCTTGATCCTTACTCTCATGATGACCTTGTTATTTGATCCTACCTTGTGCTTGCAGGTTCTGGACAGGATTTTGTTAGCCATTGAGCTGCGATTTGATTTACTGTTGTTAGAAAGTATGATAACTACACAAATAGTGTAAAATATCATGATTTCTTCTTGAACAAATCAAAGTTACATTACCAATGCTCTTAAAATAGTTAGTTTTGCATTTTGATTCATGATATCTTCATATCACTGTTTTCTTGGCTTCTTGATAGTCAACATATCCTCGTGGTTGATAGAAATATTGAGTTTTTATATGTTTATTTAATTTGGAGGATGTGTTTTCTTCTTGTGTGAAGGCCTGGCTTGATCTTCTTCTCATTGCTCACCTTAGATGTTGCCAGCCACTGGTTGCAAATGTACAGGTAATTTCTTTTTTTTTTGCAAATGTATAGGCAATGTTTGTTAACTGTGTTTTTATCCCCTATCTCTAATTGTATGATTCTGTTAGTTACTGGATTCGATTTGAAAAAATTCTTGAGTTGGATTTTTTACTTTAAATGCAGCGCTTTCTTGACTGGTAAGGCTAGTCATAAAGATGTAAAAGACAGTAGCAATTGGCTTTTCAGGCTGGTCCTTTATAAATCTTGCTTTGCTTGCTTGCTTTTTTATAAAGCATAATGGTTTATTTGATCTGTGTGTGTAGTCCCCCCCTCTTCTTCAAATATCTGGTGGGATAAGGTTTGATTTATTATTGTTGTTGTTATTGACTTCTTGTTATAGCTGCTGAAGCTAAGGTGGAAGAACAGGTTGCAGCAAAGGCTGCTCCTGCTGCAGTGGAACAAGCAGAACCACCAAAGGCTTGACAATTGGTGATGCTGGCTTATCGATCATGATATGTTTATGTGTATTAGTAATTTGCATATATACATTTGAATTATTGGCTTATTGAAAAAATTATGGTTTTAGTTCTAGTTTTTACAAGTATATATGGTTGCTATAAAAAAAATATAAAATTAAAAAAAATTACGTTTTAAATCGGTTGTTTACAGACAACCGATTTAAAAGGTGACCTTTTAAATCGATTGTTTCAAACACCCGATTTAAAAGGTCTGTTCTCTGTAACAGAACAAACATTTTAAATCGGTTGTTTACAGACAACCGATTTAAAAGGTGACCTTTTAAATCGGTTGTTTCAAAGACCTGATTTAAAAGGTCTGTTCTTTTTAACAGAACAAACATTTTAAATCGGTTGTTTACAAAAAACCGATTTAAAAGGTGACCTTTTAAATCGGTTGTTTACAAACACCCGATTTAAAAGGTTTGTTCTCTATAACAGCAGACTTTTTAAATTGGGTGTTTGAAACAACCGATTTAAAAAGTCACATTTTAAATCGGTTAAATAACCGATTTAAAATCCCCAAACTTACTAAATTCGGAGCATTTAAATCGGTTGTCCAACCTATTTTAAATCCCAAAATAACCGATTTTAAATCCGCAATTTGCACTAGTGATTTTGTAATGAAATTTCCAAATATAATAAACCTGACTCATGCGATATATGGGTTATCGTCGTTATACGAATGAGATGCACTCCATAGTATGTTAGTCTGTTCTAAGCATGGTGTATATTAAAAAAACATAAACAAAAAAGATCATGGGGAATTTCATAAGAAATTATCTAAAATGTACATAAAATGTTTATAATGAATTTGTTTTTCATGTAAAATATTCATTCCTATGTATTATATTTTATCTTTTGCTTTCATGTAAAATGTTCAATCCCGAATATTATATTTTGTATTTAATTTATATTTTTATACTGATCAATCTATTTATAGATAAAACTTTATGAAAGAGAATCTAAATTTGCTTAAATTAAACTAAAACTTCAATATATTTAAATTTGCTTTCATGTAAATTTTATTTACACATGTAATGCCTTATCTTTGATTTCTATATTGATTAATTTATATATAAATATTAATACTTTTTTGTGTAAAATATTGTGTTTAATGTAATTTTTTCATGTGTTTTCATGTAATATGTCCATCCCCATGTTATACTAAAACAAAATTGAATTTTTCTTAGATAAAAATGTTTGATAAATCATTTTATAGTATATACATAGGCCTGTACTGCACACGGTATTTTCTTAAAAAAATTATAACCATACACATAGGGTTTAAAAGAAGCAATATTCTTATATAAATTTAGATAAAAATTATAACTAATAATTATATTATATATGTGTGTGTAGTACGAAATCTTTCCACACTGAGATCAAGAAGAAATAACAGAGCAGCTTGCCAAAGTAGAGGTGTGCCCTTGAACGGGTATGTGTGTCTTATGAATTTTTCTATAAAATAATTGAAACATTATATATAATTTATTTTCTAAATATTTGTAAAATGAATTTTATACAAAAATTTATATAATATTTGATTCATTTCAATCATAGATCACAAAGTGTAATAACTTACATACAGATATTAATGGTTTTACTGTAAAATATTGTGTTATCTTGTAAAATGTCAATACACGTGTCTTGTTTTATATACTATACTAAAAAAATTGTGATTTTCTTAGATAAAAAAATATTTGATATTTTTTACAATATATTTGTCGGGTTATGCTACGCACAATATATACTTAAAAATTATAATCATATGACTGGATTTAGAAAAAGCAATGTTTTGTATACATTGAAACCATCAATATCTAAGCTTCCATTTGAGAATAGATTTAGATCATATAATCATAGTTTTTTTACAATATAGCTGTAGTCTCGTGCTACTCACGACATATAGTTAAAAGTTATAATCATACACCTAGAGTTTAGAAAAAGCAACATTCTGTATATATTCAAACCTTCAAAATCTAAGCCTCCATTTGAGAATAGATTTAAATCATAATTTCTTAATTTTTTTATAATATAAGTGTAGGCCCGTGCTACACACGATATATACTTAGAAATTATAACCATGCACCTAGGGTTTAGAAGAAGCAACTTTCTGTATAAATTCAAACATTCATTATCAAATGCTCCATTTGAGAATAGATTTAGATCATAAAATCATAATTTTTCAGTATAAATATAGGCCCGTGCTACGGACAGTATATACTTCAAAATTATAATCATACACCTAAGGTTTAAAAGAAACAACATTATGTATAAAGTCAAACCTTCATTTTCTAAGACTCCCTTTGAGAATAGATTTATATCATAAAATCATAATTTTTTTCCAATCTAAGTATGGTGTTAACAGATAGTGTCTATACTGGTTGAATGATTATCATTTATATACATCTTGGTGACACTTGATATTCGAATTTGTCAATACCTTCCTTAGATGGAAACAAAATAATTGTCAAATAATCACAAAAAAAATACACATCAATAAGAATAAGAATCATTAAAATCAGAAGATTTCGGTCCACAATAGATTCAGTATATTACGTAATACAATTTGATCACGTTTTGTATATCAATATCGTAAATAATGCGTAAGTTTAGAATAAAATTAATGTGTAAGTTTAGAATAAAGTTAATTCAGATATGAAGCAAATCATTAAATTGTGTATAATTGTGTGTGCTGATATAAACAATGATTTATTGATTTCCAAATTTCAAATCTGTTGCTGATATAAGAAAATCAAATTAGCTCATGATTCACATGACCTATGTTATGGATTGAAATGCACTAAGTTTGACTTGTAAATATAATTTTAATTACTGAATCATTGGTAATAATTACGGAATATTATTTTTTGTGACCCGTGTCATACACGGGATAATTGACGTTGGCAGAATAGAGATATTTGATGTAAAAAATAAATTATTATATTTAATAGATGTTATTAATAAAGAAAAAAGGGCAATAGTTTGCATAAAAAATATTAAGATTTTAAATTTTAAATTTATACGAAAAATTATTGTGAATTAACTTAAAAATGATAATGAGTTGACACACACATGTCATATGATTTGTCTTAATTATATACATGTGGCGCTTTTTTCCTTATATAATTGTCCTAGTGACGTCTCATTAATTGTTCTTTTCATCAGAGAATAACACCTGACAGTGCATTCAATGAGTTTATTTTGTTTCCATACATGAAAATTGTAAAGTTAGATGTAAACGATAGGCATTGTGAATGCTTTGTAGACACGTATCAAATATAACATGTTCACCTCATTGTCAATAAAAATCATTTCAATGGATAAAGGAAATCTGTTTGTTTGTTTGTGATGCATTAGTGCACCACATACGAAAAACCCCAACTATTATATTCCAGTTTCGATCAATTGAAGGGACGATGTCAGTAATTTGATCATGGTTGGGTTTATTTTTGTTGAAGGAAATTTGTAGCAAAAGTAGTTAAATACTAAAACACAAAAAACAGTAACGATGAATATCAAATTTGCAATGAACTTGGTTTGTTTTGTCCACTATTTATAGAAATCCTAATACTTGTAAATCTGGTAGGTCATGATTTTTCATTTTTCTAAAACCCTAATTCAGACTATATTACTATTTTATTAGGTAAGAAATATTTAAAAACGGAAAATATTTAATTTATGATGAAATCATTAATACACGTTTTTTAAATTTAAAAAACGAAAATCATTAATCATTAATACTAAAAATTTATACACGTTTTTAAAATTTTAAAAACAAAAATATTTAACTTATGAAATCATTAATATGTTTGACCATGTTTCCTAAAGTTAACATTTCACATTTAATATGTTTCCTAAAAAAATTATTACAATCAATACCATGTTCTGAATTTAAGTTCAATTTCTTATTTCTTATTTTTTATGATAATTTTTTTAACAACTTGTACATGTCAATGCCATTTCCTATCTCCATGTCACTAGTTTTTTACCACATCAACGATTTTACTTAATATAGATAACACATAATCATTAATTAAATGCTAATTAAATTATAAATCAAATTCATATCAGTTACGACCAAGATTTTGACTTTGCTGGTGTACGCACTTGACATTTATTATGTTTAATTCATTACCCTATATGATTGTAATAAAAATTAGACTGAAATGATCGCAAGAAAACAATAGTAAATTATGAGGAATGCTAGGGTCACACCCTCTGACACACTCCTTTGAGCACACTCTCAACTATTGGGCCACGTCACACTTTTTTTTCCCAAAATCAATCATTGGATTGAAAGTTACTATCATATAGATCATCTCTGTAAATTTTAACATTAATCTATGATCATTTGCTATGTCATCAAGATGCGTCAAGATTAACGTTATTTGTAATTACACAGTTGACGTTAATCTTGACGACATAGCAAATGTTCATAGATTAATGTTAAAATTTACAGAGATTATCTATATAATAGTAACTTTCAATCCAACAATTGATTTAAAAAAAAAAGTGTGATGTGGCCCAATAGTTGAGAGTGTGTCTGAGGGTGTGACCCTAGCATTCCTCAATATTAAAATATCACTGACATATGGCAACAATTTAATGCGTCCGATTTTTTTTTTGCTAAATTAATAACAATGTAATTAGCCATTAAATAATTTACTTCCAAAATCATATTAAGGAACCGGAAAAACAATGGTTCTAAATATTGATCTTAGTACTCAATGTTAAGAAATTTTGATAAAACTATTACCGAAATATAGATTTAACATAATATAAACAAATTATTTCTTATTTATTGGTGATTTGGTTTCTTAAAATATAACTATATAGCTATTCGTAGTAAGCTATAATATTTCGGATCAAAAAAAATGTTTTGTAATTAATGGGATTGTTAAAATCCGTTTATATTTGGACTAATTTAAATTGAATTAACATTGAATTGAATCTATCACAATAGGCTATTAAGAGTAATTGATGAGATTGAATTGAATTTAATGGGATTGCCGTAAATAATAGGCTATTAAGAGTAACTAATTCTTACAAATAATAAGAAATATAATAATAATGTTAATACTTATATTAAAATAGCGCCATATGAAGGCAATGATATAAGCACAACCAAGATGTTACATTTTTCCCCCCTTAAATTCTATGTAGTAGTCTAATTAACAAAATAGACGTTCTTAACAATTATAATAGAAACTAATGTTTCATAATTTATTTAATAGTATTAGGTGGTAATCAATTAATTTATATTTGTTTAATAAATTTAAACTAAATATTTTAAGCTCTTTAACAAAAAACCATAACAAAATAATATAGTTTTCCAAGTTATTTTAAGTTGTTTATTTGCATAGCCACGAGTTGAATTTAAAGTCGTTATGATTAAAATCCATTATAGAAACTCAAATTAAAAAATAACGATAATCAAAATAATATAAAACAAAATAGTAAAATTAATTAATAATTTAAAGTAATAATTCAAAATACAGAAAACAACCCTAAATTCATAAGGGGACTTAAGTAAGACAACTTATGGAATTAAAATCTAGAAATAATACAAAGAATGCGACATCAAACTTCAAAATCTTAATCAATAGCGATTCTCTTGAACATGCTGATAAAACTTTCAACAATCCATCCAACTAATGTCTGATTTAGACGCCTCAAAGCCATGTTTTGGTATTCCCAATTATCTGTAATCCTGTGACAACAAAAAATCTAAAATATAAAAATAAATCGTTAAAAAATACTAACCAACCAAATAATTATTATCAAAACCAGCTGCAAAGCAATCGGCTGGTTGGGTAAAATGAATAACATTCATTGGAATGTTAAAATTCACCACAAATCTAATTTGTATACATAAATTGAGTTCAATGGATAAAGAAAAACTTTGTGTTTCTGATGCATTAGTGCACCACATACAAAAAACCCCAACTTCTAAATTCCAAATCCTACCAAAGGAAGAGTCAATGTCAAAAATTTGATCATGGTTGAGGTTCATTTTCAATGAGAATAAAAAAAATAAAAAATCTAAAAACACAGACTATGGGCGATAAAAAGACACAAATCAAAGGGATCAAACACACAATGAGCATGTATTGTTCTATCCACTATTTATAGACTTTGTAATTGCATAGGAAAATAAGAAGGAAATCGATTTTTATGATCGACATTAAATAATTCGGCTGGTTTAAGAATGTTACGATTTGCATCAAAAAATTTCATGTTAAGAAAATATGTCAAAAATATTTGCCATAAATCGGTTTAACCATTTTGGGATGTATCACCTTTTTATACTGGTTTTTATTGTTCAGGTAAATATTTTTCATAATTATACTTTATTTTTGTTTGGCCGTTTTTATTGTTCATTTTGACTATATTTAGATTCACGTTTTTATTTTTGTGCAAATTTACTATTCAGGTAATGTTTAATATTTATTATGTTGCCATAAAAAATTGGTCAATCGAAAAATGGGAGGTCCTGATTTTAATTTTATTTTTTTCCTCTATTATTTAACATTTAAGCGGTTTATAATTATTTTTTTGTGAACAACTTTGACATCTAAATGCCACTTCATATCTCCATGTCACTTGTTTTTTAAACATGTAATAGTTTTTCTTTAATTAAGATGACACATAAGCCTTATTAATTGATAATGCTCTAAGAAGATGCCATTTAGAGCATAATAAATAAGATCATTCTTTTTTGTATATAATAGAGATTCTTACCACTAACTACTTAGAACACTATAGTTCATTTAGAGGGCTTTGAGGTTCTCAATCAATCTAGGATCCATTCATAATGGGTTAGGTTCCACAAGCTTGATACGCATCGAAAAACCTAATCGAGTATAAATGTCCATCCTAATTGATTAAAACCTTACAACGAAGAATCCTCACTTATCGATCCTAATTGTCATGGAATGAGGTAATCACAACAAAAGAATTGATAATGAGTGCTAGAGCACACTAGACTCAATATATCCAAAGTGACCTTCGCATTTCCTACTTCAGGAGTACTACACAACCAAACTTATCAGGCTCAAAAGATCTAAGCAAACATGGAAATCCCAACTTCATCATCTTACTAAACATCTCATACACGGGGTATGGCACTGACCATTTCATGATAATAACCCCTATCTCGACTCTCAAATATGGGTAAGGAATACAAAAGTACTCACTCACGAATATTTGCTAGCCAAAAACACACATCACTTCAAAATCCTCTCCGTGGAGAGAACAATGAAGGAAATCTTAAACATATGTCGGTGTGGGAGTGAGGACAACAATTCACCATTTTCCACCTAAAAGGACCCGACATTTCAAGCATCAAAGCATAATAGAAAAATAATCAAACATGCATCTATCAATCACAATGTTGAAAACTTACCACACCACGTGAAACTTAACATCACAAAGTCAAACATCATAAAGTCAAATATTATGACAAAGCTTCATAATTTAATATAAAAGAAATTCCTATGATTGGACTGTAGGTATTTACTGACACCAAAACGTTCTTATCTTACTCAAAGGCCCCGGTACCTCCAAGAGCATCCTATAATACATTTGTTGGTCTCGCGACTACTTTGATCATTTAATCGATCATGCTATGACTTATGTAATGAACTTCCAATCGTAGCAGAGTTTAACGTGGCCAACTAAACTCACTGCGGCCTGGTGTACATCTGTGGACTTAGGCAGGCTATAGTGGCTTCGAATTCACGACCTGAACTACCATTAGACGATCATTACGGAATTCTAAAACTATATGTATAAGTATATACATGTATGTGGAAGTCTCGCAAAACGAAAACAGACTTAAACTATTCTCTGATAGTCTTCATTCCCTTCATTTCTTAGATAAATCCTTGAGGTGATAGTCTTCATTCCCTTCATTTCTTAGATAAATCCTTGAGGTGGCCCGCCCCAATAATTTATAAAAAAGAACTTAGAGAAATCGGATTCACAAACACAACTGACACTTTCCTAAACTGGATCACTTCTAGACACACATAACTCACAGTCCGATATGATCGAACTGCTCTGATACCATAATGTAACGCCCTGACTTTAATCAGAGCATTACCTACTAAATTAACTGGAATTAAATAAAGATACAGTAAAAATTTTCGCATTTGATACCCTAAAGACTTGCTAATTACCAGAGTTCACAACTTTGATAAAACATTTCCACATAATACTTCTTCACTTTAAAAATATTACAGAACCTGATATACAATACTCTTATAGACTTATAACAAAAGAAAATGCTTTTGGACCCTAACCAACTTCGACTCATACTTGAACTTGGAGTATTAGAAGACGACTCGTGATTCGGTATTAATTCGAAAGGTCTCGCCGTGAAGGCAAGACCGAGCACATCTTTATGCTCTAACTTCTTCGATGTGCTTGTACCTAAAAACGACGCTCCAAATATGTGAGTTTATAAAACTAGTAACATAGAATTGAAACTTAAACATTACCATTGTTTTCAGCCATACGTGGTGTGCTACGTATGGAAAACTCCTCTCCTCAAATCATACTATTATGATAGACATAATTGAGGCATTTAAGCCAGAACGCTATTTCTCATACAAACAAACACATTTGCAAGAACATTTAGCCTAAGAACATATAGTTCAACTCCTCATAACTTGCTACATCTAAAGAAAATGAATGAGACATAAATGCATTGTAACTTAACTGAGAACATATAGTTCTTTTTTACTTAGTGCTTAGCGCATCTTAGCTATTCCCTTGATGGTTAACTTGATTTTAACTGGGAATCTATGTTACTGGGTTTTGTCATAGGCTTTGTTCCCTAGACCCCAATCAACATAATTTACGGTATGGTGGTTAGACGTCATTAACCCCTCAAATGGCATCCCACGAGGCTAACCATAGCGAACTCTCCTCTTATGAGGAATCTTGTGTGTCTTTTAAATGTCTTACTCTATACTTATGCATTATCAATGCATGCACATAATGAAATGAATATGCAATTCAATCATTCACAAGCAACATTTGTAGTATACTTGTACTATGGCGTAAAGTATGAAAATACAATATCCATTCATAAGCAACATCATTCTTTTATGTCATTCAAAACATTTTGCTAGGTTAAATAAGGAATTGATTGGAAGTGTTGAAGCTTAAGGATCTTTAATTAATACTATTCTTTGTTGGGTTCAAAAGATGTGAGAGTTATGGTTGTAAAAACCTTAGAACATAACTTTTATGAGGTTTCAAAAACTTTTTTCAGAGAACTCAAAATTATGCAAAAAATAGGGTGTGAATCGATTTACAGTGCTGTGAATCAATTCACCACTTATGCAGAATTCAATTCACAGTATTGTGAATCGATTCACACATTCCCAATTCGATTCACAGAACCAAATTGGGGCTTGAGAGCCTCTTGTGAATCGATTCCTAGCCCTGTGAATCGATTCATGCAGAGAACAATGCAGAAAAACATACTTTTAACAACTCAACAACATTTCCAACAACCTAATTAACTCCCACTTATCACTTGCAACCACTTCCAATCAAACACTACATACAATACTTGGAAAATCCACTCATTTCACAACTTTCATGAATCCAATTGAAAACACAACTCCAATGAGATGTATAACAAAATCAATGAATCAAGCTTTACATGTAATTGAACACTACATATCCAAAACATGTATCTTTGAGCAATCATATGACCAAGTCAATACAAGCTCATGTGCAAATCATCAACAAACATAAACTCAAACATCACTAAACTCATCTATTTCTCATGCTTTTCAAAACTCTAACTTGAATCAAACATTCCCACTGGAGCTCTGTGGAACTCGCAATGGGGCAAACATCACACAAATGTTTGTGGGAGGTTGGGGGCGGCCATCCAACCCTTAACCAAACCCACTCAAATATCACTATTTCTACTCAATAGACATTCAAACTCAAGAATTAAAATAATTAATCCTAGCACACCCTAAGAGAGGCCTTAAATTAGGGAATTCTATGTTACCTTAGGGCTCCATGAAATTGGGGGTAAAATCCCCAATTTCTAGGGCTTGGATCTTCCTTCCTTCAAGATTGCTCCTTCCACCATTGAAGCTTCAATCTTGCTTCTTCTTCCATTTTCTTCTTCCCTTCGAGCTGCTACTCTCCCTCTGTCTCTATCTCTCTCGCAGTTTCTCTCTCTCTCGCGACCTCCCTCTATCTCGTTCGGCCTTGTCCACTGCGCACGGTGGCACGCCGGAGCCGTCGCGGCTCCGCCTCCCTTCTCCTCCTTTGTCGCGTGCTTCTTCCTCTCTTCTCTCTTCTTCTTCTTCTTTCTCTTCTCCCTTCCTTTCTTCTTTTCTTTTCTTTCTTTCTTTCTTTCCCTTTCTTTTGTTTCTGCTTCTTTTCTTTTTGGGGCCACGAAGACAGCACCCCCTTTTCTTTTCTTAAACTCCTACTTACTAACCACACCCCCTTTTCTAAATAATACACCCCTCATTTTATTTATTCTCACAATACAATTGCTTAGGGGTTGGGTCTAATCATATGGATTTCCTTTAATACTAAATTAATAAATATTAGTCTAACTTAATCCTTGGTAAAATTACCATTTTACCCTTAGGCTTAACTTTGGGTCAATTTACTAGATTAAAATTATCATTCTAGGCCATTAACCCCTTTAATTTCCTTAGGGCCTCTAATTACTGGGCTTAGGAAAAGTTGAGGCGTTGCAAAGCTGGCTTCTCTGTGGTGCCTTACGGGTTGGTGGAGCATGATTTCTCTAGGTAAGGGTTTTTATGAATTCATTTTTTCCTCCATAGAAGACCTTAACAAAATTCGATCAGTATCCACTTGGAATTTAAAATCAGGATTCCTGCGATTGTTCTCGTGGTCGCCTGATTTTGTTCCTGAAAATCAGAAGCAAGCCAATGCTCATTGCTGGATTCATATTACGGGTTTGTCTCAGGAGTATTAGCAGTCGAAGATTCTTTTTGTGATCGCTAATAGTATTGGCAATCCCATATGCCTTGATGCTGCTACTAGCAAAAAGGCTGAGGAACGACTTTATGGTCATTTTGCTACAATTTTAGTTGATATTGATCTGACTACTCAATTACGCCATCAAATCCTTGTGGAGAGGAAATAATTCGCTTTTTTTGTGGTGTTGAATATGAGAATCTGCCTGAATTTTGTCAATCTTGCAACTCAATTGGGCACTCCTTGGCCAGTTGTAAGATAACACAATCAGTAGAAGGGCCTAAGCATGAGCAGCGTAGCAGAACCACTAGACCTTTAGTAGCTCGTAAGGTTTATTGTCCTAAGAATAAGCCCTCTGAATTGGAGAAAGACAAAGATGTGCTAAAAAATGACACTCCTGTCAACGTAGCAGTAACTATTCCTCTTCATGCTGACAGTCCATCTGTCAAGGAAGCTGCCTTCAATCCAAATGTTATAGTGGAACATGTTCAATTGCCTAATACAGTCCATCACAGCGTGGATGTTGCTGGGGCTCTTTCTAATTATACCATAGTGCCTAATACTCAATTCTTAGCAGCTAGAGTTGATATAGGATCTGTCACTGTTTCGGGGAAGAGCGTATGTACACCCTCTGCAGGTCCCAAATCAATTGATGCACAAGGGAATTCAGGTTCAAATGCAGAAAGTCCTTTGATTCAGAATGCAAATCCTAGGAATTTGAATGACCAAAATTTTAATTGAAAGAGCTCATGATGACTCTCTCCAAAACAGGTCTCAGATTCTATGTGCAGTCTCCTTTGCATCAGTCAAGTTTCTGTTCAAGATCTTAGCTATTTTCCAGCAGTTGTTCAGAATGATTTTAATGTTTTATCTGCTGTGGGTAAATCAAAAGGATGCAAGCATTTCTAAGGAAAAAGAGCAGATTATGGTAATGCTGCTGATGATGGTTTCACGGTGGTTAAGTCTAAATCTCAGAAAAATTATCATCTAAGATTGAATAGAAAACCTAATTCTTGGTTTACTTGATTCCCGTTTATTTTGCATGGGCTTTGGTTTATGCCCCCAATGATTTTGTTTTTTTTCCTTCTTTTTTTAATAAATCTATGGTGACTTGTCACCTTGCTTAATTTTAACATATCACCTAGACTAAATTATGTGTTAGGCCATACCTACACATGATACATCAACTGTTTTATTATAAATTGAACGGCAAGAGGGACTAAAATCACACACTTGCAATAACTGGAAGACTTAATTCGCACAATTGAAAACTGAGGGACCAAAATTGTACTATCGCAATACCTAAAGGACCCATTTCGCGCAATTGAAACTTGGGGGACCAAAATCACACAATCATAATATCTGAGGGACTAAAAGTGCAATTAAACCTTTAATTTATTACATGTTAAATTTGAATTTGATTTAATTTAAATTTGATTGAATGATAAAAGTACAGATATGAGTATTGATTGATATGCCTTAATAAATGAAATGTCATGAATTAAAAAAAAAGTATTTTGCATTTTAGAGGAAAAAGAATGAATGTGGAGCTGTCATATGACATGAATCTACGTGGTAAAACTCCATTTTATATAATAGTAGATTTCAATGCGTCTCTTTCCCGTTTGGATTAGTCGATAATGAGTTCTCTGACTATTTGTAGATGAGTGCTACCTTTACCCATATTCTTTCGACCATACACCCCTATTTTCTTTTCTTTTTTTCTTTTCAAAACTACCCCATTTCCTTTCGCTCACTTTTCCCTCCCTGCAACCCACACCTCATTTCCTCCTTCTCACCGTCCACTCCCCCATTCCCCTACTTAAATTTAGTAGACATTTTTATTTTTATTTTCAACCATCACGCTCTCTCCTTCCTTCCCTCCCCCATCTATATACACGGACAAGCATGATGAACAAAACTCAACCATTAAATATAATTTACGAATTATTAAAATTAACACATGAAGTCATATAATTATTATAATAACTTCTAAATTTGATAATTCATGTCAGATTGTATGATCAATATTTACTCTTCTCACTCTTACATAAAAAGTCCTTGACCACTTGAAAAACACAGAGAGTATCAGGTGGGAACTATCTATTATGAGAAATGAGAACATTTAATTACAATAATTAGATTAAAATTGATTGTATACACACACGTGTTCTTACTATAGGAGAAACTCTTGTCATAACTATTTGTAGATATTAAATTTTATCAATCTAAATGCCAAATTAGATGTTATTAATGAGTATAGTCTAATAATTCTCATAAAATTTAAAGTTAATTAATACTTCTTCAAATAATTTCAATTAAATATATAATATATTTTTTAAAATATAAGTAAATACCAATAAATACGATCATACAATTTATCTAAAATTTAATGTGTATGATCTTTAAGACAATATGGTGCTATTTAATGATTAGATTGATGAAATATAATATTTATAAAGTGTTATTAAACAAAATAACAATTACAAGAGTTACTGTTATTAAATATTTAAAGGAGTTGAAAACTTCTTTGACAAGTCTTACATAAGATGTCTTGATTTGAGTAAAAAGTGGGCAGTTATCAGAAGCAAAGAATAAATGAGAGATAACATATCCTTTTCTAGAGATTCTTATAGGTAACTGGTCTCTTGAACGGGCTTTCTCTTGAATCAACAAAGTCAGCTTCTCCATGTAAAGAACAAAGAGATATGGTGACATAGACCACCTTGCCTTAAACCATGATTAGGAGAAATGTTGTCCAATTTCTCGCCATTCCATTTCAAGGGCAAGGAAGAGGCAGTGATGTAATTCATGACAAGCTTAATGATAGGTTGAGGAAATTCAAACTCCATGAGAGTGAGTTGAATAAAGTTCCAATCAACTCGCCATTCAAAAAAAAAAGTTCCAATCAACTCTATCATATGCCTTTTTCAAAATCAATTTTGAAAAGGAGCAGAGCAGACCTTTCTTACCCTTCTTCTTATGCATGTGGTGAACAATTTATTGTGCGATCAAGACATTATCAGAAGTTCCTCTATTTTGGATGAAACTACATTGAAAAAGGCCTGATGAAATCATCAAGGAAAGGCCAAATCCATCTTACAAGCACCATGGAAGTAACCTTCAACATAACATTGCAAAGACTCATAGGACGAAATTATTTTAAACAAAGTGGAGTATCAATTTTAGGAATAGGGACTATCATGGTCTCTTCTAGCTTTGAGTCAATACTACCAGTGTTGAAAGCTTCACACACAACTTTCCAAACATCTTGCAATAATATACCATTATGTTTTTAAAAAAGATAAGATGAAAATTGTCTAAACTAGGAGCTCTAGAAATATTCATAGAAAACATAGTCTCTTTGACCTCTTCCATTGTCACTGGTTGAAAGAGCCTTTCATATATTTCACTACTAATTTGAGGCATCAAATAAATTTTAAAACTATATGGATTGAAAGGGTCATTAGATTGGAAGAAGATCATATAGAAAGGAAGAGCTTCCGTCAATACACCACACCCCTTCTATTTTTAAACCAGAAGTTTTGTTTCTCCTCATCCTAATCACAATCTATGTGTGAAAGAATTTGGTATTTCTGTTGTGATACCCTATTTATTGACTTTTGGTTCCACAACATCTCCTCTTGAGCCAACATTTTGTTATATTCCCTCTGCAGCTCCTTTTAGAATTGCATCAAGTTCGGTGATTGACAAATATCAAGCTGCTTATGAACACCTTTTATTCTAGCTTCCAAAAGTCTCTTGTTTTTAAAAATGTTCCCAAAAGTGTCTTTTATTAAAAATGAGATACTTTCCTTTTAGCTCACTCAACTTTTGATTCACATAACTCGTAACTGACCTTCTCACATCGATCTTTGACAACAGACTCATACTCTGGATGTGAAATCCATTCATCCTGAAAATGGAAGATTGTGGCTTTTGTACTCTTAGATTTCATACAACTTAAAAGAATTGGATTGTGATCAGAGTCAAGACAAGACAGAAGTTCAACAAGGGCATGAGAAAATTGAAGTCTCTAATCAACATTTGCCATGCAAAGGTCTAATTTCTTCCTAATATGGCTAGCAAATTATGTGCTCATACGCCAAGTAAAAAAGCCTCTAATAGAATCCATGTCCATAACATTGCAAGTAGTCATCATGTCCACCAACAAATTGGCTATAGTCAAATAAAACGAGCTCCTTGAAACCTCCTTTGATGTCGTTGATCTCATTAAAGTCTCCTAGCATAAGCCAAGATCCTAGAATCTTGCTCCTCAAATCCTTGAGATGTTCCCACAAATTAAACTTTGCAAAGAAAGAATGCGAGGTGTAAATGGTAGAACATAACCAAGTTCCTGCCCTTTTAGAAATAGCAAAGGTTATGGACTGAATGCTACTGATGAGGGAGAACTGAAGGTCATCTCTGCAAGTAAGAATCTAAATACCTCCCGCGTGACCATGAGTCTCTTGAATGAAAATGAGCTTGTAACCTAAAGAAATCCACATCTTCGGATGTGGTACCCTCTACAGCGGTGCACACAGTGCAACCGTTGCAGAGCCGTTAGATCTAACTCTTCACCCATATCCGTTTAGATCCAGTTGCTCTGTAGAGGATCCGAGTCCCACCTTTTCTCAATCTTGGCAAACACTCACGAGTTTCAAAAAGAAAGAGAACAAAAGGATGGTGAGAATGAACCAAATCACGAATACGACACCTTGAATTTCTTCTCAAGGCGCCTCTAATTTTTCACGAAATAATAGTCACATCTCTGAACAAATCTATAAGACAGATTCAGATAGATTTGGATTTTCTCCTACACTCTCTCCCTCCATCTCCCTTTTTCCTCTCTATCTCTATCTTAATCTCACTCTATCTCTTCGGTAGTAAAGAACAGGTCGGTTAAGAATTTTTTTTGTCACAGGTTAGTGAGAGAAGGTCACACATCTCTCTAGAAAAACCTTTCTTCTTCCCAAACCAATGGTTTGTGGCGGCCGTTACTTACAACCAAGCCCCTTAGGCCTCTCCTAGTCGCTTGTGACGGTTTCCTCTCCAGCATCTCCTGGTTCCTTCACCCATATGGGAGAGACCCCTGTTTAGTTGTGGTTTTTTTTTGTGTTTTGTGTTTTCTGGTTTCGAGTTTCATCGCGCTTTAAAGGATGGAAGAAAGAGGGAAGGGAAGTTCTCGAAGGAGGAGGATGAGTGTATCACGGCGGAGGAAGTTGAAGTGTGCCCGGATGAGGTCTTCAATCGGTCACTGGTAGGGAAACTCTGGAATGAAAATCCCTTCAACATCAGAGCTTTCAAGCAGGTTACTATTCAAGGTTGGAGGTTAAAGAATGAGGTGGAAGTGCAGGAACTTAACAAAATCTATTCCTGTTTCGTTTTGCTTCGAAGAAAGACGCTGACTCTGTACTCAAAGCTGGCCCATGGAGCTTTGATAAGAGCCTCATCATCTTGCAATGCATAACAGGGGCATAACAGCGGGCTGAAATGGAGTTAAACTCAGGGGACTTCTGGTTCAGGGTCTACGAGCTCCCTTTGAAGCAGCGTTCAGATGCGATGGCGAAGAAACTGGGAAATATTGTGGGAACCTTCCTTGAAGTGAATGGTAGAGATGGAGCAGGCTGAGGAAGTCTTTCAGAATCAGAGCAACCATTGACCTCCAAAAACCGCTAAAGCGAGGTACGGCGTGTTGAAACTAAATGATTGAGAAGTTTAGACCCTCATTAATTTTGATGATAACAAAATATTCACAAGAGAACAATTTATGTTCTAACAATTCTTGAAGTGTGCAGATACTAATATTACATACATTTCTAAGCCACTTAAACAAGAAGAAAGAAGCTCTCAAGAGAAGGATACACTCCATGTGTCAAAGATCCTCCATCCTAGTATTCTGTTTTCGTGAGCGTCTGGAATTAACCTTTTGTGACACTAGTCTTATCCATTTGCTATGAGTGTCCGATCTTCCGTTCTGAGCGAGTGTCTGAACTTCATTTTATATCACGTGATGGTCACGTTGTTGCTCCTCTTCTCATAAGCCTCTGGAACGGATTTCGAATTTGATCTTATGCGCCAAAATTGTTGTACGAGGTATCAAAGGTGACACCTTTAGCTAAAAGACAAAAATCGTACAAGCAATTGTGAAAAGCAAGGTAGTACGAAAACGGTAATATGTACTACTGAGATATTCTCTGGAAAGGAAGAAAGAGACAGCTTTTTGAAATCACCTCACTCAATGGAAGGAGCCATTTTTTATCAGAATTCGTAATATCCTTTAGAACTCCTATAAATACCCCAAGGTATCCATTGAAGAAACTGCCGAAACTATTGAAACTGCTGAAACTCTTCAAAAGTATATTGCTTCATTTACTAAGAACAAGCACTGTTGCTATACACTACAAAGAGTCAATACTCTGAAAGCGCTGCTTCTGTGAGCAATCAAGTTTCGAGCCAAGTCTCTGGACTACAAGAACTGAACTCAACGTCCGACCCTTTCTTTTAGAAAGCATTTCTATATTGAGCTTAATTTTTATCCTCTCTGTGAGAGTTATTCATACTTGTATTCAACTTATTTGTAAAAGTTGTTTTGGCCTAGTTAAGGCTGTTCCCTCAAAGGCTCGACTGTACTGAGTCGTTTTGAGAAGTTGAGAGTATTGTCAAGGTTGTGACAGAAGAATACTCTTGAGGAAATTGTAATCAGATTGATTATAGTGGAAAATCCTTCAGGAACGAAGGGACTAGACGTAGCTACCAGTTTGGTAGTGAACTAGTATAAATCTCTGTGTCTTTTGCTTTACTGCTTTCTATTTATCTTTATCCTGCTGTGTTAAAAACAAGTTTTCACAAACTGCTTTTCCAGCGTCCGGTTTATTTCCAGCATCCGTTTAACAAACTGTTTTGAAAAACCTGTGTTCTAAGTGTTTTAAACTTAAAGTTTGCGAAAAGTTTTCAACACAATTCAACCCCCCTTCTTGTGTTCACGTTCAGTTGGTATCAGAGCTCGGCCTCTTGGTTGAGCACTTAACAGTGTTAAGAGTAAAGATCCTACTGTGAACATGTCTGCTGAAGGTGGTCATATGAACCGTCCTCCTCTATTCAATGGAGAAAAATTTGATTACTGGAAAGATAAGATGAAAGCATTCCTTGAGGCACAAAATCTTGATTTGTGGGATATAGTTGAAAGTGGATACATTTCTCCCGCTAATGCCCTTGGTGTTGCAATACCTAGGGAAAACTGGACTGATGATTAGAAAAAGAGATATCAAACTAATCAGAAGGCTATATTTATTCTCATCTGTGCTATGACAGAAAGAGAATATGATAAATGTGGTAAGTTTGATACTGCCAAAGAAATCTGGGATTCTCTTGTTTTGTCTTATGAGGGTTCTGCCCAAGTAAGAGAAACAAAGGCTAGCATGATGGTACGCCAGTATGAGCTATTCAAAATGGAAGATGGAGAAAACATTGAAACTATGTTTGGAAGGTTCCAAACACTTGTTCATGGGTTGCAGGCCCTTGGAAAAAGTTACACTACACCTGACCATGTGAGAAAGATCTTGGGAAGTTTGACTAAGCAGTGGAGACCCAAAGTCACTGCTATTCAAGAAGCAAAAGATCTAAATGTCCTTCGGCTTGAAGATCTTATGAGTTCTTTGAAAGCTCATGAACTTGAGCTAAATGAAGAAGAACCTACCAAGAAGAGTAAGTCTATTGCTTTAAAAGTTAATCAACATAAACCTAGTACTTCTAAAGCTTTTGAGGCTGAAGAAGAAGAATCAGATGATGAAGCTTCAGAAGGAGATTATGATGGATCAGATGATGAGCTAGCTTTCATATCCAAGAAGATCTAGAGAATGTGGAAAAAGAGAAACTTCAGAAGGAGGTTTCAGAAGAAAGATACAAAGGACAAGAAGGAAAGCAAAGACAAGGACAAAGCCCAAGTCATTTGCTATGAATGTAAGAAGCCTGGACATTTCAAGTCCGAGTGTCCTAATCTTAAGGAAAAGCCCATAAGAAGCTCCTTCAAGAAAAAGAAGAAAGGTCTCATGGCAACATGGGAAGACCTTGACTTATCCTCCTCTGAGGAAGATAAAGAAGAAGAAGCTCACATTGCCCTTATGGCAGACACTGATCTTGATTCAGAAGAAGAAGTTGAAGAGGTAATAATATATGACTCTTATTCTGAACTTCAACTTGCATTTGATGATATGTTAAAGGATTCTGCCACTCTCTCTATTCAGTATAAGAATTTGAAAAAGAAATTTTCAAAACTATCACAAGATTTTCATTCTTTACACAATGAAAACACTGTACTCAATGAAGAGAACCGTGGAAACCGAAAATCGGCGGGTGGATAACCAGCGTCTGGAAGCCAACAAGCAACCAGAAGCTGAGAGCTCTCAAGTTAAAAGCTCTGTAGTTACAGGCAATCCTAACTGCAAATCAAATGACTATGAACATGCATTTCAAAAGTTTCTTGCAGAGAGTGTAACTCGAAGAAAGCAAGCTTCTATGATTTGAGGTGTCAGTAAAACGACAACTCATAGTCTTGGTTATATATCAGATGAACCTATTTTGGAAAATGATTCAGCATCTGATAAATCCAATAATCATAGTAAATGCTTGCATTGTACTTACTGCAATAAATCTGGTCATTTGAAAAGTGCATGTACTGTGTTTACAACTAAGAAGGACAAGTATCCTTCAAGAACTAACAAGAAAGGACCCAAAAAGATATGGGTACCTAAAGATAAAATAGTCTATGTTGCAGACTTGCTTAGTAACAAAGTCAACACACCAATCTTGGTACTTAGACAGTGGATGCTCGCGTCACATGACGGGAGAAAAGCATATGTTCCAAGAACTAAGACCTAGAGAAGTGGATTCGTTGGTTTTGGAGGAAACCAGAAAGGTAAAATAGTTGGAATTGGTCGCATAGGTAAAGGCTCTCTTCCTTCTATTGATAATGTTTTATATGTTGAAGAGTGAAACATAATCTATGAGCATAAGTCAATTATGTAACAGTGGTTATAATGTTGTCTTCTGAGAAAATGGATGGTCGGTAAAAAGCAAAAATGATGGATCTATATTCTTACAAAGAAAGAGGAAACAAAACATTTATAAAGTTGATCTTTCTGAACTTGCAAAACAAGATGTCAAGTGTCGTATGTCTGTTGAAGATGAGCAATGGATTTGGCACAAAAGATTGGGTCATGCCAATTTGAGGTTAATCTCAAAATTAAACAAGCAAAATATTGTTAAAGGCTTACCAAATCTTAAGTTCCAATCTGATGCCCTGTGTGGGGCTTGTCAAAGAGGAAAACAAGTTAAAACTTCCTTTCATTTAAAAAAAGTTGTTTCAACCTCTAGACCACTTGAACTTTTACATCTTGATCTTTTTGGTCCCACAAGGACAGCCTCTTTAGTTGGAAAGAAATATGGATTAGTCATTGTTGATGATTTTACTAGATGGACATGGGTTAAATTCCTTGCCCAAAAGGATGAGTCTTTTAAGGTATTTACTGTTTTCTGCAAATCAGTTCAAAATGAAAAAGGCATCTGTATTTCTTCTATTAGAAGTGATCATGGGGGAGAATTTGAAAATGAGAACTTTCAAAAATTTTGTGAAGAAAATGGCATCTCCCACAATTTCTCCTCTCCTAGAACACCTCAACAAAATGGTGTTGTAGAAAGGAAAAATAGGTCCCTCCAGGAAATGGCCAGAACCATGATCAATGAAGCTGATATTGCGAAACATTTTTGGGCAGAAGCAGTAAACACAGCTTGTTATATTCAAAATAGAATTTATATAAGACCTATTTTGAATAAGACTCCTTATGAATTGTGGAAAGGTAGAAAACCAAACATTTCTTACTTTCATCCTTTTGGTTGTATTTGTTATATCTTGAATACTAAAGATCAGCTTGGTAAGTTTGATTCCAAGGCTGACAAAGAAATCTTTTTGAGATATTCTGAAAGATCTAAAGCTTTTAGAATATACAACAAAGAAACTTTGACAGTTGAAGAGTCCATTCATGTCAAGTTTGATGATAAGAAGCCTGACACTACTATGTCAGAGCTAGATGAGTTATTTTCAGAATTAAACCTCGGTGACAAGTCAGACGGTGAACATGCATCTTCATCATCCGGTGGTGATAAGACGAAGAATTCTACTCAAGCGGAAGCTGAAGCAAGAAAAAGCTGGAAGTACAAAACCAATCATCCAAAAGATCAAATCATAGGAGAACCTGGTGATAAAGTACGAACCAGATCCTCTTTCAAGGAGCATGCTGATTTTGCACTTCTTTCTGAGATGGAACCTAAGACGATTGATCAAGCTTTGGAAGATGAAGGGTGGATTCTAGCAATGCAAGATGAGCTAAATCAGTTCCAAAGAAATGATGTATGGAAGCTAATCACTCTACCAGAAGATAAGCAAGCTATTGGTACTAAATGGGTATTTAGAAATAAGCTTGATGAAGATGGTAAAGTTGTGAGAAATAAAGCAAGGTTAGTTGCTCAAGGTTACTCACAAGAAGAAGGTATTGATTTCACTGAAACTTTTGCACCTGTTGCAAGACTTGAAGCTATTCGCATTTTACTTTTATTTGCAGCACATCATGGGATAACTTTATATCAAATGGATGTGAAAAGTGCTTTTCTAAATGGTTTTATAACTGAGGAAGTTTATGTTAAACAACCTCCTGGTTTTGAAGATATTGAATTTCCAGAACATGTTTTTAAACTTAAAAAGGCACTATATGGTCTTAAGCAAGCTCCCAGAGCATGGTATGATAGACTAAGTTCCTTCTTAATGAAAAATGGATTTACAAGAGGTTTAGTTGACACTACTCTTTTCAGAAAATCCTCAAACAAGCATTTCATACTTGTTCAAATCTATGTTGATGATATCATTTTTGGAGCCACTAATGAAAGCCTTTGCAAAGAATTTTCTAAGCTTATGCAGACTGAATTTGAGATGAGCATGATGGGAGAATTAAAGTTTTTCCTTGGCATACAAATCAAGCAATGCAGTGATGGTATTTATATACATCAAAGCAAATATATCAAAGAATTATTAAAGAAATTTAAGATGCTGGATTGCAAGCCTATGTGTACACCTATGCATCCTACTTGCACTCTTAGTAAAGATGAAATTGGTAAGAAGGTAGATCAGAAAATGTACAGAGGTATGATTGGATCTCTACTTTATCTTACGGCTTCAAGACCTGACATTATGTTCAGCTGCTGTGTGCTAGATTTCAATCGGATCCTAGAAAATCACACCTAAGTCTTTGTTAAAAGAATATTCAGATATTTGCAAGGAACTACTAATCTTGGTTTGCTTTATAAGAAATCAAAAGATTACAAATTAGTAGGTTTCTGTGATCTTGACTTTCTTTGGAGATCGAATTGAAAGAAAAAGCACAAGTGGAGGCCGCCAATTCCTTGGAGCAAATCTTGTGTCTTGGTCAAGCAAAAGACAAAGCACAATTGATCTCTCAACAAAAGGTTTAATACATCTCGTGACAAGTTGCGCTCTCAACTTCGTGGATGAAGTATCAACTTGAAGACTACTTGATAAAAGAGAGTAACATTCCTATCTTCTCGTGATAATACATCCGCCATATGTCTTACTAAAAATCCTATATTGCATTCTAGAGCAAAGCACATTGAGATTAAGCATCATTTTATAAGAGACTATGTTCAAGGGTATTCTAGAAATAAAATTTGTAGACACCGATCATCGGTGGGGTGACATATTTACAAAACCCTTATCAAGAAAGATTCAATTTTATAAGAAGAAATTTAAACTTTCATCTTATAGAAGAATGATTAATCTCGTCATTCGAAAATAAACAAAATCTCAGCATCTGATATGACATAAGCATGTATGTGCATTAGCATCTTATTTGTCATATGCATCATAACTCATCATCCGGTGAATTGGTTGCATGCGTCCGAGCACACCCACACGTGTCACACGTGTTAAGGACTCAAGCGTCTCATCATATCTACTGAGTCATGATTATTTACGTTTTCAATAAAACTTTTACTTTTATTTTGGCGTCTGCATTTAATGAAAAGGCGAATCTTTATTTTATTTTCTTTTTGATTTAATTTTTTTATGTGGAAATACGAAGCGATATTTTGAAAAAGAACTGTACCATTCTCTATTAACTTTCCCACTACTCCACATTTTTCGCTCCACTCTGCATTTTCTGCAAAACCGTACTCGTTCTCTCTTTCTCTCTATCTCTCTCTGTGTGTGTTTTCGAACCCTAAAACCTCCATCACCTTCTTTTCAAGTGCTACAATGGCCGACAGAAAGGTTGGACAATACACTGCTGCCTTCGATGTTTTCTCTGAGGCAAAACTTCTGAATGAGAACCGGGTTGATTTCGAAAACTTCAAGCTATATGGTTTTGACTTTGAGGAAGGTCTTGAAAAACTGGGATGGAAGAACTACTTCATTTGGGAACCAGTGGACATACTGAGCTACGCCATTAAGGAATTCTGGGGAAGTGCATACTTACTTCCGGGGGAAATAATAGAAGGTCACATCAGAGGATTCAAACTACGCCTTACCATCAACTCCATTGCTCAGACAATCAAGTGTCCGTGTGAAGGAATCAGTTACCACTCAAACTGGGCTGATGCTTACAGAGGACTTGAGAGAGTCAATGAAGCCCTGTTTGAGAACTACCGTGAACTGAAGAAGAAGAACATCTCTCCCACGGCTAAAGACTTGAAGAGCCACTATCAGTATCTTTGCACAAAATCATCACCAAGAGCGTGATTCTGAAGGTTGGATCAAGCGACATAGTGAACTACGAGCAAAAGTTCATTATGAGGAACTACATGGATGGGAAGAAAATCAATCTGCCAAGGTTGATTATCAACAATCTGATAAATGTCCTTGTCTTCTCAAGGAAGAATGTTGAAAAGAAGAATATAGTCAAGACAATCCCATATGGAGTTCTTCTCTCCATTATGATGGTCAAAGACGACATTGTAAGGAAGTCGATCGACTCCATCAACACGGAGGAAAAGGAAAAATACTTTGGTGTTGGTCTTTGTTGTTTGTCCGTAAGTTTTTGGAGTCAACGATGCAGTGGGGATGCGACTTATTACAGGCTCCATGATCAAGAAGGTGAAAATAGAGCAACAGAAGGAGAAGTCGAGAAGAAAACCACCGAGCTCAATGTCGTGTGTGAAAAGACTGCTGAGTCCCCTTCAAGGAGACCGGAAGAACAAAGAAGAAGGTGGCACTGCACTCATCAAGTTAAAGAACCAGTAAGATGAGGATAGAATTCCCATCGAAAGGTCTTGGAGAAAGCTTGATTTAGACCGGCCGGTGAAAAGGATGTTTTAGCGCCTGGTCAAGGGAAGCAAATCCTCCTCCTCCTCCCCGCCGTTGTTGTCACCGGAGGGTCCAAAAGAAGGTTGGTCAAGCCATCGAAGTTGACCCAAAGGTACTTGATTTTACCTGGCGATGAATCGAGATTCAGTATTTGATGCTCATGATGTTATTCTGCACCACCTTTGTCCTGTTTCACAACCACAAACACAAACCAGGAAAACCAAAATGAGCCTCCAACAAACCTCAACTCTCTCTAAACCTACCCAACCATCATCCACTACACTCAACCTTAACCTACCACAAATTTCCTCAAATACTTCACTCACTTCATATATTTCCAAACTTCACTCTCATCCCTTCAATCTGTTATTCAAAATACCTCCCATTAATCCCTTCAAACCCTACACACCTAAAACCTACAAAATCACCAAAACCACTCCCAACTTACTCTCCATTACCCTTAAACCTACAGACGCTGGTGGAAGGAAAAATGTCTCATACAAACCACAGTTTGCTAAGTATGAGATATATAATAGCATCTACAATCGTCCCTCCACATGGCATTTGAAAACCTTCACCTCTGGAGCTGCCAGACTGGAGATTGCCTCTCCAATAAGTGCTACCTTCAAGGATGGAGAAGACCACTTCCAAATGTCATTTAAAGGAAGATTGAGACCAGCTTCTGGAAGCAGAGCAATTCCCTTCTCTGTTGATCTTCCTAGATCCCTACCACAATCTGAACCACTCACGTTGGAAGAATGCGGAAGATGGATCACAGATGAAGAAGCTGCCTTCATGGCACACTGTCTTGAAATGAAGAAGATGGAAGTAATCAGACAGTACATAGATCTTTCTTCTGTTTCAGTAAAGATAGTACCAGATAGACAAAGGTGGCTACCTTGGTCTATCCCTGGGAAAAGGAAAGAACCTGCTCCGGGCAAGCAGCCATTCAGCAAGATCGGGCTAAAGGAGTATGAGAAGGCACCTAAAAAGTACAACCTTAAGGAATTCTCTAAGCTTCCGATTGCCAAGATCTCTGAGGATCATGCCAGAAGGTTTTACGTGAATTCTCTGAAGGAAGATGAATGGAGAACTGGCTCCTCAAACTGTTGCAATGCCGAGAAGGCCACTATTCCAACTGTTGGCACAATTAGCAGAATTACTGACATCAATCTTAGAACAGTCTACTTCGATGATATGTTCAGATGCTCAGTAATCAGGCCTTTTGACTGCATGAAGATATATGTCCAATGGGCTGCTGTGACCAAGCACTTCAACATTGGATTTACTTGGAGTCAATGGTCTGAGTCTTGGAAAGACAAAGCCATATTACCATGCCTCGTCCCCCTAGTGCTAGAAGAAGATGACAGGGAAAATCTGCGAAGAATATACCTGGCAGAAAATGAAGCACTCTCCTTCACTTGTGAAGCATTAAGTGTTTTTATCAGAAATATATGGGGAGAAGAAGCTGGAAATAGATTTGTTGCTTTCACTGCTGATGTTGTTCTTCACAGAGAAATCATCTTCATGAATATGTTGTATCCAGAAGATGTGAAGTATCAATGGAAAATTCAAACAGCATCTGAGCTCAGAAAACTTGGAAATTTCTTCAAATGGTCTATACCAAATGACGCATTCTTTCTAAGAGCTCAAAGGAAGAAGGAATTGAGACTTAAGCTATCTAACTGGGTGCTAGCAGAGCATCAGAAGATGAAACCTGCACCCGTACCAGAAGTTGGATCTTCTACTTCTGCAGTTGAGATGGTCACTATTCCCAAAGCAGAATTTGAAGAGATGAAGGCCACCAACATGAAAGTCACTCAGCTGGAGACTGCCCTGAAATTACTTTATGAACGTCTCAACATCCCTCCACCGCCTCTTCCAAACCCTTAAACTTTGTTTTGCTTTAATTTTTTTTGGTACTAAGTGATATTTCTTATTTGTGTTGATACACTTATACACTATTTTTGCTCTAATTATCTGCCTTATATTCAAATTTTTCTAAGTCTTATTTTGACTATGATGTGTTTTTACACTCTTTTTGTTTGATGACAAAGGGGGAGTAAAAGAAATGTATGATGAACACGTGAAAATCTGACTAACTCACCGTCCGATGTTCACATTCCGATGAATACGCCGGAACTGAAGTATCATGCATAGCATTTCATACATAGCATTTGTGTGGTTATTTATTAATGCGCTAATATTCATTGTTCTAGTGCTCTTATAATGTTAAATAAATTTGGTACTAATGCTCTTATAATGATCAATAAATTTGGTACAAATTGATTAAATCAATCTTTCTGATCAGCATCCGATTTTACTCTGATACATCTACGTATTTTGTTTTGAGATCACTTAATTGAATTTGGTCATCAACTATCGCCTAAATACTAGAATTATCTTATATATCAAAATTGTTAAATTCAGGGGGAGACCCTTGATGTCATTTTGAAACTAAACTGTTCATCAACCTTAGATATTTGTCATCATAAAAAAGGGGGAGATTGTTGGAACCTAAATGATTGAGAAGTTTAGACCCTCATTAATTTTGATGATAACAAAATATTCACAAGAGAACAATTTATGTTCTAACAATTCTTGAAGTGTGCAGATACTAATATTACATACATTTCTAAGCCACTTAAACAAGAAGAAAGAAGCTCTCAAGAGAAGGATACACTCCATGTGTCAGCATCCGGCTCATCCTAGTATTCTGTTTTCGTGAGCGTCTGGAATTAACCTTTTGTGACACTAGTCTTATCCATTTGCTATGAGCGTCCGATCTTCCGTTCTGAGCGAGCGTTTGAACTTCATTTTATATCACGTGATGGTCACGTTGTTGCTCCTCTTCTCAGAAGCCTCTGGAACGGATTTCGAATTTGATCTTATGCGCCAAAATTGTTGTACGAGGTATCAAAGGTGACACCTTTAGCTAAAAGACAAAAATCATACAAGCAATTGTGAAAAGCAAGGTAGTACGAAAACGGTAATATGTACTACTGAGATATTCTCTGGAAAGGAAGAAAGAGACAGCTTTTTGAAATCACCTCACTCAATGAAAGGAGCCATTTTTTACTGTAATGGTAATATCCTTTAGAACTCCTATAAATACCCTAAGGTATCCATTGAAGAAACTGCCGAAACTATTGAAACTGCTGAAACTCTACAAAAGTATATTGCTTCATTTACTAAGAACAAGCACTGTTGCTATACACTACAAAGAGTCAATACTCTGAAAGCGCTGCTTCTGTGAGCAATCAAGTTTCGAGCCAAGTCTCTGGACTACAAGAACTGAACTCAACGTCCGACCCTTTCTTTTAGAAAGCATTTCTATATTGAGCTTAATTTTTATCCTCTCTGTGAGAGTTATTCATACTTGTATTCAACTTATTTGTAAAAGTTGTTTTGGCCTAGTTAAGGCTGTTCCCTCAAAGGCTCGACTGTACTGAGTCGTTTTGAGAAGTTGAGAGTATTGTCAAGGTTGTGACAGAAGAATACTCTTGAGGAAATTGTAATCAGATTGATTATAGTGGAAAATCCTTCAGGAACGAAGGGACTAGACGTAGCTACCAGTTTGGTAGTGAACTAGTATAAATCTCTGTGTCTTTTGCTTTACTGCTTTCTATTTATCTTTATCCTGCTGTGTTAAAAACAAGTTTTCACAAACTGCTTTTTCAGCGTCCGGTTTATTTCCAGCATCCGTTTAACAAACTGTTTTGAAAAACCTGTGTTCTAAGTGTTTTAAACTTAAAGTTTGCGAAAAGTTTTCAACATAATTCAACCCCCCTTTCTTATGTTCACGTTCACGGCGATCAAATATCAGGAGAAAACTCTAAAGGTACAATTTAAATATGAGGGTTTGCCAAATTTCTGTTTTGGTTGTGGGCGAATCGGCCACCAATTGAAAGATTGTGAGGAAAGTGAGGGTCAAATAGATGCTGACTATGAAGACATAGATGAAGACGACCTACCTTTTGGGTCGTGGTTGAAAGCATCTCCATAGCCAAAATTCACTGAGGAGAGCAAGAAGTCAAAAAGCTCGAGTTTGTGTAACAAAAGCTTGTTCACAGGGGCCAGCTCTAGTAAAATGAAATCAAATGAGAAGTTAGAAACAGAGGTGGCAGTGGTTCAAAAGGAAGTGGAGGAAGAGCTACAGAAGCAGGTTGTGAATGGGGGTACGTTAGAGGAAGCAAATTCTCAATCTCAGGACGAAGTTGAGAGTGTGGCAGAATCTCTTGGGAATGTTGAGCTTACAAATGCAAATGTGCCTAGCAGTGAGGAGAGAGGCAACCAACACGTAAAACCTCCAACAAGCTCAACTAAGAAATTGTCAAGAAAGAAAGGTGGTGGCCATGGGAAACAACAAAAGCTACTGATGGCAGAGCTTGGTAAGAGGCAACTGGTTGAGGTAACTGTTTTTGATGGTGACCCAATGGAGTTGTGTAGTGTGGAAAAGAAAATGAGGAGCAAGGATTCAGAAGTTGGGACAAAACTACCAGAGGGGGTGTTGGATGACCAACACTGCCTACAACAATGAAACTTATTAGTTGGAATTATCGGGGTTTGGGGAATCCCTATGCAATTCGAGCCTTGCTGAGGCTCCTCCGAATTGAAAATCCCAACTTGGTCTTCCTTATGGAGACTAAGTTGAAGGAAGGTGAGATGGAAAGAGCTCAGATCAAATGCGGTTTCAGCTCAAGTTTTGTTGTTCCGTGCAGAGGGAATGGCAAGGATAGGGCCGGTGGCATTGCCCTCCTCTGGTCTGGCCAAATCAACTTGTCTATTATGTCTTTCTCCCTCAATTATATAATGTGAAAGATTTTTGATGATGAGAGTAGTTCCTTCTGGTATGTCTCCGGTATTTATGGTCATCCTGAGGAAGTGTGTAAGAGGAAAACTTAGGCGCTTTTAAAGGGGCTAGCTGCCCAAGCTGTTGACAAATGGTTTTGTTTTGGGGACTTAAATGACATTGCGGCTGAAGCTGAGAAAAAAGGAGGTAACTATCGTAGCTTTGAGCAACTCCAAATCGGTAGGGAAGCTATTCTGGACTGTGGCCTCCAAGACCTAGGATTTCAAGGTTATCCGTTCACTTGGTCGAATGGTAGACGCGGAGTGGACACCATTCAAGGGAGGCTTGATAGGGTCTTGGAAAATGAGTCCTTCATCAACAGATTTTCCCCCATTCAAGTGGTGCATCTAGGCCGGTTTGGTTCTGACCACTCGGCCCTATTAATTGATTTGGAAAGGCCCCCCCAATCAGCCCATAAGAAGAGAGTTCATGTATTCTGTTTTGAAAAATGCTGGGTTAACTTGGATAGGAATGCTTGGAGAGAGATTGGTGGTAATTGTATTAGAAGACTAGAGTCTCTACAATCTCTTGATGAGGAGTTCAAGGAGTACAGATCCAATGAGCTTAATAAGGAGATCCTAAAAATTGAAGAGCTTCTGAAGTGCTCCAACTCATGGGCCCAGAATCCTGAGAATATTTTGAATTACAGGGCGCGAACGGAAGCACACAGAGTTGTTAAAATCTGAAGAGACACTTTGGAGGCAGAGAAGCAGAGCGGTTTGGCTCAAAGAAGGTGACAAGAACAACAAATTCTTCCATGGTAAGGCCAACCAAAGGAGGAAGACAAATGCCATAAAAATGTTGAAAGATGAGCACAACACTTAGTGGAATGGCGATGAGAAAGTGGAGAGGGTCTTAATTAATTTCTTCTCTGATTTATTCTCGACCTCTTCTCCAATTGATGTAGACCAAGCCTGCTCAGTGGTTAAAGACCGGCTATCTCAGAAGCATAAAGAATGGTGTCAACAACCTTTTTTTGCCGAAGAGGTTAAGGATGCTTTAGATCAAATGCACCCATTAAAAGCTCCCGGGCCGGATGGCCTTTCGGCTCTAAAAGTTTTGGCATATAGTGGGTGGGGACATCACAAGTTTGGTCTTGGGAATCCTGAATGAAGGCAAACCAGCTAGCAACATAAATAAAACCTTCATTGCCCTTATTTCAAAATGCAAGAACCCTTCATCCCCAAAGCAGTTTCGGCCAATAAGTTTATACAATGTGGCCTTGAAAATTTTCACTAAGGTAATTGCTAATCATTTGAAGCCTATTCTTCCGGATATTGTTGATGAGGAGCAGAGTGCTTTTGTCCAAGGTCGGCTTATTACGGATAATGCTTTAATTGCTATGGAATGTTTCCATGGGATGAAGAAGAAGACTAAGGGCAAAAAAGGTGTGCTGGCTCTCAAGCTTGATATGGCTAAGGCTTATGATTGCATCGAGTGGCCTTTTGTTAAAGCAATGCTCCTCTCCATGGGCTTTCCCTCCTCGTTGACATCTACTATCATGGAGTGCATCTCAACCGTGTCCTATCAAATTTTGATCAATGGTCAACCAAGCAAATATTTCTCTCCGGAAAGAGGTCTAAGATAAGGTAAACCTTTTTTCGCCCTATCTTTTCATTTTGTGTGCTAATGTTTTGTCTGGTATGCTTAGAAAAAAAATCAAATCAAGACACAATCCATGGCATCGAAGTTGCTAGAAGGGCCCCCACAATCACTCATCTCCTTTTTGCCGATGATAGCCTTTTGTTTGCAAGGGCAAATCCTAGAGAGGTCGAGACCATCTTCAATGTTCTTGAGGAGTACTAATATGCCTCTGGACAACTAGTTAACTTGGACAAATCTGAAGCGTCATATAGTCGAAACGTTCCTGAATCAGAGAAAGAAATGATCTGTCATCAGATAAATATAAAGACTGTGGCATCTCACTCAAGATATCTGGGGCTTCCAGCCGTGTTTGGGAGATTTAAAAAAGATGTCTTTTCCTTTGTTCAAGAAAGGGTGTGGAAGAAGATTAAAGGGTGGAATGAGAAGTTCTTGTCAAGAGCCGGGAAAGAAACACTTATCAAGGCAGTTGCTCAGGCCATCCCCAACTATATTATGAGCTGCTACAAGCTCCCGGAAGGCTGCTGCTCTGCTATTGAAAGCCTTTTAGCTAAGTTTTGGTGGGGATTAAGTGATGAGAGCAAGAAGGTCCCTTGGATGAGCTGGAAAAGAATTGGGAAATCCAAAGCAAAAAGTGGTATGGGTTTTAGATCCATCAGCGATTTCAATAAGGCCCTATTAGGGAAGCAGTGTTGGAGGCTAGTGAGTGACAACAACTCTCTGATGGCTCGCATTTTCAAAGGAAAGTACTACCCGAGAACTGAGTTTTCAGATGCAAAAGTGGGTTTCCAACCTAGTTATGCATGGAGAAGCTTAATTCAAGCAAAAGAGGTTATCCAACTTGGAGCTAGATGGGTGATTGGCAATGGTTTGAAAGTTAGAATCTTTAATGATGGCTGGATCCCAAACCAATCGAATTTCAAGCTGCCTGGTAACCTCCTTCCCTCTGCACCCATTGATGCAAATGCCATGGTTTCTGAGCTCATTGATAGTGACACCAAACAGTGGAACCGAAGCTTAGTCCTCAACTTTTTCATTCCTTATGCAGCAAAATTGATTCTAGACATTCCCGTCTCTTTGAGGCTTCTGAAAGACAGCATCACTTGGCATTGGGAGAAGAATGGTTCGTATTTTGTCCGGTCAGCACACCACTTACTGTGTTTTGAGAAATTAAAGAACCAATCTGAAGCTTTTGTTGCTAGCAATAATGATTTATGGAAAAAGGTCTGGTTTGTTCCTATCCCAAGCAGTGCTCAAAATTTCCTTTGGAGATTGCTTAATAACATCCTTCCCACAAGGACAAATCTGAGCAAGAAAGGAATCCAACTTGATGCTGTCTGCCCTCTTTGTAACAATGGTCTTAAAGATAGGGAGCATTTGTTTATGCAATGTCCTGCTGTCAAAGCTGTGTGGTTTAGCTCCTCTCTCGGCCTGCACATTCCTAGCCAGGTAGATGTTAATAATTGGTGTCTTCAATGGTTATCCAATTCTGAAATTCTGGTGCAGCAACAATTTGGTATTACTCTTTGGCAAATATGGAGATTCAGAAACCAAACTGTGTTCAACCGTTCTAAATTTGATCCAATCCATGTTTCTGGTGCTGCTTCTTTGTTTGTGGAGGAATTCAATAAAGCAAACTCTATGCCCAAAATCAAAGTTGGGAATCCTAGGTCTTTGCAATGGCAGGCCCCTGTGCCGGGTTCCAAAAAAATCAACATTGATGCAAGTTGTTTCCAAGAGGGGTCACTGGTTTTGGTATGGTAGGCCGTGACTCAACTGGCCAAGTTTTGTTTGCTGCAACTCATTTGGAGAATATGAAAACATCCCCTGTTCTGGCAGAGACTATGTGCTTGAGATGGTGCCTTGTCTGGATGAGGAATCAAAACTTTACTGGTTTGATTATTGAGTCTGATGCTGAATCTGTTGTTAATTGTTTGTATGACTCTTTAATTATTGCTGAGATTGAACCTATAATAGTTGATTGTGTAGAAATCCTTGTTAGTCTTGAAAATGTTTCAGTAGTCAGTGTTAGCAGAACATGTAATGAGCTAGCTCATAGTCTTGTTGGTGCCTCTAAGGTTTTTGGCTCTTGTATGTGGGAGGGGTCTGTCCCTGCCCAATGCTTTCACTTTCTTTGTATGGATTTAACCCCTGTTTAAATGAAATGATATTTCTTCCTAGGAGAGTTGGGTCTTACTCTCTTAGGACTTCAATGGAAGGATAAACACTCCCATCAATTTAAATACACATGAAACTCAGAGAAAAGAAAATCGTTGATTGGACTGGGCGATGACGAGTTGCTTGTTAAAGGGTGGGCTTTACAAAATTGAGTCAAATCAACGTTACTGTTCAAAGTCGCGCGATGATTGGGTCGTCGCCGTTCCAGATGGTTTGCGTTGGACGAAGAAACACGCGCCACCAATTAATTGGGTTGAGTCAAATTACAAATAAAATAAATAAATACATGTGCTGTGTTGGTCTAAATTTAAATTAATAAATTAATAAATAAGAAATGTCGGAAAAGAAAAATCAACCCTCCAATCGCTGGCTAGATTGATAATTTGGGGTGACCCAAACAGAAAGGACTGTTTCCGTTTCTTTTTCTTCCCAAAGGGCTGCTCTCATATATTTAACAACAAGAAGACGCCGCAGACAGATAGAGTCCCGGAATCAAAACGACCACTCTCCTTTTTAAATTTAATTAAATTTAAGGGATTATTATTGTTATTAAATACTTTTATTCTTTCTTATTATTCCCCCATCTCACACACTCTTGATCTTTCGTTCCCAATCATTGAGATTTGATTTACGTGAATGAATGAATCTTCGATCTTCCTCAACTTTCTATTCCAGGTACTACTCCTTCTCATGTCTTGCCCCCCCTCCCTCTTCTCTCTCTGTCTCTTTCTCTTTCACAGTAAGAAACAGAGAGGGACTCTCTGATTTGAAATTTTCTGTCGCTTATTTTTCTTTTCTTGTAAATTAGGCGAGATTGTATACTGCCTTGCAAGTTATTTCTATTTCGGTTTGTTGTTGTTGTTGTTGTACTTTCTCGGTTACCAAATAGGGTATTGGGTACTCTTTGATTTTGACCGCTCGGTGGGTAGATTGGTACTATGTATGACGGCTATTTGAATTGTTTGTACTAAACTTTCGATTTCTTATTTATTTTAATTTTATATCGTGTTGTTGAGACGATGAAATCCGTTTCAATATGAATCGTTGATTGATCAAGTTTTTGCATGTTTCGTGCATTTTCTATTTTTGCCTCTAGAACATTCAGTTCCTTGTTCCTTAATGTTGCCGTTTATATAGGAAAACCGGGAAGGTTAGGTGGATACAAAACAATGTTGGTGTTGTAGCATGATGTCTTGTCTTTCTCTATTTTATGATGGCATGTGGGTGGTTATTCATTTGCTAGAAGTGAATTTCAGTGTAGAATTGAGTGGATTAAGGGGTGACTTGATTGCTAATACCTTGCTTTTTTCAGATTTTTCTGCATCAATCTATTCAGGGTTCATTGTAGGGGGTAGGCTATCTGCCCTTGACTTGTGTGTGTGTGTGGAGGAACAGAAGATTTGTTGGAGGTGAAAACTGTGATGCATTATTTACATAGATGAAGACAGAAAAAGGTTGGCGTTTAGGCATGGGTGATATGCAGATATTGCCTGGGTCTCGCCACCGTCCGCCCATGAAGAAGCCAATGTGGATCATTGTCTTGGTGTTATTTGTATGTGTCTTTTTAATTTGTGCTTATATGTACCCACCGCAAAGCAGTTCAGCCTGTTTTGTCTTCTCTTCTAGAGGGTGCAAGCGTTTTGTTGATTGGCTTCCACCTATTCCTGCAAGAGAATACACGGATGAGGAGATTGCATCTCGTGTCGTGATTAAGGATATTTTGAACTCGCCGCCGATTGTTTCAAAAAAATCAAAGATTGCCTTCATGTTTTTGTCACCTGGTTCTCTTCCATTGGAAAGATTGTGGGACAAGTTTTTCCAAGTAAGAATTGGTTACTTTACTTGTCTGTTTTAGCACGTTCACGCTATTGTTTCTCAGTTATCACGTTGGAAGACAGCTAGTGTTCCCATTTGAAATATATTTTTGACACTTGTTTAATCATATAGAATGTTGCCAGTTTAATAGTTTAGTTGATATTGCATTTCTTTCATCAGTAAGAGAAATGGCTTGTGGTGTGTTCAAACGGCACTAGGAACTCCTCTGTGATTGGAATTCCTTTATTTGTCTTTGATGATTCTTGTATTAGAATAGAAGTGTAAGTGTTTGGTAAAAGAAGTATTAAGTTGTTGGGACTCGGGAAACTTTGAGAATTTAATTCCTTCTGTCAAAAAGATGAATTGGAATGTTTAACAAGAGGAGCTGCTTATTGCACCCTTAGCCGGAACTGATGCTTTGCATGAAAATGGTCAGTGGTCTCTCTCAATTTTGCGCAATGATGTGCAAAGGAAACTGTTGCATGATTTCAATTCA
The DNA here is from genome assembly GCA_037113605.1 of Calophaca sinica. Lineage (NCBI taxonomy): Eukaryota > Viridiplantae > Streptophyta > Magnoliopsida > Fabales > Fabaceae > Calophaca > Calophaca sinica. Next base: position 13,344,882 of record CM073731.1, read on the forward strand.
GCATTTTACAACATTGCATTTGAAAGCAATGGTTTATGTGGTGGATATTGAGGTTCTTCTAACATGATCCGTGTTCCCGTTTCCGTGATGAGTGTTCTTGGAAACAGTTGTGGCAATGATGTCCTATCACAACCTTGGGCGCTTACCTCAAATTGTTATTTGATGCTACTTACCATTTGACCTTTAAAATATCCGGTGGCATAGATGCACTACACAATATGTGACATATGTTTTGCTAATAAACTCTTCATAAATGTACTGTAATGAATGAACATCCTTAGTAGTTTGTTTTTGTAATTTCATTGGTTGCTACTTGTTTGTCTGTGCTTCTAAATCTTGTAGTGTGCATTTACCTGGAAGCTTTCCTTTTTGGCAGGGTCACGAAGGGAAGTTCTCTGTTTATGTGCATGCATCCAAGACTAAACCAGTTCATGTGAGCCGTTATTTTGTCGATCGGGATATACGCAGTGACCAGGTATATATAGTCTTGTTACTGTTCAGTTTACCGTCATTTGTGAATTGTAGTGTCTCATATGTTTAAGTATATGTTCTCTTGTGGAAATCATACTTTAAATATATGTATAATTTTCCTTTTGCGTTGGGCTCATGAATTTTGAGTTTTGATTGTAGGAAAATAGATTTTTTTTTTTTTTTGACTTGAGAGATTAACTTATACCATAACTATTTATTGCATAGGTTTGGAAATATAATGTTGTAATAGTTCTACATCTTAGGCATTTTATATTATCCAGAGCAGAAAAAGAGAACAAGTAGCCACAAAGCCAGGCCATCTTAGATGCCATTATTCTGTAGTGGTAATCTAAATCTAAAATAAAAGTATAAAACTTTATTGCACACTCTCCTTGTTAATTATGAGATTGTAGTATATATGTTTTCTTTAGTGGAATAAGTATAACCTCGAAGTGTCCAGATTGGGTTTGAACTCTGAATTTACTTTATTTGCATGCTTTGGCAGCGTTGTATCCTTTGTAATTAGTTGGTATTTTTTAATTAATTGCTAATTTTTTTGTTGCAAGCTGGAAGTTTATTTAAGTTCAACTGTTTTAGCTCTAATAATAGTAATAGTGATGGCAAGGGTAATTATCTCTTTTCCAATAACCTGTGGTTTTCTAGTGAGGGTTCTTGTAATCAGAAGTCATGTTGTTGCAGGTGGTGTGGGGTAAAATTTCTATGGTTGATGCAGAGAGACGGCTGTTAGCAAATGCCCTACAAGATCCTGACAACCAGCACTTTGTTTTACTTTCTGATAGGTAAATGGGTTATGAGATTGCTTTAGTTCCTGTTCATGCTGATTAATTAGTTTTATTGGTTCAATTATTTTCTGATTTCTTTATATCGGTTTTGCAGCTGTGTGCCTCTGTACCATTTTGACTATATTTACAACTATCTGATGCATACAAATATCAGCTATGTAGACTGGTATGTGAATTGTCAAGCATTACTACATAGTGTCTGTCTAGGGGATTTTATCGAGTTGATACTTGATAGTAGTTCTCTCTGCTTTTTGCTATCAGTTCTATGTCCTTTACTAATGCAAACTTTTCCATTTTTCTTATTAGCTTTAAGGATCCTGGTCCTCATGGGAATGGTAGGTACTCAGAACGCATGTTACCTGAAGTTGAGGTGAAGGACTTTAGAAAGGGTGCACAGGTACGATCTTGCTAAAGACATGTTGTATCTGGAGTTCAGTAATAGAAACTTTACTTATTATTATACAAAGAATGTGAAATTGGAACAAAGCATTTCTTAGATTTTGGGTTTGGGTCTAACTCAATTCCAAAAGCTAGCTTATAGGGTGAGGATTGCCACCACTTCTAGAGCATATCTTAGATCTGTTATTGGGCCACCCACATTTGTCACCATCTTAAAATTTGGGCTTTAAGCCTAACTCGACTCAAAAAAACTAGCTTAAGAGGTGAGGATTTCCCAAATTTTATAAGGACCAACTTTGGCCATATCCCTATCGATGTGTGATTTCCACACACACCTTTACTCCCAGGACTGAATATATGGAGGTGGACAAATGCGAGTGGAATAACAGAGATCTTGACTCAAAAACAGATATAGGACCTAAGAAGTCAAAATACATAGTACAATATGAATACGATATACAGGGATACGAGTCATTTTTTAAAATCAAGATACGAAACGACTTAGATACGCTAACAGATGTTTATAAATATAAACATACATAACAAAAATGCACAATATTTGTAAAGAAATGCGTGAAAGAGTAGAGCAAGAAAGGAGCTTAGGGAAGCAAAATAAGAACACACGAACTTAAAAAATTGTGCAAGCCAGAGCAATGAAGCAGATGCACGAAATTCAGCAGCGAGAATGGAGTAAGAACAACAGCAGAAACATGGCAAATAACGAGCAACAACTACACAACTCTGCAGCTTTAAACTTCACAACTCCGCAACCAGAGCAACTTCACACATGGATGAAAGAGCAGAGCTTGAAAGGAGCTTGGGCAACAATATAAGAACATGGGAGCGTAGAAAATGAGTGAACCAGTACAATGAAGCAGATGCACCAAACACAGCTGCAACTAAGTAACACAAGACTCGCAAGCTAAAACAGAAATGGCCTTGGTAGTGCGCGCGATTACAAGCCCTGCTGGTGAAGAGGGGATCCATTTTGGTTTGCTATGTGATATGTAATGAGCGACAAGTTTTTTCTTGGGGGGGCATATGAAGTAAGGAATCACAGAGTCAAAATGATAAAAAGTGAAAAAATGTCGCTATCAATGTCATGTTGTATCCTGGTGACAACCATGTCTTTAGTTTGTAAGACGCATCGAAAATGTATCTGAGAAATATCGGGGAGATTTTATTTAAAACTAATAAAATTTACTAGATACTTCCTGGATAAATATTGAGATTATCGGGCTCATATCAGTATTGGATACATCATACATGTTGAATGCTAATACTTTTCCATTTTTGAAGTATCTGAGCTTCATGCTAGGCTCTAATGATATCATCTTAGAATTTGACTATATCTCAAATCGATGTGGGATCTCAATAATATTTATGCCCAATTTGAATTAGCCTCTAGCTTTTGTGAGCTTCTCAATTAAATAAAGTATTAATTTCTGACTTATGGAAAAAACCTAATAAGTTGTTAAGTGTTTATGGAGAACCTAGATGAAGTAGCTTATGGAAAGGTTGATGTGTAGAAATTGATTTCAACCTATGAGAGAAGTTGTTGATTAGAATATTCGTAGTCATTGTAAAATTATTTCAATTTTTCTTTTCCCATAAGTTGTTATTGAAAAATGAAAAGATTATCTAAACTGGGGTTGCTTCATTTTACAATTGTCCCTTTTACAGGATACCAACTGGATGAACAGAAGTTGCCATTGTTCCATAACCTTTCTGTGTGATTTATGTTCAAAAGGGTTTACTAGCATATCAATTGTAACACATGGCAGTGATTGAGTCTCTTGTCATAATAACACGTTGATGAATAATTTCTAAATAACAAAAATACTCTTGCGTGAAATTATTTACTCTATCTTTGTTAGCCTAATCAGTATCACCACACACCTATTTTTTTGAGTGTTTTGTTTGATATGTATGTGTAACCCATTTAGTAGATTTGTCTCTGCCTCATTGTTTAACTTCTTCTGCAGTGGTTTTCAATGAAGCGGCAGCACGCTGTTATGGTTATGGCTGATAGCCTGTATTACTCAAAATTTCGGGCTTACTGCCAGGTGAAGTTAATTTTATATATCGTTGCCATTAAAAGTTAAAGCAATTTTGTTTAATCCCATAAGGGTTTGTTGTATTTAGTAAATTCTCCTAATCATCAAGGCTATCAAGTTTGGTATTTCATTTTATGAGGTTCAACATGCTGGGCTTCTGAATATCTCCCTCTTGCATATATGGATGTGCATTGTGTTGCTTCTATTTTGATGATTTTTTCTTCAACCATTTTTCTCCAAAATATGCATGTTTTGAAAAATTTATGCAAGATGTTATTGGAAAGTGTTGCCCTTGTCGCTTTACGTTTTTTAACCCTGAAAGACAAAAATAATAGTGGCACTGTAGATGCATGACTACAGGTATGTACACACATACCGGTAAAGGTACTAAGTGCCACAAAAAAAAAAAAATCCAATAGAATAGCAAAATGGAGTGCCAAGAGTGTCAGTGCCTTGGATATCATTGATATTGTCTTGTGTGCCAGTTTTGCTTACGTGATTAAGGTGATCATATATGTTCCTTGCAACAATTCATAATTTTAAATCCTGTGGATCTACTGCTGCCCAAACTACAACAGAAACACCTTATTGTCCTAGGCAATATAGAACTGATGTGCAAATAATCTATATCTAGTCATCTTATGTGGCTAAGGTGATTAGACCATCTAGTTTCCTTGTGATAATTCAGAGCATTAAATCCCTAATATTAGACAGCATAGAGTTGACATGCAAATTATCTATAATTAGTAATATATCCATAGAACTATGAATTTGATATTAATGTGAAATTTCTTAATATTACAGCCTGGTTTGGAGGGGCGGAATTGCATTGCTGACGAGCATTACTTGCCGACCTTCTTCCAGGTGAGAATTTCAACTGAAATGAAGTTCTTTTGTTTTAACTCTTTTCAATCTTCAGCTAATCAAACTTACGCCTCTGGTTTTAGATGGTTGATCCTGGTGGAATTGCAAACTGGTCAGTAACTCATGTTGACTGGTCTGAGAGAAAATGGCATCCAAAATCATATAGGGCTCAGGATGTTACTTATGAGCTTTTGAGGAATATCACGGTATAGTTCTGCTAAAACTGTAACTTACAATCCATATTCATTCCTTTTGGCTAGCAGCTAGGAAATTAGTGTCATTTTCTTTCATTCCACCCCTTTCCATCAATACAAACATACCTTAAGAGTCTGAGTCTGGTACCACTTGAGTAGAGTTACATGTTTGCTGGTAATCTGTGTGCATTCTTAGATATTAGTTGAAGCACTTGCAATGCTGGTTTAAAGGAAAAATACAATTTTGCTTTAGGAACAACAGTTTTCTCTTTTCAAATAAAAAAATTGATTGAAAACAACTTTAAATGGTGACTTACAAGAAAATTCAAAAGAAAATTCTTTAAAAGTAGGTGGGACGGTTAGTAGTGAGACTTTGTGGTTAATTTGTAATGACAATTCTCTCTTTTTTAATAGTAAAACTCAACATTGGACTTTTAGGAGAATTAAAACAGACATCAAGTTGGGGAATTCGCTTACCATAGTAATATTATAATTATGATTATGTTTGTAGTTAAGTCAAGTGTAGTGCAACTGTGCAAGTAATATTATAATTATAAATATAATTATATCTGTTACACTGATATTCATGATAATTGTTATATTTGCAGTCCATTGATGTTAGTGTACACGTCACCAGTGATGAGAAGGTATGCTATAGGAGAGCTTTACTGATCTGATTTATTGAGAATGAATGAACTAGCTTGACAAATTATCTTGTGTTTCTACAGAAAGAAGTGCAAAGTTGGCCTTGCTTATGGAATGGGATTCAGAAGCCATGTTACCTATTTGCTAGAAAGTTCACTCCTGAAACACTGGATAAATTGTTGCATCTACTTTCCAACTATTCAACACCTTGAACCCACTCAGCTAGTTTGATCGATTCTTTGGTCAGATAAGTTGTTGCTTTCGGCCCCCATATTGGTTTCTCAGGTGGCATGAGAGTTTGTAAATTGCAGCATTATTGAGGCTTGATCGCCTGCCGGCCGCAGATAGAGTGCAAGGTAAACTGGCATTGCAGTTAGGGTGGCCTGACATTGACAGGAGGCTAACAATTTAGTGTTACTTCCTTGGGGATTGATGGATGACTGAACTTAATTTTTTCCCTTCCATTTTGGGTTATCTAAGTTTTGTATTTTACGTGACAAATTTTGGGGGGATCATATCTCAGCTCTCTAATGATTGTTGATCCTTGTAAAACTTGCAAATTGTTAGGTTGGAAATACAACACCTTACTGTCTATTCAGAAATTCATTGGTCAATTTTTATGCGTAACTCCTTGTTGCTATGTTGCTGACCTCTTGTCGGTGTTCTTCTATCCCCCTTTGGTATAAGCCTCCTGTAACGCGTTGTTTGCTATGAAAAATTGTAATAAAAAAAGTATAAACAATGAAATGATTGTCTACAATTTGTATCTATGTTGCTTCAAGTAGATAAATTAACATTATTAAACAATAATAGAAACATAAGTGGTATAGGTTTTTTTTTATTTTGTAATATACATAAAAAATATCATGAAATATACACCATATTCACAACACAAATAGTTAACAAATCATAATATATACACAAATACAAGATAAATGACTGATTAACAGATCAAAACTACATATAGCTATTAAATATTATATGTATTTAGCAAGACAATAATATTGTAACATAAATATGCATATATAAAGTATAATTACAAAAAGTCACTATATTTTTGTCCAAGGAATGTGACAACATGTAATGCTTTCACGTAAGAACTAAAAAACAAAATAACTATTTATAAATGATAAAGACATTTGCAAATGTGATATGTGTTCAAACATGATAAAATTACACCCACGACATGACATGTAATGTTTCTCCGTAAGGACTAAAAAACGAAATAATCATTTACAAACGATAAAAATATTTATTAATTTGATGTGTTAAAAGACGATAAAATTACACCTATTACATGTAATGTTTTCCCATAGGGATTAAAAAGCAAAATAATAATTTATAAATTATGAAAACATTTATATATTTGATATGTGTTTAAAGATGATAAAATTACACTGACAATATGTAATGTTTTTCCGTAGAGACTAAGAAGCAAAATTATCATTTATAATAAAATTACACCGACAACATGTAATGTTTTCTCGTAAGGACTAAAAAGCAAAATAATTATCTATAAATAGTTCTTATGTAGTGTCTCTTAATTCTCCATAGATACTATGTTATGATTGTTTATTTTCTTGATACATTTAAATGTTATGATGAGTTCATATTTAATACTTAACAAGTAGAATTTATGATGCATGTATTATCTGTATGTTAAGTCAGATGACAATGCTTCTAATAAAGTTGATATGAATTCTAAAGTATTAGAATAAATTTATTGTTTATGATTTACATGATTGACCCACCTAAAATAATCAAAGTAGTTTATGATCTTTAAACAAGATTGTATTAGTTGTTACTAGGTAGATTTAATACAAGAAACGGAGCGTTTCAATGTGAAAATGCATTATCACCACCGTTGTTGTACGGATGACAATTTGACAAACAGTGAGAGAGGTGGCTGTCCTTTGGCTTGTTTTATTTTAAAAAATATAAATATTATCATTAAAAAATAGTTTAAATATATTTTTCGTTACAAAAATATCAGTTTTTCTTAATGTTTTGGATTTAGTCCATGTAATCTTTTTTTTTTGTTAATATGAAAGGGAGAATAGTCCATGTAATATTTGTTTATATTGGTTTTAGTCTATGTAATATATAGATTATATCGATATTATTGATTTTAGTTCATGAAATATAAATTATATAAAGACTAATTGGAAAAAATATTAAAATTAAGACCTTATTTTATTTATTTGAAAAATTACTCTATATGAAAAGTTATCTGCATAAATGCTTCTTCTTTCCTGCTAATCAAAAAAATCTGCATAAATGCTTCTAAAAAACATGAGTTCAGTGTCTATTTATTTTATTCACAAAATTCAAAGCAACATAAGTGATATAGGTTTTTTTTTATTTTGTAATATACATAAAAAATATCATGAAACATACGCCATATTCACAACACAAATAGTTAACAAATCATAATATATACACAAATACATGATAAATGACCGATTAACAGATCAAAACTATATATAGCTATTAAATATTACATGTATTTAGCAAGACAATAACATTGTAACATAAATATGCATATATAAAGTATAATTACAAAAAATCACTACATTTTTGTCCAAGGAATGTGACAACATGTAATGTTTTCACATAAGGAATAAAAAACAAAATAACTATTTATAAATGATAAAGACATTTGCAAATGTGATATGTGTTCAAACACGATAAAATTACACCCACGACATGACATGTAATGTTTCCCCGTAAAGACTAAAAAACAAAATAATCATTTACAAACGATAAAAATATTTATTAATTTGATGTGTTAAAAGACGATAAAATTACACTCACTACATGTAATGTTTTCCCATAGGGATTAAAAAGCAAAATAATAATTTATAAATTATGAAAACATTTATATATTTGATATGTGTTTAAAGATGATAAAATTACACTGACAACATGTAATGTTTTCCCGTAGAGGCTAAGAAGAAAAATTATCATTTATAATAAAATTGATAGAAATATAAAGTCAATGACTAGTTATTCAGGAACTAGAATTCAGAGGCTAGTTCTTTAGAAATCAGCTATAATCTTTGTATTAGTAATCTGATCAAGTATGTACAAGGACCTTAATAGCTCTATTTATAGAGATAATGGGCTATTAATTCTGAACCAAATAAAGAGATATGATAAAGATATAATAAGATAACAAATTGATACAGTCATCCATCAAAATCAACATATTTATAACAATGCAGTTTTTTTTTTTGGATCAAATGGAAGAGAAAGAGCAGGCTACACCCTAATGTGAATTATTCCTACGACATATGCGACCAAGTCCTAAGCTATAGCAGAAGTACAAGAAGCGAAAACAATAAGAGAATGATCAGACTTGTCACCATATTTGGCTGGCCAGTTAGCACAACTATTTCCCTCTCTAAGGGAATGTGTGTAAGTGAGAGACCAGGGCTTAGTTGCCACCAAGGTTATCAAAACCGGACCAGATACTGAACCGGTGTAGGCACGGGTTCAAGGTTCAAAGGTTGGACCGGGGTCGAACCGAGGTCGGACCGGAAATGAATTAAATTAAATTTTTAAATTTTTTAATATAACATATAAAACACTAATAAACAAAAAATAACAATACTCATAACAGCACGACATAAAAAATTAAACTCCGCTTAAAATGTTATAAGTCAATATATAACATGCAAAAATTACATATTAAACAAAAATAAATATGTTATAATAACATTCTAATATTTCACAAATACTGTAATATAAGTATTCTCATAATAATATTAATATATAAATTAATTTTAAATTTTATTATAATATTTAATTTAATCCATCAACGTGAAAAAAATGGATAAAAAATCTCTTATGTGTCAAAAATAATGTCATTTACCATTTTTTTTAAAAAATAAAAAATAAAAAATTAATTTTTTTCTGAACTGTCCGGTTCCCGGTTTTGGCCGGTTTTTTACCGGTTTTTCGGTTTTTAGGCCGGTTCTTGTGCAATCCAGTTTTGAGGTTTAGTCGGATCGGACAAGGGCCGATTCCTGGTTCAACAGGTCGGACCGGCCGGTCCGGTCCGATTTTGATAACTATAGTTGCCACCCTGCGAATGCTAGATATCAAAGGAGCACGAGGATGAAAAGGTGAAGTCTCCTCTGAGGTATATGAAAAGCAGCCATAGAGTCCGACTACAAAGTGATATTTCTATATTCCTCATTCCAAGGAAGATCTAAGCCCATATAGATAGCCAACAACTCAGCAGAGAGACTTGAAGTAACTCCTCAACAACCAGAAAAGCCCATGATCCATTCATTCAAGTGGTTTCTCATGAGACCCCGAATCCAGCTCTTGCCTGGATTATGCATATTTAGTATGAGAGAATAACTAAAAACACCCCTTATTTTGGCTAACATATGTCTGGTTCCTCCAGAAGTTTATTTTTGGATGGCATAATTTATCCAGATTTGTCCAAAAATAAACTTCCGGATAGCAAAATAATACGCCTCCTAGAAATAAACTTTAGGAGGCTCAACCGAAAAAAAAAAAAACTTTAGGAGGCACAGTGCATTTAGTAATTCCCTTATTATGATGTCTTAAAACTAATGGCAGGAATGTCTAATATAGCTTCCTGGGCCATGACCCCGAATAGGCTACGATAGCCATTCAGTGCAATTATGAAATGAGGTAACACCCCTTGTTTTGCTAATACACCCCCTATATAGTATTTTTCATATTTTTTCTCCAAAATGTCCTTATTCAAAAATTAACTTTGGGAAGCTATTGACCCAAGTCATTGATAAATTGCCTTCTAGAAGGTAATTTCTGACAATTTACAACGTTCAAATGTTTACATCCGAACCATTGGCTTAGTGATGTTCAGATATAAACCTTCAGAGGACACATGAAATCATAAGTTTATATTTGGGTGTCCCTATAGGTTTATATCCGGACACCACTAAGAAAATAGCCCGGATGTAAAGATCCAAACATTGTAAATTGTTCGGAAATTAACTTCTGGAGGGCGATTTACCAGCGACCTGAGTCAATAGTTTTTCAAAGTTAATTTTCAATAAAAATATAAAAAGACTCTTTAGTAGGGAGTGTATTAGCAAAAAAAGAGGTGTCAATAGTAAACCCTTGCAAATACATGTATATGAAGTGTCTTTGAAGTTTTCCACATGAATGTGTCCAACACCTGCACTGCACCACACGACAATGCTAGCATTTTGAAGTGTTCACGTTTTTTTTTTTTTACTAATCATATTCTTACAAGTGATTCCGTAGTGGTTATTGGAGTAAATTCCCTCGGAATTTTTCAAAAGTGGTTCACATTGTTTTAACATTGAAATGTGAGGATGATCTTCTTCTAATAGATGATAAATTTTGCTATGGACCCTAAAAACGAAAGAGGGGCAGGGGAGATAGTGAAAAACTAGTTCTTTTCATTAAATTTTTAGCAATAGCATAGATAAAGCATTCAATGGTTGCATTGCAACAAATTAAAGGAGCCTATTTGGAGTTTCATATGTAAGGGTATAGAGCAAACATGAACCAAGGACAACTACCGGCAAAACCATCTTGCTTTTCAGCTCATGATGCCGGCAAGTCATCCCTGGCTCATATCTACTCTCTACACTATCATACAAGGCGCTTGAGCAAATATATACAATATATATTGAGCTTCAAGCATATCTCCATAGGCACTGATCTTATTTCAATTCACTGCATGCACATGTTGATCATTATTCAAGTGTGTATTTATAGGCAGAGAAATAAGCCTATATAATGGTAGAATCCTACATCGATCTCACAATTCACACAACTTATAATTAAAGATATGATTCCCAAATTCTTTCAAGCTAGACGTGTGGCCCTACATTGCCTATGTGCATGCTCTTTTCTTATCCAAAATAATCTTTTTTTCAGAATCAATTTCCATATTGGTACGTGTGGCTTTAGACATTAGGAACAATCAAAAGTTGACTTAATCTATTTCCTTCCACACGATTAATTAGTTGATTGCATAATGCATATATGTGTCTTTCTAGCTAGCACTTGAACACGCAGTTGACTCTAGATCGATTTTCCAGTTAAGAATTTGATTCTGCAATCGCAAAATTCCTGCCAGTGATATATAGAATTTAGAAAAGTAAAAGGGAAAGTGATTAAAGCTGAAAAGCAATACTGCGTCTTAACAAAAATATAGTGTGCAGATTAAAACTGAACAGTTGGAATTGAAAGTTAGAAGAAGCAAATTAATATAATGTATCCAAAATGTTGGCTGTGCTAAAATTGGTTCTATTTTACAAATTAAATTATTAGTGTGCGATGTGGTTCGAGTTGGCAAATCATCGTGAAAAATTAACATGGAAAGAGTCATGCATGATGTTTCTCATATAATAACCTTAACGACAATTTGACATAGTTATTTCTTCGGTGTTAACCATCTATGACTATTAATTGTTACCAAGAGCAGCTTTAGCGGCATTGCGTAACGTGCGTTGCTACATTTTTTCTTTCTTTGTGGCAGACAAGTGTAACGCACGTGGACTACAAGCCAACATTTTTTTTTTGATAAGCAAAGAAATATATTAAAGGGGAGTACAAGGGGTACTCCGAACCCATATTTACATATGTTCGGGGAAGGTAGAGCCTCGTTAAAACCTCACAAGGCCAAAACCCAGTGGGAAAAAGACCAAGGGAGGAAAAAGAGTACTACTACCAACCCCACAAAAAAACAGAAACACGGAACCAGTAAAAATTCTGCATAGCAGACTGGACAATAAAAGCGGCCGTCGAACTGCTATCCCACACCAGTCCTCAACCCATGGCCATATATAGCACAACACTGCATCCTGCATCATCCAATTCTACAGCCCCAACCATCTGCCGTGCGACCAGATAAACCAAAATCCACCACAAACATATCATAGACATCCCATCGGATTCACACACCAATCTGAATAACTCCAATTACACCCTTTACCTTCCCTAGCCAAAAACCAACTCCAAGAGACCTGTTTTATTTGGGAAACTATAGCAGTAAATTCAGCCGTGCCGTCGTTAAACAAAATCTTATTCCTCATACCCCATAGGCACCAAACTACAACACACCATATCAAATGTTTAATCCTCTTGAATTTTTTCCCACGGAAAACATGCGCAAAGTGTAAAAAATTATCAACCGGGTTCCAATGCCACACACCACTCCAACCAAGCCACCCAAATATAGCATTCCATACATTATGAGCAAAATAACAGGTAAAAAACAGGTGACTCAGCGTTTCGTCCTCATGAGAACATATGACACAACAAGAGTTATGGGTACCTGTAAGAATCCCTCTGCGTATAAGTATGTCTCTTGTTGCAACTCTACCGCGAAAAATTCTCCACACCAAACAGGTGACTTTTGAGGGAATAGCCGTCCTCCACAGGCACCTATATGCTTTTAGTAATTTTTCCTCCAGCACAATTGTGTGGGGACCTTCATCTCCAAGTAGCGCATAGTAAGCATTGCTCACAGAAAACCCCCTGAGAGGGTCCCTTGTCCAACGCCATATATCATGCAGAACAATTGAAGGTGACCACCCATTTAACAATGCATTAAACTCCACAACCTATTCTTCCTCCCAAGCCAGCATCCTCCTACGCCAAACAAACCTCCACACCCAATTATCATTAACCCATTCCCCACAAGAGGCCACAGTGACATCTTGTTGGCCTGACAAGTAGTACAGTCTGGGGAATAACTCCATCAAACTACCCGGGCCTAGCCACCTATCTTCCCAAAATCTGGCCAAATTACCATCACTCACCCTGATTGTCACAGCATTACGGAACCGACTTTGTTTAACCATTACTAGATCCCTCCACCATATAGAGAAGTGCTGCGAGACCACCCCATCGTCTAACAAGGCTTTTGAGAGCGGGCCATACTTAGTATATAACAGATCAAACCAGACCGCATTCGTATCCGTAAGGCATCGCCACTTCCATTTTGCCAACAAACTCAGATTGAAAACCTCCAAGTTCTTTACACCTAAGCCCCCCTCTTCTTTGGGTTTGCAGACATCAGACCAACTCACCCAACACATCTTCCTGGAATCAAGGTTGCCGCCCCACAGAAAATTCCTCTGAATTGAGCACAGTGTTTGTAGAACCTTTTTTGGGGCCTTGTAGAAAGAGAAAAAATACAAGGGTACGCTTGAAAGTACCAAATTAATCAAAGTCAGCCGTCCACCGAAAGACAAGTGTGATTTCTTCCAAGAATTTAATCTACTACGCATGTTCTTAATCACCGGCTCCCAAGTGGAGCATTTCCTTAGATTTGCACCAACCGGAATACCCAGGAATTTAAAGGGGATCGAGCTAACAGAGCAAAAAAGGAAGCAGGAAGCAGCACTCAAGAACTGATCAGCAACTGAAGAAGCCAACATTTTCTCTTTCGTCGTTGCTTTAATTTCTCTCTCCGTCAACTGAAGAAGCAACTGTTCAGCAAATAAAGCAACGCACGTGGACTATAAATCCTATGTAGCAGTTGATGAACCCACATAACAAATAAAGCAACCCAAATTTAGATACGCCGCTAAAGCTGCTCTAATTAAGCTCCAAACTCAACATTGTCACAAGACAACCTTAGGATTAAGACGCATGGCCTGAAATGTCTTGCTTAAGCTATCTTAGTATGCAACTCTGGCAACTCATGAATTAATTTATAACTTTATTAAGTCCGAAGAGTAATTTAATTTTAAGGTTCAAACTGACATAATGTCTATAGAAAAATGTTTTTTGAAAACATTTTTTGACATAGACACGTATAATATACGATCCGTACTGTACGGACAACCTTTTTTTTTTTTCAAAAAAAAATTTTATTTTTTATTTATTTTTAGATTTTTTTAACTGGTTATTTTTTTTTGTCATTAACTAGATAAGTGAACTTCGTTAGCCAGATAAATAAATGGAACGTGAGTTTGACATTCACCAGATAATGTGAACCATTAACCAGATAAGTGAACTTCGTTAACCAGATAAATAAATGGAATGTGTTAAGTTTCAGGGTTGACATTCACCAGATAATGTGAACCATTAACCAGATAAGTGAACCCCGTTAACCAGATAAAAAAAAAATTTGAAAAAAAAAGTGGGATCCGTACTGTACGGACACATATCCATATAGTACAGATACATATGTGTGTCGCTGGTATGTCGCACGCTGTGTACAATTAACAGAGCGTTGATGTCTATTACGGTGGCACGAGGCTATCATGAATTCAAATGCGCATACGTAATATTTATGCATTTATGCACAAAACATCACATATGAGGAGATATGTTGCAAACAGGGACGGAGGGAGGCATTGCCATGGCACCCCCCCAATTTTTTGTACTTATGTATTCTTTTTAATATATTCTTTAATGTTTCAGATAATTATAAAGAAATTTATTATATATATATATATACATATATATAAAATACATGTTTGGTCACCCCACACCATACTTTGTCACCCTCAAATGAATTTTTTTGCTTCCGCCTCTAGTTGTAAATATCTTGAAACTTACCTAAAACATGATAATTCTTATGATTTTGATGGTGAAATTGTATTTAAAGAATTAAAAGTCATTAGAGAAGTTTTAATTGATGAATCAAAATCAAGTTATATGATATTAAGTTCTTTGAAGAGATTTAATTGTTTTCTTAATGCATGCAAGACTTATAGATTAATATTAATCATCCATGTTATTGTTGCATCTACTGAAAGAAATTTTTCTAAATTGAAATTGTTAAAATCTTATTTGCGATATATTATGTCACAAGATAGATTGAAAAGTCTTGTTTTTATTTCTATTAAAAATACTTTAAAAAAATCTTAATTATGAACGGATTATTCTTGATTTTGCAACAAAAAATGCAGGGGGATAAAATTTAAATAATTATGAGGGTACCATTTTCTTGTTCGTCCAGGGCACTCAAAATCTAAGGATTGATCGACCCTCCCTGACTCTTAGATACAAACAATGCAAACAACCAAGAAGCACAAATATTCAAGATCACGGCTACCTAATCCTCAATTAGTTCTACCCTTACACTTTGTTTGGATGAGAAATGAAAGTGAAAGGAAAGTAAGTTAAAAGAATGTTAAAGGAATGAAAGTCGGAAGAAAGTGAGTGGAAAGTAAGATATTTTTTGGTTGTTTGATAGGAGTGATAGTGAGAGAAAAGTGAAAGAAAAGTGAAAGGTGTATATTTAGTAAATGACATACCCCTATATATATATATATATATGTGTGTGTGTGTGTGTGTGTGTGTGTGCGTGTGTGTGTGTGCGCGCACGCGTGCTCGTCACCCATTAATAATTGAATATGTTACAAAATGAAGGGCATTTTTGGTATTTAGTAAATTACTCTTCGTTCCCTGCTTTCTTTGCAAAATGGGAGGAATGGCTTTTGGGTGTGAGGCCCGTATAAATAGACGTTTCCGTCCTCTCTGACATGGGTTCCAAATGTAACACCCTGCCGAGACAGGGCGTCATTTTATCCTGACTCAGCAAAAACACATTTTCAATTCACCATCAGAGTACACAACAGGACATACTGGCCGTGATGCAACATTGCTTCTCAGGCTTAAGTGATTAATCTTCTTATTCATCTGTTATTCATCATCGCATAATATAGAAAACACAGAAAATAGGGGTAAGATACTCATCAATCTCCAACACACAGGAAAACAACATAGCAGAGAGACTGCTATCATGCTCAGCATAACACATCAAAACATCACAATCATCATCACAACTGTTACCACAGATGTCACACATTCAGACTCCTGAGTACACGGTCACGTACCAGACCATACTGATACGTCATACTGACAAACCCGACCATACGGTCACAGATCTCATCATACTCTGACGTCACAGACTAACACGTCTCACTAGTCCTTCAGCTGATCACCGGCTCTACGGATCCAGTGGACACAGAATACCACAGATTGCTGATAAGTGTGGGCCATTAACGCCCTACTCCCTGACCGATCACCAGCCTTAGGGCACAGAGTACGATAAGTTGGTTATCCCGGGAGCATATCCTGCTACCATCTCTGATTACGGTTATGGCATCCCATACTACCATATTCGATCACCGGAGTAAGGCACCGTCCTGCGTGCATGGACGACATTCCCTATGCAGAGAATGGCCAAGATTGTCCACCTGTCGGACGTGGAGTCCTGAGGCTCGGTTGTACCATCGATCATATCCATCTCAGGTACACACTTACCCCACACTACTCCGTACCATCGACCATATACATCTCAGGTACACCAATCTCGGATACACTGATCCGGCTATCACCACTAACAACAGTGATATCGATGGTAACACTCACTATTACCATCTAGGGGTTCGCAAACCTCTAACTAGAGGGCGTCACCCTTGACTTACACGTCAGACTCGTATACAGCCAAATCAGATTAATAACCATCCTTAGTCAACATAAGGATCAGTCCTAGTGTCGCTTTGACGATCTACTATTGACATGTTATCAATCAACATATCCATAATCACATAAAGCAATCATAACAAACATTACAACAATTAACATCCATCCATAAATATTAATAGATCATTCCTATGTTGGTTGATAGGTCTACGACAACTATCCTTAGCCACCGTATACATGCAACCCCTCTCCTAAGGTGTTGCTACTATCAACCCCTAGTAGGGCTAAGGAACCCTACTCATGCTAACAGACTACTGTACTACTTATTTTTCCTAGAGATTAAGGTATCTTCCCCTTACCTGGCCTAGAAGACTGCTGTCGCTCTCATCCTTCGTTCTCCCCTCTCTTGAGCTCCTTCACGCTCTCCCAAAAGCCTTTGGAAGAACTTGGGCTGAATGGAGGGGGTCAAGGCCTATTTATAGGCATAACATGGCCCGTCGCGTCGCGATGGGATCACACGTAAGTCCCATCGCGTCGCGATACAAGACACGTGTCAACCATCACGCGCGCTGATCCACCGACCTACCATCACGTTGCGACAGATTCCTTCATAGTCTCGTCGCGTCGCGAGACACTCAGATTTTGAAAATCCCATTTTTGACCTTCTAGACAATTCTAGATTATTCTTCTCCTTTCTAGGGCATTCTAAGCCTCTTATTAATCATTTTAAGTTCTAACTAAGATTTTAAACACTCGTTTATCACTTAATTACTGTTCTAATTATTTTTCTGTCACTGTTTAAAAATCAGGATGTCACACCAAACGACTGATTAGATTTTGAAATTTGCATTTTCGTCATCCCTTTAATCTTTTCTCTATCTATCTGCAGTTTCAAAAAAACCCCTTAATGAGTTCTATTGTCTGCTTTCTTTGCATATTAGCATATCTCAATTTAGGGATGTCCATGGGTTCCATGCTTTGGTTCGAATTTGAGAGAAAATAAAATCTGAATTGATTATATATATTTAATGGCGGCTTGTATGGTGCATAACCAAGCTAGGTTATGCACAATACGTAAGGGTATTCTAATAAGAAAATTATTATTAAGTCGCTGTGATTTCGACCAGGTTTTTTCTTATCTGCTTCGTCTCACTCACAATCACAATGCGTCCATCCCATCCTAGCGAATTGGTTCATCAAAGCATGATCAAGCCCGAATGAAGGGGCACGTCGTCGTAAAATCGTTGGCATCATTGAAGACTTCATAAAATCGACAAGGATCCGCATAAAATCGCCAACATCGTCAAAGCCTTCGTTATTCGGCAAAGTGTACCCGTTGAGTTCTTCCAGCTACTGTAAAAGGGTTAATGTGAGTATGCCCTCCTGTTCTTCATTTCATTATCGTTGTATTCAGATTCTACTCCAATTGATTAATTAATTAAGTAATTGTGTGGGGCTAATCTCAGCAGTTTTCCTCGCAATGTGTTTCAGGTTTGATTTTGTAACATCGACATTAGTAATATAGAAAAGGTTAATGTGTATAACCGGCAGTTAATCGCCCATTGTTGTTGTTCTCTCTGAAAGCATGGACATAACCCATCAGTTAAACTATTTTTGTTTTCCCCAAACACCTTCCCTCCTTCCCCTCGATGGAGGACAAATGCCCTCTGCCCATCGTCGATTTGCAGGCATCGGAGCTCGCATCGTTGCACCGCTATGCCAGAGCACACGATCGAAAGTCCCGCGCTTGTGTCTGGGATGGCCCAATGACGGCCGCCGCATTATCAACTTGATTCCATCAGCGAAATATGAGTAACCTACAAAATAGATTTTTCTAAAGATTGGGAGATTCAGAGATTGGGGATTTGGAGATCGAATCCGACTGCCCGCAAAAGACAACTTCCGTCTCACTGTGACTATAAACAAAAATCTCCTCATTTGTTTTATTCCACATAATTTTTTTTTTTGGGGTTTTGTAAACGAAGTTTGGGTGTGACTGTAAATGGAAATCGAGCATTGTGACTGTAAATGGAAATCGCCTCAAGGGAACACGAGGGAGACAGAAGACAGGGGAGAGTGAGAGAATCAAGGGGTAATTAAAAATTACAAAATTATTAAAATACCCTGTTGTACAATACAAGACCTATTTACCTCATGTACCTTAGACAAAGCCATATTTAGATTGGTTTGAGATAAAACAAATTATGATTGGGTTGGTTTCGTTCATATCATAGGTTAAAATAAAAATAAATTATTAATTATTAATTTTTAGAAACTTTTATCCTCACATATTAGCATTTTTGTTATATAGATAATTTTGTCTAGACTATCGATATTCGAAAGTCACATTGAATTTTGACTATTTTGAGTTGAGTCGCGTAAACCCTTATAAGGGGACATAGCTCTAATCAATTTTTTTTTTTCATTCATAGAACTTGAACTCGAGACTTTACTTAACGAAGCTTTTTGCTACTTGTACCAACATTGATTCGGTCTTCATTGATTCTGAATAATATTTAATTAATGTCAAAAATTAATATTACTTTTAAATAATATTAAACTTTTTCTACAATTATAATTTTATATATCTTATTAAACTCTTTGTCTAAAATATAATAACGAATTTAAATAGTAAATATAAGCATATACACTTGGTAACACTATATAAACAATTACAAATTAAATATAAAAAAGACAAAATAGAGAAAATCCTAAATGTTAATATTTAAAATGCATAAATTTAAAAATTAAAAAAATAACTGGGTATCAGGTTAGTTCGGATTAAAAAAAGATAAGTTCGAGAAATGGACAAATTATATTTGGTTTGAGTTTGAAGTAAAATGAACCAATTTTCCAAACCAATCTGAAATAATTTAATATGTTTGGTTTGGGTAATCAGGTTTATTAGATAAGTTTGATTCGATGAACACCCTTATCTCCATCTCTGATATTTTTAGAGCATTTGGTCTATTTTTTTGAGTTTAAAAACCACTTTAATGTTAAAGTTAAAAAATTATAAAATTAAAGTGATGTTTTTTGGTAATTTTAAATTATTTTTTGCTTAAAATATATTTTTAAGCTAAAAACTATTTAGTAAATGGTTATTATAAAAACTATGGTTTTATTCAAAAAATGATCTTTTTCTTTAAAAGACAAATGAGCATTTATTGTAAAAATAAAAACTACAAATAACCATATTAAAGAAAGTGGTAAAATATTTTACAAAAACTCCAATTTTATTTAAAATTATTAAAAAGAAATTTCTCTTAGGAGAGGTTAAAGAGAACATTCTCTTTATTTTCTATATGTAACAACAAATCTATGTGGTCTCAATATATCAATCACAATTCCTGTAAGATGAGAATACAGACATATCTTTGTCATAATTAACAATATTGAAAATGTATTTCGGCAACTGGAATATATACAGTCTGGGAGTATTTTGGGGATTTCAGACTTATTAGAGGGTTGGGGGGTGTGGCCAGCAAACAGGTGGGGTGCTGGAAGCAAGCCCCCCCAACATAATCCACATGGGATCTAAGTGCTTGTAATAGCCCAACAACAAAAACAATCACATATATATGGCATATAGTCTAATAGCAAAATTAATTACATGTGGGAAAATAAATGATACTATACAATATTTGACATTTAAATATTAATTAATTCAACTTTTACTAAATAAATTACTATACAAGTTCACAAAGGGATTAAAAATCCAACAAGGTTCTCGCCAGAAGGGAAGGGTAGTTTTTGAACTCATATTCTACTGTGTATTTTGGTTCCAACAACATTTGTGCATCCATTGATGCATTAATTTATTTCAATCACAAACAAAAATAGCAGATTCCAACAAACAAAATCTGCAAGATATGATTAAACAAGGGGCAAAAGATACTTTATAAAACATATGCATGCAGGACAGTCTTACACGTTAGTATTCTTCAATAATCCAATCATCGAACATAAATTTTTCATTAAGTAAATCAAATTTTTAAAGTTTCATATAATTTGAATTTTATTTGATACTTTATCGCATCACTTTATTTTTAATATGTAATATGCTAATTAAAATATAAGTAAATATCCGTAATTAAATTACATACCAATTAATATCAATATTATTTGATTGTTGGTGCCCCTGGTGCCTCTTGGCTGGTTTAATTAAATAAATAGTTTGGTCTTCAAAAAAACATCAAAAGTATTTGAAATTTTGTATACAAGATCATCGAGATAATATGGTATGATTTAATCGTTGGACTTATATTCACATTTAAAAATAAGCTATTAACAGTATATATATATATTAATTTTAATATCTAGCTAGCTAGTGCCAATGGATTCTTGTATGGATAAAACTTAGGTCAATTTCTCTGTGTCCAGTTTGTCATATTACCAATTGAAAAATATCAATAGTTGTCATTAAATGTTTCAAGCTGTATAATGTGAAAGAGTATCATTGTACCTATTTACTAAAAATTATGAGTGCAACAAACATGTTCTACCGTGCCTATGACACTTGTCCTTCTTGTGTATATGAAAGTTGAACTAATAAGCATTGTAGATAGATAAATATGTTTTTCGCTGACCTCAACCCGACTCTAGCTTCAGAAGTAGGCCAAACCGTCCGCAAATTTACCCTCGTTCCCACTCAAATTATGTAATTTACGCATCATTCTATTGCAAACTAATTAACATGATATATACACTCAAGACAGACATCATATATATATATATATATATATATATATAAGCTGGATCTGTTCAAAGTAAGTCTCATATGAGAGGAAAGTGAGCAAACGTGAGACAGGATGGCCGGCCCGCAGGCAGGGAATCTTATAATTCAGCTTCAGCACATGCATGCCGGCAAGCCATCCTGGCTCAAATCTACTCTCTCTACCTTCATGCAAGACCCTTGATCAGCAAAAACAACATTAAAACTCAACCACACTATATGCATCTTACTCTTTCATTTCACTCAGCTTGTATTATATTGATCATGAGCTAGCGTACTCAATATTGTAGCCAATTTATAAGCAGAGATTGCTAGTGGTTGGAATCCAATTCACTTGTGATAATTATTATAGACACGTACATGTTAAAATGTGACTGATCAGTAATTTAATTCCCTAAATAATTGTTGTAAACTTCCCATTGGATCCACGTGGCTATGATGAACTTTTCCATATATGCTGCTCCTTATCAAAAACCGTAATTGTACGTTGTTTGGAATCAAACAAAAGTAGTTGATTTATCAGCCCATTGTACATATTCGTACGTTTTGATTGATTTACTGTACGTTGTTGTGGGAATAGAATATTATTAGACACTAGGGGAAGGCCAGCCAGATATTAGTGATCATTAATTAAATAATGGTTACCCCATTTTTCTGATACGGCAATGTCAATCAGAATTATTTGTTCTCACTGATCAGAAGAGATTCTGATTAGACTTTGACTTTATTGATTTCTTTATTAGATTGCATTGCAAGTAATGGAGACCAAACTAGTATATATGGGCATAGATAGAGGCCGTTGACATTTCTATCTATCTATGTACGTGTTATTCTATCTAAGACAGTTGCATGAGTCTAAGCTACAATTAATGTACAGATTCCCAACCACGTTCACAATGCCTATTCTTCATAATTAGCTTTAAAGCATCTACAAAAATTAAGGAATTTGCTTTTTTGGTTTTCCCTTTTATCCGGATTTGGGACCGACAATGAATAGTTTTGCAACAATATATAACAGGCAGGATTTAAGCTTTGGTAAATGCAAAGTAAAATCGAGGAATTGGGTGAGAATTATTGCTGATAAATTAATATCGGAAGAATGATATTAGGAAATCCGATAGAAAGATTTGTATGAATTTTAAAGTTATTGGAAGTCTCACGTGGAAGAATGAGATGACTTGATCAGTGGTTATAAATAGGAGCAACCTTTATCCTATGAGCTAGCTTTTAGGATTGAGTTAGGTCCAATCCCAAATTCTAATATGGTATCAAAGCGGTACCATCATATGTGACTTATCCCGTCACTATTCCACCACTGTCATTCCAATTAGAGTTTTAGTTGTCAGAGTGAGCGCTGACTCAATATTATTTAAGTTAGTTTCAAAGTTGTGATACTTTCAGTTAAGGTTTCAGCTGCTAGAGTGAGCGTTGGTCTAACATTTTTTTTGTTTAAAGTTGTGACAAATTCCGGTTTGGGCTCCAGCTACCGGAGTGAGCGTGACTCAGTATCGTTGTGGTTTTGGTTTGAAGTGGTGACACCTTTTGATTAAGGTTTCAGCTGTCGGAGTGAGCGCTAGCCCATTAATATCGTTGCAATTTGGTTCGCTTTTGATTTATTCATGACTCGCCATTAGTGATTTTAGTTTTGTTTGTTTACAGTTCATGAAATTTGGTTGTGGGTTTGACACCAATTGGTTTTGTTTGGTTTTTCTCTTTCAAATGGTATATTTGTATCATGCTTAAACTTAGTAAGTTTTAGCTTGAGGGGGGTGTTAAAATATACGAAGTCTCTTAGAATATCTTAATATTATCTTGAATTATCACATAGGATAAATTTATTATCTCCTAAGATTAGTTTCCATACTACTTATTATCATGATTTATTTCCTAATTTTTCTATTTAATTATGATTATGAGTCTTGTATCCCTATAAATAGGGATTAATGTTTAGTATTTTGTATCAAGCTGGTATCAAAGCCAATCATAGATATATTGTTGGACTACTCATTATCCGACCACTTGGGTCACGCTCCAGATGTCCAGTCTTGGGCGTGAGGGGGTGTGTTGGAAGTCACACATGGTTGAGTTAGGCTCAATCCCAACTTTTATTAAAAGTCATACCTGGAGAGAGCTTGACTACCCAACATAGAGTCTTGGTTATTGACGTAAGTGTTAAGAGGAGGGTGAAGAGAAGAGGCCACGATGCTGAATGTAGAAACAATAACACATAGGAGCACAAAGAGAAAGAAGACATACGGTGCGTGAAGAAGCAGAGAGAGGAATAAGATCAGAGAAACAGAAAAAAGAATAGACTAGCAGATGTGTGAAGAAATGAAGCCCGAAAAAGTGATAAAATAAACTGTATAATAGTAATTTAATAATTGACCAGTGGTTCCATCTCATTCCGCCCAAATTGTGGGGAACAAAATGGAGGTAAGTAATGAAATATGGATACTATTGGATTCTATTCCATTTTTTTTAAATATCCAAACAATGGAACATTATATTACTTTATTTCATTATATCTAGTACCACCAATCCAAACATACACTTAGAGGTAAATGTTTCCAATGTTTTTAATACTGGACTGGATATTGAACCGAGAAAGACATTGGTTCACGGTTTATTGGTTCAACAGTGGTCGAGCGGTAATAAATAAATGTATTATTATTATTATATAATATATTAAGTAATATATTGATATAAAATACTAAGAAAATAAGACAAAAATAACATAAAGTGATTACATTATATCTTTTGTAAGATAAAAAATCAATAATAAAAGGATAAAATAATAAATAACGATGTATGTAAATTTTTATAACTTATTATTGAAGATTTATTTAGTGAGATAACATCACTACGCTAGATTTTAAATTAAATGGCGCCCCATTTAGTAGCGTTTCCCACTGAAACGCTGTGAAAATGAGGCGGAACAGATTCAATAGCACTTCCTTAAGGAAGTGCTAGTGTAGGTTCAAGAATAGCTAGCGCTTCTCTAAACAAACGCTATTAAAAGTTGATGTTAGGAATAGATAGCGCTTCCATAAGAAAACGCAAGCGTAAGTTCAAGAATAACTAGCGCTTTCTCAAGAAAGGGATGCTTATTCTTTACCTGAAATAGCGCTTCCTCTGCTTATTCTTTACCTAAAATAGTGCTTCCTCAAGGAAGCGCTATTCCTTTTCCCTAAATTTTAATATCCAGAGAGGTGATGTTAAATTTGAAGCCTAGCCGCAACTCACCCTCTATTTTTATCCGAAATTCGGGTCAAAGAAAGTTGTTGTTTTGTTTGCATGTGTGTTGAGTTTGTGAGCAATGGGAATACTGATGTTGATGCTTATTTCTTCTGCTTCTAGTGGTGGGAATAGCAGAAGCAGATCTGGGTTTAGAGCGAGCCACAATGGGTGATCGAACCCTGTAACTGGGTTGGCGTCCAATGTAAGCACGACCGCCTCGTCGAGCTTCACCTTCCCAGTGTCGCTCTTTCAGCCCAAATACCCACCGAAATATTCGGCAACCTGACCCACCTTCGCACCCCAGCTTGCTCTAATTTGTTATGTTCATTCAAATAAAGGCCTAAAATGACGAACGGTGTGAGCATCTTTCTTCAATGCGATTGATTAGAAACAACTAAGCACAAAGCTGAAGTGGAACCACCCGATCTCTCTCTCTCTCCCCCTCTCTATCTTCTCACATGGAGCTAGGGTTCCTCTCTTTCTCTCTCTAATATGTTCAATCACGCGACGCATTTGATGGAAGTTTCAATCTAACTATTTTCCCTATGTTTGATTTGTCTCTGCGTGCGTTTGATTTGTTTCTGTGTGTTGTCACAGGGCGAGGCTTTTGGCTCTGTCTTCGTCATCCATAGTGGCTTTTGGCTTTGACCAGCACTGTACTTCTGATGATGGCAGAACGTGACGTCAGTTGAAGGTGGCGTGGCCACTCCACAGCTGTGGAACGGTGAGTGCTATGTGTCAACGATTGTGTGTTGCGATTTTTGTTTTTTATTTTTTATTTATTGTTTCTTTTTGTAAGATGTTGGTGTGTGAAATCTGAAATGGAATTTGATTTATTCTCATTTGGGTTGTAATCTGGCTCTGGTACGTGTATTTATTGCAGTGATGTTTGTTTGCTTCATGTTGTTTGCAATTACTCTGTTTGTTTGTTTACAAATTACTTTGTTTCTCTTACTCTGTTTGCAATTCCTTGTTCTACGGTTTGTTTTCTTCATGTTGTTATTTATGTCATGATGTGTTTGTGAAAATGATTGAATGCAAATTTTTTTTTAAAAAAAGGAGAATATGCAGCGCTTCTTTAAAATAAGCGCTAGCAAAAGTGAATATTTTTTTTAAAAAAGGGAATTGTATAATTCTGAGAATAGATTGCGCTTCTTTGAAGAAGCGCTAGCTATTCCCAATTTCGCTAGCGCTTTCCAAACGCTGTCTTTTCGAAACACAATCACTAGCGGGTGATTAGGTAACACTTTTAAGCGCTAGTGAAGGCAAAAAATAAGCGTTGTTGATTTCGTTTTATGTTGTAGTGCATGTTTTTTAATTAAATAAATGAAAAAATATAGAAAAATTTAAAAATCCCCGGTTCAAACCGATTCGGACTACCGGTTTTGGCCGGATTCATCCAAATTTTAGCCGGTTTGGTCAGTTCTCTCTAGTTCTAAACTCGTCCAGTTTTCAAGGTTGAATGAACCAGTTATGTGATCAGTCCCACCCAACCGGTTGGCCTCAATTTGGAGAACTTAAAAAATGAATTGAGGGCAGATTTCGGAAGGCAAATTTGATTTTTTTTTTAACTTTTAGACAATGAAAATATTGATTATAAGTCTTCTCCTGTCCCCCTCTCCGCTTCAAACTCCCAAAGAGACCCTCACTTTTCTACTTACGGGAGCCTTTGTTAATTTTGGTACGTGAACCAAAATGTTCAGTTTAAATTTTAGTATGTGAATAATAAAAATGTGTCTAAAACAATTTGATTTTTAATTTAAGTGGTAAACTGGTCGCCTACTCTTACAATGTCGGACTTAAAATTTGAATTGATATGTGAAATTCTTTGATTTGGACACAGTTTGGGTTATATCTAAAATTGAATAACTCTACTATTAGAAAATCATCCTTATTCATTGTTACATTTTCCACAGAGACATAGGTATAGTTTTAGTATAATATCAGGTTATCTTATTGGGGTCAAACTCGAAAACTAATAAACTAATATCATAGAAGCAACAAAATAATCAGAAATATACATGCCAAGAATCTTGCATGAAAGAGTAAAAAGATAGCATTAAGAGTAAATTAATTAACATTGTTTTTATTTATAAAGAGGCAGATATGTTTTAACCCACTTCTATACGAATCCTATACATAATAAGCGAATACCGTGAGCAGGTTTTTTTTCCCGCGAAGTTGAGCAGTTTGCTATTCTTCCTTTCTTCCTCCTCCTTCCAATCTTGCCACATGTTCTAAACCTTCTGCTCACAAAGAAATTTGTCACTCGGAGAAACCTGTGACTAAGCGAAACATGCATTGGTCGTTCAATCGGTGCCTCGACAATTGGAAAACTATTCACCTTTACCTTCAGTTTCTCCCTACCACACCCTCTGCGAAATCGGGCGAAAGAGATTCCGCTTAGGAGAAGTTGGAGATGTTTGTCCTATTTGCCGAGATTTCAATGCAGCCACTGTGACGGCGGTGAACGTGCACATCGGCAGTTGCCTCGCGCAGACCGTTAGGGACGAACATCGGTAGAGTAGGAGGACCAGCCCGAAGCCGAAAGCCAAGGCGCCGAAGAAGCACTCGATTGCTGAGATTCTCACGGTGGCGCCGCCGATCGAAGCCATCAAAAGCAAAAGCAAGGCGACTGAGGTTGAAGAAGAAGACGACAGTTCCTTCGATTATTGCGGCAAGGATTCCAGTGCTGCGGCTGTCACAGGGCCGCGCTGGAATCACTGAATGCTACCGCCATCGACGCCGCTCCGTTCGCCTTGCCTTCTCTGGTGACTGGTCTTCTCCTCTCCTCTTCGTTTGCATTCTTTCAACCATTGCTTTCTCTATGTTAGATCTTTCTGTTTCTACAATTGCATGCTCTGCCTGTTATGTGGTTTTTACAAAAAGGAAATTGATTTCTGATTTTTTATTTCCTTTCAGATCTTCGATTTTTCCGTTGAGACATTTTTCGCTTGGTGGAGGATGAGATTTGAAGGATGAAACCTTCTAGAATTACAACAACAACAACAACAACAACAGTTGCAGCAGCAAGAATAACAACAAGTGCAGCAGCAACATTTTCATGTGCTGGCAGTAGATGACAGTGTGATTGATAGGAAGCTTTTGGAGAGGCTCCTTAGACTTGGAGGTTCTTCATGCAAAGGTAGGTAGGTAGGTTAGGTACCGTACATTTTAGTCCGTACCGTCTCAATTCTAAGGATTTTTTGTTGTGAATTTGGTTAACTAACAACATGTTTATTAATTGATTTGTTGATTAACAGTTACCGGTGTGGACTCTGGAGACAAGGCTTTGAAATATCTTGGACTGATTGATGATCTTGATAATAATTCTTCAGAAATTAGATCTTTTGAATCGTCATCTCCTCCTCGTCAACCATTACAACAAGAGCTTGCGGACATCCTAACTAAACCATTGTCCACATCACAGTTTCATGATCTTACAAACAAGATGAAGGTAACAGATGGTACCATCATCTTGAGGGGGCGTATTAGATAACCAAGTCAACTGTTGAGAAATACTCCAAGAATTCTGTCGAGATCAACACCAAGAGTTCTGTCGAGAACTTCAACACCAAGGGTTCTGTCGAGATCAACACCGGGTGTTCTGTCGAGAACTTCAACATCAAGAGTTCTGTCGAGATCAACACGAGTTCTGTCGAGATCAACACCGGGTGTTCTGTCGAGAACTTCAACACCAAGAGTTCTGTCGAGATCAACACCGGGTGTTCTGTCGAGATCAACACCAAGAGTTCTATCGAGTTATACACTTTACATGGTAGGTTGAGGGCGAAGACCGAGTCTGAGTTGGGAACGGGAATGGCTTGGTTTGAAGGCATGGTGACAGGCTTGGATCGTTGCTGTTAAGCAAAAGCTCTGATACCATGTAAAGTGTATAACTCGATATTATTCCATACAGGTATTTATAGATACAAAATGGGACAGCATCAATTGATGATTGTTGATGATTATGAGGAGAGGATCTCGCTCACTTAATGCCAAATGAATGCTGATTATTTGACAGCTAATGGAATATACACAATCGACAGAACTCTTGGTGTTGAAGTTCTCGACAGAACTCTTGGTGTTGATCTCGACAGAACTCTTGGTGTTGAAGTTATCGACAGAACACCTGGTGTTGATCTCGACAGAACACCCGGTGTTTTATCTCGACAGAACTCTTGGTGTTGAAGTTCTCGACAGAACACCCGGTGTTTGATCTCGACAGAACTCTTGGTGTTGAAGTTCTCGACAGAACACCCGGTGTTGATCTCAACAGAAGGTGTTGATCTCGACAGAACACCGTGTTGATCTCGACAGAACTCTTGGTGTTGAAGTTCTCGACAGAATAATTGGTGATTGTTGATGATTATGAGGAGAGGATCTCGCTCACTTAATGCCAAATGAATGCTGATTATTTGACAGCTAATGGAATATACACAATCGACAGAACTCTTGGTGTTGAAGTTCTCGACAGAACTCTTGGTGTTGATCTCGACAGAACTCTTGGTGTTGAAGTTATCGACAGAACACCCGGTGTTGATCTCGACAGAACACCCGGTGTTTGATCTCGACAGAACTCTTGGTGTTGAAGTTCTCGACAGAACACCCGGTGTTTGATCTCGACAGAACTCTTGGTGTTGAAGTTCTCGACAGAACACCCAGTGTTGATCTCGACAGAAGGTGTTGATCTCGACAGAACTCTTGGTGTTGAAGTTCTCGACAGAACACCCGGTGTTGATCTCGACAGAACTCTTGGTGTTGAAGTTCTCGACAGAACACCCGGTGTTGATCTCGACAGAAGGTGTTGATCTCGACAGAACTCTTGGTGTTGAAGTTCTCGACAGAACACCCGGTGTTGATCTCGACAGAACTCTTGGCGGTGTTGATCTCGACAGAACTCTTGGTGTTGAAGTGCTCGACAGAACACCCGGTGTTGATCTCGACAGAACACCCGGTGTTGATCTCGACAGAACTCTTGGTGGTGTTGATCTCGACAGAACTCTTGGTGTTGAAGTTCTCGACAGAACACCCGGTGTTGATCTCGACAGAACTCTTGGTGTTGAAGTTCTCGACAGAACACCCGGTTTTCTCAACAGTTGACTTGGTTATCTAATAACACCAATACTAGGCAACATTTTTTTTTTGTTGAGTTGCAGTAAGATAGTATTTTGGCATGCTGCCTTGATTATATGTTAATCTTCCTTTTTTTACATGTATGACTGACTGATTGCTTAATATGTAATGTTTCCATTTTTTTCTTTCTTCGTCCAGTTCCTGTAAGGGTGTTAAAGATGATTGATTTAAGTATTATTCTAAAAACGCTTCCTCTAGGCAAGAAGAAACTTCTTGAAGCTCTTGGTTGGTTCATGATTTGTTTTTTCACGGTTAGTTATTATAATCTCCCACTGGGTGTCACGTTTAGAATGGAAATGTGCAAATTGGATGCTTGGTTTGTTTGCCCATGTTGCCAAAGCTATTATTTTTTCTCTCCAGACTTTAATATCAACTTTTTTTTCTCAAGTCCTGCTTTGTTTCTGCAGTTCAGAACACATGTTTATGTTTAAACAATTCTATTATGGTCACTTTTGTGAATACATGCCTTGACAGGATGGTTTTGATGATTGACAAAAGGGAGTTTTGCAAATAGTCAACCGTGCAAAAAGTGGAAAAGAATACCAAGACGCGTATCAAGAATGATAGTTTCTCAAGTCTTTGAGTTTTGGGTATTTATTTATTTTTATTAAGACTATTTGTAAGTAGTAATAAAAAGCTCTCAATTAAAATAAAATCACACACTCACAAAATGATTTTTATTCTAAAGTTGATTTTATGATAATTTTTTCTAAATTATTTTTAGGCACAAATTATTTTGAAAAATTCTTAAGTTGTACTCAAAATATTGTTTGGAAAATATTTCAAGTTTTCTTTGGAAAATATTCTCCGTGCCGAGCTGTGGGGAAGTCGCGTGCCGAGCTGTGGGGAGGTCGTGTGCCGAGCTGTGGGGAAGTCGTGTGCCGAGCTGAGGTCGCGTGCCGAGCTGTGGGGAGGTCGCGTGCCGAGCTGAGGTCACGTGCCGAGCTGTGGAGAGGTCGTATGCCGAGCTGTGGAGAGGTCGTATCTTGGCTGTGGAGAGGTCGTATCTTGGAGCGTGTGGAGAGGTCGTATGTCGAGTGTGTGGAGAGGTCGTATGCCGAAATGGGGAGATCGTATCTTGAGTGGGAGAGGTCGTTTGGAAATACGATGTCGGACACCAAGTGTGTCAGAATCATTCGTATCCGTGTTTCAATTTTTAATCTTTTAGCGGACAAATCCTTTTAATCTTTAGCGGACAAATCCCTTTAATCTTTAGCAGACAAATCCTCTTAAATGTGACGCTCCTCTCGGTGCCTATAAAAGCCTTTGCACCATGAGCATTGTTTTAAAAACACAACGCTAGTGCTTAATTTTTATCTTTGAAACTCATCAAAATATTCTCCATCACTCACACTTATTTGAGCACAATTTTTGAGAGCTTTTTATTCTACATAATTTGAGTTGTATTATTTGAGCTTCAATTTGTTATATTTGCACTATTGAGTGTATCTTTCTCATCTCATTTTATTTGTAAAAATCATTTCTTTTTGGGTAAGAATCCCAAGGTGTTCATAGAGAGGTGATATCTCTTGAGCGTATTGCTCTGGTATAGAGTTGTAAAGGTTTCTAGTGAACTGATTTAAAAGCTAGTGATTTAGTGAAAATCCCATAGTGCTTTGCTTTGGGGACGGGGCGTAGGCCACAGGGTGTTTGGTGGCGAACTGTATAATTTCTTTGCGTGCTCTTCTTTGCTCTCTGTCTCTTTATCATTCAAGCACTTTATTTATTTTTGTTCTTTATTTATTTTTCGGTCATTTATTTTCTGTCATTTATTTATTGCAATTTAATTCCTGCAATTTATTCTTCAAGTTATTTATCGTTTCACAATTTATTTCTTTCAAGTTTTTTTTAATTCAGTAATTTATCTGTAATTTTTTATATAAACACACCGCTATCACACTTCACCCCCCTCTTGTGTTTGAAGTCACTTGGTAACAAGTGGCATCAGAGCTAGACTCTTGTATAAAGGACTTAACCGTCTCAAGAGAATGACTTCAAACAATAACGAGGGAACTTCCATGAACAGACCCCCATTTTTCAATGGTGAGGGGTATGGTTATTGGAAGGATAGAATGCAAATCTTTCTTGAGGGTGTTGATCTTGATATTTGGGATGCTGTGGAAAATGGTCAATTTGTCCCCACTCAATCAATTAATGATGCAGTGGTAGACAAACCAAGATCACTTTGGACCGAAGATGATAAGAAAAAGGTCCAATACAATTTGAAAGCTAAGAACATCATCACTTCTGCTTTAAGCTACGATGAGTTCTATAGGGTCTCAAATTGCAAGGCTTTAAAGAAATGTGCGACTCCCTTCTCTTGACCCATGAAGGTACTACCGAGGTCAAGAGGGCTCGAATGAACACATTAACCCATGAGTATGAGTTATTTAGGATGAAACCAAGTGAAAACATACAAGATATGCAAAAAAGGTTCATCCATATAATAAACCATCTCAGAGCTCTTGGGAAAGTCTTCAGTAATGAAGATTTAATTAATAAAGTTCTTAGATGTTTAAATAGAACCTGGCAACCCAAGGTTCCTGCTATATCTGAATCTAGAGATTTATCTACTATATCATTGGCAACCTTGTTTGGAAAATTGCAGGAACATGAACTTGAACTAAATCGACTCACTGAGAGTGAAGAAAGTGATAAGAAAAAGAAAGGAATTGCTCTCAAAGCAATCGTAAATGAAAACGAGGAATCTGACAACAATGATAGTCTGGATGAGAATGAGGAAGACATAAGTCTGATGGTTCGAAAGTTCAAAAGGTTCATGAGGCAAAAGGGGAGAACAGGCAAGGTACAAAATCCTCAAAAGAAAAATGAGGAAGGAACTTCTTTTAATCCAACTTGCTACAAGTGTGGTCAAAAGGGACATATAAAACCCGATTGCCCTCATGGTCAGAAGAAAAACGAAAAATTTGATAGAAGACCACAAAAGGAATCAAAAGGAAGAAGAGCCTACATTGCCTGGGATGACAATGATATGGACTCGTCGATGAATCGAGAAAATGAGGAGGCCAACTTATGTCTCATGGCAAAACACGAGGAGGATGAGGTAAATGCTCTTGAACTCGAATCTCCTTAACTTATGATGAAATGCTTATTGCTTGTGAAGAATTAAATAATGAAACGACTAGACTTGAAAAATTATTTCTTCTTCTAAGAAAACCATCTCTTCTCTTGAATCTAAAATTATTTTCTTAAACCAAGAGATGGAAGTTTTTAAGGAAAAACAAGTTGTTGTGGAAGTTTCTACTTGCACCTTTTGTGAAAACCAAAAGATTGATACTTTCAAGTGTGATGAATGCAATGTTTTGAAAAACAAGATTGAAGATTTGGAAAACACCCTTGCCAAATTTACCATGGGAAGGGATAACTTAAACATTCTATTGGGAAAACAAAAGGGTACTTTTGGAAAAGCCGGTTTGGGTTATAATCCACAAACGCATGAAAAATCCTTTAAATTTGTCAATCACAACAACACTTCAAGCAGCCCTTTCATTAAATGCTTTCACTGTGGTAGAAATGGTCACACTGCCTCCATTTGCAATATTAGAAAGAACAAGAATGTGGTTGGCAAAAAGATATGGATTCCAAAGGGTACTTTGCCAAAAACTAACTCATCTGGACCCAACTTAGTTTGGGTACCAAAGGTTAAAAATTAATCTGTTGTTGTAGGTGGGCTTGAAAGCCAATGACTTAAATTGGTATCTTGATAGCGGCTGTTCAAAGCACATGACAGGAGACAAAAGCAAGTTCTCCTCATTGGTACCTAAGAATAGTGGTTATGTCCGGTATGGTGACAACAACAAAGGTAAAATTCTTGGGATTGGTTCCATTGGTAAGAGTCCTAATCCCACTATTAAAAATGTTTTGTATGTGGATGGCTTGAAGCACAATTTGCTAAGTATTAGTCAACTTTGTGATAAAGGGAACAAAGTGGTTTTTGATTCTTCAAAATGCATGGTTATGAACTCAGAATCGAAAATGTTGTTCTCATTGGACCTAGAATTGGAAATATCTACATGGTTGATTTAGATAGAATACCTTCAAATGATGCATGTTGTCTTATTAGTAAAGAGGATGAATCTTGGCTATGGCATAGGAGAATGGCTCATATTCACATGGATCATCTTAATAAGTTGGTTCAAAAGGACTTAGTAATTGGCTTACCAAAGCTTCGTTTTGAAAAAGATAAATTATGTGATGCTCACAAAAGGAAAACAAGTAAAGGCAACTTTAAAATCAAAAAATTCTGTTTCCACAAACCGGCCTTTACAACTTTTACACATGGACTTATTTGGACCATCTAGAACTAAAAGCTTTGGTGGAAATTACTATGCCCTTGTTATTGTGGATGACTATTCTCGCTATACATGGACTCTATTTCTTTCT
Organism: Calophaca sinica; assembly: GCA_037113605.1. Taxonomy (NCBI): domain Eukaryota; kingdom Viridiplantae; phylum Streptophyta; class Magnoliopsida; order Fabales; family Fabaceae; genus Calophaca; species Calophaca sinica. Next base: position 13,379,251 of record CM073731.1, read on the forward strand.
CATAAAAATGACGCTTTTTTCTTGCCTTTCGTAAACTTGCTAAAGTTATCCAAAATGAAAAAGGAATGAACATAGTATCCATCCGAAGTGATCACGGTGGGAATTCCAAAATGAGGCATTTGAGGCCTTTTGTACTGAAAATGGAATTGAGCATAATTTTTCGCACCTAGAACACCACAACAGAATGAAGTGGTGGAAAGGAAAAATCGGTCTCTTGAAGAGCTTGCGAGGCGATGCTCAATGAGACCAACCTTCCTAAGTATTTACGGGCGACGCAGTAAGCACCGCATGTTATGTAATGAATAGAGTCCTCATAAGACCTATTCTAAAACACACGCCCTATGAAATTTACAAGGGAAGGAAGCCCACCATTTCCCACCTTCACGTATTTGGATGTAAGTGCTTTGTTCTAAATAACGGTAAAGATAACCTTGGTAAATTTGATGCTAAAGGCGATGAAGGTTTATTTCTTGGATATTCCACTTCTAGTAAAGCCTTTCGAATTTTTAATAAACGTACTTTAATCTGTTGAAGAATCTGCATGTTTCTTTTGATGAATCTAACCCCAAATCTTGATGAAGAAAGTGTTGATGATCTTGCGAAGTGTTAGGAGATACCTATTTAGAGGAACAAGAGAGATCAAAAGTTCAAAAGGAGGATCAAGAGTCCTTGCCTCAACCCTCTCAAGAACTCTCTCACTCAAATCTTCCAAAGGAATGGAGAGTCTCAAAGAACCATCCTCTTGACAACATAATAGGTGATATCTCAAAAGGGGTAACGACTCGAAACTCTCTTAATCATGCATGTCATCATATGGCCTTTGTCTCTCAAATTGAACCAAATGACGTCAATGAAGCCATCTTTGATGAGCATTGGACCCTTGCTATGCAAGAGGAATTAAATCAATTTAAGAGAAATGATGTTTGGGAACTTGTCCCTAGGCCTAAAGATCACCTAGTCATTGTGACCAAATGGGTCTTTCGCAACAAGCTTGATGAAAACGGTATCATTGTTAGAAATAAAGCTAGACTTGTTGCAAAAGGCTATAACCAACAAGAGGGCATAGATTTCGATGAAACCTATGCACCCGTGGCTAGATTAGAAGCTATTCGCATGCTTCTCGCATTTGCATGCATCATGGATTTCAAACTTTTTCAAATGGATGTTAAAAGTGCATTTCTTAATGGCTTTATTCAAGAAGAAGTATATGTTGATCAACCTCCCGGTTTTGAAAATTTTGAATTTCCAAATCATGTTTTCAAATTGAAAAAAGGCTTTATATGGTTTAAAACAAGCTCCGAGAGCTTGGTACGAGAGGTTGAGCAAATATTTACTTGAAAAAGGTTTTGAAAGAGGAAAAGTTGATACCACTCTTTTCATTAAACACAAAAATCATGACATTTTACTTGTTCAAATTTATGTTGACGATATCATCTTTGGTGCTACTAATGAGTCCTTGTGTGAAGATTTTTCCAAAATCATGCAAAGTGAGTTTGAAATGTCCATGATGGGAGAGCTCAACTACTTCCTTGGTCTTCAAATCAAACAAACAAATGTAAGGAATTTTTATAAATCAATCCAAATATTGCAAGGAGTTGCTTAAAAGATTTGGAATGAGCAACGCCAAAGAAATCTCAACTCCAATGAGCACATCATGCTATCTTGACAAAGATGAAGGTGATAAGTCGGTCGAAGTAAGTAAGTATCGAGGTATGATAGGATCTCTTCTCTATCTCACCGCAAGTCGTCCGATATTATGTCTAGTGTTTGTATGTGTGCATGTTTTCAAGCAAATCCTAAGGAATCACATCTCTTAGCGGTAACGCATCATGAGATATCTCACCGCACACAAACTATGGGTTTATGGTACCCCAAAGGTCTTGTGCACACTTATTGGGTACTGGATTGATTTTGCGGGTTGCAAAATGGACCGAAAAAGCACTAGTGGGACATGTCACTTACTTGGGAATGCATTGGTTTCATGGCATAGTAAGAAACAAGCGGTGTGGCTTTGTCCCTTCTTTGAAGCGGAATCGTTGCAGCGAGTAGTTGTTGTGTCTGAGATCATTTGGATGAAACAACGGTTGAATGATTATGGAATCAATCAAAACTGTTCCAATTAAGTGCGACAATACTAGTGCCATAAACCTCACGAAAAATCCGGTTTATCACTCCTGACCAAACACATAGAAATTAGGCACCATTTTATTAGAGATCATGTTCAAAAAGGAGATTGGGTGAGTGAGTTTGGGGAAGCATCTAAACACTTCGCAGATATTTTTACTAAACCTTTGCCTAAAGAAAACTTCTTTTTTATAAGAACCGAGTTAGGAATTTTAGATCAATCATGCATTGAATGACTGCGTGTGAGTGCATTTTATTATGAATAAGTTCTAACTTGGGCGTTGGAGTGTGCTAACATTTTTATGTAGGTTGCGGTACCAAGACTAAAAGTGGAGAAATGCAACCGTCCTTCCTGTAATCGTTAAAATAAAAGTTTGTGCAGGTTATGTTAACTGCAAACAATTATGCGCTTAATATCAGTGAAGATGAGGAAACAATTGATGATGAGAATGAGTTGAACGAGGACTAGTAACTCTTATCCTAGTGCTTTATTTTTGCTATCTCCCTGAATAATTTTTTTTACCAAGGATTTCTTATGCTTCATTGAACCCTTGATACTCTATTTTAATTATTTTTCGCCATCTAGTTACACGTATATGCATATGTTTTACATGCCTTTCCCTTTATCTTTTCCGCTTTTTGATGTTGCCAAAAGGGGGAGAGTTATATGATTCAGGGGGAGTGGTTTATTTTATGCATATTGTGAGGGGGAGTTTTTCTGATATCTTTTTTTCTAAATATTGTGAGGGGGAGTTTTTCTAAATATTGTGCTTAAACTCTGATATCTTTTATTGAAAAACCATGCTTATATCTCATTGCCATATCATGATTATATTTTACTAAATTCCCTCCATGAGATGTTTGTCATCATCAAAAAGGGGGAGTCTGTGAATACATGCCTTGACAGGATGGTTTTGATGATTGACAAAAGGGAGTTTTGCAAATAGTCAACCGTGCAAAAAGTGGAAAAGAATACCAAGACGCGTATCAAGAATGATAGTTTCTCAAGTCTTTGGGTTTTGGGTATTTATTTATTTTTATTAAGACTATTTGTAAGTAGTAATAAAAAGCTCTCAATTAAAATAAAATCACACACTCACAACATGATTTTTATTCTAAAATTGATTTTATGATAATTTTTTCTAAATTATTTTTAGGCACAAAGTATTTTGAAAAATTCTTAAGTTGTACTCAAAATATTGTTTGGAAAATATTTCAAGTTTTCTTTGGAAAATATTCTCCGTGCCGATCTGTGGGGAAGTCGCGTCGAGTGAGGTCGCGTCTTGGCTGTGGGGAAGTCGTGTCTTGGTGAGGTCGCGTCTTTGGTGTGGGGAGGTCGCGTGCCGAGCCGAGGTCGCGTCTTGCCGTGGAGAGGTCGTATGCCGAGGCTGTGGAGAGGTCGTATCTTAGAGCTGTGGAGAGGTCGTACTTGCCGAGCCGTGTGGAGAGGTCGTATGTCGAAATGTGTGGAGAGGTCGTATGCCGAAATGGGAGATTGTATCTTGAAATGGGAGATCGTATGCCGAGTTTGGGGAGAGGTCGCTTGGAAATCTGATGTCGGACACCAAGTGTGTCCGAGAATCATTTCCGTATCAGTGTTTCAATTTTTAATCTTTTAGCAACAAATCCCTTTAATCTTTGCGGACAAATCCTCTTAAATGTGACGCTCCTCTCGGTGCCTATAAAAGACCGCACCATGAGCATTGTTTTAAAAACACAACGCTAGTGCTTAATTTTTATCTTTGAAACTCTGTCAAAATATTCTCCATCACTCACACTTATTTGAGCACAATTTTTGAGAGCTTTTTATTCTACATAATTTGAGTTGTATTATTTGAGCTTCAATTTGTTATATCCGCACTATTGAGTGTATCTTTCTCATCTCATTTTATTTGTAAAAATCATTTCTTTTTGGGTAGGAATCCCAAGGTGTTCATAGAGAGGTGATATCTCTTGAGCGTATTGCTCTGATATAGAGTTGTAAAGGTTTCTAGTGAACTCTGATTTAAAAGCTAGTGATTTAGTGAAAATCCCATAGTGCTTTGCTTTGGGGGACGGGGCGTAGGCCACAGGGGTGTTTGGTGGCCGAACCTGTATAATTTGTTGCGTGCTCTTCTTTGCTCTCTGTCTCTTTATCATTCAAGCACTTTATTTATTTTTGTTCTTTATTTATTTTTCGGTCATTTATTTTCTGTCATTTATTTATTGCAATTTAATTCCTGCAATTTATTCTTCAAGTTATTTATCGTTTCGCAATTTATTTCTTTCAAGTTTTTTTTAATTCAGTAATTTATCTGTAATTTTTTATATAAGCACCGCTATCACAATTCACCCCCCTCTTGTGTTTGAAGTCACTTGGTAACAACTTTCATATAAATGGTTGCACTTTCACAACATTAATTATGTTGACTTTGTTAAGTTTATTTATGTACCTTTTGCACATACGATTCAGCCTGAACTGGCTATGCATTTCAATGAACGTTTTGGTTTGAGAGTACCTATATTTCAGTTTGCTTTATGTATTGGCCAATCTATTGTTATTATGGATTAAAGAAGCAATTCTCCATGCTAGATAAAGGCATATTTATTAAATTAATGGTGCCTTTAGTTATAGGTTGCCTAGACAGTCTTGAATTTTGGGTTTAATATGCATTGATTCATATTTGCTTATCAAGAAAACCAGCCAAGTGCTTAACTGATGAAGTTGTTCCAGTGGTATTAGAATTTTAGAGGAGGATATAGTAGAGGCAAGTGCTAGAATACAACCCATTATTCGTTACATGTCAATCTGGAATGAGGCAAGTGCTGGACAACTTTTATTTCATTTTATTTCGAGTCTACTTAATAATTTTTCCATTTAACTTTTCTATTTAATAATACTCTCATTTACCTTTCCTTTTTAATAGGTTTCCATTTAATTTTCTTTTTTAATAGTACTCCTATATAACATACCCGTGCATCGCACGGGGCAACCCACTAGTAGGATATAAGACAATGAAAATGGAGGGATGCCATTTGTTTAGTGAGAATATATATATTCTGAGACATGGGTTCCATGCCCAAGATATGCATATCATATATATATATATATATATATATATATATATATATATATATATATATATGCGTGCGTCAAAAGGAATTTGTTCTGAGCATTATAAGAGAGAAGAAGCAGGGAGGGAGGGAGGAATTCCCTGATGCATAACAATCAGGTTGACCATACAGTTTCTTTACTGTGTATATTGACACTTCCCTATCAACAAAGATTGTTTCCTTTTAGAGATTGACTTTCAGAAAGACATTATATATAATATTCTGACGAAGAAAAAAATCAATTTTAATTAATTTGGCTAAACTGCACTTTTGGTCCCCCAGGTATCGCGATCGTGCAATTTTGGTCTTCAAATTCTAATTGAGCGAATTTGGTCATTCAGATATCGCAATTGTGCGATTTTGATCTCTCGGGTTCTAATTGAGAGAATTGGGTCATCTAGATATCTCAATTATGCAATTTTCGTTCAATTGTCATTCAATTTATAACTGAAAATGTTGTAAAGATTTTTAATTTTTAAGCCAACTAACATGCCACCTAGACTAAATTATTTGTCAGGCCATACTCACACATGATACATCAGCATTTTTTATTAAAAAATGATCGGCAATAGAGACCATAAACGCACAATTGCGATAATTGGAGGATTCAATTTGCACAGTTGAAACCTGTGGGACCAAAATTGCACAATCGGTATAACTGGACGACCCAATTCGCACAATTCAAACTACGGGGACCAAATTCGCACAATCGTGATACCTAAGGGACTAAAATTGCAATTAAGTCAATTAATTAATAGGCTGGTGTCTTGATTATGATGTAGTCAAAATTACAAACCCAACTCAAATACGTACTTACATTAGATCGAGTTGAGAGACCGCAGGAAGAAATTAACAAACTTAGTTAAGCACAAAAAATTGAAAATAAGAAACTTGCGGACTACAAACTAACTCATCAATATGTATATTGGTTCCAGATTTGGTTCAAAGCAAGGCTCACACATTTGTTCTTCTTAATTTACTCTTCAAATTGGTTCTGCCAATTTGAGATCTGCTGTCAAGAAAGGTAGGCTATGGCTGTAATTTGCTAAGAGATTTCAAATTGAAGGATCCAATAACTAGTAGTATCAAATTTTGATGGAGTTACAAGCAGGTTAATTTCGCATAATTGGTATGACTACAAAATCTGATTTAGTAACAACTCTGGTTTGGTCGATTGAATGAGCTTGAGCAGAAAAATGGGGAGCCAAAATAAGTTTTAACTTAACACCCTCACCTTTCCTTTCCTATTCTTTTTAAATAAAACCTCTCACTTTACTTTACTGTTTCATTCTCAAACCTTACAAAATGCAAATTACAACCTAACCCACCATATATACAACAGGGTGCACAAGAAACCACACAAAGCAACAGGGTCCACGCACCCGAAACACAACCTAACCCATGAACTTCTTGTGCTTATTTTAGACTATACTATTTTTGGATGAAAATCTCGTGTCCCACTTTTCTGTCACATTCTCTGTCTTCTACCAATGACAATTTGACACATAATAAAATAAAATTATAACTTATTAACACATGTGTATATCCCCAACCTTTGATTGGTAAGAGACAGGAAAACATCATTTTAAGAGACACCAGATGTTTGTTCACTATTTTTCAATCATTAATCAGTTTTATGTGTTTCATTTCAATTTTGTGTATGAAAATTATATATGTAATTTTATTGAGAAGAAAATTAAGTCCTCGTTCTTTCTTGTCGCCTCACATGACATCCATTTTGGGCAATTCAAATAAAGCGGCGCATATAGCAGGTGCTTTCTTGGCAGAAGAGAACAAACAACAAGAATTGATTCCCAACAACATCACCTAACTTATTTTAGCATTTCTACTCCGAAAATGCGCTTACTTTGGAATGGGGAGGCGTTTGATGAGTTTTCTCCTAGACGGGGGATCAGACAGGGAGACCCTCTCTCTCCCTATCTCTTTGTGCTATGTATTGAGATGCTTTTTCAGCTTATTGAGGTGGTAGTGTCTGAGAAGCTTTGGACGCTCATTCAGATTGCTAGGCGGTGCCCCAAAATCTCTCATCTGGCGTTCGCAGATGACCTCATCCTTTTTGCTGAAGCAAATCTGGAACAAGTGAGCCTAATAAAGTATATTCTTAATGAATTATGTACGAGCTCAGGACAAAAGGTTAGTCAGGATAAGACTATAATTTATTTCTCTAAAAATATTGATTGGGAAATTAGAGAAAATATAAGCCTGGAGTTAGGATACAGGAGCACCGAGGATCTAGGCAAGTACCTTGGAATCCCAATTTTCCATAAAAGGGTAAATAATAGTACTTTTGGGTTTGTGATTGATAAAGTTAAACAACGTCTTAGTTCGTGGAAGGCTGGGACTCTCTCCTTTGCTGGAAGAATCACATTAACTAAGTCATTCAAGCCATGCCTACTTATGTGATGCAATCGAGTTTGCTCCCAAGGTCGGTTTGTGATGATTTGGATCGTTTATGCCGCTCTTTTGTCTGGGGGAATGACCAAAATAATAAGAGAATTCATCATTTGCAATGGAAGAAGGTTTGTAAGCCTAAAGTGGAGGGAGGCTTGGGTCTTAGAACTACTCGAGATGCAAATTCTGCCCTTATGATGAAGGCTACTTGGACTTTTTGTAACAATCCAGAGTCTCCCTGGGTCTCCTTGATTCGGGGCAAATATAATTATGGAATGTTGGGCTTCCCTAAAGTAGATACTAGAAAACAAGGGCCAAATTTGTGGAAAGGTATTTGAAAGAATTGGGCCGTTTTTCGTCAGCATCTGTGTTGGAATATTGGTAATGGGGCGAGTGCTAGATTATGGACTGACGGTTGGATCCCCAAATTAGGCCCTTTAATCCAGTGTGTTGTACAAGACATCCCAGCGAATTGGTTGGATCATAAGGTGAGTGAATATGTGGATAACAGCGGAAACTGTCGATTGAATATTCTTGATTAATATTTACCTCATCAATGGGTAAATAAATTCCCTTTCATCAGGCCCCCGTCGGTTTTGGACCATGCAGATAAGTTACTCTGGGCCAATAGCCCTGATGGCTCGTTCTCCTCTGCAGCAGCTTATCGGGCGATTTGTGGCCCTTCTCCATCTTCCCATTTGGGCTTATTTAAGTGGGTTTGGCACTAGGATGGGCTTGAGAGGGTTCGGGCCTTCCTATGGAAAGCAGCTCATGGTTTTTTAATGATAAATGCCGAGAGGCACCGTAGGCACATGGCACATTCCCGTGTCTGCATGATCTGTGGAACGCAGGACGAGTCTCTCTTTCATGTCTTCAGATATTGTCCTCGTATTGCAATGGTGTGGGGAAGCTTCTCGGTAAACAATTGGTTGCTCACAAACCTCAGAAAGGATAAATCTAAAACTCAGAAACCTCAGAAAGGATAAATCTAAAACCCATGATGTCAATTGGTGCTTGAATTTTGGCACAGCGCTGCACGTCTTCTGGAAAGCCCATAATGATGCGGTTTTCTCCCAAGTTTCCATGTCACCTAGATCTCTCTATTGGAAGATTGTGGTGCAGGTTGGAAATGTTCTTAACGCCAAAAATAGAGATGCCTTACTACGACCCCTTATAGTGAGACATTCGGAGGAGAATTTGGCTTTCTGGAGTCCCCTATCCGTTGGTTTTGTCAAATTGAATTGTGATGGTATGGTGGCTGAAGGTGGTTCTTTGGCCGGCTCTGGTGGGGTGTTGAGAGATGAGGGGGAATTTCATATTTGCTTTCTCTCATAAGTTGGATCATTGCTCTGTTCTTGAGGCGGAGCTGTGGGCTGTGTACCACGGCCTGAGTATCACTTGGGGCAAAGGTTATAGGTCTGTGATTGTGGAATCTGATTCGGAGCTTGCTTTCCGGTTGTTGTTGGAGACGTTCAATGAGCTTCATCCTCTTGCGCATATTGTGAAGGGGATTAAGGATATTATTCAACAACCGGCTGACATTAGATGGAGGCACATTTTACGTGAAGCCAACGGAGTTGCTGATGCCTTGGCCAAGAACTGTAATGTTATTTCCGATGTGTGTGTGATTCACAATGTAATTCCCCATTTCCTTTCTGGGCTCCTGGCATCGAGATAAGAGGAGGATGTCTTTGTAGTGGGTTTGCCGTTGTTTGGGGCCTGGGTCCCTTTTGTTTCACCAAAAAAAAAAAATACTAGTGAGTAAATTTATGGAAAACTACATTTGGGATAGTGAATCGTTGATATATGATATTACTCATTAATATTTGTTGATTGCCCTTTTCTATGGGCAACGTCGAATATTAAACAATGCCGCTAGATCGTACTTATTATTTGGTTGTCTTGCATGGTAGATATACAAACTATGAATTATGCATGCCAACGGGGAGGGTCGGGGGTGGGTCCAACGGGGTTGAAAAATGGGTTCCCATTCCTGCTCTTGATGGGGCTGGGTTTCCCCACTTACCCCTGACTCTGCTCCATATATATAAAAAAAAAATCAAAAAATTATATTTATGATAATTAATAGAACAAAATCATAATTATTATATAATGATAGAATTAAATAAAAAGCATTAAAATAAAATTTCCCATTGAAATGGAATTAAAATTAAAAATAAACAAAATACATGAAACAAAATGGATGAATATACAGTCCCCCACTGTTAGTTGCCTTGGCAATTTCAGCGACATGGGGATGTCGGGACCGGGGTTCGTACCCGGGTGTTGCCGTTTAGACGTGTGTGTGTGTTTGTTGATTACCATTTCTACTAGCTGACAAAAAAAATGAATAAATATACACGCATAAAATGTAAATAAAAAATTGAACAATTTATATTTAACCGGGTGGATTCGGGTCGGGGGCAGGCGGGTATCGACATCCCCAACCCCGCCCCCGTTCAAAACATGTTTTTCCCGTCAAAATTGGGGTAGGGTCGGGTGAGTACCTATGGTCGGATTCTATTGAATTTATATATCTTTAATTAAATCTAGATATATAGTTACTAGCTTGTATGTATTTTTGTTGGTTTTTGTTAGAGCGATTAGAATCTACTATTCACATATAGGGAAAAAAACTCCCCAAATCAAAATATAAAACAGTGAATTGGGTCCATAAAGAAGTATGTAATCTATACACAAACAGTACAACCATCTGTATTTGATAACATATATACAAGTGAGGTTACTACATATTTCTTTGATTTTTGTACCCTAAGCAACCAAATAATGATGATTGTGGGTGCCACATCTTGAGATATTGCAGGGAGATTATAAGTCACGGAGATTCTGTGATTTCCAAAGAGTTATAAAAATATGGATTTTGTATATTTTTGCTGAGTTAATTTTTTTTTCCCAATACGCAAGCTCAATTATAACTTTATTCTCTATTTGCAGGAGTGTCAGTACATCGAGTACGGTAAGAAGCAACTGGATGAAATCAAGCAGAGTGAGCTTTACACGTCATTATTCAAAATAACATTACTCTTTGACATATATAGGTCTACTATTTTTTGTGCAGGATCTATTAATACGTCATTATTCAATACATATAACAATTGGATTGAAGGACATTTTCATCATTAAAAGTTGAACCATTACTTGGTTTGGTTCAAAGTTTGTGTGTTACGACTCGAACATCGTTTGAGGTAGATTTCGAGTAGTATGGTGGAAATCTCAAAGCAATATCAGCTTGAAGGATTGTTGAAGATTTTAGCCTCGAAGTTTGATAAGTGAAGAGGTTTTTAATGAAGAGGATGAAAGCACTGTATCTTGTGGTTACGAGATCTTCCAAAGAAACATAAAAAAGGGGTTTCGAAGGGTAAGATCTCGAAGTGAGCATTAGAAGAGAAGCTATTGATTTCCAAGGAAGTTATTGTTATGAAACCGAGCCAATCTTGAACAGAGAACACAGTAACACAATCTACTGCAACAATGCAGAATGCAGCAATTACATCTCTAATATAATGCATTCGAACATCAATATGCTTTGTTCTCTCATAGAACACTTGGTTCTTTGAGAGACACAAAGCACTTTGACTGTCCAAGTGTAATGCATGTGGACTACAAGCCAACATTTTTTCTTTGGTTGCTTTAATTTCTCTCTCCGTCAATTGAAGAAGCAACCGTTCAGCAAATAAAGCAACGCACGTGGACTACAAATTCTATGTAGCAGTTGATGGACCCACATAAAAAATAAAGCAACCCAAATTTAGATACGCCGCTAAAGCTGCTCTAATTAAGCTCCAAACTCAACTTTGTCACAAGATAACCTTAGGGTTAAGACGCATGGCTTGAAATGTCTTGCTTAAGCTATCTTAGTATGTGTTCTGGATACACCAAAAAGTCTCATATTGCTTGGAAATCAAGGCCAGGGGAGTTTATAAACACCCATATGCCTTAACCCACCGAGACGCCTCTTAAGGACAAAACTATAAGGGCCCACATCACATGTGGCCCAAAGTGGACAATACCTCAGAAAACGATGCTGTGGACTTGAGGTCGGAACATTGGCGCTAGAAGGAGGGCCTAAGCCATGCACGAGGGCTGACGACCCTTTAGCCCCTTGGCCTTGACTGGGGGGCTACTGTTACGGATACACTAAAAAGCCCCACATTGCCTGGGAATCAAGGCCAAGGGGAGTTTATAAACACCCACATGCCTTAACTCACCGAGGAGCCTTTTAAGGACAAAACCATGAGGGCCCACATCACATGTGGCCCAAAGTGGACAATACCTCGAAAAACGATGCTGCGGACTTGAGGTCGGAACAGTATGCAACTCTGGTAACTCATGAATTAATTTATAACTTTTTTTTTATGTGGAAATTATGAATTTCATTCAACCGGAAAAGAAGAACAATCCAGAGCAATTGTGTCTGCAATACAAACAGGAATTTCTTCCAACCAAATTTCATCACAATTAATTAAAGCTGATTTAGCCAAACCGTGTGCCGCTTGATTTGCTTGTCTTCTGACGTGAGAGCAGCTGAAGCTGGAGAAAGAACTCATGAAGCTCTTACAATCTTGTATAAGCAAACCCATATAATCATTGGTATGTGCACCTGAATTCATTACTGCTGCCACTGAAGAGGAATCTGTTTCAGCCATGAGGAGAGGGAAAAATAGATCCCTGGCAAATTGCAAACCAGTTTTAAGAGCTAGAGCCTCAGCTACAACAGCATCTTCTAGGCAGGGCAGTTTCCATCGACCAGCAGCCATTACCTCTCCCAAATGGTTTCTTATAATAGCTCCAATTCCCCATTCTCCATTTAAAGGACCAGCTGCATCCACATTAAGTTTGTAGAAGTCAGTAGAAGGTGGGCACCAATTACAGCGATTGGGACTTGCTTACTACTCTTCACTACTTGCCACGGTTCCATGCGACACATTGTGAAAATTAAAATCACTCACCGCCGAGATAACCTTGCTAATGACCTGAGGGGCACTCATGAGGATCTGATCAAAGCACAACTTGTTCCGAGTGTACCAAATTCCATAACAAATGGAAAAAACAGCTGCAGCACCTTCTCTTCTGCTTCCTTAATAATCTCGGCCAACCAATCATTGAACAAGACTCCAATAGCGATTTGTTCTTCAAACCGGATTCCCAGAGGACTACCAAACCACACCATCCTTGACCACTCACACTCCATGAAGATATCATTAGAATTCTCAACATAGTGGCTGCATTTAGCACATGAAGGAGAGTTCAACACACCTTTCTTGAAGAAGGCATATCTAGATGGCAATTTGTTATGCAAAATTCTCCATACTAGATGGATGTGGTGAGGGGTTGCATTGATGCTCCATAATCTCGACCATTGAACAGGTTCATTTGAAATTTTAGATTGCCCTTCATTGTTGCTGTCAGCTTGAGCTCGCAAGAAGTCGTATGCGGATTTAACTGAGAAAACCCCTCTCTTATCTGGACCCCAAATCAGTTTATCCAATTGGTTTTGGTGTGGCAAGGGAATTTGCAAAATTTGATGAGCTTCAAAGGGCATAAATAATGTTGAGATCTGTTGAGCATCCAGTAGTGTGCATCATGGTTGATAAGATCGGACACAAATGACACAATTGTATTCGGAGACTTTGGTGTCCAGCTCTTGTATTCGAATTGCTTGGGCAACCGATTATCTTTCCATATATCTATTGAATTGCCTGACCCAATTCTTCATAAGCAAGCTTTTTCCAACACTTTTATTGCATGGTGTATACTCCTCCACGCAAAACTTGGAATATGACCTACCGGCGCCTTCAAAAAATCAGCTCTTGGAAAATAACGGGCTTTGAGGCATTAAGATAATAAGGAATCCGGATTATGAATGATTCTCCATCCTTGTTTTGCCAAAATAGCAACATTAAAATCCGAGAAACTTCTAAAACCCATTCCTCCACTTTTTTTATCCTTACACAATGAGTTCCAATTAATCTGGTGGATCTTTCTCTCACCTTGTTTGCTTCTCCACCAGAATTTACTAATCATACTCTCAATGTGTTCACATAATTCTTTAGGCATGAGAATGCAGCTCATAATATAAGTAGGAATGGCTTGGACTACAGCCTTGATTAAGACTTCTCTTGCTGCAGTAGATAAGAATTTTTCCTTCCAACCTTTCAACTTCTTCCACACTCTATCTTGGACAAAATTAAATACCTGTTGTTTAGACCTTCCAACAAAAGTTGGTAACCCTAGATATTTAGAGTGACACTCCACTGCCTTAATTTGCATCCATCATTGGAACTAGTTTTTCCTGTCTATTGGCACATTTCGGCTAAAAGAGATTTCAGAATTGTTCAAATTGATGAGTTGGCCTGAAGCTGATTGGTATAACTCCAAGATGCTCTTGACTTCTTGGGCCTCTTGCTGGGTATCTCTGCAAAAGATGAGACTATCGTCTGCAAAGAAGAGGTGGGTAATCATTGGTGCTCGTCTGGCAATTTGAATAGCATGTAAAGATCTCCTCTCCTGTGCTTTAATCAATAGGCCTGAAAAAACCTCTACACACATGATGAAAAGGTAAGGTGATAGAGGATCGCCTTGTCTCAAACCTCGTTCTGGAATAAATTTTTTGCAAGGGCTACCATTAAGAAGCACAGAGAAAGGTACAGTGGATATACAGTTATGAATTAAGGATACCCACTTTTGAGAGAATCCCATAGAATTCAAAACTGCTGTAAGAAAATTCCGCTCAATACGATCATATGCTTTAGACATATCCAATTTCAAACCAACATAACCCTTTTTTCCTCTTTTCTTTTTTCTCATATAATGAAAAGAATCAATGGCTATTAAAGCATTATCAGTAATCAAGCGATCGGGCACAAAGGCACTTTGAAACTTTCCAATGATAAGAGGGAGAACCAATTTCAGGCGATTAGCTATGGTCTTAGTAATGATTTTGAACATAACATTACAAAGAGATATTGGTCTGAAATCACCTGTGTGCTTAGGCTTCTTCTTCTTGGGGATGAGACATATAAAAGTGTGGTTGAGACTAGTCAGACTCAAGCCATTGTTTAGAACATTCAACGCCATGCTTGTCACCTCTTCCCCAACAATGCTCCAAAAATTTTGATAAAATAAAACCGGCATCCCATCAGGACCAGGAGCATCACCTGGTTTAAGATTCTTCATAGCATGGAACACTTCCTCGGCCGTATAATCAGCCTCCAAAATATTCTTCACACTACAAGAAAAACGCGCATTACCGACGGGCTTATACCGACGGTCTCAGACCGTCGGTTAACGTGGGAATTACCGACGGGAAAAGCCGTCGGTAAAACAAAAAGTCCGTCGGTAAATCGAATCTGATTTACCGACGGTCAATGCTCGTCGGTAATTGCACAGATTTTTCATTTTGGCGCCTATTTTTCAAATACCGACGGCCTTATACCGTCGGTAAATTAACAAACCCGTCGGTAAGGCCGTCAGCTTTACCGACGGCTACACCGTCGGTAAAGCCGTCTTGTACGCGCGATAATAACCAGAAACCGAGCCTTCCCTTTCTCCTCCATCTTCATCCCTCTTCTCTTTCACTTCCCTCTCTTCCTCCGCCACCACCACGACCACCACCATCACCACCACCACCACCCCCACGCCCACACCACCACCAGGCCGCCACCACCACCACCACTCTGTTCTCTCTGTTCTCTCACTCGCCGTCCCTCTTTCTCTCCACCACCACGCCGCCGCCACCACCACCACGCCGCCAATCTGTTCTCTCAGCTCCTCCTAAAAGGTTAGGTTCTCATCTCCTCCTTCCATGTTTTATGCAATTATGCTGTGAATTTTGATTTCAATTGGTTCTGATTGTCTAATGGTTCTTGCTTTTTGTTCATTTTAGTACTTATGTTCAAGGTTAGAGTTTGAAGGTTGCTCTGCTCTTATTGATTTTGTAGATTGTTAATTGTTTGATGGTTGTTCTGCTCTTATTGATTTTATGGATTGTTAGTTGTTTGATGGTTGCTCTGCTCTTATTGATTGGTAGCTTGTTAGTTAAAATTTTCTATGTTTTTTCAGTATTTTTAGTTCGAGGCCACCACATTACTCGAGAGCGCCACTCACATCGAAGGGCGTGGACACTCTCTTGTTCTCGAGAATTAGGTATGCACTCTAACGAAATCTTGGGTTGACTCGTTGGGTGGAAAAGGGTTGGTGTTGACCCCCACACCGACATATTTATTTGATTTGCTTCATAGTTCTCTCCAGGAGAGAATTTTGAGGTGATGTGTGTTTTGGCTAACAAAGGATGTTTTATGTTGAAGTGATGTATAGTTCTCTCCACAGAGGAATTTTGTCTCGATTTATATTTTATGTTAGAGTAAGGTAGCATGTAGATTATTCATTTAGCAAGCAACACATAAACTCAATTTCAGTAAGTGAATCTACGATCCTATGTTCATCCATTTTTGAATTTGTGTTGTCTTCTTCTTAAGTGAATCACCCACACACTATAATGGGGCTTAGGGATTTTTATTTGAAATTCCCAACGCTTAATTACGGTCAAATTGGTCAAGAAGAATTATCTGAGCTCAACTCCTAGATTTGAAACTTTATCTTGTTTTAATGGCTGGTATAGGTGTAATTGTGATCTTTTGTTGCCACATAATAAGAGAGTGTATGGGTTCTTGCCACGTCTCACTATACTTATAGAAACTACTCTTTTCGCTAATGTCTCCATGGCAAGAATTACTTTTTACCCAAATTGCCTTTTACTCATGTTGCTGGGACTTTAACTATCACATTTCTAGTGTTTGATAGGACAATCAATTGTACCAAAGCATTTGTTACTTAGATAAGTTTTGTTCTTTTTCTTCCTTTTTGTTGTGCCTTAGTGGGAAAATTCTTGATTGTTGTTGTTATTGTTGTATTCCTAAGCATATCATTTTGCACTTTATATTATCTAATTTTCTTTTCTTCTTAGGAAGTTTTTATTTATGTTATTTAGAAATGGAGATAAATTTGAAGAATCATATTCTTTCTTTTCGCTACTTTTGCTTCTGTTCCCCCTATTTTGTCTGTAAAACAATTCATTTAATACTATAAAGTTAAAAGAAAAAACAAAGATATGTCAAGCACTTCGGCCTTCTGGTTATGAAGCCTTCACATAATGATCTGTAAATAATGTGATGATACGTATTAAGGTCATTGGAAACAAACGACCTTGTAGTTTATTGGAATTTCCATTTATCAGGAGCTATCATTAAAATTAGCTTTGAAGGATGATAGAACCTACTATATGAAATGATTGTTTGTCTTTGTAAATTATGATTGATCTGTGTGTGATGTTAATGTTCACCTGAATTTTTTTTTGTTGACAACAATATTATGCATAACGCAGGTTATTTTACATCAATATTATACAACAATAACAACAACAACAATCGTAAAAATATCAAATATAATAGAGGTTGGCAGTGCATTAGACAGTGTGTGATTTAAACAACGTAAAAATATCAAATATAATAGAGGTTGGCAGTTCGTTAGAAAAGTTTGACCTTGTGTGACCATCAACTGCCTTGGTTAATGTAGTAGATTCTGGTGCTAGGGTAGTTTTTAAGCTGAAATGTAAAATGATTGTTTTTTGGCCAATTAATGGATTAGGATGTATGGTAGATGTGGCCATATAGAAGCTCTAATTGCATGGCATATACCAAGCCAAACCACTATGAAAACAAAAATTGTTAAAAGGATTTATGCTTCCCTTGCCGTCGGTATGCTTGTTTAATTCTATCCTTTAAGAGGATGTCAACTTTCAACATGTTACTTTTTAATTATTGATGAAATGGATGTTTGATTGTTGTTATTAGTATCGGAGAAAAGCCTTAGCTTCCCGTTTGAGGTTCAATATATTATTGAGTGCGTGTACTCTTTTAGATACCACGTGTTCATTGTATATTGAAACTTGAATTGTCCAAGTCGGACAGTTTGGGAAAAAACTTTTTCTTTACTTGTATAATAGTTGTTGCTTGATTCTCGTATCTTGATATTTCATGTAATTTCGGTGAGATTCATTTCCTTTTGTTCTCTGGGTGCATACTTGATTGCCTTGTTCCTAACTGCGATCATTTTGTGTACTCAGAGACCAATGGGAAATGCTGCCAAAATTTTGTCAAGTATAAGATATGAGAATTACGGAATGACTATTATACGAGTTCTGAAAAAGTTTTTCCTCGAATGGGATAGGGTCATACCATTTAAAGAAAGAGAGCGGTTGTAAGAATGTCGTCTTCTTGAAATTGTCATTTTTTGACATGCGAGAAGATGGAATTTTTTCCTTCGAATCGTAGTTGGATGTACGATAGGTTGTATCCAAGAAGAGGGGTTTGAAACAATCTTTGCGATGGGATTGATCACTTCGTTCAAGTCGCAATGGCACACGAAGATTTCAAATTAATGGAGGGATTAGGTGTCCGTGCCTTAAATGCGATTGCGAAAGATCAAGAGCCCAGGAGAGGTCATCTGCACTGTAGAGAGTTGGATTTATGCCTAATTACTGGATTTGGACTAGACATGGTGAAGAGTTACCTCGGGTTGGATTAGGGGTTGGCGATAATTGCACAGTGCTTCAAGTAATTGCGTGAATCTGGGATATGGTGAGCAGATTGAATTGATGCAAAATATGGTTTGTGATGCCTTGGGGTCAACGTATCATTCGAGGAGCCACAAGATGATGACACGATGAACTTCCAAATGAGACTGCACAAAGATTTTATAATCTCTTGTTAGAAACAAATAAGCCGTTGTTTGAAGGGCCTCGCGACTCTAATTTATCAATGTGTGTGAGACTTTTAGCTCTCAAGTCCAACTGTGGTGCTACGGATGTGTGCTTGGATCTCGTGAACGAAGATGATGTTGGACTCGTCACCTATCGAGTTGGTTTGCCAAAAAGTTATTACGAGGCTAAAAGCTTAGTGTCCAAATTGGGGTTGGAATCTAAAAGGATTGATTGTTGTGTCGAGGGTGTATGTTATATTACGACAATGAATTTGGTAAAACGATAGCTATTTGGTTGAATGCAAATTCTGTGGTGAGCCAAGGTATATGTCACATACTGATAATGGGAAGGGTAGACAAAAACCAGTTCCACGGAAGGCAGTGTTTTATTTTTTCAATTATTCCAAGGCTGCAGAGAATGGTTGCGTCAACACGCATCGCAGACAAAATGACTTGGCACTATGAGAATAAAAGCACTTCAGGTATGTTGCGACATCCATGTGATGGTGAAGCTTGGAAGCACTTTGATCGTGTGAATCCCGAATTTGCAGCAGATCCACGTAATGTACGACTTGGCTTATGCTCTGATGGTTTTACCCCATATGTTCAATCAACGGCGAAACCTTATTCTTGCTGGCCAGTTATTGTTACCCCATACAATCTTCCTCCTGATATGTGCATGTCTAAGCCCTATATGTTCTTGACTTGTATTATACTGGGTCCAGATAATCCAACAGATGGTATTGACATCTACTTACAGCCTCTCATTGACGATCTCAAAAGGTTGTGGAATGGCGTTGTGACTTATGATGTTGCACGAAAGAAGAACTTTACAATGAGGGCAGCTCTTATGTGGACCATTAATGACTTCCCTGCATATGGTATGTTGTCTGGTTGGGGTACTCAAGGTAAGATGGCATGTCCCCATTGCATGGAGCATACAAAGGCCTTTACCTTGAAATTTGGGGGGAAGAGTTCTTGGTTTGACTCACATCGCAGGTTTTTACCAGCAGATCATCCATTTAGACGGAATAAGAACGCCTTCAAGAAGGGGGAAGTTGAATTAGATGGCCCGCCCCCGAGGTTGACATCCGAACAGATTTTGGTGAATTGGATCGATTTGAAGGATATGGACAATGGCACAATTGGACTAAAAGAAGTATTTTTTGGGATTTGCCGTATTGGAAAGATAATTTGTTGAGACACAACCTTGATGTTATGCACATTGAGAAGAACTTTTTTGACAATGTTTTTCTCACAGTGATGAACGTTAGAGGAAGAACGAAAGACAATGATAAGGCCAGACTGGACTTACCACTTTATTGTAAGCGAAAGGACTTGCATTTGACGACTCAGTCGAATGGGAAAACCCTGAAACCCAAAGCCTATTACTCTTTAACTGTTGAGGAAGCTAGGTCAGTCTGTCGGTGGATAAAAGAACTTCGAATGCCAGACGGTTATTCTTCTAATTTGGCAAGATGTGCTGATGTGAACAAAGGAACAATGATTGGGATGAAAAGCCATGATTGTCATGTATTCATGGAGTGTTTACTTCCTATTGCATTTAGTTCCCTGCCGTCAAATATTTTAAATCCACTTACAGAACTCAGCCAATTTTTTAAAGATTTGTGTTCCGCAACATTGAGAGATGATGATCTTATCAAGATGAAACAGAACATACCAGTCATTCTTTGTAAGTTGGAGAGAATATTTCCCCCTGGTTTCTTTGACTCTATGGAACATCTCCCAGTGCATCTTGCACATGAAGCTAGGCTCGGTGGACCGGTTCAATACAGATGGATGTATCCATTCGAAAGGTAATATAATCAAATATTCTTTAACATAATTATTCACTGCCCCGGGTTAAATGTTGAAATGTTGATCACCAACCTTGTTATTCTGTAGATTTATGGGTGACTCAAAACGGTCGGTGAAAAATAAGGCCAGGGTTGAAGGATCTATTTGTGCAACTTACTTACATCGTGAGACAATTCATTTCTGTTCCCATTATTTTACGAACTTCATGCTGACACCAACAAATAATAGGAATGAAATAGAAATTGAAAGTGAAAGACACCCACCGCCTTATCGGTGTTTTGCCTTCCCGATCGTCATCTTTGGAAAGGAGTGAAGTCCTGGTTAACGGGAGAAGATTGGAAGTCGGCCTGCGTTCACGTGTTGATCAACCTGCATCAAGTATCACCATATCTTACGTATGTATACTTTTGACCACTTTCAATTTATTTAGTCCACACCTATTCATGATCATTTGTTTGATAATGACTTGTTCAGGGCATTCTTGTTAACTAAGCCCACAAGCGAACAAGACTCTTACGCCTATATTCATGAATATTTCCCAACGTGGTTTATGAGCGGTATGTATTTATAGTCCTATTTCAACTATTTGTTGTTTGAAAATAGAGAAGATTGTTTGCAAAGGAACCCTAAATCACTTGTGCATGTGTATACGCAGTGTATAGTGAGTCGTAATCGCCATAATCGAACACTTGAGAAATTTATCTCATGGTCCTAAATCACGTGTAAAAGAATGGCACACGTATTTAAATGTGATTTACAAATTTCAAACTCACCAAAAGCAGAGGGGAAAAACAAGTTAACGGTGGAGTTTATGTAAAAGGTGCCACGAGAGGAGGTGAAGACGACTTCTACGGCGTGATTCAACATATATATGAGTGGCGACAATACTTTAGACTATACTAAAAGAATAGTGCTATTTTATTGTAATTGGTTTGATCCGTCAAGTAGAGGCACAAGAATGGATCGCAAATATAATACTGTTGACATATGCATGAGCAGAAGATACCAAATGTTTGATCCGTTTATCATAGCACAACATGTAAGACAGGTGTATTATGTCCCTTATCCGTCAACTCGAAGGGACAAACAAGGTTGGTGTGTTGCAATAAAGACAAAACCAAGGGGTCGCATTGAAGCAAATGATCCACAGGAAGAAGTGGCTTATCAAGTGGATGAGATGTCTCATGTCAACGTAGTAAACGAAGTTGAACCCATTTCTCGACTACGTGACGATCCAATCACATATGAAGATGTAAATGGAGATGAGGAATTAAATGAAGAAGTGGCGAGAACCATCAAGATCTCAAGACGATGCAAGGCGAGTGGGCGTAATGGGCGTAATAAATTTGTTTAACTTTTTACAATTAGAGAATTTAATGTCTAACAACATATTTTATTTTGTCGATTATTTTCATATAACTTGTTTATTTTTGGAATTCATTTTTAATATTGTTATGTTTAAATATAATATTTCATGATCAAGTATTATTGAATTGCTCTATAGACATATATGGCATCGGGAGGTTCAGACTCAGGCCCCGACCACCCAAAGAAGTGGTCAACGGAAGGAAGGGCATCATTGCCGACCCTCGCCGTCGGAGGCCGAACATTATTAGGATTGATGATGCTGGCTATGCGATGTTGTCATCTACACGGCGTCGCATACATCTACGCCTACACAAAGCTCCAACAGTTCGGCCCCAACGCAGCCTCGCCACATTGGGCACCTACACAAAGATGCAGACCTTCGCATCGACACCTATTTACATGATGCCCACCCCAGGGTTCCAGCAGACACTTGCCGCTTTTTCCTCTCATTTTGTGTCCGAGACGGTGCGACACTCATGTGTCCGATCGGGAGTATAGTGTGGGCGATCCACCGATCGACTGGTTCAGCGGGACTAGGAGGTTGAGCGGCGGGATGAGCAGAGGTCGTTGATGATATTCGGATGTCTTGCATGATGGCCGAAGTTGCTATCAAGCCACCGTAGAGGTGAGTATGTAGGTTGAATACACATTTTTGCCCCTTATCTTTTTTAGTTTTCAATTTAGTCCCTTATCTTTTTAGTTTTCATTTAAGTCCCTTAAACTTCCAAAATCAAATCAATTTCGTCTTTTCTGTTTATTTATTCATATTTTCTTAGACGAATCACCATCCGACACGCGGGCGTAAAAATAAAATAAAATAAAACAAACCATCACGTGTAAGATGGTATTTCGTCTAAGACAAAAAGAATAATTAAAAAGAAAGGACGAAATTGAAGTAATTTTTATAACTTAATGGACTTAAATGAAAACTAAAAAAGGATAAGGGACTAAAATTACATTTAACCTATATTTTTAACTTGTTTGGTATGTTGTTATTGTTTAGGTTCCTTCCACAAAGCCACCGCGAAGGCTATCACTAAGTAATTGAGCAAAATTACCACACCTATTGGCCCACCTGGGACGCTGACTAGGGATGAGCGGAGGCACATGTTCAATTCTTTCGAGTAAGTTGTTTTTTTTGTTGCGTATTATTTTTTATTTCATGAATCTCAATTATTTTTAATAACGTATTATATTCATACAGAGAGGTTTCTTGGAAGGAAGAGCAGAGGAGCGGATCAAGAAGAACTTCCATATGAAGGCTTCCCACCGCCTATCCGATATGCTTAGAGATCGATGCCCGCCTCAATGGGCAGCCCACTTGGATAGGAGATGAGATCTGGCAAAGCCTACAAGCGCACCGAACTCCCCGAGTTCAAGGCGTAGCGAAGGCGAAGAAGAATAGAGCCTCTGAAAAGGGTGGG
The DNA here is from genome assembly GCA_037113605.1 of Calophaca sinica. Taxonomy (NCBI): domain Eukaryota; kingdom Viridiplantae; phylum Streptophyta; class Magnoliopsida; order Fabales; family Fabaceae; genus Calophaca; species Calophaca sinica. The sequence goes on from CM073731.1 coordinate 13,402,269, forward strand.
AGCTTGCATCTTGGAGGTTCGGTCACCAAGCGACGCAAATCGACTTGTATGTTTTATATTATTATTATTATTATTATTATTATTATTTAGTTAAGCTTTTTTATTAAATAATTACGATCGGCGGTTGCAAAGGGAGGTTCGATTGCACGAGCTCCATCGTGCAACTCATATTAGGAAAGGTACCAGTGAGTTTGTCGATGGCGGTCGAGGCGGACCAGGTAATTATAAAACATAATGAATAGTTTTTAACAATGTTTATATTGTTTTATTACAACTGAAATTGACTAATTTGTTTATGTTTGACAGAGGAGTTTGGCGAGGATGTCTCGGGTTAGATCTCGACATCCTCATGTTCCCCGCCTCGAGCCCGGAAGGATCCAATTGCGTCGGCCCGATGGTTTGGCGAATGTTGTTGGCGGCAAGAAGAAGCGGTCGCCTATACGGTCTTTGGCGACCTTGCCAAAGAACTACAAGAGGGGCCCGCCTCTTCTGGAGAGTCGCCCGATCGTGGCCGCGGATGAGCGGAGATAAGCGAGTTGAAGCGGGCCATGGCCGAGCAAAGAATGATTGGCCGGCGGCGGATCGCGGCCGTCAGCGAGAGGAGGCCCGCCGACGGCTGCCATGTTGGCTCAAAGCGGCAAATGAGGAGGATCTGTACCATTTGCTAGCTCGCCACCGCCTCCACCGCCTCGCCTCGCCATAGTAATCGGGTGATCATGTCGATGATGCAGATGGTGATCATGATCATGATTATCGTGACTATTAGTTATATTTGTATCGATATTTTTATATTTTCGGATATTTTTATTCTTTGTTTTGTTAAATGAATTTTTATTTATTTGTTACGTTTCTTTTTTAATTTGTTTTATAGTTATGTTATCGCATTACATTTTTAAATACATGAATAAATTAATAATTAAATGTGATAACTAGTAATCGTTAATTAAGTGGATAAATAAATTAAATTTATTACAGAAATTAAAATTTAATAATTTAAAAAATTAAATAATTTTTTAATGAAAATTTAAACAATTTTCAATTGAATTTTTTTTTTAAAGTCCGGCTTTACCGACGGTCATGGCCGTCGGAAATGTCATCGAAATTATCGACGGGTTAAAACCGTCGGAGAAGCCGTCGGAAATTTACCGACGGGTTAAAGCCGTCGGAAATGTCATCGGAAATATCGACGGGTTAAAACCGTCGGAGAAAACCGTCGAAAATTTACCGACGGGTTAAAGCCGTCGGTACGTATTTGCGACGCTCACTTTACCGGCGGAGACATTAGTCCGTCGGTAATCCGTCGGAATTTTTTTATTACCGACGGTATTTGTGGATTACCGACGGCTTTTGGCCGTCGGTAATCCCGCGATTTCTTGTAGTGTCATCTCTTCAGTCACACTATCCTTTACCACCTCCACTGCCTCGTCAATTCTACTAGGATCCTCAGAAGTGAATAAGTTCTGGAAGAAATTAGTAACAACATTTGCAATGTCCTCTTCATCAGAAAACTTCTCCCCATAATCATCATAAATACTGTCCACCTAGTTCCTAGCCTTTCTTTGAGAAGCTTTTTGGTGGAAAAATTTTGTGTTTTTATCTCCATGCTTAAGCCACATAGCCCGCGAGCGTTGAGCCCACCAAACTTCTTCACTCTCAAGTAAATCATCTAGAGTCTTTTCCAGTTGAGAGATTTCTACCATAACTTCACTTTCATGAGACCTTGGGTGCAATGCTTCTAGTTTCTGTCGAAACTGCTTTAATTTGTGAGGGATGTCTCCAAACTTTCCATCACCCTAACTACTCAAAGCCTCCACAGAAGCAGAGATTTTGTTGCATAGTTGATAACTCTTAAAAATAAGAGTTATTTGGCTCTTTTAAACTTGAATTTTCAAAGCCAAAGTGTGTTTTAAGTGTTTAATGTGTGCATTTTAGTTTAGTATAGGAATATTTGGTTTAAAATGTGTTAGTTGCTGTTTTGGTACTTTTAGTGCCACTTTAGTGCGAATAATGTCATTGGTTTAGTGTGCAGAATTATGCAGGAAATTCTCAAATTCTGGTATTATTATTATTCTGGTCTGATGCAGAAAACATTCAGCTGCGAATTATTTCATTTTAGAAGTGGTTCCAGCTGTAAAATGGCAGCCTCCATGTGCCATAAAGCGACAGAAACAGTGGTCCCCATTCATAGTTTTTAAACGTGTGCTTATTTGTGAATGGGCCTTAGTTTCCTTAATGATTAAATGGATAAAACAAGGCCCAAAAAGGATGAAAGAGAGGGATGGTCATTTGAGAAAACCCTAAATAGGGTAGAACACTCACAAAAACATAGAGGGGGTTTTGAGGAATTAATTGGACAACACCTTCCTCTCTCATTTCAGCCACCAACCACACTTCATCTCCTTCTTCCTCCATTTCCTTCCATTTTCACCATCTTCCACCATTCCATCTTCAACCTACCTTCACCACTCCATCTTCCACCATTGTTAACCCATTTTCGGAGCTGATTTTCTGCACATTTGCAGTGGAGCAGATATACATTAGAGAGAGGAGCTTGGGCAAAGAGGAGTTTCATGCTTGAATAAGCTCTTGGCTATTTCTTTTCCCTTAGCTCTACCATTTTATTTCTCCATTTGTGAATTTGAATATTCAGCCTTATGGATATTAGCTTTGGTCTGTTTTCTTGTTTTTAAACTCACCATGAGCTAAATCTTTTATGCTAGGATGATTTGAAGTTGTAAAAAAACCTTGTTGGTGAATTTATGTGAATGTTGCTTTGCACTTTTAACTCATGCGATTTACTGTCATATGCTTAATCTGAGCCTGTACACCTTAGGTTAGGCACTTGCATGTTTGATACTGATAGGGTTGAATATGCTTACTTCATGAGTTGATATGGGCAGTATTAGTAATGGACACATTTTCTAATCTTGATTAAACTAGACATAGGCAATCAAACCCATTGAATTGATCTGAGTCACACTTAGAAGACAAGGGGGAACATAATGAGGGCTTAAACATAAGGTAACCTTTACTTAACCCTGGTGATAGTGACTGAAAAGCACACACATTAGTACTCTACGTTCAGGTGTTAGAGCATTCATTCACAGCACCTAGCCAACTTGGTCAAGTTACAATGGATATGAAATCCTAGCTATTTTTATCCATCCATTTTTACATCATCTTTTTAAGCTGTTTTTACTGTCAATTACACTTTAAATTGTCGTCATCATCACCTCAAATTAATGTGTTACTTGTTACTTTGTTTCCTCACTAATTAGATTAACGAAATTGGGAATTTGTGAAATTAACCGTAATCAACCCCCATGGGAACGATCTTTACTTACTCTTTATTACTTGTTACGATTGTGTATACTTGCACATTGCACTTTATCTCGCAAACAAGTTTTTGGCGCCGTTGCCGGGGGTTGAAAGTGTTGATTTCTATAATTTTTCAATTGAGTTAGTTTGGTTTAGTTAAGATTCTTACTCTTTTGTGTGTTTTCCTTTAGCATTAAAATTTTTTGTTTTCTGTTTGTGGTATTGTTTTGTTGTTCTTAGCATTGCTCACCTTGTTTGTTATTTTGTGGAAAAAACTCCACTCCAAGCCATGGAATAATATTATTTTGACTCAATGCAAGCAAGGAATGCTCAACCACAATATTTCAACCATGATTTTTATGGAGGTGAATATGAAGGGGGCTGTTATGAGACAAATTTCATGTCCATGACAGTGCCAAATGTGGATTATGGCATGGAAAATTTCATTTGGGAGCAAGAGTCTTATCCTGCTCAATCCGAAGGATCCCATGGAAGCATCTTCAACCTCAAAGTTGTCTTAGCTCAATCCATTGAGGCTACCAAGGTGTATAATGAAGACTTTCAAGTCTCATGCAAGAATATAGAGGTACACCTTAAGACATTGATGGAGTCTCTAAAAGAGGAGAGTTTTGTTGAAGAAGTGGTTGAACAAGAAGAAGAAAGTGTGGAGTTGAAAATTGAACATGATCTTGTGGAAGTAGTGGAAGAAAAACAAAAAAGGAGTGTAGTAGAAGCAGTGGAAATAGTGGAAGAAAAACAAAAAAGAGTGTAGTAGAAGTAGTAGAAGAAAAAGAAAAAAAAGAAAAATAGTGACATGGAAGAGAAGCCAAGGGTGAGGCATGAGGAGAGCCATTTGATAATTAAGACACCACCCTTAGTGATTGAAGAGAAGATTCCTCCGCAAGATGAGTTTTATGAGCTTTATGAGATGAGGAACACATATCCCAAATGGCTAGTTGTTGGGGCATGGGAACACTTGCTTTCTTATGCCAAGTACATGGGATTTCTCCCCAAAGGAAGAAAGCGGAAGGATGATATTTTCTTTTTGCCATATTATCCACCCTAACTTGGGTGTTGAAGCGTCAAGCTAATGACGTTAAAGAAGCGCTACTGGGAGGTAGCCCAAATTCTAATAATTAGTGTTTTTATTTTATTTTAATAGGTTGGACTGATTTGAGGAGGTGGAGCACATGTTTTCTGAAATTTGGTGGTGGTTTTTACACTAATTCAGTGAAGGAGAGTGTTCTGCTCACAGCAGGCTGCAAGCAGGGATTTTCTCTCCCTAACATTTTTAATGCTTTCAATAAATATGTAGTATGTGTTTAGGAATTTTCTCTGTTTGTGTGTTTTATTATTTTCTGTGTTTGTGTGTCAATTCCTTCTCCAATTTAAAGTATTTGCAGTGGGGACACTGCAAGGAATTATGTTGGGGGAAGGGATAGTTTAGGAGTTTTACTGTTGCATTTGTAGCAGTATTTTCTTGTTCTTCTATGCTATTTAAAAAAAAAAAATTGGTTGACGCAATGGCTTAACTGGATGAGGATCTTGTGTATGGTGTTGTTGGAACTTTGTGTTGATTGGTAATTGATTAGAACACTAATTTTTGACACAGCCCCTTAGCTTGAGAGGGAAGAATAGGTAGCCTATGAACTAGTTAACGTTGAACCCTTAGAATGGACTGAACCTTTGTTTCCAAATTTGACCAATGAAAGAGGATTAGGCAAAAAGATAAGTTTGGGGGTATGCACATTGTAAAAATTCAAAGAATAGGACAATGCACACATTAGTAATGAGAAAAAGCCAAAAATATATTAAAAAAAAGAAAAAAAAGTCTCTTTGTTGAGTAACTGGGTAACTTTATTACAATTGTTGTTATTCGCGTTAAAAGGCAAAGAGATAAAACATAGAAAAAGGCAAAAAGTTTAAAAATTGAATAAGTGTGCATTGATCCCATGTTTTTCAGTTTGTTTATTCAGTTTTGCTTATCATGTAACCCCTAGTTCCTACAATTGTAAGCCTAGTCCCCTTTGTTAGATTAGGAGGTGCAAGTTAGGAAAATTCTTGGGGGAAAGTTGAGACGAACTTGATGGTTCTATACTAGCTTTTTGATTGAGTATAAGGGGTGCACACACACACACACTTCAAATCAGTGGAACAAATCAAGGAAGCATGAAGCACAAAGGGATTGCTTGATAAAGTGTTAGTCTGAAAGTGAAGCCATGTGAAAGCCACCCAATAAAATTGAATTCACCTTTTCATAAACTGCTGCATCAGAACATCGCTCTTGCATTGTGTGTCTTTGTTTGTGTGTCATCACTCGAGGACGAGAAATGGTTCAAGTTTGGAGGTGTGATAACTCTTAGAAATAAGAGTTATTTAGCTCTTTTAAGTTTGAATTTGCAAAGCCAAAGTGTGCTTTAAGTGTTTAATGTGTGCATTTTAGTTTAGTATATGAATGTTTGGTTTAAAATGTGTTAGTTGCTGTTTTGGCACTTTTAGTGCCACTTTAGTGTGAATAATGTCATTGGTTTAGTGTGCAGAATTATGCAGAAATTGCAGTCGCTACTTGGTGCCACACTGACCGCCATGGCACCTAACTCTGTCCGATGCGTAAAACGTTCACCATTTAATTATTTCATTTTGGAAGTGGTTCCAGCTGTAAAATAGCAGCCTCCATGTGCCATAAAGCGACAGAAACAGTGGTTCCCACTCATATTTTTAAAGGTGTGCTTATTTGTGAATGGGCCTTAGTTTCCTTAATGATTAAATGGATAAAACAAGGCCCAAAAAGGATGAAAGAGAGGGATGGTCATTTGGAAAAACCCTAAATAGGGTAGAACACTCACAAAAACATAGAGGGGGTTTTGAGGAATTAATTGGACAACACCTTCCTCTCTCATTTCAGCCGCCAACCACACTTCATCTCCTTCTTCCACCATTTCCTTCCATTTTCACCATCTTCCACCATTCCATCTTCAACCCACCTTTGATAAGTTAGAATTTATCTAGTTTTTTACCTTGCTTTAATAGGTTTTATTAGTGGTTTATCTTTATTTATGTTTTATTTTTATTACCTTTTGGTTTATATTTTGATTTGTAGGAAAAGGAGTTGAAGAGTTGATGAATTTGATGCAAACAGAGAGAATTACGCCCCCCAGTGTTGAAGAACATGGCCATAATTCGTGTGAAGCAGTTGGAAGGTCAAGTGAAGAAACATAGAGAATTACGGCCCCCCAGTGTTTTCCAACATGGCCGTAATTCGTGGTTACGTGAGCTGAAAAGTCACAGTTTGAAGATTATGGCCCCCCAGTGTTGCGCATTACGGCCATGTTTATGGCAGAATTTTGTAACAGCTCAACTTAAGTGCTGAAACTGTTGAGCAGTTTTAGAGGGGTCTTAAAGGGGATATAATGACACTTGATTGGGGTAGAATTAGACTATAAATGGAGGCTTTCAGAGCACGAAATTGTATCATCTTCTTCTCCATTTTTCTTAGCTAAATTTGTGTTCTTTTGTGCTTTTTCTTCATGTATGTTCAAGCAACTTTCTATGGCTTTAAGTTTTGAATAAATTTCAGTTTCTATTACCTTCTAATCTTCATCTTTTACTTATTCAAGTTCTGAATGTTTAATTTACATTGTCTTATTTACATTCCAACATGTGTGAGTAGTTCTTTTATCTTGGGATTGATTATATTCCAATGATGAATTATTGTTAAGTCTAATTTTCTTTCCTTAGATGTTATGAGCATTGTTCCATTCTTAATTTAATCTTGAATTTTACTTTCTCTGCAATCATAACTAATATGATTGTATGAATCCTAAATATCTTATTAAGCACTGAAAAGTGAAAATTCGATATTGGAATTACAAGATTAAATAAGGGGATCAATTCATGAAAATAGAATTGGTTTTCTTGAGGCTTAGAAATAATTGTTCTTAATGAGTTTTATCATTCCTTCTACCATGAAAATAGGTAGATTCTATGTTTGAAACATTTTATTGTACTTTGAAAGAAGACAATAATCACATTTGATTATTTGGCCTTTAAGAATCCATTGTTCATACTCAAAGGAAAGTGACGAAGAATTGGCTTAAGAGTAATTTTCATTGGAAGAACATCAATCCCAAGAGCCTTTTATTTTCTAAATTAAACTCATTTTATTTTCCAGCAACAACAATAGCATTCTAATTTATTCCTTTAGCTAATCATCTTAGTGAGAGAAATTGGTACTCAATTCTAAGTCCTTGTGGGAACGATATTTTACTACGCGATAAAGCCGTGCACTTGCGGGTCTATCAAGTTTTTGGCGCCGTTGCCGAGGACTTATGTTATTGATATTGATTTCCTTTCACTATTCCGGTTAGACTAATTTTTGTTGTTGTTATTATTTTCCTTGTTATTTGCACCATATGATGAATACACATGAATTTATATTTTCCAAGGTGGAATGGGAATCCTTTTTGTCAACTTTGCCACCACCACCACCGTGCTTACAAGTGATATCCAAAGAGCTTCACGAAACACAATTTGAGAAAAATATTATTGCAGGGATAGATCCAAATGATGATGAAGTGGTAGTGGAAGGTGTGTCACAAGAAAAAGAACAAGAAACGGAGAGAAAAGAAGCACTATTTTCTGCAAATCCTTGGGAAAAAACAAGTGAGAGGGCAAGTCATGTGGAAAACACTTACCTCACCATGCTAACTAAGAATTGTGAAAACTTTGAAATCGATAAGTATATTGGTTTACAAGCATCTGTGGATGCTACAAAGCTAGCCCCTTCATCTTGTTTCTCACTTTTCTTTGTGAAAATACCGTTTGATCCAGGCGGATTTGAGGGTAGACTTATACTATTTCCGCGATTGCCATTCTTTAAGCAATGGGATCCGGGAATAAGCTTTCATTCTTCATGTGTCACTTGGCCTTTATCCTTCAAGAAATGGGATCCTGGTAAAAATTTATCAACCTTTTATGCTTCTTGATATCCTAGAGCAAGATGAACAATTGAGGACGCTACTGATGGTGGCCTCAAAAATAAGGGGAGTATTGTTTTACTTTGTTTTGTTTCTTTTAGTCCTGTGTTTTTTTTTCTTTTTTGCTTTTGTTAGTGTTAGTTTTATAGCTTTTATCTTTCTTCCCATGTGAAATCTTTGTTGTGAAAATTTTCTTGAATTGGCCTCTCTGGAAAACCTTGCTTTTTGTGGCACTACTTGGTTAATTAATTGGTATTCAATGAGCACAGTTGTGAATGTTGAAAGCTTTACTGCTTGTTGGGGCCACACACACACAACTTAGATGGGTTTTGGCATTAGGATAATTGGGAAGAACCTTGCTTTGATATCTAATTATTAGTTCCCTTGGTGACACTCACTGCATATTAGTTCTTTGGAGAAATGTCTGTGTTGAGCTAGAAAAAAGAAAAAAAAAGAATGGGGTTAGTTAAAAAGAAAAGAATAAATGCTGAAAAAAAGAATAGAAAAATTAGCTCAACACCCCTTTGAGTTCATAGGTTACTAGGGAAATACTCTTTGTACCCTTTTGAGACTGATTGGCTACTGGGAAACAAAGGCACTCCTTTGAGACCAAGTGTGGCAATTGCTTTGTTTGTATATGAGTGGAGGACCCAAGCAAAAGTGCTGGGAATCTAAGCTTAAAAATGAAAAGATCAGAATAATAATTTAGGTCTCACTCAATGTTCTGATACCTTGAACCATCTGATAATGCTATGCACTAGGTTCCAATAAGTGATGTGTTGAAATTGTGCAAATTGTGTCATTGGATATCATCAAAGAACTTTGATATGGTGTGGTTGAAACAAGGCATTTCCAAGTCTGGCCATTTGTTAGGATTTGCTTGAGGACAAGCAAACACCTTCCTCTCTCATTTCAGCCGCCAACCACACTTCATCTCCTTCTTCCACCATTTCCTTCCATTTTCACCATCTTCCACCATTCCATCTTCAACCCACCTTCACCACTCCATCTTCCACCATTGTTAACCCATTTTCGGAGCTGATTTTCTGCACATTTGCAGTGGAGAAGATATACGTTAGAGAGAGGAGATTGGGCAAAGAGGAGTTTCATGCTTAAACAAGCTCTTAGCTATTTCTTTTCCCTTAGCTTTACCATTTTATTTCTTCACTTGTAAATTTGAATATTCAGTTCTGTTATGGATATTAGCTTTGGTTTTATTTTCTGTTTTCTTGTTTTTAAACTCACCATGAGCTAAATCTTTTATGCTAGGATGATTTGAAGTTGTAACAAAACCTTGTTGGTGAATTTATGTGAATGTTGTTTTGCACTTTTAACTCATGCGATTTACTGTCATATGCTTAATCTGAGCCTGTACACCTTAGGTTAGGCACTTGCATGTTTTATACTGACAGGGTTGAATATGCTTATTTCATGAGTTAATATGGGCAGCATTAGTAATGGACACATTTTCTAATCTTGATTAAACTAGACATAGGCAATCAAACCCATAGAATTGATTTGAGTCACACTTAGAAGACAAGGAGGAACATAATTGGGGCTTAGACATAAGGTACTCTTTACTTAACCCTGGTGATAGTAACTGAAAAGCACACATATTAGTACTCTGCGTTCAGGTGCCAGAGCATTCATTCACAGCACCTAGCCAACTTGGTCAAGTTACAATGGATATAAAATCCTAGCTATTTTTATCCATCCATTTTTACCACATCTTTTTAAGCTGTTTTTACCATCAATTGCACTTTAAATTGCTGTCATCATCACCTCAAATTAATGTGTTACTTGTTACTTTGTTTCCTCACTAATTAGATTAACGAAATTGAAAATTTGTGAAATTAACCGTAGTCAATCCCCGTGGGAACGATCTTTACTTACTCTTTATTACTTGTTACGATTGTGTATACTTGCACATTGCACTTTATCTCGCAAACAATAGTGGTTGATGGTTATTCCTCCAATTGGCCCTGATTTCATCCACTAACGCCGGGTCCCGCAACCAATACTCCTCAAACCTTGCAAGCCTCTTATATTTCCTCCGTCGCTTATTCTTTCTAGGCTCCAACCTTAGCAAAATGGGCATGTGGTCCGATGCATGGCGCATGAGATGCATCAGAGAAGCTCTCGGGAATAAAAAATTCCACTCAGCTGATGCAATTGCACGGTCCAAACGGGCCTTTATGTGACCATCTCCAATCTGATTATTTTACCAAGTATATTTGTCCCCTTCAAAACCAAGGTTTGTGAGGTCTAAACCTTGCAAAGTATCCCCGAATAGTTCAATTAATTGGTTGCTAGCCAGATTGCCTCCCATTTTCTCATCTTGAGATAACACCAAATTAAAATCTCCCATTAATAACCAACGATCAGATTGAGAAGCCGTTGCCAGATGTTGTAAAAACTCACATGTTTTATGTTTAGAGGAAGTATCTGGATGCCCATAAATGCCAGTAAATCTCCAAGGGGTCTGTCCTTCATCCTGTTTGATGAGCACATCAATATAGTTAAGAGATAGGGATAATAATTCCACTATAATATCCTCCTTCCACAAGCAAGCCACACCTCCAGCCCTCTCTCTACCATCTCCTTGACAACTCACAGCCACGAGATTGCAGTAAGCCAGTAACCATTAAAGTTTCTAAATGTATTCATTTCAAAATCTTTTTTACGAGTTTCAGAAATGAACATCAGGGTGGGATCTTTACCTCTCAATAATTTTTTGAGAGCACGAATTGTACATGGGTTCCCAAGCCCCCGACAGTTCCAAGCTAAGTCATTCATTGCTCTCGGCAGGCCTGATCAACAGGCTCTGCCGATGTATAAAATTCATTTGGAACATGTCTCTTTAGGGATGAAATCTCCATGTCAGTACACTCATCCAATTCTTTCCTTTTGGTACCACTTTCAAAAGCCCCTTCCACTGACTTCTCATTTATAACTCTCTATTGCTGATGCCACTTCCATTTTCTCCCACTAGGAACGGGACTCTGATGCTGCTCATCGTGAGAATCATGCACTTTCGAGCCATGTTGAGCACCAACGACCCCCTCATCATTCAAACATGCCTTAGGGGGTTGGTTTTCAACACCCAGTTCAATATTCTTGTCTCCACGATCTTCTTCCTTCTCTTTCTCATTGTCTACAGTCAAAGTTGCACCCATGCAGAAGAGACCCGCCTTATCATCTCCTCCATCACTCCCTTTAATTGACATAGCTGCGAGTTAATCAATGATCTCTTCTAGGAATTTTTTCCTTTGCCTACCAGTCTTTTTATTAGCCTCCACTTCTACTCCATCATTCTCCTTAAGCCTTCGACCAGAATAAGAGACCCTCAACCAAGGCCCTAGACTTTTAGATTTCGAACCATCTGCATCATTCTGACTTGCAATGCAGCCTTGTTCCCCATGACCGATTCTTCCACAGTAGAAGCAGAATTGTGGAAGTTTCTCATATCTAAAATCCACCCCAAAAGATACCATCCTTTTTGCTCCCAACATTCATACCTTTTTTTATAGGCTTCAATATATCTATGAGGACTTGCACTTTCATCACTTTGCTTCTATCTGGCATTTCAAAGACTCCCTTATCTACCACCTCTCCGATGCGTTCTCCTATTTTCTGTGCCATTGGAGGCGTGTGATAGTGCAGAGGAAGTCCCATCAAGTGTATCCAAACTGGGGCCCTCCTGAACTCCACCTCTTGGGGATCAATATCTCTCTTCCAGGGAGACACCAGAAGCCACGAGTTTCTGAAAACCCAAGGATTCCCATTGATGATGCGAGAGACATCCGTGGGTTATCAAAGAACATGTGGTATAGCTTCTCCTCGACTTCCTCAATGCGAAAGCCCTTCGGGTTGCATCAGATGCTTGATAAAGCAATCTGTAATGAGGCTTTATAGATTGGTTTCTCAGTGATAATCCTACCAATAATGTTGTTAACACACACTGAGATACCTTCTTGAATATCTTGCTCATCAAAAAGAATGACGTCATCCTCCTCTACTGAGTCCGATAAAGTGTAGTCTTTATCTTCAAACTGACATAATGTCTATAACGGTGGCACGAGGCTATCATGAATTCAAATGCGCATACGTAATATTTATGCATTTATATGCACAAAACATCACATATGAGGAGATATGTTGCAAACAGGGACGGAGGGAGGCATTGCCATGGCACCCCCAATTTTTTATACTTATGTATTCTTTTTAATATATTCTTTAATGTTTCAGATAATTATAAAAGAAATTTAATACATGTTTGGTCACCCCACACCATACTTTGTCACCCTCAAATGAATTTTTTTGCTTCCACTTCTAATTGCAAACATCTTGAAACTTACCTAAAACATGATAATTCTTATGATCTTGATGGTGATCAATTGTATTTAAAGAATTAAAAGTCATTAGAGAAGTTTTAATCGATGAATCAAAATCAAGTTATATGATATTAAGTTCTTTGAAGAGATTTAATTGTTTTTTTAATGCAAGCACGACTTATAGATTAATATTAACTATCCATGTTATTGTTGCACCTACTGAAAGAAGTTTTTCTAAATTGAAATTGTTAAAATTTTATTTGTGATATATTATGTCACAAGATAGATTGGAAAGTCTTGTTTTTATTTCTATTAAAAATACTTTCAAAAACCCTTAATTATGAACGGATTATTCTTGATTTTGTAATAAAAAAATGCAGGGGGATAAAATTTAAATGATTACAAGGGTACCATTTTCTTGTTCGTCCAGGGCACTCAAAATCTAAGGATCGATCGACCCTGCCTGACTCTTAGCTACAAACAATGCAAACAACCAAGAAGCACAAATATTCAAGATCACGGCTACCTAATCCTCAATCAGTTCTAACCTTACACTTTGTTTGGATGAGAAATGAAAGTGAAATGAAAGTAAGTTAAAAGAATGTTAAAGGAATGAAAGTGGGAAGAAAGTGAGTGGAAAGTAAGATATTTTTTAGTTGTTTGATAGGAGTGACAGTGAGAGGAAAGTGAACTGTGTATATTTAGTAAATGATATAGATACCCAAATATATATATATGTGTGTGTGTGTGCGCGCGCGCGTGCGCGCATGTGCGCGTCGTCACCCATTAATAATTGAATATGTTACAAAATGAAGGGCATTTTTGGTATTTAGTAAATTAGCTCTTTGTTCCCTGCTTTCTTTGCAAAATGGGAGGAATGACTTTTGGGTGTGAGGCCCACATAAATAGACATTTCCCTCCTCTCTGACATGGGTTCCAAACGACTGATTAGATTTTGAAATTTGCATTTTCATCATCCCTTTAATCTTTTCTCTATCTATCTGCAGTTTCAAAAAAAACCCTTAATTAGTTCTATTGTCTGCTTTCTTTGCATATTAGCATATCTCAATTTAGGGATGTCCATGGGTTCCATGCTTTGGTTCGAATTTGAGAGAAAATAAAATCTGAATTGATTATATATATATTTAATGGCGGCTTGTATGCACAATACATAAGGGTATTCTAATAAAAAAAAATTTATTATTAAGTCGCTGTGATTCCGACCAGCTTTTTTCTTATTTGCTTCGTCTCACTCAAAATCACAATTTCCATCCCATCCCAGCGAATTGGTTCATCAAAGCATGATCAACCCCGAACGAAGGGGCACGCCGTCATAAAATCGTTGGCATTGTTGAAGCCTTCATAAAATCGACAAGGATCCACATAAAATTGCCAACATCGTCAAAGCCTTCGTTATCCAGCAAAGTGTACCCGTTGAGTTCTTCCAGCTACTGCAAAAGGGTTAATAGGAGTATGCCTTCCTGTTCTTCATTTCATTATCGTTGTATTCAGATTCAACTCCAATTGATTAATTAATTAAGTAATTGTGTGGGGCTAATCTTAGCAATTTTCCTCGCAATGTGTTTCAGGTTTGATTTTGTAACATCGACATTAGTAATATAGAAAAGGTTAATGTGTATAACCGGCAGTTAATCGCCCATTGTTGTTGTTCTCTCTAAAAGCATGGACATAACCCATTGGTTAAACTATTTTTGTTTTCCCCAGACACCTTTCCTCCTTCCCCTCGATGGAGGACAAATGCTCTCCGCCCATCGTCAATTTGCAAGCATCGGAGCCCGCATCGTTACACCGCTGTGCCAGAGCACACGAGGAAGTCCCGCGCTCGTGTCTGGGATGGCCCAATGACAGCCACCGCATTATCAACTTGATTCCATCCGCGAAATATGAGTAACCTACAAAATAGATTTTTCTAAAGATTGGGAGATTCAGAGACTAGGGATCTGGGAATTTGGGGATCTAATCCGACTGCCCGCAAAAGACAACTTCCGTCTCACTGTGACTATAAACAAAAATCTCCTCGTTTGTTTTATTCTACATAAAATTTTAAATTTTTTTTTGGGGTTTTGTAAACGAAGTTTGGGTGTGACTGTAAATGGAAATCGAGCATTGGGACTGTAAATGGAAATCGCCTCAAGGGAACACGAGGGAGACAGAAGACAGGGGAGAGTGAGAGAAACAAGGGGTAGGAAGGGAGCCTGAGCCGAAGGAACATCGGGAGAGAGAAGTCCGAGTAAATGAGAGAATCAAGGGGTAATTAAAAATTACAAAATTATTAAAATACCCTGTTGTACAATACAAGACGTATTTACCTCATGTACCTTAGACAAAGCCATATTTAATTAGATTGGTTTGAGATAAACCAAATTATGATTGGGTTGGTTTCGTTCTTATCATAGGTTAAAATAAAAATAAATTATTAATTATTAATTTTTAGAAACTTTTATCCTCACATATTAGCTTTTTTGTTATATAGATAACAAAAGTTCATTTTTTGTCTAGACTATCGATATTCGAAAGTCACATTGAATTTTGACTATTTTGAGTTGAGTCGGGTAAACCCTTATAAGGGGACAAAGATCTAATCAAATTTTTTTTTTCATTTATAGAACTCGAACTCGAGACCTTACTTAACGAAGCTTTTTGCTACTTGTACCAACATTGATTCAGTCTTCATTGATTCTGAATAATATTTAATTAATGTCAAAAATTAATATCACTTTTAAATAATATTAAACTTTTTTCTACAATTATAATTTTATATATCTTATTAACCTCTTTGTCTAAAATAACGAAGTTAAATAGTAAATATAAGCATATACACTTGGTAACACTATATAAAAAGTTACAAATTAAATATAAAAAAGACAAAATAGAGAAAATCCTAAATGTTAATATTTAAAATGCATAAATTTAAAAATTAAAAAAATAATTGGGGGATCAGGTTAGTTCGGATTAAAAGAAGATAAGTTCGAGAAATGGACAAATTATATTTGGTTTGAGTTTGAAGTAAAATGAACCAATTATCCAAATCAATATGAAATAATTTAATATGTTTGGTTTGGATAATCAGGTTTATTAGATAAGTTTGATTTGATGAACACCCTTATCTCCATCTCTGATATTTTTAGAGCATTTGGTCTATTTTTTTTGAGTTTAAAAACCACTTTAATGTTAAAGTTAAAATATTATAAAATTAAAGTGATGTTTTTTGGTAATTTTAAATTATTTTTGCTTAAAATATATTTTTAAGCTAAAAACTATTTAGTAAATGGTTATTATAAAAACTATGGTTTTATTCAAAAGATGAGCTTTTTCTTTAAAAGACAAATGAGCTTTTATTTTAAAAATAAAAATTACAAATAACCATATTAAAGAAAGTGGTAAAATATTTTACAAAAACTCCAATTTTATTTAAAATTACCAAAAAGAAATTCCTTTTAGGAGAGGTTAAAGAGAACATTCTCTTTATTTTCTATATGTAACAACAAATCTATGTGGTCTCAATATATCAATCACAATTCCTGTAAGATGAGAATACAGACATATCTTTGTCATAATTAACAATATTGAAAATGTATTTCTAAGAATCAATTGTCGGAATATGTACAATCTGAAGGTATTTTGGGGATTTCAGACTTATTAGAGGGTTGGGGGGTGTGGCCAGCAAACAAGTGGGGTGCTGGAAGCAAGCCCCCCAACATAATCCACATGGAATCTAAGTGCTTGTAATAGCCCAACAACAAAAACAATCACATATATATGGCATATAGTCTAACAAGGGTGTCGTTGGAGGATGTCTTCTGAATTGATTGCAAGCGTTGATCTTCCTCTCAGTTGGTAGTGGTGACCTAATTCGGTAAAGTTTTTAGCTGTGTAATTCTCCATAGCTCTCATTAATCCCAATCTGGAAATGATCGTGATTGGGTCTGTCTGTATGGTCAAGTTCTTTTTCCTATCCTAGTGGGTTGCATTGTAATGGTGTTTTGGGCCTTCCTCTGTGCTTGCAACGTAGAGGTTGTGTGCTGATTGGTCCTAGCCCAAGATTTGTAGTGGTTTGGGCCTTGCCCTTTGATTTATGAAACACGCATTTTCTGACCCCAAAAAAAAGTCTAATAGCAAAATTAATTACATGTGGGAAAATAAATGATACTCTACAATATTTGACATTTAAATATTAATTCAACTTTTACTAAATAAATTACTATACAAGTTCACAAAGGGATTAAAAATCCAACAAGGTTCTCGCCAGAAGGGAAGGGTAGTTTTTGAACTCATATATTCTACTGTGTATTTTGGTTCCAACAAGGCATGATTAAACAAGGGGCAAAAGATATTTTATAAAACATATGCATGCAGGACAGCCAAGAATTACACGTTAGTATTCTTCAATAATCCAATCGTCGAACATAAATTTTTCATTAAGTAAATCAAATTTTTAAAGTTTCATATAATTTGAATTTTATTTGATACTTTATCGCATCACTTTATTTTTAATATATAATAATATGCTAATTAAAATATAAGTAAATATCTGCAATTAAATTACATACCAATTAATATCAAAATTATTTGATTGTTGGTACTCCTGGTGCCTCTTGGCTGGTTTAATTAAATAAAGTTTGGTCTTCAAAAAAACATCAAAAGTATTTGAAATTTTGTATACAAGATCATCGAGATAATATGGTATGATTTAATCGTTGGACTTATATTCACATTTAAAAATAAGCTATTAACAGTATAAGTATATATATTAATTTTAATATCTAGCTAGCTAGCTAGCTAGCGTCAATGGATTCTTGTATAGATAAAACTTAGGTCAATTTCTGTGTGTCCAGTTTGTCATATTACCAATTGAAAAATATCAATAGTTGTCATTAAATGTTTCAAGCGGTATAATGTGAAAGAGTATCATTGTACCTATTTACTAAAAATTATGAGTGCAACAAACATGTTCTACCGTGCCTATGACACTTGTCCTTCTTGTGTATATGTGTGTATATGAAAGTTGAACTAATAAGCATTGTAGATAGATAAATATGTTTTTCGCTGACCTCAACCCGACTCTAGCTTCAGAAGTAGGCCAAACCGTCCGCAAATTTACCCTCGTTCCCACTCAAATTATGTAATTCACGCATCATTCTATTGCAAACTAATTAACATGATATATACACTCAAGACAGACATCATATATATATAAGCTGGATCTGTTCAAAGTAACTCTCATATGAGAGGAAAGTGAGCAAATGTGAGACAGGATGGCCGGCCCGCAGGCAGGGAATCTTATAAGTCAGCTTCAGCACATGCATGCCGGCAAGCCATCCTGGCTCAAATCTACTCTCTCTACCTTCATGCAAGACCCTTGATCAGCAAAAACAACATTAAAACTCAACCACACTATATACATCTTACTCTTTCATTTCACTCAGCTTGTATTATATTGATCATGAGCTAGCGTACTCAATATTGTAGCCAATTTATAAGCAGAGATTGCTAGTGGTTGGAATCCAATTCACTTGTGATAATTATTATAGACACGTACATGTTAAAATGTGACTGATCAGTAATTTAATTCCCTAAATAATTGTTGTAAACTTCCCATTGGATCCACGTGGCTATGATGAACTTTTCCATATATGCTGCTCCTTATCAAAAACCGTAATTGTACGTTGTTTGGAATCAAGCAAAAGTAGTTGATTTATCAGCCCATTGTACATATTCGTACGTTTTGATTGATTTACTGTACGTTGTTGTGGGAATAGAATATTATTAGACACTAGGGGAAGGCCAGCCAGATATTAGTGATCATTAATTAAATAATGGTTACCCCATTTTTCTGATACGGCAATGTCAATCAGAATTATTTGTTCTCACTGATCAGAAGAGATTCTGATTAGACTTTGACTTTATTGATTTCTTTATTAGATTGCATTGCAAGTAATGGAGACCAAACTAGTATATATGGGCATAGATAGAGGCCGTTGACATTTCTATCTATCTATGTACGTGTTATTCTATCTAAGACAGTTGCATGAGTCTAAGCTACAATTAATGTACAGATTCCCAACCACGTTCACAATGCCTATTCTTCATAATTAGCTTTAAAGCATCTACAATAATTAAGGAATTTGCTTTTTTGGTTTTCCCTTTTATCCGGATTTGGGACCGACAATGAATAGTTTTGCAACAAAATATAACAGGCAGGATTTAAGCTTTGGTAAATGCAAAGTAAAATCGAGGAATTGGGTGAGAATTATTGCTGATAAATTAATATCGGAAGAATGATATTAGGAAATCCGATAGAAAGATTTGTATGAATTTTAAAGTTATTGGAAGTCTCACGTGGAAGAATGAGATGACTTGATTAGTGGTTATTGAACGTGAACACAAGAAGGGGGTTGAATTGTGTTGAAAACTTTTCGCAAACTTTAAATTAGAAACACTTAGAACACAAGTTTTTCAAAACTGTTTGATACTCGGACGGTGGAAATAAACCGGACGCTGAAAATGCAGTTTGTGAAAACTTGTTTTTAACACAGCAAGATAGAAATGAATAGAAAGCAGTAAAACAAGAGACACAGAGATTTATACTAGTTCACTACCAAACTGGTAGCTACATCTAGTCCCTTCGTTCCTGAAGGATTTTCCACTATAATCAACCTCATTACAATTTCCTCAAGAGTATTCTCCTGTCACAACTTGACAATACTCTCAACTTCTCAAAACGACTCAGTACAGTCGAGCCTTTGAGGATACAGCCTTAACTAGGCCAAAACAACTTTTACAAAGTGAGTTGAAATACAGTAAAAAATAACTCTCACAGAGAGGATAAAAGATTAAGCTCAACTATAGAAAAACTTTCTAAAAGAAAGGGTCGGACCGAGTTCGATTCTTGTAGTCTAGAGACTTAGCACGAGACTTGATTGCTCACGAAGCGTGCTTGAGATGTTGACTCTTTGTAATGTATGGCAACAAAGTGCTTGCTTTCAAGAAATGAGGTAATATTTCAGAAGATTTCAAAGATGCTTTTTCACAGTATATCGTCACCCTCTTCAATAGATACCATGAGGTATATATAGGAGTTCCAAGGATATTACCGTTACGGTAAAAATGGCTCCTTTCCATTGAGTGAGGTAAATTCAAAAGTCAGATCTTTCTTCCTTTCCGCAGAATATGCCATGTACATATTACCGCTTTCGCACTACCTTGCTTTTCACAATTGCTTATGCGATTTTTGTCTTTTAGCTAAAGGTGTCACCTTTGATACCTCGTACAACAATTTTAGCGCTCGTAATCAATTTCAAATTGTTCGAAACTTCTGAGAGGAAGAGCAGCAACGTGACTAACACGTGATTTGAAATGAAGTTCAGACGCTCGCTTAGAATCGGAAGTTCGGACGCTTGTAGCAATTGGATAAGCCTAGTGTCATAAAGACAAAATTCCAGGCGCCACAAGGATGAGCGGATCTTTGACACATGGAATGTATCCTTCTCTTGAGAATTACTTTCTTCTTGCTTGAGTGGCTTAGAATATATGTATAATTAGTATCTGCACACTTCAAGAAATGTTAGAACATAAATTGTTCTCTTGTGAATACTTTGTTATCATCAAAATTAATGAGGATCTAAACATCTTAATCGTTTAGGTTCCAACAATCTCCCCCTTTTTGATGATGACAAACATCTAAGGTAGATGAACAATTTAGTTTAAAAAAGACATCAAGGGTCTCCCCCTGAATTTAACAGTTTAGATATATATGAACAATTCAGGTATTAAGGCAATTGTTGGTAAACAAATTCATTTAAGTGATTGCGAAAAATCCGTAGATGTATCAGAGCATATATTTAATAAAGTGAGATCGGATGCTGATTATATACCAAATAGATTGATTTAATCAAATATATTTCATTGTACCAAAATTTATTAAACATTATAAGAGTACTAGATCAATGGCTATTAGCGCACACAAATGCTATGTATGAAATGCTATGCATGATACTTTAGTTCCAGTGTATCCATCGGACAGTGAACATCGGATGGTGAATTATCAGATTTTCACGTGTTCAATATACCTTTCTTTCGTGTTCATCATACCTTTCTTTTACTCCCCCTTTTGTCATCAGACAAAAAGAGTGTAAAAACAAATCATAGTCAAAATAAGACGTAGAAAAATTTGAATAGAAGTTAGATAAAAAATAATTATATATATAAGTGTATCGACCAAATAGAACAGATTTTATATAACACACAAGAAGAAAAAAAAATTTCAAGGGTTTGGAAGAGGTGGAGGTGGGATATTGAGACGTTCATAGAGTAACTTCAGTGCAGTCTCCAGCTGAGTGACCTTCAAGTTTGTAGCCTTCATTTCTTCAAATTCTGCTTTGGGAATGGTGACCATCTCAACTGCAGAAGTAGAAGTAGAAGGTCCAACTTCTGGTACAAGTGCAGACTTCATCTTCTGATGCTCTGCTAGCACCCAGTTGGATATCTTCAGTCTCAAATCCTTCTTCCTTTGAGCTCTTAAAAAGAATGCATCATTTGGTATAAACCATTTGATGAAATTTCCAAGTCTTCTGAGCTCTGATTCTGTCTGAATCTTCCATTGATGCTTCACATCTTCTGGATACAGCAAATGCATGAAGATGGTTTCTCTGTGAAGAGCAACATCAGCAGTGTAAGAGTCAAACCTATTCCCAGCGTCTTCTCCCCATAAACTTCTGATAAAGACACTCAAAGCTTCACAGGTGAAGGAGAGTGCTTCATTTTCTGCCAGGTAAATTCTTCTCAGATTTTCCCTGTCATCTTCTTCTAGCACTAGGGGGTCGATGCATGGTAATATGGCTTTGTCTTTCCAAGACTCAGACCATTGACTCCAAGTAAATCCAATGTCGAAGTGCTTGGTCACAGCAACCCATTGGTCATATATCTTCATGCAGTCAAGAGGTCTGATTACTGAGCATCTGAACATATCATCGAAGTACACTGTTCTAAGATTGATGTCAGTAACTCTACTGATTGTCCCAACAGTTGGAATCGTAGCCTTCTCAGCATTGCAGCAGTTTGAGGAGCCAGTTCTCCATTCATCTTTCTTCAGAGAAGTCAGGTAATACCTTCTGGCATGATCCTCAGAGATCTTGGCAATCAGAAGTTGGGAGAATTCCTTAAGATTGTACTTTGTAGGTGTCTTCTCATATTCCTTTAGCCCGATCTTGCTGAATGGCTGCTTGCCCGGAGCAGGTTCCTTCCGTTTCCCAATGATAGACCAAGGTAGCCACCTTTGTCTATCTGGTACTATCTTAACAGAAACAGATGATGGGTCTCGATATTGTCCTATGACTTCAAGCCTTTTCTGCTCAAGACAGTGTCCCATGAAGGAAGCTTCTTCATCTGTGATCCACCTTCCACATTCTTCCAACGTGAGCGGTTCAGACTATGGTAGGGATCTAGGAAGATCAACAGAGAAGGGAATTGCTCTGCTTCCGGATGCTGGTCTCAACCTTCCTTTAAATGACATTTGGAAGTGGTCTTCTCCGTCCTTGCAGGTTGCACTTATTGGAGTGGCAATTTCCAATCTGGCAGCTCTAGAGGTGAAGGTTTTTAAATGCCATGTGGATGGACGATCGTAGATGCTATGATATATCTCATACTTAACAAACTGTGGTTTGTATGAGATATTCTTCTTTCCACCAGCGTCTGTAGGTCTAAGGGTAAAGATAAGTAAGGTGGGAGTGGCTTTGGTGATTTTGTAGGCTTTTGGTGAGTAGGGTTTGAAGGGATTAATGGGAGGTATTTTGAAAAGGAGGTTAAAAGAATGAGAATGAAGCTTGGAAATGTATGAAGTGAGGGAGTTATATGTGGAGGTTTGAGGTGATGAGATGGTGAGTGTATTGGTCTGTGTTTGGGTAAGGTGTTTGGGAGTTATGGAGGTTTTCTGTACACGGGTTTGAGTGTTTGGTGGTTGTGCAACAGATATTGGTGGAGCAGGAATGGTATCATCAGATGCAAAAACAGATACTGTGCTCATCGGAAGAAATCAAGACCTTTGATTGAGGTTCGATTGCACGACCAATCTTTTGAGCTTCGCCTGGGAGCGATTCTTTGGAAGGCGGGCTGAATTTTCTTCAGAAACCGGATCTTTGGGACTTGCTTCTCGGCCACGGTTTGCTCCTTTTTCTTAGAACCTGACTGATGGGAACTCGATCCTCATCTTCTGGTTCTTCAACAGTAGGTGCAGGAGCCACCTTCTGTTTTGTTCTTCTAGTCTCTCATGAAGGAGACTCAACAGTTCTTTTCACACCAGTCATCGAGCTTCTGGTGGTTTTCTTTTTAGCTTCCTCTTCCTGTTGCTCTGTTTTCACCTTCTTGATCATGGACCCGATGTCGGTTTCATTCGACCAGCATCGCTGACTCCAAAGGTGTTCTAATCACAATACTATCAAGACCAAAATACTTCACCTTTTCTTGATCCGTAAAGCGATCGACTTGTTTATAACCGCACCTTGACCATCATTCTAGTGAGCAGAAACACCATAAGGAATGCACTTGTAGGTGTTTTTCTTGTCAGCAACACCTTTCCTCGAATTTACTAGTGCATTAATCAGGTTGTTGTAGATCAACCTTGGCAGGTTTACCTTGTTACTAGCCATGAAGTGTCTCATGATGAACTTCTGTTCATAGTTGACTATGTCACTAGAGCCAGCCTTCAACAAGACGCTCTTGGTGATTATTTTGTGAAGAACTCTGAAATGACTCTTCAGATTCTTTGCAGTAGGAGTTTCACCAGATTCTTTCAACTGCTTGTAGTTCTCAAACAGATCATCATTGACCTTCTCAATCCCATGAAATGCATCAGCCCAATCTGTATAGAAGACGATACCTTCACAAGGACAACCAGTGACTTCAGAGATATTGTTGACGGTAAAAACAAACTTGTAACCTCTCACGGTTCCTTCAAAAATACCACCTTTATGTAAACGAGCATTGCCCCAAAATTCTTTGATAGCCGTCACTAGAACCTCAACCTGGTTCCAGAAGAAATAGTGTTCCCAGCCCATTGCCTTGAAACCACTGTAGAAGTCGAAACCGTAGAGTTTGAAGTTTTCCAAATCAACTCGATTTTCCAACAAGACTTTTCCTTCAGTCATGGTGTCGTAGATAGCCGTATACTTAGAGGATGTTACACCAGCCATGATTGCAATTGAGAAATGGAGGCGATGGAGGTTTTAGGGTTTAATCACACACACAGGGAGATAGAGAGAAAAACTTAAAGAGAGAACGAGTACGGTTTTGCAGAAAACACAGAGTGGAGCGAAAAATGTGGAGTAGTGGGAAAGTTAATAGAGAATGGTACAGTTCTTTTTCAAAATAATGCTTCGTATTTTCTTATAAAAATAAATCAAAAAGAAAAGAAAATAAAGATTCGCCTTTTCATTAAATGCAGACGCCAAAATAAAAGTAAAAGATTTTATTGAAAACGTAAATAATCATGACTCAGTAGATATGATGAGACGCTTGAATCCTTAACACGTGTGACACGTGTGGGTGTGCTCGGACGCACGCAACCGACTTACCGGATGATGAGTTATGATGCATATGACAAATAAGATGCTTATGCACATACATGCTTATGTCATG
Source organism: Calophaca sinica (assembly GCA_037113605.1). NCBI lineage: Eukaryota > Viridiplantae > Streptophyta > Magnoliopsida > Fabales > Fabaceae > Calophaca > Calophaca sinica. The sequence goes on from CM073731.1 coordinate 13,426,549, forward strand.
TCAGATGCTGAGATTTAGTTTATTATCAGACGCTGAGATTAATCATTCTTTTATAAGATGAAAGTTTAAATTTCTTCTTATAAAATTGAATCTATCTTCAGCAAGGGGTTTTGTAAATATGTCAGCCCACTGATGATCAGTGTCTACAAATTTTATTTCTAAAATACCCTTCTGAACATAGTCTCTTATAAAATGATGCTTAATCTCAATGTGCTTTGCTCTAGAATGTAATATAGGATTTTTAGTAAGACATATGGCAGATGTATTATCACGTAAGATAGGAATGTTACTCTCTTTTATCGTGTAGTCTTCAAGTTGATACTTCATCCACGTAGTTGAGAACTGCAACTTCTTTGAGATGTATTCAACTTTGTTGAGAGTGCAATTGTGCTTTGCCTTTGCTTGACCAAGACACAAGATTAGCTCCAAGGAATTGGCGGCCTCCACTTGTGCTCTTTCTTTCAATTCGATCTCCAAAGAAAGTCAAGATCACGTAAACCTACTAATTTGTAATCTTTTGATTTCTTATAAAGCAAACCAAGATTAGTAGTTCCTTGCAAATATCTAAATATTCTTTTAACAAAGACTTAGGTGTGATTCTCTAGGATCCGATTGAAACCTAGCACACAAAGTGACCAGAACATAATATCGTGTCTTGTAGCCGTAAGATAAAGTAGAGATCCAATCATACCTGCATGCAGTTTACGATCTACCTTCTTACCAATTTCATCTTTACTAAGAGTGCAGTAGGATGCATAGGTGTACACATAGGCTTGCAATCCAAAGATCTTGAATTTCTTCAATAATTCTTTGATATATTTGCTTTGATGAATATAAATACCATCAATGCATTGCTTGATTTGTATTCCAAGGAAGAACTTTAATTCTCCCATCATGCTCATCTCAAATTCACCTGCATAAGCTTAGAAAATTCTTTGCAAAGGCTTTCATTAGTGGCTCCAAAATGATATCATCAACATAGATTTGAACAAGTATGAAATGCTTGTTTGAGGTTTTGTGAAAAGAGTAGTGTCAACTAAACCTCTTGTAAATCCATTTTCCATTAAAAAGGAACTTAGTCTATCATACCATGCTCAGGAGCTTGTTTAAGACCATATAGTGCCTTTTTAAGTTTAAAAACATGTTCTGAAATTCAATATCTTCAAAACCAGGAGGTTGTTTAACATAAACTTCCTCAGTTATAAAACCATTTAGAAAAGCACTTTTCACATCCATTTGATATAGTGTTATCTCATGATGTGCTGCAAACGAAAGTAAAATGCGAATAGCTTCTAGTCTTGCAACAGGTGCAAAAGTTTCAGTGAAATCAATACCTTCTTCTTGTGAGTAGCCTTGAGCAACTAACCTTGCTTTATTTCTCACAACTTTACCATCTTCATCAAGCTTATTTCTAAATACCCATTTAGTACCAATAGCTTGCTTATCTTCTGGTAGAGTGACTAGCTTCCATACATCATTCCTTTGGAACTGATTTAGCTCATCTTGTATTGCTAGAATCCACCCTTCATCTTCCAAAACTTGATCAATCGTCTTAGGTTCCATCTCAGAGAGAAGTGCAAAATCAGCATGCTCCTTGAAAGAGGATCTGGTTCGTACTTTGTCACCAGGTTCTCCTATGATTTGATCTTTTGGATGATTGGTTTTGTACTTCCAGCTTTTTCTTGCTTCAGCTTCCGCTTGAGTAGAATTCTTCGTCTTGTCACCACCAGATGATGAAGATGTATGTTCACCGTCTGACTTGTCACCGAGGTTTAATTCTGAAAATAACTCATCTAGCTCGACATAGCGATTGTCGGGCTTCTTATCATCAAACTTGACATGAATGGACTCTTCAATCATCAAAGTTTCTTTGTTGTATATTCTAAAAGCTTTAGATCTTTCTAATATCCCAAAAGATTCCTTTGTCACCTTGGAATCAAACTTACCAAGTCGATCTTTAGTATTCAAGATATAACAAATACAACCAAAAGGATGAAAGTAAGAAATGTTTGGTTTTCTTCCTTTCCACAATTCATATGAGTCTTATTCAAAATAGGTCTTATATAAATTCTATTTTGAATATAACAAGTCGTGGTTTATCGCTTCGCCCAAAAATATTTCGCAATATCAGCTTCATTGATCATGGTCCTGGCCATTTCCTGGAGGGACCTATTTTTCCTTTTTACAACACCATTTTGTTGAGGTGTTCTAGGAGAGGAGAAATTGTGGGAGATGCCATTTTCTTCACAAAATTTTTGAAAGTTCTCATTTTCAAATTCTCCCCCATGATCACTTCTAATAGAAGAAATACAGATGCCTTTTTCATTTTGAACTGATTTGCAGAAAAACAAGAAATACCTTAAAAGACTCATCCTTGTGGGCAAGGAATTTAACCCATGTCCATCTAGTAAAATCATCAACAATGACTAATCCATATTTCTTTCCAGTTAAAGAGGCTGTCCTTGTGGGACCAAAAAGATCAAGATGTAAAAGTTCAAGTGGTCTAGAAGTTGAAACAACATTTTTTAAATGAAAGGAAGTTTTAACTTGTTTTGCTTTTTGACAAGCCTCACAAAGGGCATCAGATTGGTATTTAAGATTTGGTAAGCCTTTAACAAGATTGTGTTACCAATTGACTTCAAACACAAGAGGGGGGTGAATTGTGATAGCGGTGCTTATATATAAAATTACAGAAAATAAATGACCGAATAATAAATAAAGAACAAAAATAAATAAAGTGCTTGAATGATAAAGAGACAGAGAGCAAAGAAGAGCACGCAGCAATTTATACTGTTCGCCACCAAACACCCTGTGGCCTACGCCCTGTCCCCAAAGCAAACCACTATGGGATTTTCACTAAAACACTAGCTTTTAAATCAGGTTCAGCTAGAAACCTTTACAACTCTAAACCAGAGCAATACGTTCAAGAGATATCACCTCTCTATGAACACCTTGGGATTCCTACCCAAAAATAAATAATTTTCACAAATAAAATGAGACGAAAAAGATACACTCAATAGTGCAGATATAACAAATTGAAGCTCAAATAATACAACTCAAATTTTGTAGAATAAAAAGACTCTCAGAAAATTGTGCTCAAATAAGTGTGAGTGATGAAAAATATTTGACAGAGTTTTTGGCACAAAAATTAAGCACTGCGTTGTTGTATTTTCGTGTTGTAAGAAAGAGCACAGCGTTGTTTTATATTTATAGACCGACTGAGGAGCGTTTGCCCGTTGAGTTGATTTGTCCGTTGGAAGATTTGACCGTTGCACAGGGATCTGTCCGTTGGAATGAATATTAAAAGGATTTGTCGTTGCAGGAAGACAGCTAGGCAGACGACCTCTGAAGACAGCTCGGCAGACGACCTCGCCACACAGCTCGACAGACGACCTCGACACAGCTCGGCATATGACCTCTGAACAGCTTGGCAAATGACCTCGGCACACGACCTCGGCACACAGCTCTGTATACGACCTCCTCATCAGCTCGGTCCTCATAGCTCGGCACGCGACCTCATCAGCACGACACGCGACCTCGGTAAGCGACCTCATCAGCTCGACACGGATCATCAGCTCGGCACGCGACAAGAGCTCATCACGCGACCTCGGTACGCGACCTCATAAGCTTGACACGCGACCTCCTCCTCAGTACGGCATACTACTTCCTCAGAGCTCAACATCCGACTTCCTCCTCAGCTCGACATCCGATTTACTCAGAGCTCGACATACGACTTCCTCAGATCTCGACACGCGACTTAATCCTCAGCTCGACATCCGAGCTCCTCAGCTCGACATCCGACACGAGATATGCATGTCAAAATATTTTGTGCGTGTGTGATTTAATTTTAATTGAGAGCTTTTATTACTACTTACAAATTGTCTTAATAAAGATAAATAAATACCCAGAACCCAAAGACTTGAGAAACAATCATTCTTGATACGCGTCTTGGTATTCTTTTCCACTTTTTGCACGGTTGACTATTTGCAAAGCTCCCTTTTGTCAATCATCAAAATCATCCTGTCAAGGCATGTATTCACAGACTCCCCCTTTTTGATGATGACAAACATCTCATGGAGGAAATTTAGTAAAATATAATCATGATATAGCAATGAGATATAAGCATGGTTTTTCAATAAAAGATATCAGAGTTTAAGCACAATATTTAGAAAAACTCCCCCTCACAATATTAAAAAGATATCAGAGTTTAGGCGCATTTTGGCATTTTGGTAAAGAACTCCCCCTCACAATATGCATGGAATAAACCACTCCCCCTGAATCATATAACTCTCCCCCTTTTGGCAACATCAAAAAGTGGGAAAGACAAATAAAGCAAGGCATATATTCAGATTAAACAAGCATATTTTGATAGTTACGTGATACCAAGCTTGGTGTGTGACAGATGAGCTGGTTGGACATGATTAGCTAGTTGCATAAGACAAATGCGTCACCCACTCATTATTCCGTACTTAAAGAAAATGGAAGGGGAAAAGACCTCTATACTTACTTACTTTGACCGACTTATACCACCTTCATCTTTGTCAAGATAGCATGAAGTGCTCATTGGAGTTGAGATTTCTTTTGCATCGGTCATTCCAAATTTCTTGAGTAAATCCTTGCAATATTTGGATTGATTGATGAATATTCCTTCCTTTGTTTGTTTGATTTGAAGTCCAAGGAAGTAATTTAGCTCTCCCATCATTGACATTTCAAATTCACTTTGCATGATATCGTAAAATTCCTTACACAAGGATTCATTAGTAGCACCAAATATTATATCTTGACATAAATTTGAACAAGTAAAATGTCATGATTTTTGTGTTTAATGAAAAGAGTGGTATCAACTTTTCCTCTTTCAAAACCTTTTTCAAGTAAATATTTGCTCAATCCTCTCGTACCAAGCTCTCGGAGCTTGTTTTAAACCATATAAAGCCTTTTTCAATTTGAAAACATGATTTGGAAATTCAAAATTTTCAAAACCGGGGGTTGATCAACATATACTTCTTCTTGAATAAAACCATTTAGAAATGCACTCTTAACATCCATTTGAAAAAGTTTAAAATCCATGATGCATGCAAATGCGAGAAGTATGAATAGCTTCTAATCTAGCCACGGGTGCATAGGTTTCATCAAAATCTATGCCCTCTTGTTGATTATAGCCTTTTGCAACAAGTCTAGCTTTATTTCTAACAATGATACCGTTTTCATCAAGCTTGTTGCGAAAGACCCATTTGGTCCCAATGACTAGGTGATCTTTAGGCCTAGGGACAAGTTCCCAAACATCATTTCTCTCAAATTGATTTAATTCCTCTTGCATAGCAAGGGTCCAATACTCATCAAAGATGGCTTCATTGACGTCATTTGGTTCAATTTGAGAGACAAAGGCCATATGATGACATGCATGATTAAGAGAGTTTCAGTCGTAACCACTTTTGAGATATCACCTATTATGTTGTCAAGAGGATGGTTCTTTGAGACTCTCCATTCCTTTGGAAGATTTGAGTGAGAGAGTTCTTGAGAGGGTTGAGGCAAGGACTCTTGATCCTCCTTTTGAACTTTTGATCTCTCTTGTTCCTCTAAATAGGTATCTCCAAATACTTACGCAAGATCATCAACACTTTCTTCATCAAGATTTGGGGTTAGATTCATCAAAAGAAACATGCACAGATTCTTCAACAGTCCAAGTTCTTTTATTAAAAATTCAAAAGCTTTACTAGAAGTGGAATATCCAAGAAATAAACCTTCATCGACTTTAGCATCAAATTTACCAAGGTTATTCTTACCATTGTTTAGGACAAAACACTTGCATCCAAAACGTGAAGGTGGGAAATGTTGGGCTTCCTTCCTTTGTAGAGTTCATACGGTGTTTGTTTAAGGATCGGCCTTATAAGAACTCGATTCATCACATAGCAAGCGGTGCTCACAGCGTCACCCAAAAGTACTTAGGAAGGTTAGTCTCATTGAGCATCGTCTCGCTAGCTCTTCAAGAGACCGATTTTTCCTTTCAACCACTCCATTTTGTTGCGGTGTCCTTGGAGCGTAAAAGTTGTGATCAATGCCATTTTCTGTGCAAAATGTTTCAAATGCTTCATTCTCAAATTCCCCACCATGATCACTTGAATGGAAGCAATGTTAAGTCCCTTCTCATTTTGTATAACCTTTGCAAGTTTTGAAAAGCATTAAAAGCATCATTTTTGTGAGAAATAAATAAAGTCCATGTATAGCGAGAATAGTCGTGCACAATAACAAGAGCATAGGAAATGCCACCAAAACTTTAAGTTCTAGAAAGGGCAAAAAAAACCATATGTAAAAGTTGTAAAGTAGGTTTGTAGAAACAATATTTTTAGATTTGAAAGATGCCTTTACTTGTTTTCCTTTTTGACATGCATCACAAAGTTTATCTTTTTCAAAGCGAAGCTTTGGTAAGCCAATTTCTAACACCTTTCGAGCTAACTTATTAAGATGATCCATGTGACTATGAGCCATTCTCCTATGCCATAGCCAAGATTCATCCTCTTTACTAATAAGTCAACATGCATCATTTGAAGGTATTTTATCTAAATCAAGCATATAGATATTTCCAATTCTAGATCCAACTAAACTGTACTTTTATTAAAAGAATTTACGACCATGCATTTTGAAGAATCAAATATAACATTATTGCCTTTGTCGAAAGTTGACTAATACTTAGCAAGTTATGTTTCAAACCTTCCACATACAAGACATTCTCTATAATGGGATTAGGACTCTTACCAATAGTACCAATCCCAAGAATTTTACCTTTATTATTATCACCATAATAAACATAACCTTTATTTTTGGGTTCCAAAGAGGAGAACTTGCTTTTGTCTCTGTCATGTGCTTTGAGCAGTAGCTATCAAGATACCAATTTAAATCTTTGGCTTTCAAGCACACCTACAACAACAAATCATATTTTAACCTTTGGTACCCAAACCATCTTGGGTCCATATGAGTTAGTCTTGGGCAAGGTGCCCTTTGGAATCCACATATTTTTGCCAACTACATTTTTATTCTTTCTAATATTGGAAATAGAGCGATGTGACCATTTCTACCACAAAGGAAAGCATGTAATGAAAGGACTACTTGAGGGTTTGTTGTGATTGAAGAGTTTAAAAGATTTTTCATGAATTTTTGGATGATAACCTAAACCAGCTTTTCCAAAAGTACCTTTTTGGTTTCCTAACATAATGTTTAGATTATCTCTTCCCATCGTAAATTTTGCAAGAGTGTTATTTAAATCCTTAACCTTATTTTTCAAAACACTACACTCATTGCATTTTAAAAGAGGGGGGTGAATTGTGATAGCGGTGCTTATATATAAAATTACAGAAAATAAATGACCGAATAATAAATAAAGAACAAAAATAAATAAAGTGCTTGAATGATAAAGAGACAGAGAGCAAAGAAGAGCACGCAGCAATTTATACAGGTTCGGCCACCAAACACCACCTGGCCTACGTCCCGTCCCCCAAAGCAAACCACTATGGGATTTTCACTAAAACACTAGCTTTTAAATCAGTTTCAGTTAGAAACCTTTACAACTCTAAACCAGAGCAATACGTTCAAGAGATATCACCTCTCTATGAACACCTTGGGATTCCTACCCAAAAATAAATAATTTTCACAAATAAAATGAGACGAAAAAGATACACTCAATAGTGCAGATATAACAAATTGAAGCTCAAATAATACAACTCAAATTTTGTAGAATAAAAAGACTCTCAGAAAATTGTGCTCAAATAAGTGTGAGTGATGAAAAATATTTGACAGAGTTTTTGGCACAAAAATTAAGCACTGCGTTGTTGTATTTTCGTGTTGTAAGAAAGAGCACAGCGTTGTTTTATATTTATAGACCGACTGAGGAGCGTTTGCCCGTTGAGTTGATTTGTCCGTTGGAAGATTTGACCGTTGCACAGGGATCTGTCCGTTGGAATGAATATTAAAAGGATTTGTCGTTGCAGGAAGACAGCTAGGCAGACGACCTCTGAAGACAGCTCGGCAGACGACCTCGCCACACAGCTCGACAGACGACCTCGACACAGCTCGGCATATGACCTCTGAACAGCTTGGCAAATGACCTCGGCACACGACCTCGGCACACAGCTCTGTATACGACCTCCTCATCAGCTCGGTCCTCATAGCTCGGCACGCGACCTCATCAGCACGACACGCGACCTCGGTAAGCGACCTCATCAGCTCGACACGGATCATCAGCTCGGCACGCGACAAGAGCTCATCACGCGACCTCGGTACGCGACCTCATAAGCTTGACACGCGACCTCCTCCTCAGTACGACATACTACTTCCTCAGAGCTCAACATCCGACTTCCTCCTCAGCTCGACATCCGATTTACTCAGAGCTCGACATACGACTTCCTCAGATCTCGACACGCGACTTAATCCTCAGCTCGACATCCGAGCTCCTCAGCTCGACATCCGACACGAGATATGCATGTCAAAATATTTTGTGCGTGTGTGATTTAATTTTAATTGAGAGCTTTTTATTACTACTTACAAATTGTCTTAATAAAGATAAATAAATACCCAGAACCCAAAGACTTGAGAAACAATCATTCTTGATACGCGTCTTGGTATTCTTTTCCACTTTTTGCACGGTTGACTATTTGCAAAGCTCCCTTTTGTCAATCATCAAAATCATCCTGTCAAGGCATGTATTCACAGATTGTGCTTGTTTAATTTTGAGATTAACCTCAAGTTGGCATGACCTAATCTTTTGTGCCAAATCCATTTCTCATCTTCAACAGACATAAGACACTTGACATCTTGTTTTTCAAGTTCAGAAAGATCAACTTTATAAACATTTTGTTTCCTCTTTGCTGTAAAGAATCTCGTTTTTGCTTTTTACTAAACATCCAGTTTCTTTAAAGATGACTTCATAACCATTGTCACATAATTGACTTATGCTCAATAGATTATGTTTCAGTCCTTCAACATATAAAACATTATCAATAGAAGGAAGAGAGCCTTTCCTATGCGACCAATTCCAACTATTTTCCCTTTCTGGTTTCCTCCGAAACCAACGAATCCAGCTTCTCTAGGTCTTAGTTCTTGGAACATATGCCTTTCTCCCGTCATGTGACGCGAGCATCCACTGTCTAAGTACCAAGATTGGTGTGTTGACTTTGTTGCTAAGCATATCTGCAACATAGACTATTTTATCTTTAGGTACCCATATCTTTTTGGGTCCTTTCTTGTTAGTTCTTGAAGGAGGCTTATCCTTCGTAGTTTTAAAAGCATTACATGCACTTTTCAAATGACCAGATTTATTGCAGTAAGTACAATGTAAGCATTTACTATGATTATGGGATTTATCAGATGCTGAATCATTTTCCAAAAGGGTTTCATCTGATATATAACCAAGACCATGAGTTGTCGCTTTCTTGACACCCCGGATCATTGAAGCTTGCTTGCTCACGAGTTACACTATCTGCAAGAAACTTTTGAAATGCTTGTTCATAGTCATTTGATTTGCGATTAGGATTATGCAGAACTACGTAACTCTTAGCTTGAGAGCTCTCCACGGTTGCTTGTTAGCTTCCAGACGCCGGTTATCAACCAGACTGATTTGCAATTTTCAAACGGTTCTCTTCATTAGTCTGAGTTTTCATTACGTAAAGAATGAAAATCTTGTGACGATTTAAAAATTTATTTTTCAAATTCTTGTACTCGATGAGAGAGTGGCGAGTCCTTAAGAAGATCATCAAAAGCAAGTTGAAGTTGAGTAGGAATCATATACTATTACCTCTTCAACTTCTTCTTACGAGTCAATGTCGATTATGCGCCATGAGGGCAATGTGAGCTTCTTCTTCTTTATCTTCCTCGGAGGAGGATAAGTCAATATCTACACATGTTGCCATGAGACCTTTCTTCTTTTTCTTGAATGAGCTTCTTGTGGGCTTTTCTTTAAGATTAGGACACTCGGATTTGAAATGTCCAGGCTTCTTACATTCATAGCAAATGACTTGGGCTTTGTCCTTGTCTTTGCTCTCCTTCTTGTCCTTTGAATCTTTCTTCTGAAACTTCCTTACGAAGTTTCTTTTCTTCCACATTCTCTGGATCTTCTTAGATATGAATGCTAGCTCATCGTCGATCCATCGAATCTCATACGAAGCTTCATCATCGATTCTTCTTCTTGACTGAAAAGCTTTAGAAGTACTAGGTTTATGTTGATTAACTTTTAAAGCAATAGACTTACTCTTCTTGGTAGGTTCTTCTTCATTTAGCTCAAGTTCATGAGCTTTCAAAGAACTCATAAGATCTTCAAGCCAGAAGAACATTTAGATCTTTTGCTTCTTGAATAGCGGTGACTTTGGGTCTCCCTTTGTAGTCAAGCTTCTCAAGATCTTTCTCACATGATCAGGTGTAGTATAACTTTTTCCAAGGGCCTGCAACCCATGAACAAGTGTTTGGAACCTTCCAAACATAGTTTCAATGTTCTCTCCATCTTCCATTCTGAATAGCTCATACAGGCGTACCATCATACTAGCTTTTGTTTCTCTTACTTGGGCAGAACCCTCATAAGACAACACAAGAGAATCCCAGATTTCTTTGGCAGTAGCAAACTTACCACATTTATCATACTCTCTTTCTGTCATAGCACAGATGAGAATAAATCTGGCCCTCTGATTGGTTTGATACCTCTTTTTCTGATCATCAGACCAGTTTTCCCTAGGTATTGAAACGCCAAGGGCATTAGCGGGAAAAATGTATCCTCTTTCAACTATATCCCACAAATCAAGATTTTGTGCCTCAAGGAATGCTTTCATCTTATCTTTCCAGTAATCAATTTTTTCTCCATTGAATAGAGGAGGACGGTTCATATGACCACCTTCAGTAGACATGCTCACAATATAGGATCTTTTCTCTTGACACTGTTAAGTGCTCAACCAAGAGGCCGAGCTCTGGTACCAACTGAACGTGAACACAAGAAGGGGGGGTTGAATTGTACGTGGAAAACTTTTCGCAAACATTAAGTTAGAAACACTTAGAACACAAGTTTTTCAAAACTGTTTGATTATCGGACGGTGGAAATAAACCGGACGCTGAAAATGCAGTTTGTGAAAACTTGTTTTTAACACAGCAAGATAGAAATGAATAGAAAGCAGTAAAGCAAGAGACACAGAGATTTATACTAGTTCACTACCAAACTGGTAGCTACGTCTAGTCCCTTCGTTCCTGAAGGATTTTCCACTATAATCAACCTCATTACAATTTCCTCAAGAGTATTCTTCTGTCACAACTTGACAATACTCTCAACTTCTCAAAAGCGACTCGATCTGATCGAGCCTTTGAGGATACTGACCTTAACTAGGCCAAAACAACTTTTACAAAGTGAGTTGAAATCTGATAAAAATAACTCTCACAGAGAGGATAAAAGATTAAGCTCAACTATAGAAAAACTTTCTAAAAGAAAGGGTCGGACGCTGAGTTCAGTTCTTGTAGTCCAGAGACTTAGCACGAGACTTGATTGCTCACAGAAGCAGTGCTTCAGATGTTGACTCTTTGTAATGTATGGCAACAGTGCTTGCTTTCAGTAAATGAGGTAATATTTCAGCAGTATTTCAGCAAGCTTTTTCACAGTATATCGTCACCCTCTTCAATAGATACCATGAGGTATATATAGGAGTTCCAAGGATATTACCGTTACGGTAAAAATGGCTCCTTTCCATTGAGTGAGGTAAATTCAAAAAGCTGTCTCTTTCTTCCTTTCCAGAGAATATGCCAGTAGTACATATTACCGTTTTCGTACTACCTTGCTTTTCACAATTGCTTGTACGATTTTTGTCTTTTAGCTAAAGGTGTCACCTTTGATACCTCGTACAACAATTTTAGCGCTCAGAATCAATTTCGAAATTCGTTCCAGAAACTTCTGAGAGGAAGAGCAGCAACGTGACTAACACGTGATTTGAAATGAAGTTCAGACGCTCGCTCAGAATCGGAAGTTCGGACGCTTGTAGCAATTGGATAAGCCTAGTGTCATAAAGACAAAATTCCAGACGCTCACAAGGATGAGCCGGATGCTGACACATGGAATGTATCCTTCTCTTGAGAATTACTTTCTTCTTGCTTGAGTGGCTTAGAATATATGTATAATTAGTATCTGCACACTTCAAGAAATGTTAGAACATAAATTGTTCTCTTATGAATACTTTGTTATCATCAAAATTAATGAGGGTCTAAACATCTCAATCGTTTAGGTTCCAACAGTTATAAATAGGAGCAACCTTTATCCTATGAGCTAGCTTTTAGGATTGAGTTAGGTCCAATCCCAAATTCTAATATGGTATCGAAGCGGTACCATCATATGTGACTTATCCCGTCACTATTCCACCACTGTCATTCCAATTAGAGTTTTAGTTGTCGGAGTGAGCGCTGACTCAATATTGTTTAAGTTAGTTTCAAAGTTGTGATACTTTCAGTTAAGGTTTCAGCTGCTAGAGTGAGCGTTGGTCTAACATTTTTTTTGTTTAAAGTTGTGACAAATTCCGGTTTGGGCTCCAGCTACCGGAGTGAGCGTGACTCAGTATCGTTGTGGTTTTGGTTTGAAGTGGTGACACCTTTTGATTAAGGTTTCAGCTGTCGGAGTGAGCGCTAGCCCATTAATATCGTTGCAATTTGGTTCGCTTTTGATTTAATCATGACTCGCCATTAGTGATTTTAGTTTTGTTTGTTTACAGTTCATGAAATTTGGTTGTGGGTTTGACACCAATTGGTTTTGTTTGGTTTTTCTCTTTCAAATGGTATATTTGTATCATGCTTAAACTTAGTAAGTTTTAGCTTGAGGGGGGGTGTTAAAATATACGAAGTCTCTTAGAATATCTTAATATTATCTTGAATTATCTCATAGGATAAATTTATTATCTCTTAAGATTAGTTTCCATACTACTTATTATCATGATTTATTTCCTAATTTTTCTATTTAATTATGATTATGAGTCTTGTATCCCTATAAATAGGGATTAATGTTTAGTCTTTTGTATCAAGCTGGTATCAAAGCCAATCATAGATCTATTGTTGGACTACTCATTATCCGACCACTTGGGTCACGCTCCAGATGTCCAGTCTTAGGCGTGAGGGGGTGTGTTGGAAGTCACACATGGTTGAGTTAGGCTCAATCCCAACTTTTATTAAAAGTCATACCTGGAGAGAGCTTGACTACCCAACATAGAGTCTTGGTTATTGACGTAAGTGTTAAGAGGAGGGTGAAGAGAAGAGGCCACGACGCTGAATGTAGAAACAATAATACATAGGAGCACAAAGAGAAAGAAGACATACGGTGCGTGAAGAAGCAGAGAGAGGAATAAGATCAGAGAAACAGAAAAAAGAATAGACTAGCAGATGTTTGAATAACTGAAGCCCGAAAAAGTGATAAAATAAAATGTATAATAGTAATTTAATAATTGACAAGTGGTTCCATCTCATTCCGCCCAAATTGTGGGGAACAAAATGGAGGTAAGTAATGAAATATGGATACTATTGGATTCTATTCCATTTTTTTTAAATATCCAAACAATGGAACATTATATTACTTCATTTCATTATATCTAGTACCACCAATCCAAACATACACTTAGAGGTAAATGTTTTCACCAATGTTTTTAATACTGGACTGGATATTGAACCGAGAAAGACATTGGTTCACGGTTTATTGGTTCAACAGTGGTCGAGCGGTAATAAATAAATGTATTATTATTATTATATAATATATTAAGTAATATATTGATATAAAATACTAAGAAAATAAGACAAAAATAACATAAAGTGATTACATTATATCTTTAATAAGATAAAAAATCAATAATAAAAGGATAAAATAATAAATAACGATGTATGTAAATTTTTATAACTTATTATTGAAGATTTATTTAGTGAGATAACATCACTACGCTAGATTTTAAATTAAATGGCGCCCCATTTAGTAGCGTTTCCCACTCAAATTTGTGAAAATGAGGCGGAACAGATTCAATAGCACTTCCTTAAGGAAGTGCTAGTGTAGGTTCAAGAATAGCTAGCGCTTCTCTAAACAAACGCTATTAAAAGTTGATGTTAGGAATAGATAGCGCTTACATAAGAAAACGCAAGTGTAAGTTCAAGAATAACTAGCGCTTTCTCAAGAAAGGGATGCTTATTCTTTACTTGAAATAGCGCTTCCTCTGCTTATTCTTTACCTAAAATAGTGCTTCCTCAAGGAAGCGCTAGCTATTCCTTTTCCCTAAATTTTAATATCCAGAGAGGTGATGTTAAATTTGAAGCCTAGCCGCAACTCACCCTCTATTTTTATCCGAAATTGGGGTCAAAGAAAGTTGTTGTTTTGTTTGCATGTGTGTTGAGTTTGTGAGCAATGGGAATGCTGATGTTGATGCTTATGCTTCTTCTGCTTCTAGTGGTGGGAATAGCAGAAGCAGATCTGGGTTTAGAGCGAGCCACAATGGGTGATCGAACCCTGTAACTGGGTTGGCGTCCAATGTAAGCACGACCGCCTCGTCGAGCTTCACCTTCCCAGTGTCGCTCTTTCAGCCCAAATACCCACCGGAATATTCGGCAACCTGACCCACCTTCGCACCCCAGCTTGCTCTAATTTGTTATGCTCATTCAAATAAAGGCCTAAAATGACGAACGGTGTGAGCATCTTTCTTCAATGCGATTGATTAGAAACAACTAAGCACATAGCTGAAGTGGAACCACCCGATCTCTCTCTCTCTCTCCCCCTCTCTATCTTCTCACATGGAGCTAGGGTTCCTCTCTTTCTCTCTCTAATATGTTCAATCACGCGACGCATTTGATGGAAGTTTCAATCTAACTATTTTCCCTATGTTTGATTTGTCTCTACGTGCGTTTGATTTGTTTCTGTGTGTTGTCACAGGGCGAGGCTTTTGGCTCTGTCTTCGTCATCCATAGTGGCTTTTGGCTTTGACCAAAGACTGTACTTGATGATGGCGAGCGTGGCGTCGATTGAAGGTGGCGTGGCCACTCCACAGCTGTGGAACGGTGAGTGCTATGTGTCAACGATTGTGTGTTGCGATTTTTGTTTTTTATTTTTTATTTATTGTTTCTTTTTGTAAGATGTTGGTGTGTGAAATCTGAAATGGAATTTGATTTATTCTCATTTGGGTTGTAATCTGGCTCTGGTACGTGTATTTATTGCAGTGATGTTTGTTTGCTTCATGTTGTTTGCAATTACTTTGTTTGTTTGTTTACAAATTACTTTGTTTCTCTTACTCTGTTTGCAATTCCTTGTTCTACGGTTTGTTTTCTTCATGTTGTTATTTATGTCATGATGTGTTTGTGAAAATGATTGAATGCAAAAAAAAATTTTAAAAAAGGAGAATATGCAGCGCTTCTTTAAAATAAGCGCTAGCAAAAGTGAATATTTTTTTTAAAAATGGAAATTGTATAATTCTGAGAATAGATAGCGCTTCTTTGAAGAAGCGCTAGCTATTCCCAATTTCGTTAGCGCTTTCCAAACGCTGTCTTTTCGAAACACAATCACTAGCGGGTGATAGGTAACACTTTTAAGCGCTAGTGAAGGCAAAAAATAAGCGTTGTTGATTTTGTTTTATGTTGTAGTGCATGTTTTTTAATTAAATAAATAAAAAAATATAGAAAAATTTAAAAATCCCCGGTTCAAACCGATTCGAACTACCGGTTTTGGCCGGATTCATCCAAATTTTAGCCGGTTTGGTCAGTTCTCTCTAGTTCTAAACTCGTCCAGTTTTCAAGGTTGAATGAACCAGTTATATGATCAGTCCCACCCAACCGGTTGGCCTCAATTTGGAGAACTTAAAAAATGAATTGAGGGCAGATTTCGGAAGGCAAATTTGATTTTTTTTTTAACTTTTAGACAATGAAAATATTGATTATAAGTCTTCTCCTGTCCCCCTCTCCGCTTCAAACTCCCAAAGAGACCCTCACTTTTCTACTTACTGGAGCCTTTGTTAATTTTGGTACGTGAACCAAAATGTTCAGTTTAAATTTTAGTATGTGAATAATAAAAATGTGTCTAAAACAATTTGATTTTTAATTTAAGTGGTAAACTGGTCGCCTACTCTTACAATGTCGGACTTAAAATTTGAATTGATATGTGAAATTCTTTGATTTGGACACAGTTTGGGTTATATCTAAAATTGAATAACTCTACTATTAGAAAATCATCCTTATTCATTGTTACATTTTCCACAGAGACATAGGTATAGTTTTAGTATAATATCAGGTTATCTTATTGGGGTCAAACTCGAAAACTAATAAACTAATATCATAGAAGCAATAAAATAATCAGAAATATACATGCCAAGAATCTTGCATGAAAGAGTAAAAAGATAGCATTAAGAGTAAATTAATTAACATTGTTTTTATTTATAAAGAGGCAGATATGTTTTAACCCACTTCTATACGAATAGGATATAAGACAATGAAAATGGAGGGATGCCATTTGTTTAGTGAGAATATATATATTCTGAGACATGGGTTCCATGCCCAAGATATGCATATCATATATATATATATGCGTGCGTCAAAAGGAATTTGTTCTGAGCATTATAAGAGAGAAGAAGCAGGGAGGGAGGGAGGAATTCCCTGATGCATAATAATCAGGTTGACCATACAGTTTCTTTACTGTGTATATTGGCACTTCCCTATCAACAAAGATTGTTTCCTTTTAGAGATTGACTTTCAGAAAGACATTATATATAATATTCTGACGAAGAAAAAAATCAATTTTAATTAATTTGGCTAAACTGCACTTTTGGTCCCCTAGGTATCGCGATCGTGCAATTTTGGTCTTCAAATTCTAATTGAGCGAATTTGGTCATTCAGATATCGCAATTGTGTGATTTTGATCTCTCGGGTTCTAATTGAGAGAATTGGGTCATCTAGATATCTCAATTATGCAATTTTCGTTCAATTGTCATTCAATTTATAACTGAAAATATTGTAAAGATTTTTAATTTTTAAGCCAACTAACATGTCACCTAGACTAAATTATTTGTCAGGCCATACTCACACATGATACATCAGCATTTTTTATTAAAAAATGATCGGCAATAGAGACCATAAACACACAATTGCGATAATTGGAGGATTCAATTTGCACAGTTGAAACCTGTGGGACCAAAATTGCACAATCGGTATAACTGGACGACCCAATTCGCACAATTCAAACTACGGGGACCAAATTCACACAATCGTGATACCTAAGGGACTAAAATTGCAATTAAGTCAATTAATTAATAGGCTGGTGTCTTGATTATGATGTAGTCAAAATTACAAACCCAACTCAAATACGTACTTACATTAGATCGAGTTGAGAGACCGCAGGAAGAAATTAGCAAACTTAGTTAAGCACAAAAAATTGAAAATAAGAAACTTGCGGACTACAAACAAACTCATCAATATGTATATTGGTTCCAGATTTGGTTCAAAGCAAGGCTCACACATTTGTTCTTCTTAATTTACTCTTCAAATTGGTTCTGCCAATTTGAGATCTCATTCCAAGAAAGGTAGGCTATGGTCATAATTTGCTAAGAGATTTCAAATTGAAGGATCCAATAACTAGTAGTATCAAATTTTGATGGAGTTGCAAGCAGGTTAATTTCGCATAATTGGTATGACTACAAAATCTGATTTAGTAACAACTCTGGTTTGGTCAGTGGACAGAGCTTGAACCGAAAAAATGGGGAGCCAAAATAAGTTTTAACTTAACACCCTCACCTTTCCTTTCCTATTCTTTTTAAATAAAACCTCTCACTTTACTTTACTGTTTCATTCTCAAACCTTACAAAATGCAAATTACGACCTAACCCACCATATATACAACAGGGTGCACAAGAAACCACACAAAGCAACAGGGTCCACGCACCCGAAACACAACCTAACCCATGAACTTCTTGTGCTTATTTTAGACTATACTATTTTTGGATGAAAATCTCGTGTCCCACTTTTCTGTCACATTCTCTGTCTTCTACCAATGACAATTTGACACATAATAAAATAAAATTATAACTTATTAACACATGTGTATATCCCCAACCTTTGATTGGTAAGAGACAGGGAAACACCATTTTATGAGACACCAGATGTTTGTTCACTATTTTTCAATCATTAATCAGTTTTATGTGTTTCATTTCAATTTTGTGTATGAAAATTATATATGTAATTTTATTGAGAAGAAAATTAAGTCCTCGTTCTTTCTTGTCGCCTCACATGACATCCATTTTGGGCAATTCAAATAAAGCGGCGCATATAGCAGGTGCTTTGTTGGCAGAAGAGAACAAACAACAAGAATTGATTCCCAACAACATCACCCAACTTATTTGGTATTGCATTTCTACTCCGAAAATGCGCTTACTTTGGAATGGGGAGGCGTTTAATGAGTTTTCTCCTAGACGGGGGATCAGACAGGGAGACCCTCTCTCTCCCTATCTCTTTGTGCTATGTATTGAGATGCTTTTTCAGCTTATTGAGGTGGTAGTGTCTGAGAAGCTTTGGACGCTCATTCAGATTGCTAGGCGGTGCCCCAAAATCTCTCATCTGGCGTTCGCAGATGACCTCATCCATTTTGCTGAAGCAAATCTGGAACAAGCGAGCCTAAAAAAGTATATTCTTAATGAATTATGTGCGAGCTCAGGACAAAAGGTTAGTCAGGATAAAACTATAATTTATTTCTCTAAAAATATTGATTGGGAAATTAGAGAAAATATAAGCCTGGAGTTAGGATACAGGAGCACCGAGGATCTAGGCAAGTACCTTGGAATCCCAATTTTCCATAAAAGGGTAAATAATAGTACTTTTGGGTTTGTGATTGATAAAGTTAAACAACGTCTTAGTTCATGGAAGGCTGGGACTCTCTCCTTTGCTGGAAGAATCACATTAACTAAGTCATTCAAGCCATGCCTACTTATGTGATGCAATCGAGTTTGCTCCCAAGGTCGGTTTGTGATGATTTGGATCGTTTATGCCGCTCTTTTGTCTGGGGGAATGACCAAAATAATAAGAGAATTCATCATTTGCAATGGAAGAAGGTTTGTAAGCCTAAAGTGGAGGGAGGCTTGGGTCTTAGAACTACTCGAGATGCAAATTCTGCCCTTATGATGAAGGCTACTTGGACTTTTTGTAACAATCCAGAGTCTCCCTGGGTCTCCTTGATTCGGGGCAAATATAATTATGGAATGTTGGGCTTCCCTAAAGTAGATACTAGAAAACAAGGGCCAAATTTGTGGAAAGGTATTTGCAAGAATTGGGCCATTTTTCGTCAGCATCTGTGTTGGAATATTGGTAATGGGGCGAGTGCTAGATTATGGACTGATGGTTGGATCCCCAAATCAGGCCCTTTAATCCAGTGTGTTGTACAAGACATCCCAGCGAATTGGTTGGATCATAAGGTGAGTGAATATGTGGATAACAGCGGAAACTGGCGATTGAATATTCTTGATTAATATTTACCTCATCAATGGGTAAATAAATTCCCTTTCATCAGGCCCCCGTCGGTTTTGGACCATGCAGATAAGTTACTCTGGGCCAATAGCCCTGATGGCTCGTTCTCCTCTGCAGCAGCTTATCGGGCGATTTGTGGCCCTTCTCCATCTTCCCATTTGGGCTTATTTAAGTGGGTTTGGCACTAGGATGGGCTTGAGAGGGTTCGGGCCTTCCTATGGAAAGCAGCTCATGGTTTTTTAATGATAAATGCCAAGAGGCACATGGCACACTCCCGTGTCTGCATGATCTGTGGAACGCAGGACGAGTCTCTCTTTCATGTCTTCAGATATTGTCCTCGTATTGCAATGGTGTGGGGCAGCTTCTCGGTAAACAGGCTGGTAATTTCTTCGCTATTTCTGATTGGAACAATTGGTTGCTCACAAACCTCAGAAAGGATAAATCTAAAACCCATGATGTCAATTGGTGCTTGAATTTTGGCACAGCGCTGCACGTCTTCTGGAAAGCCCATAATGATGCGGTTTTCTCCCAAGTTTCCATGTCACCTAGATCTCTCTATTGGAAGATTGTGGTGCAGGTTGGAAATGTTCTTAACGCCAAAAATAGAGATGCCTTACTACGACCCCTTATAGTGAGACACTCGGAGGAGAATTTGGCTTTCGAGTCCCCGTCCGCTGGTTTTGTCAAATTGAATTGTGATGGTATGGTGGCTGAAGGTGGTTCTTTGGCGGCTCTGGTGGGGTGTTGAGAGATGAGGGGAATTTCATATTTGCTTTCTCTCATAAGTTGGATCATTGCTCTGTTCTTGAGGCGGAGCGTGGGTGTACCACGGCCTGAGTATCACTTGGGGCAAAGGTTATAGGTCTGTGATTGTGGAATCTGATTCGGAGCTTGCTTTCCGGTTGTTGTTGGAGACGTTCAATGAGCTTCATCCTCTTGCACATATTGTGAAGGGGATTAAGGATATTATTCAACAACCGGCTGACATTAGATGGAGGCACATTTTACGTGAAGCCAACGGAGTTGCTGATGCCTTGGCCAAGAACTGTAATGTTATTTCCGATGTGTGTGTGATTCACAATGTAATTCCCCATTTCCTTTCTGGGCTCCTGGCATCAGATAAGAGGGGAGGGATGTCTTTGTAGTGGGTTTGCCGTTGTTTGGGGCCTGGGTCCCTTTTGTTTCACCAAAAAAAAAAAATACTAGTGAGTAAATTTATGGAAAACTACATTTGGGATAGTGAATCGTTGATATATGATATTACTCATTAATATTTGTTGATTGCCCTTTTCTATGGGCAACGTCGAATATTAAACATTGCCCTTTTCTATGGGCAACGTCGAATATTAAACAATGCCGCTAGATCGTACTTATTATTTGGTTGTCTTGCATGGTAGATATACAAACTATGAATTATGCATGCCAACGGGGAGGGTCGGGGTGGGTCCAACGGGGTTGAAAAATGGGTTCCCATTCCTGCTCTTGATGGGGCTGGGTTTCCCCACTTACCCCTGACTCTGCTCCATATATATAAAAAAAAAATCAAAAAATAATTTATGATAATTAATAGAACAAAATCATAATTATTATATAATGATAGAATTAAATAAAAAGCATTAAAATAAAATTTTCCATTGAAATGGAATTAAAATTAAAAATAAACAAAATACATGAAACAAAATGGATGAATATACAGTCCCCCACTGTTAGTTGCCTTGGCAATTTCAGCGACATGGGGATGTCGGGACCGGGGTTCGTACCCGGGTGTTGCCGTTTAGACGTGTGTGTGTGTTTGTTGATTACCATTTCTACTAGCTGACAAAAAAATGAATAAATATACACGCATAAAATGTAAATAAAAAATTGAACAATTTATATTTAACCGGGTGGATTCGGGTCGGGGGCAGGCGGGTATCGACATCCCCAACCCCGCCCCCGTTCAAAACATGTTTTTCCCGTCAAAATTGGGGTAGGGTCGGGTGAGTACCTATGGTCGGATTCTATTGAATTTATATATCTTTAATTAAATCTAGATATATAGTTACTAGCTTGTATGTATTTTTGTTGGTTTTTGTTAGAGCGATTAGAATATACTATTCACATATAGGGAAAAAAACTCCCCAAATCAAAATATAAGACAGTGAATTGGGTCCATAAAGAAGTATGTAATCTATACACAAACAGTACAACCATCTGTATTTGATAACATATATACAAGTGAGGTTACTACATATTTCTTTGATTTTTGTACCCTAAGCAACCAAATAATGATGATTGTGGGTGCCACATCTTGAGATATTGCAGGGAGATTATAAGTCACGGAGATTCTGTGATTTCCAAAGAGGTATAAAAATATGGATTTTGTATATTTTTGCTGAGTTAATTTTTTTTTTCCCAATACGCAAGCTCAATTATAACTTTATTCTCTATTTGCAGGAGTGTCAGTACATCGAGTACGGTAAGAAGCAACTGGATGAAATCAAGCAGAGTGAGCTTTACACGTCATTATTCAAAATAACATTACTCTTTGACATATATAGGTCTACTATTTTTTGTGCAGGATCTATTAATACGTCATTATTCAATACATATAACAATTGGATTGAAGGACATTTTCATCATTAAAAAGTTGAACCATTACTTGGTTTGGTTCAAAGTTTGTGTGTTACGACTCGAACATCGTTTGAGGTAGATTTCGAGTAGTATGGTGGAAATCTCAAAGCAATATCAGCTTGAAGGATTGTTGAAGATTTTAGCCTCGAAGTTTGGTAAGTGAAGAGGTTTTTAATGAAGAGGATGAAAGCACTGTATCTTGTGGTTACGAGAGCTTCCAAAGAAACATAAAAAAGGGGTTTCGAAGGGTAAGATCTCGAAGTGAGCATTAGAAGAGAAGCTATTGATTTCCAAGGAAGTTATTGTTATGAAACCGAGCCAATCTTGAACAGAGAACACAGTAACACAATCTACTGCAACAATGCAGAATGCAGCAATTACATCTCTAATATAATGCATTCAAACATCAATATGCTTTGTTCTCTCATAGAACACTTGGTTCTTTGAGAGACACAAAGCACTTTGACTGTCCAAGTGTAATGCATGTGGACTACAAGCCAACATTTTTTCTTTGGTTGCTTTAATTTCTCTCTCCACAATCAAGAAGCAACCGTTCAGCAAATAAAGCAACGCACGTGGACTACAAATTCTATGTAGCAGTTGATGGACCCACATAAAAAATAAAGCAACCCAAATTTAGATACGCCGCTAAAGCTGCTCTAATTAAGCTCTAAACTCAACTTTGTCACAAGACAACCTTAGGGTTAAGACGCATGGCCTGAAATGTCTTGCTTAAGCTATCTTAGTATGTGTTCCGGATACACCAAAAAGTCTCATATTGCTTGGAAATCAAGGCCAGGGGAGTTTATAAACACCCATATGCCTTAACCCACCGAAACGCCTCTTAAGGACAAAACTATGAGGGCCCACATCACATGTGGCCCAAAGTGGACAATACCTCGGAAAACGATGCTGCGGACTTGAGGTCGGAACATTGGCGCTAGAAGGAGGGCCTAAGCCATGCACGAGGGCTGACGACCCTTTAGCCCCTTGGCCTTGACTGGGGGGCTACTGTTACGGATACACTAAAAAGCCCCACATTGCTTGGGAATCAAGGCCAAGGGGAGTTTATAAACACCCACATGCCTTAATCCACCGAGGAGCCTTTTAAGGACAAAACCATGAGGGCCCACATCACATGTGGCCCAAAGTGGACAATACCTCGAAAAACGATGCTGCGGACTTGAGGTCGGAACAGTATGCAACTCTGGTAACTCATGAATTAATTTATAACTTTTTTTTTATGTGGAAATTATGAATTTCATTCAACCGGAAAAGAAGAACAATCCAGAGCAATTGTGTCTGCAATACAAACAGGAATTTCTTCCAACCAAATTTCATCACAATTAATTAAAGCTGATTTAGCCAAACCGTGTGCCGCTTGATTTGCTTGTCTTCTGACGTGAGAGCAGCTGAAGCTGGAGAAAGAACTCATGAAGCTCTTACAATCTTGTATAAGCAAACCCATATAATCATTGGTACGTGCACCTGAATTCATTACTGCTGCCACTGAAGAGGAATCTGTTTCAGCCATGAGGAGAGGGAAAAATAGATTGCTGGCAAATTGCAAACCAGTTTTAAGAGCTAGAGCCTCAGCTACAACAGCATCTTCTAGGCAGTGCAGTTTCCATCGACCAGCAGCCATTACCTCTCCCAAATGGTTTCTTATAATAGCTCCAATTCCCCATTCTCCATTTAAAGGACCAGCTGCATCCACATTAAGTTTGTAGAAGTCAGTAGAAGGTGGGCACCAATTACAGCGATTGGGACTTGCTTACTACTCTTCACTACTTGCCACGGTTCCATGCGACACATTGTGAAAATTAAAATCATTCACCATCGAGATAACCTTGCTAATGACCTGAGGGGCACTCATGAGGATCTGATCAAAGCACAACTTGTTCCGAGCGTACCAAATTCCATAACAAATGGAAAAAACAGCTGCAGCACATTCTCTTCTGCTTCCTTAATAATCTCGGCCAACCAATCATTGAACAAGACTCCAATAGCGATTTGTTCTTCAAACCGGATTCCCAGAGGACTACCAAACCACACCATCCTTGACCACTCACACTCCATGAAGATATCATTAGAATTCTCAACATAGTGGCTGCATTTAGCACATGAAGGAGAGTTCAACACACCTTTCTTGAAGAAGGCATATCTAGATGGCAATTTGTTATGCAACATTCTCCATACTAGATGGATGTGGCGAGGGGTTGCATTGATGCTCCATAATCTCGACCATTGAACAGGTTCATTTGAAATTTTAGATTGCCCTTCATTGTTGCTGTCAGCTTGAGCTCGCAAGAAGTCATATGCGGATTTAACAGAGAAAACCCCTCTCTTATCTGGACCCCAAATCAGTTTATCCAATTGGTTTTGGTGTGGCAAGGGAATTTGCAAAATTTGATGAGCTTCAAAGGGCATAAATAATGTTGAGATCTGTTGAGCATCCCAGTAGTGTGCATCATGGTTGATAAGATCGGACACAAATGACACAATTGTATTCGGAGACTTTGGTGTCCAGCTCTTGTATTCGAATTGCTTGGGCAACCGATTATCTTTCCATATATCTATTGAATTGTCTGACCCAACTCTTCATAAGCAAGCTTTTTCCAACACTTTTATTGCATGGTGTATACTCCTCCACGCAAAACTTGGAATATGACCTACCGGCGCCTTCAAAAAATCAGCTCTTGGAAAATAGCGGGCTTTGAGGCATTAAGACAATAAGGAATCCGGATTATGAATGATTCTCCATCCTTGTTTTTCCAAAATAGCAACATTAAAATCCGAGAAACTTCTAAAACCCATTCCTCCACTTTTTTTATCCTTACACAATGAGTTCCAATTAATCTGGTGGATCTTTCTCTCACCTTGTTTGCTTCTCCACCAGAATTTACTAATCATACTCTCAATGTGTTCACATAATTCTTTAGGCATGAGAATGCATCTCATAATATAAGTAGGAATGGCTTGGACTACAGCCTTGATTAAGACTTCTCTTGCTGCAGTAGATAAGAATTTTTCCTTCCAACCTTTCAACTTCTTCCACACTCTATCTTGGACAAAATTAAATACCTGTTGTTTAGACCTTCCAACAAAAGTTGGTAACCCCAGATATTTAGAGTGACACTCCACTGCCTTAATTTGCATCCATCATTGGAACTAGTTTTTCCTGTCTATTGGCACATTTCGGCTAAAAGAGATTTTAGAATTGTTCAAATTGATGAGTTGGCCTGAAGCTGATTGGTATAACTCCAAGATGCTCTTGACTTCTTGGGCCTCTT
Source organism: Calophaca sinica (assembly GCA_037113605.1). Lineage (NCBI taxonomy): Eukaryota > Viridiplantae > Streptophyta > Magnoliopsida > Fabales > Fabaceae > Calophaca > Calophaca sinica. The sequence continues at coordinate 13,451,925 of CM073731.1, forward strand.
GCTGGGTATCTCTGCAAAAGATGAGACTATCGTCTGCAAAGAAGAGGTGGGTAATCATTGGTGCTCGTCTGGCAATTTGAATAGCATGTAAAGATCTCCTCTCCTGTGCTTTAATCAATAGGCCTGAAAAAACCTCTACACACATGATGAAAAGGTAAGGTGATAGAGGATCGCCTTGTCTCAAACCTCATTCTGGAATAAATTTTTTGCAAGGGCTACCATTAAGAAGCACAGAGAAAGGTACAGTGGATATACAGTTATGAATTAAGGAGACCCACTTTTGAGAGAATCCCATAGAATTCAAAACTGCTGTAAGAAAATTCCGCTCAATACGATCATATGCTTTAGACATATCCAATTTCAAACCAACATAACCCTTTTTTCCTCTTTTCTTTTTTCTCATATAATGAAAAGAATCAATGGCTATTAAAGCATTATCAGTAATCAAGCGATCGGGCACAAAGGCACTTTGAAACTTTCCAATGATAAGAGGGAGAACCAATTTCAGGCGATTAGCTATGGTCTTAGTAATGATTTTGAACATAACATTACAAAGAGATATTGGTCTGAAATCACCTGTGTGCTTAGGCTTCTTCTTCTTGGGGATGAGACATATAAAAGTGTGGTTGAGACTAGTCAGACTCAAGCCATTGTTTAGAACATTCAACGCCATGCTTGTCACCTCTTCCCCAACAATGCTCCAAAAATTTTGATAAAATAAAACCGGCATCCCATCAGGACCAGGAGCATCACCTGGTTTAAGATTCTTCATAGCATGGAACACTTCCTCGGCCGTAAAATCAGCCTCCAAAATATTCTTCATCTCTTCAGTCACTCTATCCTTTACCACCTCCACTGCCTTGTCAATTCTACTAGGATCCTCAGAAGTGAATAAGTTCTGGAAGAAATTAGTAACAACATTTGTAATGTCCTCTTCATCAGAAAACTTCTCCCCATAATCATCATAAATACTGTCCACCTAGTTCCTAGCCTTTCTTTGAGAAGCTTTTTGGTGGAAAAATTTTGTGTTTTTATCTCCATGCTTAAGCCACATAGCCCGCGAGCGTTGAGCCCACCAAACTTCTTCACTCTCAAGTAAATCATCTAGAGTCTTTTCCAGTTGAGAGATTTCTACCATAACTTCACTTTCATGAGACCTTGGGTTCAATGCTTCTAGTTTCTGTCGAAACTGCTTTAATTTGTGAGGGATGTCTCCAAACTTTCCATCACCCTAACTACTCAAAGCCTCCACAGAAGCAGAGATTTTGTTGCATAGTTGATAACTCTTAGAAATAAGAGTTATTTAGCTCTTTTAAGCTTGAATTTTCAAAGCCAAAGTGTGTTTTAAGTGTTTAATGTGTGCATTTTAGTTTAGTATAAGAATATTTGGTTTAAAATGTGTTAGTTGCTGTTTTGGTACTTTTAGTGCCACTTTAGTGCGAATAATGTCATTGGTTTAGTGTGCAGAATTATGCAGGAAATTCTGGTGTTGCTACTTGGTGCCACACGACACCTGTCATGGCACCTAACGCTGGTCTGATGCAGAAAACGTTCAGCTGCGAATTATTTCATTTTAGAAGTGGTTCCAGCTGTAAAATGGCAGCCTCCATGTGCCATAAAGCGACAGAAACAGTGGTCCCCATTCATAGTTTTTAAAGGTGTGCTTATTTGTGAATGGGCCTTAGTTTCCTTAATGATTAAATGGATAAAACAAGGCCCAAAAAGGATGAAAGAGAGGGATGGTCATTTGAGAAAACCCTAAATAGGGTAGAACACTCACAAAAACATAGAGGGGGTTTTGAGGAATTAATTGGACAACACCTTCCTCTCTCATTTCAGCCGCCAACCACACTTCATCTCCTTCTTCCTCCATTTCCTTCCATTTTCACCATCTTCCACCATTCCATCTTCAACCTACCTTCACCACTCCATCTTCCACCATTGTTAACCCATTTTCGGAGCTGATTTTCTGCACATTTGCAGTGGAGCAGATATACGTTAGAGAGAGGAGCTTGGGCAAAGAGGAGTTTCATGCTTGAATAAGCTCTTGGCTATTTCTTTTCCCTTAGCTCTACCATTTTATTTCTCCATTTGTGAATTTGAATATTCAGTTCTGTTATGGATATTAGCTTTGGTCTGTTTTCTTGTTTTTAAACTCACCATGAGCTAAATCTTTTATGCTAGGATGATTTGAAGTTGTAACAAAACCTTGTTGGTGAATTTATGTGAATGTTGCTTTGCACTTTTAACTCATGCGATTTACTGTCATATGCTTAATCTGAGCCTGTACACCTTAGGTTAGGCACTTGCATGTTTGATACTGATAGGGTTGAATATGCTTACTTCATGAGTTGATATGGGCAGTATTAGTAATGGACACATTTTCTAATCTTGATTAAACTAGACATAGGCAATCAAACCCATTGAATTGATCTGAGTCACACTTAGAAGACAAGGGGGAACATAATGAGGGCTTAAACATAAGGTAACCTTTACTTAACCCTGGTGATAGTGACTGAAAAGCACACACATTAATACTCTACGTTTAGGTGTCAGAGCATTCATTCACAGCACCTAGCCAACTTGGTCAAGTTACAATGGATATGAAATCCTAGCTATTTTTATCCATCCATTTTTACATCATCTTTTTAAGCTGTTTTTACTGTCAATTACACTTTAAATTGTTGTCATCATCACCTCAAATTAATGTGTTACTTGTTACTTTGTTTCCTCACTAATTAGATTAACGAAATTGGGAATTTGTGAAATTAACCGTAATCAACCCCCATGGGAACGATCTTTACTTACTCTTTATTACTTGTTACGATTGTGTATACTTGCACATTGCACTTTATCTCGCAAACAAGTTTTTGGCGCCGTTGCCGGGGGTTGAAAGTGTTGATTTCTATAATTTTTCAATTGAGTTAGTTTGGTTTAGTTAAGATTCTTACTCTTTTGTGTGTTTTCCTTTAGCATTAAAATTTTTTGTTTTCTGTTTGTGGTGTTGTTTTGTTGTTCTTAGCATTGCTCACCTTGTTTGTTATTTTGTGGAAAAAAATCCACTCCAAGCCATGGAATAATATTATTTTGACTCAATGCAAGCAAGGAATGCTCAACCACAATATTTCAACCATGATTTTTATGGAGGTGAATATGAAGGGGGTTGTTATGAGACAAATTTCATGTCCATGACAGTGCCAAATGTGGATTATGGCATGGAAAATTTCATTTGGGAGCAAGAGTCTTATCCTGCTCAATCCGAAGGATCCCATGGAAGCATCTTCAACCTCAAAGTTGTCTTAGCTCAATCCATTGAGGCTACCAATTAAGGTGTATAATGAAGACTTTCAAGTCTCATGCAAGAATATAGAGGTACACCTTAAGACATTGATGGAGTCTCTAAAAGAGGAGAGTTTTGTTGAAGAAGTGGTTGAACAAGAAGAAGAAAGTGTGGAGTTGAAAATTGAACATGATCTTGTGGAAGTAGTGGAAGAAAAACAAAAAAGGAGTGTAGTAGAAGCAGTGGAAATAGTGGAAGAAAAACAAAAAAAGAGTGTAGTAGAAGTAGTAGAAGAAAAAGAAAAAAAGAAAAATAGTGACATGGAAGAGAAGCCAAGGGTGAGGCATGAGGAGAGCCATTTGATAATTAAGACACCACCCTTAGTGATTGAAGAGAAGATTCCTCCGCAAGATGAGTTTTATGAGCTTTATGAGATGAGGAACACATATCCCAAATGGCTAGTTGTTGGGGCATGGGAACACTTGCTTTCTTATGCCAAGTACATGGGATTTCTCCCCAAAGGAAGAAAGCGGAAGGATGATATTTTCTTTTTGCCATATTATCCACCCTAACTTGGGTGTTGAAGCGTCAAGCTAATGACGTTAAAGAAGCGCTACTGGGAGGCAGCCCAAATTCTAATAATTAGTGTTTTTTTTTATTTTAATAGGTTGGACTGATTTGAGGAGGTGAAGCACATGTTTTCTGAAATTTGGTGGTGGTTTTTACACTAATTCAGTGAAGGAGAGTGTTTTGCTCACAGCAGGCTGCAAGCAGGGATTTTCTCTCCCTAACCTTTTTAATGCTTTCAATAAATATGTAGTATGTGTTTAGGAATTTTCTCTGTTTGTGTGTTTTATTATTTTCTGTGTTTGTGTGTCAATTCCTTCTCCAATTTAAAGTATTTGCAGTGGGGACACTGCAAGGAATTATGTTGGGGGAAGGGATAGTTTAGGAGTTTTATTGTTGCATTTGTAGCAGTATTTTCTTGTTCTTTTATGCTATTTAAAAAAAAAAATTGGTTGACGCAATGGCTTAACTGGATGAGGATCTTGTGTATGGTGTTGTTGGAACTTTGTGCTGATTGGTAATTGATTGGAACACTAATTTTTGACACAGCCCCTTAGCTTGAGAGGGAAGAATAGGTAGCCTATGAACTAGTTGACGTTGAACCCTTAGAATGGACTGAACCTTTGTTTCCAAATTTGACCAATGAAGGAGGATTAGGCAAAAATATAAGTTTAGGGGTATGCACATTGTAAAAATTCAAAGAATAGGACAATGCACACATTAGTAATGAGAAAAAGCCAAAAATATATTAAAAAAAGAAAAAAAAAGAAGTCTCTTTGTTGAGTAACTGGGTAACTTTATTACAATTGTTGTTATTCGCGTTAAAAGGCAAAGAGATAAAACATAGAAAAAGGCAAAAAGATTAAAAATTGAATAAGTGTGCATTGATCCCATGTTTTTCAGTTTGTTTATTCAGTTTTGCTTATCATGTAACCCCTAGTTCCTACAATTGTAATCCTAGTCCCCTTTGTTAGATTAGGAGGTGCAAGTTAGGAAAATTCTTGGGGGAAAGTTGAGACGAACTTGATGGTTCTATACTAGCTTTTTGATTGAGCATAAGGGGTGCACACACACACACTTCAAATCAGTGGAACAAATCAAGGAAGCATGAAGCACAAAGGGATTGCTTGATAAAGTGTTAGTCTGAAAGTGAAGCCATGTGAAAGCCACCCAATAAAATTGAATTCACCTTTTCATAAACTGCTGCATCTGTAACACTGCTCTGCATTGTGTGTCTTTGTTTGTGTGTCATCACTCGAGGACGAGCAATGGTTCAAGTTTGGAGGTGTGATAACTCTTAGAAATAAGAGTTATTTAGCTCTTTTAAGTTTGAATTTGCAAAGCCAAAGTGTGTTTTAAGTGTTTAATGTGTGCATTTTAGTTTAGTATATGAATGTTTGGTTTAAAATGTGTTAGTTGCTGTTTTGGCACTTTTAGTGCCACTTTAGTGTGAATAATGTCATTGGTTTAGTGTGCAGAATTATGCAGGAAATTCTGGTGCTGCTACTTGGTGCCACACGGCACCTGTCATGGCACTTAACTCTGGTCTGATGCAGAAAACGTTCAGCTACGAATTATTTCATTTTGGAAGTGGTTCCAGCTGTAAAATAGCAGCCTCCATGTGCCATAAAGCGACAGAAACAGTGGTTCCCACTCATATTTTTAAAGGTGTGCTTATTTGTGAATGGGCCTTAGTTTCCTTAATGATTAAATGGATAAAACAAGGCCCAAAAAGGATGAAAGAGAGGGATGGTCATTTGGAAAAACCCTAAATAGGGTAGAACACTCACAAAAACATAGAGGGGGTTTTGAGGAATTAATTGGACAACACCTTCCTCTCTCATTTCAGCCGCCAACCACACTTCATCTCCTTCTTCCACCATTTCCTTCCATTTTCACCATCTTCCACCATTCCATCTTCAACCCACCTTTGATAAGTTAGAATTTATCTAGTTTTTTACCTTGCTTTAATAGGTTTTATTAGTGGTTTATCTTTATTTATGTTTTATTTTTATTACCTTTTGGTTTATATTTTGATTTGTAGGAAAAGGAGTTGAAGAGTTGATGAATTTGATGCAAACAGAGAGAATTACGGCCCCCTAGTGTTGAAGAACATGGCCATAATTCGTGGGAAGCAGTTGGAAGGTCAAGTGAAGAAACAGAGAGAATTACGGCCCCCAGTGTTTTCCAACATGGCCGTAATTCGTGGTTACGTGAGCTGAAAAGTCACAGTTTGAAGATTATGGCCCCCCAGTGTTGCGCATTACGGCCAAGTTTATGGCAGAATTTTGTAACAGCTCAACTTAAGTGCTGAAACTGTTGAGCAGTTTTAGAGGGGTCTTAAAGGGGATATAATGACACTTGATTGGGGTAGAATTAGGCTATAAATGGAGGCTTTCAGAGCACGAAATTGGATCATCTTCTTCTCCATTTTTCTTAGCTAAATTTGTGTTCTTTTGTGCTTTTTCTTCATGTATGTTCAAGCAACTTTCTATGGCTTTAAGTTTTGAATGAATTTCAGTTTCTATTACCTTCTAATCTTCATCTTTTACTTATTCAAGTTCTGAATATTTAATTTACATTGTCTTATTTACATTCCAAACATGTGTGAGTAGTTTCTTTTATCTTGGGATTGATTATATTCCAATGATGAATTATTGTTAAGTCTAATTTTCTTTCCTTAGATGTTATGAGCATTGTTCCATTCTTAATTTAATCTTGAATTTTACTTTTTCTGCAATCATAACTAATATGATTGTATGAATCATAAATATCTTATTAAGCACTGAAAGGTGAAAATTTGATATTGGAATTACAAGATTAAACAAGGGGATCAATTCATGAAAATAGAATTGGTTTTCTTGAGGCTTAGAAATAATTGTTCATAATGAGTTTTATCATTCCTTCTACCATGAAAATAGGTAGATTCTATGTTTGAAACATTTTATTGTACTTTGAAAGAAGACAATAATCACATTTGATTATTTGGCCTTTAAGAATCCATTGTTCATACTCAAAGGAAAGTGACGAAGAATTGGCTTAAGAGTAATTTTCATTGGAAGAACATCAATCCCAAGAGCCTTTTATTTTCTAAATTAAACTCATTTTATTTTCCAGCAACAACAATAGCATTCTAATTTATTCCTTTAGCTAATCATCTTAGTGAGAGAAATTGGTACTCAATTCTAAGTCCTTGTGGGAATGATATTTTACTACGCGATAAAACCGTGCACTTGCGGGTCTATCAAGTTTTTGGCGCCGTTGCCGGGGACTTTTGTTATTGATATTGATTTCCTTTCACTATTCCGGTTAGACTAATTTTTGTTGTTGTTATTATTTTCCTTGTTATTTGCACTATATGATGAATACACATGAATTTATATTTTCCAAGGTGGAATGGGAATCCTTTTTGTCAACTTTGCCACCACCACCACCGTGCTTACAAGTGATATCCAAAGAGCTTCACGAAACACAATTTGAGAAAAATATTATTGCAGGGATAGATCCAAATGATGATGAAGTGGTAGTGGAAGGTGTGTCACAAGAAAAAGAACAAGAAACGGAGAGAAAAGAAGCACTATTTTCTGCAAATCCTTGGGAAAAAACAAGTGAGAGGGCAAGTCATGTGGAAAACACTTACCTCACCATGCTAACTAAGAATTGTGAAAACTTTGAAATCGATAAGTATATTGGTTTACAAGCATCTGTGGATGCTACAAAAGTACTTAGGAAGGTTAGTCTCATTGAGCATCGTCCTCGCTAGCTCTTCAAGAGACCGATTTTTCCTTTCAACCACTCCATTTTGTTGCGGTGTCCTTGGAGCAGAAAAGTTGTGATCGATGCCATTTTCTGTGCAAAATGCTTCAAATGCTTCATTCTCAAATTCCCCACCATGATCACTTCGAATGGAAGCAATGTTAAGTCCCTTCTCATTTTGTATAACCTTTGCAAGTTTTCGAAAAGCATTAAAAGCATCATTTTTGTGAGAAATAAATAAAGTCCATGTATAGCGAGAATAGTCATCCACAATAACAAGAGCATAGTAATTGCCACCAAAGCTCATGGTTCTAGAAGGGCCAAATAAATCCATATGTAAAAGTTGTAAAGGCCGGTTTGTAGAAGCAATATTTTTAGATTTGAAAGATGCCTTTACTTGTTTTCCTTTTTGACACGCATCACAAAGTTTATCTTTTTCAAAACGAATCTTTGGCAAACCAATTACTAAGTCTTTACGAACCAATTTATTAAGATGATCCATGTGAATATGAGCCATTCTTCTATGCCATAGCCAAGATTCATTCTCTTTACTAAAAAGACAGCATGCATCATTTGAAGGTAGTTCATCTAAATTAACCATATAGATATTTCCAATTCTAGATCCAACAAAAACTGTACTTTTATTAAAAGAATTTACGACCATGCATTTTGAAGAATCAAATATAACATTATTGCCTTTGTCAGAAAGTTGACTAATACTTAGCAAGTTATGTTTCAAACCTTCCACATACAAGACATTCTCTATAATGGGATTAGGACTCTTACCAATAGAACCAATCCCAAGAATTTTACCTTTGTTGTTGTCACCATACCGGACATAACCACTATTCTTAGGTACCAATGAGGAGAACTTGCTTTTGTCTCCTGTCATGTGCTTTGAACAGCCGCTATCAAGATACCAATTTAAGTCCTTGGCTTTCAAGCACACCTGCAAAATAAAATCAGGTTTTAACTTTTGGTACCCAAACTAAGTTGGGTCCAGATGAGTTAGTTTTTGGCAAAGTACCCTTTGGAATCCATATCTTTTTGCCAACCACATTCTTGTTCTTTCTAATATTGCAAATGGAGGCAGTGTGACCATTTCTACCACAGTGAAAGCATTTAATGAAAGGACTACTTGAGGGTTTGTTGTGATTGAAGAGTTTAAAAGATTTTTCATGAATTTTTGGATGATAACCTAAACCAGCTTTTCTAAAAGTACCTTTTTGGTTTCCTAAAATAATGTTTAGATTATCTCTTCCCATTGTAAATTTTGCAAGAGTGTTATTTAAATCCTCAACCTTATTTTTCAAAACACTACACTCATTGCATTTTAAAACTTCATCTTTTTTATTTTCACAAGATATGGGAGGAGAAGTTTCAATCACAGCAACTTGTTTTTCTTTAAGAATCACTATCTCTTTGTTTAAAATTTCAATTTTTGATTCAAGAGAAGAGATGGTTTTCTTAGAAGAAAGAACAATTTTTCCAAGTTTAATCGTTTCATTATTTAATTCTTCACAAGCAATAAGCAGCTTATCATAAGTTAAAGGAGATTCGAGTTCAAGAGCATTTACCTCATCCTCCTCGTGTTTTGCCATGAGACATAAGTTGGCCTCGGTAGTACCTTCATGGGTCAATAGAAGGGTGTCCCACATTTCTTTAGCAGTCTTGCAATTTGAGACCCTATAGAACTCATCGTAGCTTAAAGCAGAAGTGATGATGTTCTTAGCTTTCAAATTGTATTGGACCTTTTTCTTATCATCTTCGGTCCAAAGTGATCTTGGTTTGTCTACCACTGCATCATTAATTGATTGAGTGGGGACAAATGGACCACTTTCCACAGCATCCCAAATATCAAGATCAACACCCTCAAGAAAGATTTGCATTCTATCCTTCCAATAACCATACCCCTCACCATTGAAAAATGGGGGTCTGTTCATGGAAGTTCCCTCGCTATTGTTTGAAGTCATTCTCTTGAGACCGTTAAGTCCTTTATACAAGAGTCTAGCTCGATGCCACTTGTTGACAAGTGACTCCAAACACAAGAGGGGGTGAATTGTGTGTGAACAGTGCTTTCAAAAACTTTTGGAGAAATAAGTGCTAATTATGAGTCAGGAAATATTAATGTGAAATAGATAAATCACTTGAAGAATAAATTGCAAACGAGTTAAAAATAAAGTAAATAGTAAGATATAAATAACAATAAAATAAAGTACAGAAATTTAATTGACTGAAAAGTAGAGAGATAAGGAGTAAAAAAGCACACAACAAATTATCCAGGTTCGGCCACCTAACACCCCTGTGGCCTACGTCCTGTCCCCAAAGCAAACCACTATGGGATTTTCACTAAGACACTAGCTTTTAAATCAGGTTCAGCTAGAAACCTTTACAACTCTAAACCAGAGCAATACGTTCAAGAGATATCACCTCTCTATAAACACCTTGGGATTCCTACCCAAAATAAATGATTTTCACAAATAAAATGAGACGAGAAAGATACACTCAATAGTGCAGATATAACAAATTGAAGCTCAAATAATACAACTCAAATTATGTAGAATAAAAGGCTCTCAGAAAATTGTGCTCAAATAAGTGTGAGTGATGAAAAATATTTGACAGAGTTTTTGGCACAAAAATTAAGCGCTGCGTTGTTTTTTTTTTTACAAAGCTCACGAGCTGTGTTTATATAGGCAATGGAGGAGCGTCATATTTAAAAAGAAATGTCCGTTGCAGGATTTGCCCGTTGCAGGATTTGTCCGTTGCGTGGATTTGTCCGTTGCGTTGAATATGAAAGAATTGAAAACACGGGGACGGAAAAGATTCTCGGACACCACTTGGTGTTCGACATCGTATTTCCATACGACCTCTCTCCAGCTCGGCATACGACCTCCTCAGCTCGGCATACGACCTCCTCACAGCTCGGCACGCGACCTCAGCTCGGCACGCGACCTCAGTTCGGCACGCGACTTCCTCAGCTCGGCATACGACCTCAGCACACGACCTCAGCTCGACACGCGACCTCAGCTCGGCACGCGACCTCAGCTCGGCACGCGACAAGAGCTCGACACGCGACCTCCTCAGCTCGACACGGAACCTCAGCTCGTCATAAAATCACTTTTAGAATAAAATTCATTTTGTGTGTGTGTGATTTAATTTTAATTGAGAGCTTTTTATTACTACTTACAAATAGTCTTAATAAAAATAAATAAATACCCAAAAACCAAAGACTTGAGAAACTATCATTCTTGATACGCGTCTTGGTATTCTTTTCCACTTTTTGCACGGTTGACTATTTGCAAAGCTCCCTTTTGTCAATCATCAAAACCATCCTGTCAAGGCATGTATTCACATTAATAACCAACGATCAGACTGAGAAGCCGCTGCCAGATGCTGTAAAAACTCACATGTTTTATGTTTAGAGGAAGTATCTGGATGCCCATAAATGCCAGTAAATCTCCAAGGGGTCTGTCCTTCATCCTGTTTGATGAGCACATCAATATGGTTAAGAGATAGGGATAATAATTCCACTATAATATCCTCCTTCCACAAGCAAGCCACACCTCCAGCCCTCTCTCTACCATGTCCTTGACAACTCACAGCCACGAGATTGCAGTAACCATTAAAGTTTCTAAATGTATTCATTTCAAAATCTTTTTTACGAGTTTCAGAAAGGAACATCAGGGTGGGATCTTTATCTCTCAATAATTTTTTGAGAGCACGAATTGTACATGCGTTCCCAAGCCCCCGACAGTTCCAAGCTAAGTCATTCATTGCTCTCGGCAGGCCTGATCAACAGGCTCTGCCGATGTATAAAATTCATTTGGAACATGTCTCTTTAGGGATGAAATCTCCATGTCAAGACACTCATCCAATTCTTTCCTTTTGGTACCACTTTCAAAAGCCCCTTCCACCGACTTCTCATTTATAACTCTCTATTGCGATGCCACTTCCATTTTCTCCCACTAGGAACGGGACTCGATGTCGCTCATCGTGAGAATCATGCACTTTCGAGCCATGTTGAGCACCAACGACCCTCATCATTCAAACATGCCTTAGGGGTTGGTTTTCAACACCCAGTTCAATATTCTTGTCTCCACGATCTTCTTCCTTCTCTTTCTCATTGTCTACAACAAAGTTGCACCCATGCAGAAGAGACCCGCCTTATCATCTCCTCCATCACTCCCTTTAATTGACATAGTCATGAGTTAATCAATGATCTCTTCTAGGAATTTTTTCCTTTGCCTACCGATTTTTATTAGCCTCCACTTCTACTCCATCATTCTCCTTAAGCCTTCGACCAGAATAAGAGACCCTCAACCAAGGCCCTAGACTTTTAGATTTGAACCATCTGCATCATTCGACTTGCAATGCACCTTGTTCCCCATGACCGATTCTTCCACGATGAAGCGTTGTGGAAGTTTCTCATATCTAAAATCCACCCCAAAAAATACCATCTTTTTTGCTCCCAACATTCATAACTTTTTTTATAGGCTTCAATATATCTATGAGGACTTGCACTTTCATCACTTTGCTTCTATCTGGCATTTCAAAGACTCCCTTATCTACCACCTCTCCGATGCGTTCTCCTATTTTCTGTGCCATTGGAGGCGTGTGATAGTGGGGCAGTATAACTCAGGATTGCTCGAGAGTTATAATGCTCTACCACAGAGATTCCAATTTTAGAATGGAACCTGATGTTATCAGGCACAAATCAATGGAACAGTACTCACAAAAGGAAATGCAGAGAATAGAAGAAGAGAATGAATATTCACTGAATGATTGGATGATCTTTTCATTAAAGGTCCATTACTATAAGTAGGCACACTGATGAAACGGTTACAAGAGAGAGAAACTACAAGAAGCACACCTCAGCACACACGCCAAAGATGATGTAAAGGAAAGCAAGAAAATCAAGTGGCTAACATGTGCCACACTAACAGAATTCTAAATTAAAGCTTAATTGACTTAAAACAGGTTTTAGGCAATGTAACAGTAACTAATTACTGTGACAATACCCTCCCCTCGACAAACCCCTTGACCTCAAGGGTGGAAATTGGGAAATTTCTGCAGCACATCATAATAAAACTCCCAAGTTGCTTTGTCAGGAGGCAAATTCTGCCATTTGATCAAGACTTTGGTGGCAGCTGCCCTGCCTCTCTTCACCATCTTTCTCTCCAAAATGCTCTCGGGTTCACCTTTATCCAACACCTGAGGAAAAGTTGAAGGCAACTGCTGAATTGTGCAAGAGGCAGGATTGGGGCAAGGTTTCAATTGAGAAACATGGAACACATTGTGAATTTCAGCAGTGGCAGGGAGGTCCAATTGATAAGCTACTTCACCAATTCGATCAACCACCTTAAATGGACCATAGAACTTGGGAAGCAATTTGTGAAAGTGAGAGTGTCTCATGGAGTATTGTCTATATGGTTGCAGCTTCAAGTAAACAAAATCACCAATGGCAAAGCTACGATCACTCCTATGCTTGTTGGCTTGTTGTGTCATTCTGTTTTGAGCTCTCAACAGGTGGAATTTCAGCAATTGAATGGCTGCTTCTCTTGCTGCCAAGGATCGATCCACTGTGATATTTGAAGATTCACCAGGTAAATATGGGAGATGGATTGGGGAAGGCTGCCCATACACCACTTCATAAGGGGAAGTGTGAATAGAAGAGTGAAAGTTGGTATTATACCACCACTCAGCTAATGAGAGCCATTTGGACCAAGAAGAAGGTTTTTCCGAGCACATACACCTCAAATAAGTTTCCAAGCATTTATTAACAACCTCGGTTTGTCCATCCGACTGAGGGTGATAAGCAGTGGATTTGTTCAAAGCAACACCTTGTAATTGGAACAATTCAGTCCAAACAGTACTAAGAAAAGTGGGATCCCTATCACTTGTAATAGTAGAAGGCATGCCATGCAACTTGAAGACATTGTCTAAAAATACTTGAGCTACATCAATAGGCTGTATAAGGTGGGCTAAGGTCATAAAATGGGCATACTTACTCAAACGATCTACTACCACAAAGATCACATGCTTGCGAGGAAGGTGGAAGTCCCTCAATGAAGTCCATGCTAATAGCATCCCAAACTCTATTGGGAATAGGCAAGGCTGCAACAACCCAGATAAGCGACTAAGTCAGGTTTGCAAGTCTGACAAGTAGAGCAATTACGGACATAACTTTGAATATCCTTCAACATATGTTTCCAATAAAACAATGACTTAATTCTGGAGGCAGTCACATCTCTGCCTGAATGACCTCCAGCAGGGGAATCATGCAACCAATTCAGAATAATAAGCTTTAAGTCAGAATTATTGCCAATGACAAGTTTACCTTTTCTCCTTAATTCTCCTCTAACCCAAGAGAACTTAGGGTGAGCCTTTGAATCAGCCTGCAGGTCATCAATCAATTCCTTTAAAGCAGGATCAGTTTGCCAGGAATGCTGAATAAGCTCTAGTAAACCCGAGTGAGCATTATTTAGCATTAAAGGAAGCAACTCAGCTGCAGAATTTCGAGACAGGGCATCAGCAGCAATATTATGTGACCCTTGCTTGTATTGAATCTCAAAATCAAGGCCCATGAGCTTAGACATAAGCACTTGCTGAAATGGAGTGTTCAACTTCTGCTCCAATAGGTGTTTGATGCTTTTTTGGTCAGTTTTAATCAAGAATCTGCTATGAGCAAGATAAGTGCTCCATTTTTGAATTGCATACACAATTGCCAAAAGTTCCCTCTCATATATAGACATAAGTTGCTGTTTAGGACCCAAAGTCTTGCTGATATAAGCAAGAGGATGCCCATTCTGCATCAAGACAGCACCAATTCCTTTTCCAGAAGCATCGGTCTCAACTACAAAAGGTTGAGAAAAGTTGGGAAGGGCCAAAACAGGGGCAGAAATCAAAGCTTGCTTCAAGGCATTAAATGCAGAAACTGCATCAGCAGACCAAACAAAGGCTTCCTTCTTCAACATATCATTAAGAGGTCTAGCAATCTTGCCAAAATTGCTAACAAAGCGTCTATAATAACCAGCCAGGCCAAGGAACGCTCTCAGCTGCTTCAAAGTCTCAGGCTGAGGCCATGCAGCTACTGCACTGATTTTGGCAGGGTCAGTGGCAATGCCTTCTGCAGAAATGAAGTGGCCAAGGTATTCCACTCTTGCAGATGCAAAACTACACTTGTCTTTATTAAGAAACAATTGGTGATTCCTCGCAATATCAAAGACAAGGTGTAAGTGTTGAACATGCTCATTAAAAGAAGGACTATATATAAGTATGTCATCAAAAAAGACAATCACAAACCTGCGAAGAAAGGCTTGGAAAATGTGATTCATGAGAGCTTGAAATGTGGCAGGCGCATTGGTGAGCCCAAAAGGCATCACACGGTATTCATAGTGTCCAGCATGTGTCTTAAATGCGGTTTTATATTCCTCACCCTTTTGCATGCGCACTTGGTGATAGCCGGATCTTAAATCCAACTTAGAAAATATTGTAGCACCTCCAAGTTCATCCATAAGGTCATCAATGAGGGGAATTGGAAACCTATCCTTGATGGTGTATTGATTAAGCCTTCTATAATCAACACAAAGGCGCCATGAACCACCCTTTTTCCTGACCAGGACAGCAGGAGAAGCAAAGGGACTATTGCTATGTTGGATGATTCCTTGTTGCAACATTTCATTAACAAGGTTTTCCACCACATCCTTTTGGAGAATATTGTACCTGTAAGGCCTTAAACTAAAGGCATTTGTGCCCTCTTTCAATGGAATGCAATGGTCAAAACCACTCCTAGGTGGAGGTAATTTGGTAGGAGCCGCAAAGATGTCGACATATTGACTCATGAGGACTCAATAGCCTCGGGTATGGGTGTGGTCTCGTGAGAAACAACCGATGCAGGGGAAGTCACAGGGGCCGAATGAAGAGGCACTAAGGAAAGGAAATAAAGTTGTGCTCCTTGTTGTAAGGCTTGAGCAAATGACTTGTTATTGATAAGCTTGACTCCCGGATTTCTAGCCCCTCTCAAGACAAATTTCTTTCCCTTAGTAGTAAATTCCATTTGCAATTTAGAAAAGTCCCACAATATTGGCCCCAAAGAAGTGAGCCATTGGACACCAAGGATTAAATCATAGGAACCCAAAGGTAAAACTATGACATCAGCAGTGAAAGTGGTTTGTTGCAATTGCCATGTGAACCCCTTACACATGAATGGAGCAACTAGCTTGTTGCCCCCTCCTGCAGTAACTGTCATGGGAGGAATTTTCTCAAGTTTGCAACCCAATTTCTTGGCTACTTCCAAATCCAAAAAATTATGAGTACTCCCACTATCCAACAAGATGTGAATCAGTTTCTTACTATGCATTCCTGTGACCTTCATAGTATGAAAGCAAGCATTTCCAGTCATAGCATTCATTGAGATTTGGGGAGCTTCTACTGTGGAATTAGAAGCTGATTGCTCAACCAAAGCAGCGGGTTCCTAAACAGGCTCTATAAACTCATCATCATCATCCATGTCTAGGTAGAATATCTGGGATTTCCTATGTTTCAGCTGATGGCCAGGCACAAAAGGCTCATCACAGAAATAACACAGGCCTTTAGCACGCCTGTCAGCCATATCAGTGGCGGAAATAGAGCGGGGTGGTTTATTGAATAAGGGTTTGGTGTTTGTGTTTAAGGTAGAAGTGTTTGGGCTGATGAGGGATTTGTAGGTGGAATTGAATCGGGAATTAGTGTTTGGGCGAGGGTTTGGGTTGGGTGTAGCAGCTTTAGAAGCTTCATAAAGTTTGGCTAAATGAGCAGCATGTGAAATAGTACTTGGATGAAACATGCGAATATGCATCTGCAGTTCAGTGGAAAGACCAGCCATGAAAATACTTAAAGCATGTTCAGGTAAGATAGATACCTGAGTGAGAGCCAATTCAAAAGCATCAACGTAATCCTTCACCGTTCCTGTGTGCTTAATCTGGATCAGATTCGCCAATGGATCGTCATACAGATCACCGAAGCGCCGGGTCAGATCTGAAACGTATTGAGTCCAAGGAGGAAAGATGTCGAACTTGGTGCGCATGTAATTCAAGTGCCATTGCAAAGCAATACCATCCAGGTGAATGGCAGCCAAACGCACTTTGGAGTCATCGGAAGTTTCATCGAGAGAAAAAAATTGATGGCACTGATAGAGCCATTCCTTCAGCTTCGAGCCATCAAAGCGTGGGAAATCCACCTTAGAAAGGCGAGTGGAATAGGAACGAGAATCGGTGCGATTGTTCTGGCGAGGACCGCCGTCGTCGTGGTGGTTGAAACTCGCAGCATTGCGAGACAGGGTTTGTGCTCGCAACAATTCACGTATTTCTCCCACACAAGCGTCCAGATGGTCCAAACGCGAGTTGCTGGAAGTCATGTGTGAAGCAAGCTCATCTTGCCTGGAAGCGAGCTCCTGGAGAGATAGTTGATTACGGGTAGTCATGATCAGAGGATCGAAGGCTTTGAATACCAATTGGGGCAGTATAACTCAGGATTGCTCGAGAGTTATAATGCTCTACCACAGAGATTCCAATTTTAGAATGGAACCTGATGTTAGCAGGCACAAATCAATGGAACAGTACTCACAAAAGGAAATGCAGAGAATAGAAGAAGAGAAGGAATATTCACTGAATGATTGGATGATCTTTTCATTAAAGGTCCATTACTATAAGTAGGCACACTGATGAAACGGTTACAAGAGAGAGAAACTACAAGAAGCACACCTCAGCACACACGCCAAAGATGATGTAAAGGAAAGCAAGAAAATCAAGTGGCTAACATGTGCCACACTAACAGAATTCTAAATTAAAGCTTAATTGACTTAAAACAGGTTTTAGGCAATGTAACAGTAACTAATTACTGTGACAGATAGTGCAGAGGAAGTCCCATCAAGTGTATCCAAACTGGGGCCCTCCTGAACTCCACCTCTTGGGGATCAATATCTCTCTTCCAGGGAGACACCAGAAGCCACGAGTTTCTGAAAACCCAAGGATTCCCATTGATGATGCGAGAGACATCCGTGGGTTATCAAAGAACATGTGGTATAGCTTCTCCTCGACTTCCTCAATGCGAAAGCCCTTCGGGTTGCATCAGATGCTTGATAAAGCAATCTGTAATGAGGCTTTATAGATTGGTTTCTCAGTGATAATCCTACCAATAATGTTGCTAACACACACTGAGATACCTTCTTGAATATCTTGCTCATCAAAAAGAATGACGTCATCCTCCTCTACTGAGTCCGAAAAAGTTTAGTCTTTATCTTCAAACTGACATAATGTCTATAACGGTGGCACGAGGCTATCATGAATTCAAATGCGCATACGTAATATTTATGCATTTATATGCACAAAACATCACATATGAGGAGATATGTTGCAAACAGGGACGGAGGGAGGCATTGCCATGGCACCCCCAATTTTTTATACTTATGTATTCTTTTTAATATATTCTTTAATGTTTCAGATAATTATAAAAGAAATTTAATACATGTTTGGTCACCCCACACCATACTTTGTCACCCTCAAATGAATTTTTTTGCTTCCACTTCTAATTGCAAACATCTTAAAACTTACTTAAAACATGATAATTCTTATGATCTTGATGGTGATCAATTGTATTTAAAGAATTAAAAGTCATTAGAAAAGTTTTAATCGATGAATCAAAATCAAGTTATATGATATTAAGTTCTTTGAAGAGATTTAATTGTTTTTTTAATGCAAGCACGACTTATAGATTAATATTAACTATCCATGTTATTGTTGCACCTACTGAAAGAAGTTTTTCTAAATTGAAATTGTTAAAATTTTATTTGTGATATATTATGTCACAAGATAGATTGGAAAGTCTTGTTTTTATTTCTATTAAAAATACTTTCAAAAACCCTTAATTATGAACGGATTATTCTTGATTTTGTAATAAAAAAGTGCAGGGGGATAAAATTTAAATGATTACAAGGGCACCATTTTCTTGTTCGTCCAGGGCACTCAAAATCTAAGGATCGATCGACCCTGCCTGACTCTTAGTTACAAACAATGCAAACAACCAAGAAGCACAAATATTCAAGATCACGGCTACCTAATCCTCAATCAGTTCTAACCTTACACTTTGTTTGGATGAGAAATGAAAGTGAAATGAAAATAAGTTAAAAGAATGTTAAAGGAATGAAAGTGGGAAGAAAGTGAGTGGAAAGTAAGATATTTTTTAGTTGTTTGATAGGAGTGACAGTGAGAGGAAAGTGAAATGTGTATATTTAGTACATGATATAGATACCCAAATATATATATATATATATATATATATATATATATATATATCTGTGTGTGTGTGTGTGTGTGTGTGTGTGTGTGTGTGTGTGTGTGTGTGTGTGTGTGTATACATACAAGGCATATGTCTTGTCGTCACCCATTAATAATTGAATATGTTACAAAATGAAGGGCATTTTTGGTATTTAGTAAATTAGCTCTTTGTTCCCTGCTTTCTTTGCAAAATGGGAGGAATAACTTTTGGGTGTGAGGCCCACATAAATAGACATTTCCCTCCTCTCTGACATGGGTTCCAAACGACTGATTAGATTTTGAAATTTGCATTTTCATCATCCCTTTAATATTTTCTCTATCTATCTGCAGTTTCAAAAAAATCCCTTAATTAGTTCTATTGTCTGCTTTCTTTGCATATTAGCATATCTCAATTTAGGGATGTCCATGGGTTCCATGCTTTGGTTCGAATTTGAGAGAAAATAAAATCTGAATTGATTATATATATATTTAATGGCGGCTTGTATGCACAATACATAAGGGTATTCTAATAAAAAAAAATTATTATTAAGTCGTTGTGATATCGACCAGCTTTTTTCTTATTTGCTTCGTCTCACTCAAAATCACAATTTCCATCCCATCCCAGCGAATTGGTTCATCAAAGCATGATCAACCCTGAACGAAGGGGCACGCCGTCATAAAATCGTTGGCATTGTTGAAGCCTTCATAAAATCGACAAGGATCCACATAAAATTGCCAACATCGTCAAAGCCTTCGTTATCCAGCAAAGTGTACCCGTTGAGTTCTTCCAGCTACTGCAAAAGGGTTAATAGGAGTATGCCTTCCTGTTCTTCATTTCATTATCGTTGTATTCAGATTCAACTCCAATTGATTAATTAATTAAGTAATTGTGTGGGGCTAATCTTAGCAATTTTCCTCGCAATGTGTTTCAGGTTTGATTTTGTAACATCGACATTAGTAATATAGAAAAGGTTAATGTGTATAACCGGCAGTTAATCGCCCATTGTTGTTGTTCTCTCTAAAAGCATGGACATAACCCATTGGTTAAACTATTTTTGTTTTCCCCAGACACCTTTCCTCCTTCCCCTCGATGGAGGACAAATGCTCTCCGCCCATCGTCAATTTGCAAGCATCGGAGCCCGCATCGTTACACCGCTGTGCCAGAGCACACGAGGAAGTCCCGCGCTCGTGTCTGGGATGGCCCAATGACGGCCGCCGCATTATCAACTTGATTCCATCCGCGAAATATGAGTAACCTACAAAATAGATTTTTCTAAAGATTGGGAGATTCAGAGACTAGGGATCTGGGAATTTGGGGATCTAATCCGACTGCCCGCAAAAGACAACTTCCGTCTCACTGTGACTATAAACAAAAATCTCCTCGTTTGTTTTATTCCACATAAAATTTTAAAAAAAATTTTGTGGGGTTTTGTAAACGAAGTTTGGGTGTGACTGTAAATGGAAATCGAGCATTGGGACTGTAAATGGAAATCGCCTCAAGGGAACACGAGGGAGACAGAAGACAGGGGAGAGTGAGAGAAACAAGGGGTAGGAAGGGAGCCTGAGCCGAAGGAACATCGGGAGAGAGAAGTCCGAGTAAATGAGAGAATCAAGGGGTAATTAAAAATTACAAAATTATTAAAATACCCTGTTGTACAATACAAGACGTATTTACCTCATGTACCTTAGACAAAGCCATATTTAATTAGATTGGTTTGAGATAAACCAAATTATGATTGGGTTGGTTTCGTTCTTATCATAGGTTAAAATAAAAATAAATTATTAATTATTAATTTTTAGAAACTTTTATCCTCACATATTAGCTTTTTTGTTATATAGATAACAAAAGTTCATTTTTTGTCTAGACTATCGATATTCGAAAGTCACATTGAATTTTAACTATTTTGAGTTGAGTCGGGTAAACCCTTATAAGGGGACAAAGATCTAATCAATTTTTTATTTATTTATAGAACTCGAACTCGAGACCTTACTTAACGAAGCTTTTTGCTACTTGTACCAACATTGATTCAGTCTTCATTGATTCTGAATAATATTTAATTAATGTCAAAAATTAATATCACTTTTAAATAATATTAAACTTTTTCTACAATTATAATTTTATATATCTTATTAACCTCTTTGTCTAAAATAACGAAGTTAAATAGTAAATATAAGCATATACACTTGGTAACACTATATAAAAAGTTACAAATTAAATATAAAAAAGACAAAATAGGGAAAATCCTAAATGTTAATATTTAAAATGCATAAATTTAAAAATTAAAAAAATAATTGGGGGATCAGGTTAGTTCGGATTAAAAGAAGATAAGTTCGAGAAATGGACAAATTATATTTGGTTTGAGTTTGAAGTAAAATGAACCAATTATCCAAACCAATATGAAATAATTTAATATGTTTGGTTTGGATAATCAGGTTTATTAGATAAGTTTGATTTGATGAACACCCTTATCTCCATCTCTGATATTTTTAGAGCATTTGGTCTATTTTTTTTGAGTTTAAAAACCACTTTAATGTTAAAGTTAAAATATTATAAAATTAAAGTGATGTTTTTTGGTAATTTTAAATTATTTTTGCTTAAAATATATTTTTAAACTAAAAACTATTTAGTAAATGGTTATTATAAAAACTATGGTTTTATTCAAAAAAATGAGCTTTTTCTTTAAAAGACAAATGAGCTTTTATTTTAAAAATAAAAATTACAAATAACCATATTAAAGAAAGTGGTAAAATATTTTACAAAAACTCCAATTTTATTTAAAATTACCAAAAAGAAATTCCTTTTAGGAGAGGTTAAAGAGAACATTCTCTTTATTTTCTATATGTAACAACAAATCTATGTGGTCTCAATATATCAATCACAATTCCTGTAAGATGAGAATACAGACATATCTTTGTCATAATTAACAATATTGAAAATGTATTTCGGCAACTGAATTGTCGGAATATGTACAATCTGAAGGTATTTTGGGGATTTCAGACTTATTAGAGGGTTGGGGGGTGTGGCCAGCAAACAAGTGGGGTGCTGGAAGCAAGCCCCCCAACATAATCCACATGGGATCTAAGTGCTTGTAATAGCCCAACAACAAAAACAATCACATATATATGGCATATAGTCTAACAAGGGTGTCGTTGGAGGATGTCTTCTGAATTGATTGCAAGCGTTGATCTTCCTCTCAGTTGGTAGTGGTGACCTAATTCGGTAAAGTTTTTAACTGTGTAATTCTCCATAGCTCTCATTAATCCTAATCTGGAAATGATCGTGATTGGGTCTGTATGTATGGTCAAGTTCTTTTTCCTATCCTAGTGGGTTGCATTGTAATGGTGTTTTGGGCCTTCCTCTTTGCTTGCAACGTAGAGGTTGTGTGTTGATTGGTCCTAGCCCAAGATTTGTAGTGGTTTGGGCCTTGCCCTTTGATTTATGAAACACGCATTTTCTGACCCCAAAAAAAAGTCTAATAGCAAAATTAATTACATGTGGGAAAATAAATGATACTCTACAATATTTGACATTTAAATATTAATTCAACTTTTACTAAATAAATTACTATACAAGTTCACAAAGGGATTAAAAATCCAACAAGGTTCTCGCCAGAAGGGAAGGGTAGTTTTTGAACTCATATATTCTACTGTGTATTTTGGTTCCAACAAGGCATGATTAAACAAGGGGCAAAAGATATTTTATAAAACATATGCATGCAGGACAGCCAAGAATTACACGTTAGTATTCTTCAATAATCCAATCGTCGAACATAAATTTTTCATTAAGTAAATCAAATTTTTAAAGTTTCATATAATTTGAATTTTATTTGATACTTTATCGCATCACTTTATTTTTAATATATAATAATATGCTAATTAAAATATAAGTAAATATCTGCAATTAAATTACATACCAATTAATATCAAAATTATTTGATTGTTGGTACTCCTGGTGCCTCTTGGCTGGTTTAATTAAATAAAGTTTGGTCTTCAAAAAAACATCAAAAGTATTTGAAATTTTGTATACAAGATCATCGAGATAATATGGTATGATTTAATCGTTGGACTTATATTCACATTTAAAAATAAGCTATTAACAGTATAAGTATATATATTAATTTTAATATCTAGCTAGCTAGCTAGCTAGCGTCAATGGATTCTTGTATAGATAAAACTTAGGTCAATTTCTCTGTGTCCAGTTTGTCATATTACCTATTGAAAAATATCAACAGTTGTCATTAAATGTTTCAAGTGGTATAATGTGAAAGAGTATCATTGTACCTATTTACTAAAAATTATGAGTGCAACAAACATGTTCTACCGTGCCTATGACACTTGTCCTTCTTGTGTATATGTGTGTATATGAAAGTTGAACTAATAAGCATTGTAGATAGATAAATATGTTTTTCGCTGACCTCAACCCGACTCTAGCTTCAGAAGTAGGCCAAACCATCCGAAAATCACACACACACACACACACACACACACACACACACACACACACACACTGTTCAAAGTAAGTCTCATATGAGAAGAAAGTGAGCAAATGACACACACACACACACACACATATATATAAGCTGGATCTGTTCAAAGTAAGTCTCATATGAGAAGAAAGTGAGCAAATGTGAGACAGGATGGCCGGCCCGCAGGCAGGGAATCTTATAATTCAGCTTCAGCACATGCATGCCGGCAAGCCATCCTGGCTCAAATCTACTCTCTCTACCTTCATGCAAGACCCTTGATCAGCAAAAACAACATTAAAACTCAACAACACTATATACATCTTACTCTTTCATTTCATTCAGCTTGTATTATATTGATCATGAGCTAGCGTACTCAATATTGTAGCCAATTTATAAGCAGAGATTGCCAGTGGTTGGAATCCAATTCACTTGTGATAATTATTATAGACACGTACATGTTAAAATGTGAATGATCAGTAATTTAATTCCCTAAATAATTGTTGTAAACTTCCCATTGGATCCACGTGGCTATGATGAACTTTTCCATATATGCTGCTCCTTATCAAAAACCGTAATTATAAGTTGTTTGGAATCAAGCAAAAGTAGTTGATTCATCAGCCCATTGTACATATTCGTACGTTTTGATTGATTTACTGTACGTTGTTGGGGAATAGAATATTATTAGACACTAGGTAGGGGAAGGCCAGCCAGATATTAGTGATCATTAATTAAATAATGGTTACCCCATTTTTCTGATACGGCAATGTCAATCAGAATTATTTGTTCTCGCTGATCAGAAGAGATTCTGATTAGACTTTGACTTTATTGATTTCTTTATTATTAGATTGCATTGCAAGTAATGGAGACCAAACTAGCATATATGGGCATAGATAGAGGCCGTTGACATTTCTATCTATCTGTTGTACGTGTTATTCTATCTAAGACAGTTGCATGAGGCTAAGCTACAATTAATGTGCAGATTCCCAACCACGTCCACAATGCCTATTCTTCATAGTTAGCTTTAAAGCATCTACAAAAATTAAAGAATTTACTTTTTTGGTTTTCCCTTTTATCCGGATTTGGGACCGACAATGAATAGTTTTGCAACAAAATATAACAGGCAGGATTTAAGCTTTGGTAAATGCAAAGTAAAATCGAGGAATTGGGTGAGAATTATTGCTGATAAATTAATATCGGAAGAACGATATATTAGGAAATCCGATAGAAAGATTTGTATGAATTTTAAAGTTATTGGAAGTCCCACGTGGAAAAATGAGATGACTTGATTAATGATTATAAATAGGAGCAACTTTCACCCTATAAGTTAGCTTTTAGGGTTGAGTTAGGTCCAATCCCAAATTCTAATATGGTATCAAAGCGGTATCATCATCTGTGACTTATCCCGTCACTATTCCACCAACGTCATCCATTCCAATTAGAGTTTTAGTTGTCAGAGTGAGCACTGACTCAATATTGTTTAAGTTAGTTTCGAAGTTGTGATACTTTCAGTTAAGGTTTCAGCCGCTAGAGTGAGCGTTGGTCTAACATTTTTTTTGTTTAAAGTTGTGACAAATTCCGGTTTGGGCTCCAACTACCGGAGTTAGCGTGACTCAGTATCGTTGTGGTTTTGGATTGAAGTGGTGACACCTTTTGATTAAGGTTTCAGCTGTCGAAGTGTGCGCTAGCCCATTATCGTTGCAATTTGGTTCGCTTTTGATTTATTCATGACTCGCCATTAGTGATTTTAGTTTTGTTTGTTTACAGTTCGTGAAAGTTGGTTGTGGGTTTGACACCAATTGGTTTTGTTTGGTTTTTCTCTTTCAAATGGTATATTTGTATCAAGCTTAAACTTAGTAAGTTTTAGTTTGAGGGGGAGTGTTAAAATATAAGAAGTCTTTTAGAATATCTTAATATTATCTTGAATTATCTCATAGGATAAATTTATTATCTCCTAAGATTAGTTTCCATACTACTTATTATCGTGATTTATTTCCTAATTTTTCTATTTAATTAGGATTATGAGTCTTGTATCCCTATAAATAGGGATTAATGTTTAGTTTTTTGTATCAAGCTGGTATCAAAGCCAATCATAGATCTATTGTTGGGCTACTCATTATCCGGCCACTTGGGTCACGCTCCAGATGTCCAGTCTTGGGCGTGAGGGGGTGTGTTGGAAGTCCCACATGGTTGAGTTAGGCTTAATCCCAACTTTTATTAAAAGTCATACCTGGAGAGAACTTGACTACCCAACATAGAGTCTTGGTTATTGACGTAAGTGTTAAGAGGAGGGTGAAGAGAAGAGGCCATGATAAGGTTTCAAGAATCAAGTGGTGGCAATTGAATGGTGAAAAACAAAGAATCTTGACGCACAAGGTTTTGGAAGGAGGGTTTGGGAGGCAAAAGGAAGTGCAAATGCTATGTGGGACAAGATGGCCGAGGGGATTATGAAGGTAGCAAAAGAGACGTTTAGCAAATCAAGAAGATATGGACCTAAGGGTAAAGAATCCTGGTGGTGGGATGAGAGTGCGCAAGATAAAGTTAAGGTAAAAAGGGAATGTTTTAAAGCATGACCTTTATGTAAAAATGTTATAAACTAGGGAAAATATAAGGTGGCTAAGAAAGAGACCAAGAAGGAGGTGGGTGAAGCAAGAACTAATGCTTTAAAACAATAAAAGAGAAACACAAAATACGCACGACGCTGAATATAGAAACAATAACACATAGGAGCGCAAAGAGAAAGAGAAGACATACGGTACGTGAAGAAGCAGAGAGAGGAATAAGATCAGAGAAACAGAAAAAAGAATAGACTAGCAGATGTGTGAAGAACTGAAGCCCGAAAAAGTGATAAAATAAAATGTATAATAGTAATTTAATAATTGACAAGTGGTTCCATCTCATTCCGCCCAAATTGTGGGGAACAAAATGGAGGTAAGTAATGAAATATGGATACTATTGGATTCTATTTCATTTTTTTTAAATATCCAAACAATGGAACATTATATTACTTCATTTCATTATATCTCGTACCACCAATCCAAACATACACTTAGAGGTAAATGTTTTCACCAATGTTTTTAATACTGGACTGGATATTGAACCGAGAAAGACATTGGTTCACGGTTTATTGGTTCAACAGTGGTCGAGCGGTAATAAATAAATGTATTATTATTATTATATAATATATTAAGTAATATATTGATATAAAATACTAAGAAAATAAGACAAAAATAACATAAAGTGATTATATAAATTTTTATAACTTATTATTGAAGATTTATTTAGTGAGATAACATCACTACGCTAGATTTTAAATTAAATGGCGCCCCATTTAGTAGCGTTTCCCACTGAAACGCTGTGAAAATGAGGCGGAACAGATTCAATAAGAAACGCTAGTGTAGATTCAAGAATAGCTAGCGCTTCTGTAAACAAACGCTATTAAAAGTTGATGTTAGGAATAGATAGCGCTTCCATAAGAAAGCGCTAGCGTAGGTTCAAGAATAGCTAGCGCTTCCTCAAGAAAGGGATGCTTATTCTTTACCTGAAATAGCGCTTCCTCTGCTTATTCTTTACCTAACATAGTGCTTCCTCAAGGAAGCGCTAGCTATTCCTTTTCCCTAAATTTTAATATCTAGAGAGGTGATGTTAAATTTGAAGCCTTGCCGCAACTCACCCTCTATTTTTATCCGAAATTGGGGTCAAAGAAAGTTGTTGTTTTGTTTGCGTGTGTGTTGAGTTTGTGAGCAATGGGAATGCTGATGTTGATGCTTATGCTTCTTCTGCTTCTAGTAGTGGGAATAGCAGAAGCAGATCTGGGTTTAGAGCGAGCCATAGTGGGTGATCGAACCTTGCAACTGGGTTGGCGTCCAATGTGAGCACGACCGCCTCCTTGAGCTTCACCTTCCCAGTATCGCTCTTTCAGCCCAAATACCCACCGAAATATTCAGTAACCTGACCCACCTCCGCACCCCAGCTTGCTCTAATTTGTTATGTTCATTCAAATAAAGGGCCAAAATGACGAACGGTGTGAGCATCTTTCTTCAATGCGATTGATTAGAAACAACTAAGCACATAGCTGAAGTGGAACCACCCGATCTTTCTCTCTCCCCCTCTCATATTCTCACAAGGAGCTAGGGTTCCTCTCTTTCTCTCTCTAATATGTTCAATCACGCGACGCATTTGATGGAAGTTTTGATCTAACTATTTTCCCTATGTTTGATTTGTCTCTGCGTGCGTTTGATTTGTTTCTGTGTGTTGTCACAGGGCAAGGCTTTTGGCTCTGTCTTCGTCATCCATAGTGGCTTTTGGCTTTGACCAGCACTGCACTTCTGATGATGGCAGAACGTGACGTCAGTTGAAGGTGGCATGGCCACTCCACAGTTGTGGAACGGTGAGTGCTATGTGTCAACGATGGTGTGTTGCGATTTTTTTTTAATTTTTTTATTGTTTCTTTTTGTAAGATGTTGGTGTGTAAAATCTGAAATGGAATTTGATTTATTCTGATTTGGGTTGTAATCTGGCTCTGGTACATGTATTTATTGCAGTGATGTTTGTTTGCTTCATGTTGTTTGCAATTACTCTGTTTGTTTGTTTACAAATTACTTTGTTTATCTTACTCTGTTTGCAATTCCTTGTTCTACGGTTTGTTTTCTTCATGTTGTTATTTATGTCATGATGTGTTTGTGAAAATGATTGAATGCAAAAAAAAATTTAAAAAAAAGGAGAATATGCAGCGCTTCTTTAAAATAAGCGCTAGCAAAAGTGAATATTTAAAAAAAAAAGGGAATTGTCTAATTCTGAGAATAGATAGTGCTTCTTTGAAGAAGCTCTAGCTATTCCCAATTTTGCTAGCGCTTTCCAAACGCTGTCTTTTCGAAACACAATCACTAACGGGTGATTAGGTAACACTTTTAAGCGCTAATGAAGGCAAAAAATAAGCGTTGTTGATTTCGTTTTATGTTGTAGTGCATGTTCTTTAATTAAATAAATGAAAAAATATAGAAAAATTTAAAAATCCCCGGTTCAAACCGATTCGGACTACCGGTTTTGGCCGAATTCATCCAAATTTTAGCCGGTTTGGTCAGTTCTCTCTAATCCTAAACTCGTCCAGTTTTCAAGGTTGAATGAACCAGTTATGTGATCAGTCCCGCCCAACCGGTTGGCCTCAGTTTGGAGAGCTCAAAAAATGAATTGAGGGCAGATTTCACAAGGCAAATTTGATTCTTTTTTTTTAACTTTCAGACAATGAAAATATTGATTATAAGTCTTCTCCTGTCCCCTCTCCGCTTCAAACTCCCAAAGAGACCCTCACTTTTCTACTTACTGGAGCCTTTGTTAATTTTGGTACGTGAACCAAAATGTTCAGTGTAAATTTTAGTATGTGAATAATAAAAATGTGTCTAAAACAATTTGATTTTTAATTTAAGTGGTAAATTGGTCGCCTACTCTTACAATGTCGGACTTAAAATTTGAATTGATATGTGAAATTCTTTGATTTGGACACAGTTTGGGTTATATCTAAAATTGAATAACTCTACTATTAGAAAATCATCCTTATTCGTTGTTACATTTTCCACAGAGACATAGGTATAGTTTTAGTATAATATCAGGTTATCTTATTGGGGTCAAACTCGAAAACTAATAAACTAATATCATAGAAGCAATAAAATAATCAGAAATATACATGCCAAGAATCTTGCATGAAAGAGTAAAAAGATAGCATTAAGAGTAAATTAATTAACATTGTTTTTATTTATAAAAAGGCAGATATGTTTTAACCCACTTCTATACGAATAGGATATAAGACAATGAAAATGGAGGGATGCCATTTGTTTAGTGAGAATATATATATTCTGAGACATGGGTTCCATGCCCAAGATATGCATATCATATATATATATATATGCGTGCGTCAAAAGGAATTTGTTCTGAGCATTATAAGAGAGAAGAAGCAGGGAGGGAAGGAGGAATTCCCTGATGCATAATAATCAGGTTGACCATACAGTTTCTTTACTGTGTATATTGGCACTTCCCTATCAACAAAGATTGTTTCCTTTTAGAGATTGACTTTCAGAAAGACATTATATATAATATTCTGACGAAGAAAAAAATCAATTTTAATTAATTAGGCTAAACTGCACTTTTGGTCCCCCAGGTATCGCGATCGTGCAATTTTGGTCTTCAAATTCTAATTAAGCAAATTCTAATTAAGCGAATTTGGTCATTCAGATATCGCAATTGTGCGATTTTGATCCCTCGGGTTCTAATTGAGAGAATTGGGTCATCTAGATATCTCAATTATGCAATTTTTGTTCAATTGTCATTCAATTTATAACTGAAAATATTGTAAAGATTTTTAATTTTTAAGCCAACTAACATGCCACCTAGACTAAATTATTTGTCAGGTCATACTCACACATGATACATCAGCATTTTTTATTAAAAAATGATCGACAATAGAGACCATAAACGCACAATTGCGATAATTGGAGGATTCAATTTGCACAGTTGAAACCTGTGGGACCAAAATTGCACAATCGGTATAACTGGTCGACCCAATTCGCACAATTCAAACTACGGGGACCAAATTCGCACAATCGTGATACCTAAGGGACTAAAATTACAATTAAGTCAATTAATTAATAGGCTGGTGTCTTGATTATGATGTAGTCAAAATTACAAACCCAACTCAAATACGTACTTACATTAGATCGAGTTGAGAGACCGCAGGAAGAAATTAGCAAACTTACTTAAGCACAAAAAATTGAAAATAAGAAACTTGCGGACTACAAACAAACTCATCAATATGTATATTGGTTCCAGATTTGGTTCAAAGCAAGGCTCACACATTTGTTCTTCTTAATTTACTCTTCAAATTGGTTCTGCCAATTTGAGATCTGCTGTCAAGAAAGGTAGGCTATGGCTGTAATTTGCTAAGAGATTTCAAATTGAAGGATCCAATAACTAGTAGTATCAAATTTTGATGGAGTTGCAAGCAGGTTAATTTCGCATAATTGGTATGACTACAAAATCTGATTTAGTAACAACTCTGGTTTGGTCAGTGGACAGAGCTTGAACCGAAAAATTGGGGAGCCAAAATAAGTTTTAACTTAACACCCTCACCTTTCCTTTCCTATTCTTTTTAAATAAAACCTCTCACTTTACTTTACTGTTTCATTCTCAAACCTTACAAAATGCAAATTACAACCTAACCCACCATATATACAACAGGGTGCACAAGAAACCACACAAAGCAACAGGGTCCACGCACCCGAAACACAACCTAACCCATGAACTTCTTGTGCTTATTTTAGACTATACTATTTTTGGATGAAAATCTCATGTCCCACTTTTCTGTCACATTCTCTGTCTTCTACCAATGACAATTTGACACATAATAAAATAAAATTATAACTTATTAACACATGTGCATATCCCCAACCATTGATTGGTAAGAGACAGTGAAACACCATTTTATGAGACAGCAGATGTTTGTTCACTATTTTTCAATCATTAATCAGTTTTATGTGTTTCATTTCAATTTTGTGTATGAAAATTATATATGTAATTTTATTGAGAAGAAAATTATGTACTCGTTCTTTCTTGTCGCCTCACATGACATCCATTTTGGGCAATTCAAAGAAAGCGGCGCATATAGCAGGTGCTTTGTTGGCAGAAGAGAACAAACAACAAGAATTGATTCCCAACAACATCACCCAATTTATTTGGTATTGCATTTCTAATCCGAAAATGCGCTTACTTTGGAATGGGGAGGCGTTTGATGAGTTTTCTCCTAGACGGGGGATCAGACAGGGAGACCCTCTCTCTCCCTATCTCTTTGTGCTATGTATTGAGATGCTTTTTCAGCTTATTGAGGTGGTAGTGTCTGAGAAGCTTTGGACACTCATTCTGATTGCTAGGCGGTACCCCAAAATCTCTCATTTGGCGTTTGCAGATGACCTCATCCTTTTTGCTGAAGCAAATATGGAACAAGCGAGCCTAATAAAGTATATTCTTAATGAATTATGTGCGAGCTCAGGACAAAAGGTTAGTCAGGATAAGACTATAATTTTTTTCTCTAAAAATATTGATTGGGAAATTAGAGAAAATATAAGCCTGGAGTTAGGATACAGGAGCACCGAGGATCTAGGCAAGTACCTTGGAATCCCAATTTTCCATAAAAGGGTAAATAATAGTACTTTTGGGTTTGTGATTGATAAAGTTAAACAACGTCTTAGTTCGTGGAAGGCTGGGACTCTCTCCTTTGCTGGAAGAATCACAATAACTAAGTCATTCAAGCCATGCCTACTTATGTGATGCAATCGAGTTTGCTCCCAAGGTCGGTTTGTGATGATTTGGATCATTTAGGCCGCTCTTTTGTCTGGGGGGATGACCAAAATAATAAGAGAATTCATCATTTGCAATGGAAGAAGGTTTGTAAGCCTAAAGTGGATGGAGGCTTGGGTCTTAGAACTACTCGAGATGCAAATTCTGCCCTTATGATGAAGGCTACTTGGACTTTTTGTAACAATCCAGAGTCTTCCTGGGTCTCCTTGATTCGGGACAAATATAATTGTGGAATGTTGGGCTTCCCTAAAGTAGATACTAGAAAACAATGGCCAAATTTGTGGAAAGGTATTTGCAAGAATTGGGCCGTTTTTCGTCAGCATCTGGGTTGGAATATTGGTAATGGGGCGAGTGCTAGATTATGGACTGATGGTTGGATCCCCAAATCAGGCCCTTTAATCCAGTGTGTTGTACAAGACATCCCAGCGAATTGGTTGGATCATAAGGTGAGTTAACATGCGGATAACGGCAAAAACTGGCGATTGAATATTCTTGATTAATATTTACCTCATCAGTGGGTAAATAAATTCCCTTTCATTAGGCCACCGACGGTTTTGGACCATGTTGATAAGTTAGTCTGGGCCAATAGCCTTGATGGCTCGTTCTCCTCTGCAGCAGCTTATCGGGCGATTTGTGGCCCTTCTCCATCTTCCCATTTGGGCTTATTTAAGTGGGTTTGGCTCCAAGATGGGCTTGAGAGGGTTCGGGCCTTCCTATGGAAAGCAGCTCATGGTTTTTTAATGATAAATGTCGAGAGGCACCGTAGGCACATGGCACACTCCCGTGTCTGCATGATCTGTGGAACGCAGGACGAGTCTCTCTTTCATGTCTTCAGATATTGTCCTCGTATTGCAATGGTGTGGGGCAGCTTCTTGGTAAACAGGCTAGTAATTCCTTTGCTATTTCTGATTGGAACAATTGGTTGCTCACAAACCTCAGAAAGGATAAATCTCAAACCCATGATGTCAATTGGTGCTTGAATTTTGGCACAGCGCTGCACGTCTTCTGGAAAGCCCATAATGATGCGGTTTTCTCCCAAGTTTCCATGTCACCTAGATCTCTCTATTGGAAGATTGTGGTGCAGGTTGGAAATGTTCTTAACGCCAAAAATAGAGATGCCTTACTACGACCCCTTATAGTGAGACACTCGGAGGAGAATTTGGCTTTCTGGAGTCCCCTGTCCGTTGGTTTTGTCAAATTGAATTGTGATGGTATGGTGGCTGAAGGTGGTTCTTTGGCCGGCTCTGGTGGGGTGTTGAGAGATGAGGGAATTTCATATTTGCTTTCTCTCATAAGTTGGATCATTGCTCTGTTCTTGAGGCGGAGCTGTGGGCCGTGTACCACGGTTTGAGCATCACTTGGGGCAAAGGTTATAGGTCTGTGATTGTGGAATCTGATTCGGAGCTTGCTTTCCGGTTGTTGTTGGAGACGTTCAATGAGCTCCATCCTCTTGCGCATATTGTGAAGGGGATTAAGGATATTATTCAACAACCGGCTGACATTAGATGGAGGCACATTTTACGTGAAGCCAACGGAGTTGCTGACACCTTGGCCAAGAACTGTAATGTTATTTCCGATGTGTGTGTGATTCACAATGTAATTCCCCATTTCCTTTTTGGGCTCCTGGCATCAGATAAGAGGGGAGGGATGTCTTTGTAGTGGGTTTGTCGTTGTTTGGGGCATGGGTCCCTTTTGTTTCACCAAAAAAAAAATACTAGTGAGTAAATTTATGGAAAACTACATTTGGGATAGTGAATCGTTGATATATGATATTACTCATTAATATTTGTTGATTGCCCTTTTCTATGGGCAACGTCGAATATTAAACAATGCCGCTAGATCGTACTTATTATTTGGTTGTCTTGCATGGTAGATATACAAACTATGAATTATGCATGCCAACGGGGAGGGACGGGGGTGGGTCCAACGGAGTTGAAAAATGGGTTCCCATTCCTGCTCTTGATGGGGCTGGGTTTCCCCACTTACCCCTGACTCTGCTCCATATATATAAAAAAAATCAAAAAAATATATTTATGATAATTAATAGAACAAAATCATAATTATTATATAATGATAGAATTAAATAAAAAGCATTAAAATAAAATTTCCCATTGAAATGGAATTAAAATTAAAAATAAACAAAATACATGAAACAAAATGAATGAATATACAATCCCCCACTGTTAGTTGCCTTGGCAATTTCAACGACATGAGGATGTCGGGGCCGGGGTTCGTACCCGGGTATTGCCGTTTAGATGTGTGTGTGTGTTTGTTGATTACCATTTCTACTAGCTGACAAAAAAAAATGAATAAATATACACGCATAAAATGTAAATAAAAAATTGAACAATTTATATTTAACCGGGTGGATTCGGGTCGGGGGCATGCGGGTATCGACATCCCCAACCCCGCCCCCGTTCAAAACAGGTTTTTCCCGTCAAAATTGGGATAGGATCGGGTGAGTACCCGTGGTCGGATTCTATTGAATTTATATATCTTTAATTAAATCTAGATATATAGTTACTAGCTTGTATGTATTTTTGTTGGTTTTTGTTAGAGCGATTAGAATCTACTATTCACATATAGGGGAAAAAACTCCCCAAATCAAAATATAAGACTGTGAATTGGGTCCATAAAGAAGCATGTAATCTATACACAAACAGTACAACCATCTGTATTTGATAACATATATACAAGTGAGGCTACTACATATTTCTTTGATTTTTGTACCCTAAGCAACCAAATAATGATGATTGTGGGTGCCACATCTTGGGATATTGCGGGTAGATTATAAGTCACGGAGATTCTGTGATTTCCAAAGAGGTATAAAAATATGGATTTTGTATATTTTTGCTGAGTAATTTTTTTTTTTTCCAATTCGCAAGCTCAATTATAACTTTATTCTCTATTTACAGGAGTGTCAGTACATCGAGTACGGTAAGAAGCAACTGGATGAAATCAAGCAGAGTGAGCTTTACACGTCATTATTCAAAATAACATTACTCTTTGACATATATAGGTCTACTATTTTTTGTGCAGGATCTATTAATACGTCATTATTCAATACATATTTTTTTTAAGCAAAGAAAGGAAGGGGCCTCGTTAAAACCTTCTGATGTAAAACCCTCCTTAGGGAAAAAAAACATCAAGAAGGAAAAAGATTTCCCCCCTAAAATTTATTGATAAAAAATATAAAAATAGAACAAGAAGAATGGGGGGACTAGGCCAATACCCATTAAGAACGATAACAACCAGAGCAATAGGCGTGGGATGAGAACCTATACAAAGACCAAAAACAAGACAAACAATAATGGTATGCAAAGGCATCACTATAAGGTCTTCCATCCCAACGAGGTTGGCACCAAAGACCCTAACAATCATCTGCAGCATACCAATAAAGCCCAAAAACGTGGGAGCAAACCGAGAAAGATCAACAATCCAAGACGGAAAAACAACTATCTGAACCGGTAGCATGGCATACCATATCTGTTACGGAAGAATTCCTCTGCCATGAAGGATGGGACAGTGTTCCACCAAGAGAGACCCGGATAGTGGAAACCATTATTAGCCAACTTGTCCGCGCAGGAATTGCCTTCTCTAAAGATATGAGAGCAACTGAAGGACATGTTCTTAGTAGTGTGAATGCAATTTAGCCAGCGATTACGAATTTTCCAAGGAACAATGACTGGATTCGAAAAAGCTTGAACCACCAACAGAGAGTCACATTCCAGCCAAAGCTTGTTCCAGCCATTGCGGTTGTGACTCGATAGCAATGATAGCACCCATTAATTCAAAGATAGAAAGCATTAGCAACCCCGATATTGTAAGTGAAACAGCCAAGAGTGGCCGCGCTACTATCTCTAAAAATACCACCACAGGCGGCAAGGCCCGGAGATCCCCTAGCCGCCCCATCAGTATTAACCTTGATCCAAGAGCAAATAGGCGGGTGCCAGTTCACTTCGACGATCTTCTGAGCTTTGCTCAACTTACCCGAAATGCAGAATTTCTTAAGGAAGACAAATTCTTGAATATTACCAGACATATAACCAGAGGAGAGATTACCTGTAAGATTGACATTAGCCGCAATCATGTTCATAGCCACTGTCAGGGTGACTTTGTTGTTCTCAAAACGAAGCTGATTTCTACAGTACCAGATAGCCCAAATAGCATTAGCAACAGCTGCAATGAAAACCTCTTTAGACTGTGAGCTCCAGGTTCGGTCGCAAAATTTAAGGATGGTTAGAATGGAAGAGGTATCCAAAACCGACCCAAGACAATCACTCAACCAACTCCAAATATGAGAAGCAAAAGCGCAATGTAAAAACAGATGACTAGTAGATTCATAGTTGGATCCACAGAGACTACACATAGAAACAGTGGTGCAACCCCTCCTCCATAATTGATCATCCGTAGGAAACCTGTCATGAATTAACCGCCAAATGAGAAAAGATTTGGAAGGGGGAATAGAGTTTCTCCAAATCAGCTTGGGCCAAGCTAAAGCAGTGTCCCTCCAAAGACAAGTGTCAGAGCTAGGGAACCTGGGATTCTTGATATTCTGAATCTCAGTAACCAGAAAGGGATAACGCTGTAGCAAAACCTGGGGGATGTGCCACTCATAGTTCGAAATAAAATCACTAACCTTAGCAGTAAGGGAACCGTGCAGCGAAGCTGGGATATTAAGCAAGTTGACAATCGGCTGGGAGAGCCAGCAATCCAACCAGAAATTGATAGTAGTACCATCACCAAGCTGCCAAGAGATATGAGTATCAACAATGTTGATAAGGTGCCTCAAACTAGCCCAAATGGATGAGTTAATGTGATAGTTAATAGAGGCCTTATTTTTTAAGACTCTAGCTCTAAGAAGCTGGGCCCATTGGGCATTAGAAGACTTAAGCTCCCAACATCTTTTAAGCATAGCACCTTGTTGGTTGCTTTTAAAGAGCGAAGACCTGCACCACCAAATTCTCCAAAGGAGTACACACCTTATGCCAAGCCACAGTGACCACTTTAGAGTTATGGATGTTGCCAGACCAAATAAAGTTCCGAATACATCTATCCAACAAATTCAGAAGAGAAATCGGCCAAGCGTACACCTGAAAAGAGTAAGTCAGCATTCCAAAAATAACAGATTTAACAAGCTGGACTCTCCCCATAAGAGAGAGCATGGATCCTTTCCAAGAAGCAAGCTTAAGAATAATTTTATCAGCAATAGGTTGAAGATGCGCCTTCCTAGGCTTCCCTCTAAACAAAGGCACGCCAAGATAGGTAAACGGGAGCTGACCCCGACCAAAACCCAGGATATTCGAAAGGGATTGAAGCCGGGCACGAGGGATGCAACCATCATAAAATTTGGATTTCTCATAATTAATATTCTGACCGAAAGCCTGGTTGTAAAGCTGGAAAAGGTTCATGAGATTTTCAATATTTTTCTTTGTACCTTTGCAGAAAATAAGAATGTCATCTGCATAAAGAACATGGCTAGGGACTTTATACCCTCTCGGACTGGCCATCTTCAGTAAATCACCGTGCTCAACTAACTTTAAAATACCTCTACTAAGGACTTCTTCAGCAAGGCAGAAGAGAAGAGGAGAAAGTGGATCTCCCTGCCTGACCCCCCGCTTGCAAGCAAAGTAACCGGCAGATTTACCATTGACGGATATAGAAAGTTTAGCCGAATTGAGAATGATACCAACCCAATTACAAAAGGCCGGATCGAAGCCAAACTGCTTAAGCGTTTTCAGAAGAAAGGTCCAATCAATAGTATCAAAAGCCTTTTTGATGTCAATTTTGAGAGCAATGTTACCACCAAATCTTTTCTTGTGGAGAAGGTTAACTGCTTCCGAAGCCACACCAATACAGTCAAAAATCTGACGCCCCTGAATGAAACCTCTTTGATTTTGCGAAACAATTTTGGAAGCCACTTTGGCTAATCTATCAGCAAGAACCTTAGTGATGATCTTGAATTTAAAGTTAGCTAGGGCAATAGGCCTATATTGACCAATAGTATCCGCTTCTGGGGTCTTAGGAATAAGAACCACAATATTAGAATTAAAGTTCGGAAGGATCCAACCTGTCTTGAAGAACTGGAGCACCGCATTAAAAACATCAGAACCAACTATATCCCAGTACTTTGTGAAGAAGAAGCCCCCAAAACCATCTGGCCCAGGAGCGCCATTTGCATTCATAGTGAAGACCGCATTTTTAACCTCGTCCATAGAAGGCAAGTTAGTCAGCATCAAATTATCATCAACAGTAACCTCAGGAGTAATAACAGAATCAATAAGACCATTATCAGCACAATTATTGTCAACAGCAAAGAGCGAAGTGTAAAAATCAAGAGTATGATTCTCAATATCAATAGGGTCAGTAAGAATAGCATCACCTGATTTGAGCATGGTCATCCTCTTTGTTGTGTTTCTGATTTTGGTGACTGTATGAAAGAAAGAAGTGCACCTATCCCCAGAGGTGTGCCAGTCCAATCTAGACTTTTCTTTCCAAAAGGATTCTTGGAGCTGCAGAGCTTGATGGAGACTGACTTGAGCCAACTTCTCTTGCTCAACTAAATCATCCGAATACCCATGCAAATCCAATTGCTCCTGGATCGAGGAAATTGAATTCATGGCAGCCTGGACCTTGAGATTGATATCCCCAAAGCAGTGTTTATTCCAATGCTTGAGCTTCTCCTTGACTAACTTGAGCTTTTGTGTGAGCACAACCATAGGGCAGCCAGAGACCGGAGTGGCCCAAGCGTCCCTAATTATACCATAGCAATCATCATGGTCGGCCCACATTTTTAAAAACTTGAAAGAAGTAGGGAAGGCTATTTCCTGCTTGTTAAACTCTAAACAAATAGGATGATGATCAGATTTAGACCTCACTAAAGTACAGCAAGACACAACACTCCAAGTAGAAAGCCAGTCCTGGTTGCAAATAGAGCGATCCAGTCGCTTTTCAGTGAGGTTTCGGCCTTTCCTGCTATTGGTCCAGGTGAAAAACGCTCCTCTAGTGTTGATATGGACCAAGCTGGAGTTGTCGGACCAATCTCTAAAGTCATTGCAGGCAATTTGGGTCGGGGTCCCTTTACCTCTATACTCATGCGACCCTAACACAGTGTTAAAGTCCCCAATAAAACACCAAGCACCCTGATTAGACACCTGAATATCCGTCAAGTCCTGCCACAGCTGTCTGCGAACCATGTAAGAATTGGAAGCATAAACTGCAGCCATATAGAAAAGCTGATTCTCCCACTCCAAAGAGAAGGCAACCAACTGGTTAGTAACAGAGATAATAGTAGGATTTAAAGAAACATGACAAATGCACCAAAGGTTTGGAATAAAGTTCTGTCTGTTGTTCACCTCAAAGACTTTGTAGTTCAAATTAGACCAAAAACGGGAAGGGAACTGATCTAACCGAATCCACGGCTCAGAAATAAACAAAAGATTAGGTCTATTAGTAGTGACTAGCTGCTTGATAACTAATCTAGTATCAGGATTGGCTACCCCTCTAGCATTCCAATAGATGGCTCTCATTTAGAGGATTGTTTCGTGGCTGCCCTAGAGCGGGTATTATAGTCCATCTTACCACCAGATTTTGTCTTTTGCCTTAGCTTTCTCTTCTGTGACTTGGACAACACTTTGACGACTCGCTTGAGGCTCAACTGCAGTTGTTTATCAAGTATTTGCTAGCTGAGGCAGACTTAATTTCATCAGTGTCTTCAACTAACTCAATGTCATTCCCATCTTCAGGCTTGTCATCCCAAAGTCGGCCCACAATTGCTAAGTCATGCCTAACAATGTGATTCAGATTCAATGAAGAATGAATGGGGGTCTCTAACAAATGCTCATTGATGTTTTTGTTAGGAGCGTCATTATGCAGCACGTCCACAGGACCTACAAAAGAAACAGAATCTGGCACAAAGGAGTTAGAAGAGGGTGAATTATTAACCTGGTTGTTGTTAGCTGATGTAGATCCCTGATGCAGCGAATTGTTGTCAGCTTCATCCACCTCAATATATGTCTCCTCATCCGAAGATTCGGGACCAATCAAAGGATTCTTACCACTCTGAAAATCAGCTGCATTAAAGGGCTCATTGTTGACCCCTTTGAAAGCATTTGTGTCAGCGATAAATTGCACTTCCATGTCAACTTCCATCTCCTTATTATTGGTTTCTGGTTGTGCCACATCTAAAACCTGATAGGCGCAATTACCATCACCGAAATTAACATTAACAGTGGGAGAAACTCCATTCCTTTCAACTTCCACCTGTTGCTCAATGTTGGCAACCTGATCATGAAGAGGTTCGCGATTGGTAAAGCTCGCAGCATGAATCACTGCTTCGAGGGCATGTGCAACATTCTGCTCATCTTCAACTTAAAGGTCGTTGTTGGAATCCTGGTTCACATCAGGAATGGGCTGCTCAACAGCATGATTCCCAATATTCGGAGGGCCATTCTTAGTAGCAGCAGCCACTGGTTCAGTGTTTCTAACAGTAGGTTGCCTAGGAGCATGAGATTTGCGAATGATCTTAGGGCCATGATCATCCACCAAGTGGTCTTTATCCTTCATCCTGCAAGTAGCAATAGAATGACCGAGTTGTTTGCAAGAAGAACAAAACAGGGGCAAGTTCTCATAAACCAGTTCCACCAGGAAGGAAAAACCAAGCCTTTCAACCCAAAGTTTGCTTCGAAGGTGAGAAGTGAGATCAATATCAATAAGGACGCGAGCAAAGTTTCCAAGCAGGCGTTTGTTCGTTGCTTCATCTAGGCATATAGGGATGCCAATACTACCAGCGATGGCAAAGATTATACGAGGGTCCCAATACTCTTGAGCAAGCCCTACAATCCGAACCCAGCATTGGGCATTTGATTGCTTGATGTTCTTGGTATCGAAATCAGGTGTCCAAGAATATAAACGCAAGAAACCCGGTCGTAATTGCCAAGAAGTGATCGATCTGACGCTTCGGAGATCTTCAACAGAAGAGAATTCAAACTCATAATATCCTTTGCCAAGAGGGATCATGTGCCAATGTCCAATAGGTTTCCATAAATCTTGAAGCTTGTTACGCAAGGCAGCCGCGCGAATTGGGACGTCACCTTTAGAGAGAAAAAGGCGACCATGGAGATGGTTCTTGCATCTCTCTAAACCAGCAAGGTAAGCATCTTCAGGTATTTGGATTGACAGTTCGCCACCTTTGATACAAGGTTTCGGGAGTTGACTGTAGGGGACGTCGCATGCATTATTCACAACCTGCGCAAACGATTTGGTCTGCAGTGTTGGCGCTTCCGGAGCAGGAGGTGGGCTAGCAGGTACGTGAGGCTGACTTGAGGAAGAGGAAAGGCCAGCTAAGAAGGGCCAGGGGCATACCGGCAGACTACCGGCAGCCATGGCAACGGCGAGGGCTATGAGGAGACTTTAGGAGCAAACCCTAGCGCAGCAAACCCTAGCGCATCCCACAATTGGATTGAAGGACATTTTCATCATTAAAAAGTTGAACCATTACTTGGTTTGGTTCAAAGTTTGTGTGTTACGACTCGAACATCGTTTGAGGTAGATTTTGAGTAGTATGGTGGAAATCTCAAAGCAATATCAGCTTGAAGGATTGTTGAAGATTTTAGCCTCGAAGTTTGGTAAGTGAAGAGTTTTTTAATGAAGAGGATGAAAGCACTGTGTCTTGTGGTTACGAGAGCTTCCAAAGAAACATAAAAAAGGGGTTTCGAAGGGCAAGATCTCGAAGTGAGCATTAGAAGAGAAGCTATTGATTTCCAAGGAAGTTATTGTTATGAAACCGAGCCAATCTTGAACAGAGAACACAGTAACACAATCTACTGTAACAATGCAGAATGCAGCAATTACATCTCTAATATAATACATTCGAACATCAATATGCTTTGTTCTCTCATGGAACACTTGGTTCTTTGAGAGACACAGAGCACTTTGACTGTCACACCATACTTCCACTGTCTTAGTCTTCTCTACCAGCTCACCAACAAGGCCTTTCAACCATATAGCTTCTTGTATGGCCTCAATCAGTGCTATGTATTCAGACTCAGTAGTTGACAAGGCAACAATAGATTGCAAATTTGTCTTCCAACTAATAGCACAGCCAAATAGAGTGAATATGTAACCTGTAGTGGACCTTCTTTTGTCAATGTCCCCTGCAAAATCTGCATCAACAAATCCTCTCAAGCCACTGCTCTCAACCTCTGGTCTGCCATATACCAGCCCTGCTGATTTTGCACCTTTCAGGTACCTAAATACCCACTTAACAGCAAGCCAATGAGCCTTTC
This sequence comes from Calophaca sinica, assembly GCA_037113605.1. Lineage (NCBI taxonomy): Eukaryota > Viridiplantae > Streptophyta > Magnoliopsida > Fabales > Fabaceae > Calophaca > Calophaca sinica. Next base: position 13,493,914 of record CM073731.1, read on the forward strand.
CTGGTTTTCCCATGAATCTGCTCACTAAACTTGCTACATAAGCAATGTCAGGCCGAGTGCAAATCATGGCATACATGAGACTCCCATTAGCATTAGCATAGGGTATACCTCTCATGTATTTCTGATCTTCCTCAGTTTTAGGTGATTGTTCCACTAACAACTTGAAATGAGCAGCAATCGGAGTAGTCACTGATTTAGCCTCCTGCATATTAAACCTCTTGAGAACTTTATCAATGTAGCTGGCCTGGTTAACATACAACAGACCCTTGCTTCTGTTTATGATAATTTCCATCCCAAGTATCTTCCTTGCAGCCCCTAAATCTTTCATTTCAAATTCAGTGCTCAGCAACTTCTTCAATTTGTTGATTGCATCAATGTCACTACTTGAAATTAACATGTCATCTACATATAGAAGTAGATAGATGAATTCACTCGAGTCCTCCTTCTTGAAATAGACACAACTGTCATGAGAACTTCTATTGTATCCTTTAGAGATCACAAAAGAATCAAATCTTTTGTACCATTGCCTAGGTGATTGTTTGAGACCATACAATGACCTCTTTAGGAGACAAACTTGATTCCAGATTCAGCATAACCTTCTGGTTGGTTCATGTAAATGTGTTCTTCTAGATGACCATGGAGAAAGGCTGTTTTGACATCCATTTGCTCAAGTTCTAGGTTGTTGACAGTAACTAGAGCAAGAATTACTCTAATACTTGTGTGTTTCACAACTGCAGAGAAGATTTCTTTAAAATCTATCCCTTCCCTTTGAGTGAAACCCTTGGCAACAAGCCTAGCTTTGAACCTACCTCTCTCAAATCCAGGAACCTCGGGTTTTCTTTTAAAAATCCACTTGCAGCCAATGGTTTTCTGCTTCTTAGGCTTTTCCACCAACTCCCATGTTTTGTTTCTCATGAGAGAATCGAATTCTTTATCCATGGCAGTTTTCCAGCCCTCACTTTCTTCACCTGAGACAGCTTCTTTGTATGTAAGTGGATCAGTATCATCATCATTTTCTATATTCAAGGCATATGCAATAACATCAGCATAACCATATCTCTCTGGAGCTCTTATCTCCCTTCTTTCTCTATCTCTAGCAAGGCAGTAATCTGAATTGGTAGAATCAGAATTAGGTGTATGCAATTCTGGTTGTGATTGACTAACAGATTTCTTTGGAGTATGATCCTCCACCTCCACATGAATTCCCTGTGCTGATTTCTCAGAACTTGAAGACATAGTGCGACCCTTTTCAGTACTTCCAATCAAATCCTCTTCTCTGAAAACCACACCTTTGCTTATAACAGCTTTCCCTCTACCTAAATCTGATAACCAAACCTTGTAGCCTTTCACCCCTTCAGGGTATCCCAAGAATATGCCCTTCTTAGATCTTGGTTCTAGCTTCCCTTCACTAACATGAATGAAAACTGTGCAACCAAAAATTCTCAGATTTTCATAATTTGGAGGCCTTCTAGTCCACTTCTCTTCTGGCACTTTGAAGCCGGTTGCAGCTGAGGGAGATCTGTTGATCAGATAATAAGCAGTTTGAGCTACCTCTCCCCAGAAACTTTTGCTAAGATTAGCATAGGATAACATGCACCTAACCTTCTCCAAAATGGTTCTATTCAACCTCTCGGCTAGACCATTTTGTTGAGGAGTTAATCTTACAGTTTTGTGCCTTGCTATCCCATTATCTTTGCAAAATTCAGTGAACTCATCACTCGAATACTCAAGACCATTGTCAATCCTAAGTGTTTTAACCTGCTGCGCTGTTTGTTTCTCCACCAAAACCTTCCATTGTTTAAAACATTTAAATGCCTGATTTTTATGTTTCAAAAAATAGATCCAAACATTCCTTGACCAATCATCTATGAAAGTTATGAAGTACCTAGCACCTCCCAAAGAAGGCACCCTTGCTGGCCCCCAAATATCCGAGTGTATATACTCTAAAACAGCCTTTGTAGTGTGTGTTGCAGCATTGAATTTGACCCTTTTATGTTTCCCATACAAACAGTGTTCACAAAAATCTAGCTTCTCAAAATCACCATTACCAATTAAACTTTGTTTGTTTAATTCCTCCGGGCCCCTTTCACTTAAGTGAGCAAGTCTAAGATGCCAAAGCTTTGAAACATTTGTTTTGGCAGCAGAAATTAACCCAGCAGAGTTTAGAATTGTGTTACCTTGCAATCGATATAGGCCATTCTGCCTAACTTCCTTCAGAATCTGCATTGAGCCTTTGTTGACTTTGAGCACTCCCCCTTCACCCTTAAAGGAGCAGCCAGCTTGATCAAACACTCCAAGAGAAAGAAGATTTCTCTTCAGGTCTGGTACATGTCTAACATCAGATAAAATCTTTGTTGAGCCATCAACAAGTTTGATCTTCACAGTTCCAATTCCCACAACTTTGCAAGCAATGTTGTTACCTATCAAAACCTTACCAGCTTCCACTTTGTTGTATGAATAGAACCATTCTTTATTTGGTGTCATATGGAAGGTACACCCAGAATCAAGAATCCATTCATCACAACAATTATCAGTGGTGACAACCAATAAATCAGCACTGTCATATCCCTCTGCAACATCAGCAAAATCACTGTTTTCCTTCCCCTTCTGGTTGTTCTTCTTTTTCCTTTCAGGCGATCCTTTACTGAAATGCCTCCTCTTGTGACAATGGAAACAAGACTTCTTTGTTTTGGACTTCGATCTCATTGTTCTTGCCTTTGCCATCTTTCTTTTAAGTCCGCCTCTTGCAAACAACCCTTCGCATCAACCTGTTCACCTTTAATCTCCAAGATATTTTTCTTCATCTCCCTTGCATTCAGGGTGACTTTGACTCCTTCAAGGGTGAGTGTATCTCTCCCAAACATCATTGTATCAACAAGATTATCAAAGGAAGATGGGAGAGAACACAAGCAAAGATTATAGCCTGATCTTCTTCAGTGATCGTGACATCAATGCTTTTCAAATCAAGAATTGTCTTTGTGAACAAAGAGACATGTTCCTTGATTGAAATACCTTCTTCCATCTTCATTTGGTGCAGCTTCTTCTTCAGATACAGTTTGTTGGTGAGGGACTTGGTCATGTAAAGACTTTCGAGTTTTAGCCATAACCCTGCTACTTCCCTGAGAACTTCATCTCCCAAGGAAAGAATGATAGTGTTGTGGGCCTTGCATATCATGTCTTTCTTTTCCTTGTCAGTCATTGTAGCTTGCATTTTAGAGATGCCAAGCAACGCGTCCTCAAGACCTTGATGAACCAGCAAGGCTTTCATTTTGATCCTCCATCGACCAAAATCATTGTCACCAATAAATTTCTCAACATCAAATTTGGCTCCCCCCATTGAAGAGAAAGCACTGATCCTCTTCTTGAACCTTGCTCTTGATACCACTTGTTATGAAACCGAGCCAATCTTGAACAGAGAACACAGCAACACAATCTACTGCAACAATGCAGAATGCAGCAATGCAGATTGCAGTAAGAATAGAAACACCAGAATTATCGAGGTTCGGATCAATTGATATCCTACGTCCTCACTGAGAGTCAATTTTATTCATCACCAATGAAACAGTAACAAGATTACAAGGAATGAGCATATAAGCCTATGCCTTTATCGCACTCAATTCATACAGATGAATCACTCAAAAACAGAATGAAAACTTAATTTCTATTCTACAAAGCTAAGGCTTATATAGCTACATTCCCAAGCCCTCAAGTTAGTTACCAAACAGGTTTAACAACCTCCTAACTAACTAACTATAACAATACAAAAGAATAGCTATCACATAGCTTTACAAAGCATATCCTAATTAACTAACTAACTAATGAATATCCACAAGACTATCAACAGTTGTCAGACTCAGATTTGGGAGACAGTTACTTGCAGTTGAAAGACTTAATCAGAAGACCAATTACATAGAAATCACTACAAGAAAAAGCGGGCATAGTCATCTATGAAGGTTTAAAACATTTAAATGCCTGATTTTTATGTTTCAAAAAATAGATCCAAACATTCCTTGACCAATCATCTATGAAGGTTATGAAGTACCTAGCACCTCCCAAAGAAGGCACCCTTGCTGGCCCCCAAATATCCGAGTGTATATACTCTAAAACAGCCTTTGTAGTGTGTGTTGTAGCATTGAATTTGACCCTTTTATGTTTCCCATACAGACAGTGTTCACAAAAATCTAGCTTCTCAAAATCACCATTACCAATTAAACTTTGTTTGCTTAATTCCTCCGGACCCCTTTCACTTAAGTGAGCAAGTCTAAGATGCCAAAGCTTTGAAACAGTTGGTTTGGGAGGAGAAATGAACCCAGCAGAGTTTAGAATTGTGTTACCTTGCAATCGATATAGGCCATTCTGCCTAACTTCCTTCAGAATCTGCATTGAGCCTTTGTTGACTTTGAGCACTCCCCCTTCACCCTTAAAGGAGCAACCAGCTTGATCAAACACTCCAAGAGAAAGAAGATTTCTCTTCAGGTCTGGTACATGTCTAACATCAGATAAAATCTTTGTTGAGCCATCAGCAAGTTTGATCTTCACAGTTCCAATTCCCACAACTTTGCAAGCAATGTTGTTACCTATCAAAACCTTACCAGCTTCCACTTTGTTGTATGAATAGAACCATTCTTGATTTGGTGTCATACGGAAGGTACACCCAGAATCAAGAATCCATTCATCATAACAATTATCAGTGGTGACAACCAATAAATCAGCACTGTCATATCCCTCTGCAACATCAGTAAAATCATTGTTTTCCTTCCCCTTCTTGTTGTTCTTCTTTTTCCTTTCAGGGCTGTCCTTTCTGAAATGCCCTCCCTTGTGACAATGGAAACAAGACTTCTTTGTTTTGGACTTCGATCTCTGCTTGTTCTTGCCTTTGCCATCTTTCTTTTAAAGTCCGCTCTTGCAAACAACCATACTGCATCAATGGTTCACCTTTAATCTCCAAGATATTTTTCTTCATCTCCCTTGCATTCAGGGTGACTTTGACTTCTTCAAGGGTGAGTGTATCTCTCCCAAACATCATTGTATCGACAAGATTATCAAAGGAAGATGGGAGAGAACAGCTGACATTATAGCCTGATCTTCTTGATGATCGTGACATCAATGCTTTTCAAATCAAGAATTGTCTTTGTGAACAAAGAGACATGTTCCTTGATTGACATACCTTCTTCCATCTTCATTTGGTGCGACTTCTTCTTGAGATCTGATTTGTTGGTGAGGGACTTGGTCATGTAAAGACTTTCGAGTTTTAGCCATAACCCTGCTACTTCCCTGAGAACTTCATCTCCCAAAGAAAGAATGATAGTGTTGTGGGCCTTGCATATCATGTCTTTCTTTTCCTTGTCAGTCATTGGAGCTTGCATTTTAGAGATGCCAAGCAACGCATCCTCAAGACCTTGATGAACCACGGCTTCCATTTTGATCCTCCATCGACCAAATTCGTTGTCACCAATAAATTTCTCAACATCAAATTTGGCCCCCCCCATTGAAGAGAAAGCACTGATCCTCTTCTTGAACCTTGCTCTTGATACCAATTGTTATGAAACCGAGCCAATCTTGAGCAGAGAACACAAAGAACACACCCATCGCAATAATGCGTAATGCAGCAATGCAGATTGCAGAAAGAATAGAAACACCAGAATTATCGAGGTTCGGATCAATTGATATCCTACGTCCTCACTGAGAGTCAATTTTATTCATCACCAATGAAACAGTAACAAGATTACAAGGAATGAGCATATAAGCCTATGCCTTTATCGCACTCACATTCATACAGATGAATCACTCAAAAACAGAATGAAAACTTAATTTCTATTCTACAAAGCTAAGGCTTATATAGCTACATTCCCAAGCGCTCAAGTTAGTTACCAAACAGGTTTAACAACCTCCTAACTAACTAACTATAACAATACAAAGGAATAGCTATCACATAGCTTTACAAAGCATATCCTAATTAACTAACTAACTAATGAATATCCACAAGACTATCAGCGGTTGTCGGACTCAGATTTGGGAGCGATTACTTGCGGTTGAAAGACTTAATCGAAGACCAATTACATAGAAATCACTACAAGAAAAAGCGGGCATAGTCATCTATGAAGGTTTAAAACATTTAAATGCCTGATTTTTATGTTTCAAAAATAGATCCAAACATTCCTTGACCAATCATCTATGAAGGTTATGAAGTACCTAGCACCTCCCAAAGAAGGCACCTTGCTGGAACCCAAATATCCGAGTGTATATACTCTAAAACACCTTTGTAGTGTGTGTTGTAGCATTGAATTTGACCCTTTTATGTTTCCCATACGCATGTTGTTCACAAAAATCTAGCTTCTCAAAATCACCATTACCAATTAAACTTTGTTTGCTTAATTCCTCCGGACCCGTTTCACTTAAGTGAGCAAGTCTAAGATGCCAAAGCTTTGAAACATTTGTTTTGGCAAAGATAAATTAACCCAAAGAGAGTTTAGAATTGTGTTACCTTGCAATCGATATAGGCCATTCGCCTAACTTCCTTGAATCTGCATTGAGCCTTTGTTGACTTTGAGCACTCCCCCTTCACCCTTAAAGGAGCAACCAGCTTGATCAAACACTCCAAGAGAAAGAAGATTTCTCTTCAGGTCTGGTACATGTCTAACATCAGATAAAATCTTTGTTGAGCCATCAGCAAGTTTGATCTTCACAGTTCCAATTCCCACAACTTTGCAAGCAATGTTGTTACCTATCAAAACCTTACCAGCTTCCACTTTGTTGTATGAATAGAACCATTCTTGATTTGGTGTCATACGGAAGGTACACCCAGAATCAAGAATCCATTCATCATAACAATTATCAGTGGTGACAACCAATAAATCAGCACTGTCATATCCCTCTGCAACATCAGTAAAATCATTGTTTTCCTTCCCCTTCTTGTTGTTCTTCTTTTTCCTTTCAGGGCTGTCCTTTCTGAAATGCCCTCCCTTGTGACAATGGAAACAAGACTTCTTTGTTTTGGACTTGATCTGTGCTTGTTCTTGCCTTTGCCATCTTTCTTTTCTGGTCTGCCTCTTGCAAACAACCCTTCTGCATCAACCGGTTCACCTTTAATCTCCAAGATATTTTTCTTCATCTCCCTTGCATTCAGGGTGACTTTGACTTCTTCAAGGGTGAGTGTATCTCTCCCAAACATCATTGTATCGACAAGATTATCAAAGGAAGATGGGAGAGAACACAGCAGCATTATAGCCTGATCTTCTTCAGTGATCGTGACATCAATGCTTTTCAAATCAAGAATTGTCTTTGTGAACAAAGAGACATGTTCCTTGATTGACATACCTTCTTCCATCTTCATTTGGTGCAGCTTCTTCTTCAGATACAGTTTGTTGGTGAGGGACTTGGTCATGTAAAGACTTTCGAGTTTTAGCCATAACCCTGCTACTTCCCTGAGAACTTCATCTCCCAAAGAAAGAATGATAGTGTTGTGGGCCTTGCATATCATGTCTTTCTTTTCCTTGTCAGTCATTGTAGCTTGCATTTTAGAGATGCCAAGCAACGCATCCTCAAGACCTTGATGAACCAGCAAGGCTTTCATTTTGATCCTCCATCGACCAAAATCGTTGTCACCAATAAATTTCTCAACATCAAATTTGGCTCCCCCCATTGAAGAGAAAGCACTGATCCTCTTCTTGAACCTTGCTCTTGATACCACTTGTTATGAAACCGAGCCAATCTTGAACAGAGAACACAGCAACACAATCTACTGCAACAATGCAGAATGCAGCAATGCAGATTGCAGTAAGAATAGAAACACCAGAATTATCGAGGTTCGGATCAATTGATATCCTACGTCCTCACTGAGAGTCAATTTTATTCATCACCAATGAAACAGTAACAAGATTACAAGGAATGAGCATATAAGCCTATGCCTTTATCGCACTCACATTCATACAGATGAATCACTCAAAAACAGAATGAAAACTTAATTTCTATTCTACAAAGCTAAGGCTTATATAGCTACATTCCCAAGCGCTCAAGTTAGTTACCAAGCAGGTTTAACAACCTCCTAACTAACTAACTATAACAATACAAAGGAATAGCTATCACATAGCTTTACAAAGCATATCCTAATTAACTAACTAACTAATGAATATCCACAAGACTATCAACAGTTGTCAGACTCAGATTTGGGAGACAGTTACTTGCAGTTGAAAGACTTAATCAGAAGACCAATTACATAGAAATCACTACAAGAAAAAGCGGGCATAGTCATCTATGAAGGTTTAAAACATTTAAATGCCTGATTTTTATGTTTCAAAAAATAGATCCAAACATTCCTTGACCAATCATCTATGAAGGTTATGAAGTACCTAGCACCTCCCAAAGAAGGCACCCTTGCTGGCCCCCAAATATCCGAGTGTATATACTCTAAAACAGCCTTTGTAGTGTGTGTTGTAGCATTGAATTTGACCCTTTTATGTTTCCCATACAGACAGTGTTCACAAAAATCTAGCTTCTCAAAATCACCATTACCAATTAAACTTTGTTTGCTTAATTCCTCCGGACCCCTTTCACTTAAGTGAGCAAGTCTAAGATGCCAAAGCTTTGAAACATTTGTTTTGGCAGCAGAAATTAACCCAGCAGAGTTTAGAATTGTGTTACCTTGCAATCGATATAGGCCATTCTGCCTAACTTCCTTCAGAATCTGCATTGAGCCTTTGTTGACTTTGAGCACTCCCCCTTCACCCTTAAAGGAGCAACCAGCTTGATCAAACACTCCAAGAGAAAGAAGATTTCTCTTCAGGTCTGGTACATGTCTAACATCAGATAAAATCTTTGTTGAGCCATCAAGAAGTTTGATCTTCACGGTTCAATTCCCTGACTTTGCAAGCAATGTTGTTACCTATCAAAACCTTACCAGCTTCCACTTTGTTGTATGAATAGAACCATTCTTGATTTGGTGTCATACGGAAGGTACACCGTAATCAAGAATCCATTCATCATAACAATTATCGATGGTGACAACCAATAAATCAAAGACTGTCATATCCTCTGCAACATCGGTAAAATCATTGTTTTCCTTCCCTTCTTGTTGTTCTTCTTTTTCCTTTCAGGCTGTCCTTTCTGAAATGCCCTCCCTTGTGACAATGGAAACAAGACTTCTTTGTTTTGGACTTCGATCTCTGCTTGTTCTTGCCTTTGCCATCTTTCTTTTCTGGTCTGCCTCTTGCAAACAACCCTTCTGCATCAACCGGTTCACCTTTAATCTCCAAGATATTTTTCTTCATCTCCCTTGCATTCAGTGGTGACTTTGACTTCTTCAAGGGTGAGTGTATCTCTCCCAAACATCATTGTATCGACAAGATTATCAAAGGAAGATGGGAGAGAACACAGCAGCATTATAGCCTGATCTTCTTCAGTGATCGTGACATCAATGCTTTTCAAATCAAGAATTGTCTTTGTGAACAAAGAGACATGTTCCTTGATTGACATACCTTCTTCCATCTTCATTTGGTGCAGCTTCTTCTTCAGATACAGTTTGTTGGTGAGGGACTTGGTCATGTAAAGACTTTCGAGTTTTAGCCATAACCCTGCTACTTCCCTGAGAACTTCATCTCCCAAAGAAAGAATGATAGTGTTGTGGGCCTTGCATATCATGTCTTTCTTTTCCTTGTCAGTCATTGTAGCTTGCATTTTAGAGATGCCAAGCAACGCATCCTCAAGACCTTGATGAACCAGCAAGGCTTTCATTTTGATCCTCCATCGACCAAAATCGTTGTCACCAATAAATTTCTCAACATCAAATTTGGCTCCCCCCATTGAAGAGAAAGCACTGATCCTCTTCTTGAACCTTGCTCTTGATACCACTTGTTATGAAACCGAGCCAATCTTGAACAGAGAACACAGCAACACAATCTACTGCAACAATGCAGAATGCAGCAATGCAGATTGCAGTAAGAATAGAAACACCAGAATTATCGAGGTTCGGATCAATTGATATCCTACGTCCTCACTGAGAGTCAATTTTATTCATCACCAATGAAACAGTAACAAGATTACAAGGAATGAGCATATAAGCCTATGCCTTTATCGCACTCACATTCATACAGATGAATCACTCAAAAACAGAATGAAAACTTAATTTCTATTCTACAAAGCTAAGGCTTATATAGCTACATTCCCAAGCGCTCAAGTTAGTTACCAAGCAGGTTTAACAACCTCCTAACTAACTAACTATAACAATACAAAGGAATAGCTATCACATAGCTTTACAAAGCATATCCTAATTAACTAACTAACTAATGAATATCCACAAGACTATCAACAGTTGTCGACTCAGATTTGGGAGACAAGCACTTGCGGTTGAAAGACTTAATCGAAGACCAATTACATAGAAATCACTACAAGAAAAAGCGGGCATAGTCATCTATGAAGGTTTAAAACATTTAAATGCCTGATTTTTATGTTTCAAAAATAGATCCAAACATTCCTTGACCAATCATCTATGAAGGTTATGAAGTACCTAGCACCTCCCAAAGAAGGCACCCTTGCTGGCCCCCAAATATCCGAGTGTATATACTCTAAAACAGCCTTTGTAGTGTGTGTTGTAGCATTGAATTTGACCCTTTTATGTTTCCCATACAGACAGTGTTCACAAAAATCTAGCTTCTCAAAATCACCATTACCAATTAAACTTTGTTTGCTTAATTCCTCCGGACCCCTTTCACTTAAGTGAGCAAGTCTAAGATGCCAAAGCTTTGAAACATTTGTTTTGGCAGCAGAAATTAACCCAGCAGAGTTTAGAATTGTGTTACCTTGCAATCGATATAGGCCATTCTGCCTAACTTCCTTCAGAATCTGCATTGAGCCTTTGTTGACTTTGAGCACTCCCCCTTCACCCTTAAAGGAGCAACCAGCTTGATCAAACACTCCAAGAGAAAGAAGATTTCTCTTCAGGTCTGGTACATGTCTAACATCAGATAAAATCTTTGTTGAGCCATCAGCAAGTTTGATCTTCACAGTTCCAATTCCCACAACTTTGCAAGCAATGTTGTTACCTATCAAAACCTTACCAGCTTCCACTTTGTTGTATGAATAGAACCATTCTTGATTTGGTGTCATACGGAAGGTACACCCAGAATCAAGAATCCATTCATCATAACAATTATCAGTGGTGACAACCAATAAATCAGCACTGTCATATCCCTCTGCAACATCAGTAAAATCATTGTTTTCCTTCCCCTTCTTGTTGTTCTTCTTTTTCCTTTCAGGGCTGTCCTTTCTGAAATGCCCTCCCTTGTGACAATGGAAACAAGACTTCTTTGTTTTGGACTTCGATCTCTGCTTGTTCTTGCCTTTGCCATCTTTCTTTTCTGGTCTGCCTCTTGCAAACAACCCTTCTGCATCAACCGGTTCACCTTTAATCTCCAAGATATTTTTCTTCATCTCCCTTGCATTCAGGGTGACTTTGACTTCTTCAAGGGTGAGTGTATCTCTCCCAAACATCATTGTATCGACAAGATTATCAAAGGAAGATGGGAGAGAACACAGCAGCATTATAGCCTGATCTTCTTCAGTGATCGTGACATCAATGCTTTTCAAATCAAGAATTGTCTTTGTGAACAAAGAGACATGTTCCTTGATTGACATACCTTCTTCCATCTTCATTTGGTGCAGCTTCTTCTTCAGATCTGATTTGTTGGTGAGGACTTGGTCATGTAAAGACTTTCGAGTTTTAGCCATAACCTCGCTACTTCCCGAGAACTTCATCTCCCAAAGAAAGAATGATAGTGTTGTGGGCCTTGCATATCATGTCTTTCTTTTCCTTGTCGATCATTGTAGCTTGCATTTTAGAGATGCCAAGCAACGCATCCTCAAGACCTTGATGAACCAAAGAAGGCTTTCATTTTGATCCTCCATCGACCAAAATCGTTGTCACCAATAAATTTCTCAACATCAAATTTGGCTCCCCATTGAAGAAAGCACTGATCCTCTTCTTGAACCTTGCTCTTGATACCACTTGTTATGAAACCGAGCCAATCTTGAACAGAGAACACAGCAACACAATCTACTGCAACAATGCAGAATGCAGCAATGCAGATTGCAGTAAGAATAGAAACACCAGAATTATCGAGGTTGGATCAATTGATATCCTACGTCCTCACTGAGAGTCAATTTTATTCATCACCAATGAAACAGTAACAAGATTACAAGGAATGAGCATATAAGCCTATGCCTTTATCGCACTCACATTCATACAGATGAATCACTCAAAAACAGAATGAAAACTTAATTTCTATTCTACAAAGCTAAGGCTTATATAGCTACATTCCCAAGCGCTCAAGTTAGTTACCAAGCAGGTTTAACAACCTCCTAACTAACTAACTATAACAATACAAAGGAATAGCTATCACATAGCTTTACAAAGCATATCCTAATTAACTAACTAACTAATGAATATCCACAAGACTATCAACAGTTGTCAGACTCAGATTTGGGAGACAGTTACTTGCAGTTGAAAGACTTAATCAGAAGACCAATTACATAGAAATCACTACAAGAAAAAGCGGGCATAGTCATCTATGAAGGTTTAAAACATTTAAATGCCTGATTTTTATGTTTCAAAAAATAGATCCAAACATTCCTTGACCAATCATCTATGAAGGTTATGAAGTACCTAGCACCTCCCAAAGAAGGCACCCTTGCTGGCCCCCAAATATCCGAGTGTATATACTCTAAAACAGCCTTTGTAGTGTGTGTTGTAGCATTGAATTTGACCCTTTTATGTTTCCCATACAGACAGTGTTCACAAAAATCTAGCTTCTCAAAATCACCATTACCAATTAAACTTTGTTTGCTTAATTCCTCCGGACCCCTTTCACTTAAGTGAGCAAGTCTAAGATGCCAAAGCTTTGAAACATTTGTTTTGGCAGCAGAAATTAACCCAGCAGAGTTTAGAATTGTGTTACCTTGCAATCGATATAGGCCATTCTGCCTAACTTCCTTCAGAATCTGCATTGAGCCTTTGTTGACTTTGAGCACTCCCCCTTCACCCTTAAAGGAGCAACCAGCTTGATCAAACACTCCAAGAGAAAGAAGATTTCTCTTCAGGTCTGGTACATGTCTAACATCAGATAAAATCTTTGTTGAGCCATCAACAAGTTTGATCTTCACAGTTCCAATTCCCACAACTTTGCAAGCAATGTTGTTACCTATCAAAACCTTACCAGCTTCCACTTTGTTGTATGAATAGAACCATTCTTGATTTGGTGTCATATGGAAGGTACACCCAGAATCAAGAATCCATTCATCACAACAATTATCAGTGGTGACAACCAATAAATCAGCACTGTCATATCCCTCTGCAACATCAGCAAAATCACTGTTTTCCTTCCCCTTCTGGTTGTTCTTCTTTTTCCTTTCAGGGCAGTCCTTTCTGAAATGCCCTCCCTTGTGACAATGGAAACAAGACTTCTTTGTTTTGGACTTCGATCTCTGCTTGTTCTTGCCTTTGCCATCTTTCTTTTCTGGTCTGCCTCTTGCAAACAACCCTTCTGCATCAACCGGTTCACCTTTAATCTCCAAGATATTTTTCTTCATCTCCCTTGCATTCAGGGTGACTTTGACTTCTTCAAGGGTGAGTGTATCTCTCCCAAACATCATTGTATCGACAAGATTATCAAAGGAAGATGGGAGAGAACACAGCAGCATTATAGCCTGATCTTCTTCAGTGATCGTGACATCAATGCTTTTCAAATCAAGAATTGTCTTTGTGAACAAAGAGACATGTTCCTTGATTGACATACCTTCTTCCATCTTCATTTGGTGCAGCTTCTTCTTCAGATACAGTTTGTTGGTGAGGGACTTGGTCATGTAAAGACTTTCGAGTTTTAGCCATAACCCTGCTACTTCCCTGAGAACTTCATCTCCCAAAGAAAGAATGATAGTGTTGTGGGCCTTGCATATCATGTCTTTCTTTTCCTTGTCAGTCATTGTAGCTTGCATTTTAGAGATGCCAAGCAACGCATCCTCAAGACCTTGATGAACCAAGAAGGCTTTCATTTTGATCCTCCATCGACCAAAATCGTTGTCACCAATAAATTTCTCAACATCAAATTTGGCTCCCCCTATCAAGAGAAAGCACTGATCCTCTTCTTGAACCTTGCTCTTGATACCACTTGTTATGAAACCGAGCCAATCTTGAACAGAGAACACAAAGAACACACCCATCGCAACAATGCGTAATGCAAAGAATGCAGATTGCGAGAAGAATAGAAACACTGTAATTATCGAGGTTCTGATCAATTGATATCCTACGCCCTCACCGAGAGTCAATTTTATTCATCACCAATGAAACAGTAACAAGATTACAAGGAATGAGCATATAAGCCTATGCCTTTATCGCACTCACATTCATACAGATGAATCACTCAAAAACAGAATGAAAACTTAATTTCTATTCTACAAAGCTAAGGCTTATATAGCTACATTCCCAGCGCTCAAGTTAGTTACCAAACAGTTTAACAACCTCCTAACTAACTAACTATAACAATACAAAGGAATAGCTATCACATAGCTTTACAAAGCATATCCTAATTAACTAACTAACTAATGAATATCCACAAGACTATCAACAATTGTCGACTCAGATTTGGGAGACAAGCATTTGCAGGTTGAAAGACTTAATCGTAAGACCAATTACATAGAAATCACTACAAGAAAAAGCGGGCATAGTCATCTATGAAGGTTTAAAACATTTAAATGGCTGATTTTTATGTTTCAAAAAATAGATCCAAACATTCCTTGACCAATCATCTATGAAGGTTATGAAGTACCTAGCACCTCCCAAAGAAGGCACCCTGTCGCCCCCAAATATCCGAGTGTATATACTCTAAAACAAATTTTGTAGTGTGTGTTGTAGCATTGAATTTGACCACTTTTATGTTTCCCATACGACATGCTGTTCACAAAAATCTAGCTTCTCAAAATCACCATTACCAATTAAACTTTGTTTGCTTAATTCCTCCGGACCCCTTTCACTTAAGTGAGCAAGTCTAAGATGCCAAAGCTTTGAAACATTTGTTTTGGCAGCAGAAATTAACCCAGCAGAGTTTAGAATTGTGTTACCTTGCAATCGAGATAGGCCATTCTCGCTTAACTTCCTTCGTAATCTGCATTGAGCCTTTGTTGACTTTGAGCACTCCCCCTTCACCCTTAAAGGAGCAACCAGCTTGATCAAACACTCCAAGAGAAAGAAGATTTCTCTTCAGGTCTGGTACATGTCTAACATCAGATAAAATCTTTGTTGAGCCATCAGCAAGTTTGATCTTCACAGTTCCAATTCCCACAACTTTGCAAGCAATGTTGTTACCTATCAAAACCTTACCAGCTTCCACTTTGTTGTATGAATAGAACCATTCTTGATTTGGTGTCATACTAAGGTACACCCGTAATCAAGAATCCATTCATCATAACAATTATCGCTGGTGACAACCAATAAATCAAAGACTGCCATATCCCTCTCGCAACATCAAGAAAATCATTGTTTTCCTTCCCTTCTTGTTGTTCTTCTTTTTCCTTTCAGGGCTGTCCTTTCAAATGCCCTCCTTGTGACAATGGAAACAAGACTTCTTTGTTTTGGACTTCGATCTCTCGCTTGTTCTTGCCTTTGCCATCTTTCTTTTCCTCGTCCGCCTCTTGCAAACAACCCTTCGCATCAACCGGTTCACCTTTAATCTCCAAGATATTTTTCTTCATCTCCTTGCATTCAGGTGACTTTGACTTCTTCAAGGGTGAGTGTATCTCTCCCAAACATCATTGTATCGACAAGATTATCAAAGGAAGATGGGAGAGAACACAAAGAAAGATTATAGCCTGATCTTCTTCAAAGGATCGTGACATCAATGCTTTTCAAATCAAGAATTGTCTTTGTGAACAAAGAGACATGTTCCTTGATTGACATACCTTCTTCCATCTTCATTTGGTGCAGCCTTCTTCTTCAGATACGCTTTGTTGGTGAGGGACTTGGTCATGTAAAGACTTTCGAAGTTTTAGCCATAACCTGCTACTTCCTCGAGAACTTCATCTCCCAAAGAAAGAATGATAGTGTTGTGGGCCTTGCATATCATGTCTTTCTTTTCCTTGTCAGTCATTGTAGCTTGCATTTTAGAGATGCCAAGCAACGCATCCTCAAGACCTTGATGAACCAGCAAGGCTTTCATTTTGATCCTCCATCGACCAAAATCGTTGTCACCAATAAATTTCTCAACATCAAATTTGGCTCCCCCCATTGAAGAGAAAGCACTGATCCTCTTCTTGAACCTTGCTCTTGATACCACTTGTTATGAAACCGAGCCAATCTTGAACAGAGAACACAAGAATACACCCATCGCAACAATGCGTAATCGCAAAGAATGCAGATTGCAAAGAAGAATAGAAACACCGAATTATCGAGGTTCTGATCAATTGATATCCTACGCCCTCACCGAGAGTCAATTTTATTCATCACCAATGAAACAAAGAATAAGATTACAAGGAATGAGCATATAAGCCTATGCCTTTATCGCACTCACATTCATACAGATGAATCACTCAAAAACAGAATGAAAACTTAATTTCTATTCTACAAAGCTAAGGCTTATATAGCTACATTCCCAGCGCTCAAGTTAGTTACTTAAACAGGTTTAACAACCTCCTAACTAACTAACTATAACAATACAAAGGAATAGCTATCACATAGCTTTACAAAGCATATCCTAATTAACTAACTAACTAATGAATATCCACAAGACTATCAACAGCTTGTCGACTCAGATTTGGGAGACAGTTACTTGCATTGAAAGACTTAATCGAGAAGACCAATTACATAGAAATCACTACAAGAAAAAGCGGGCATAGTCATCTATGAAGGTTTAAAACATTTAAATGCCTGATTTTTATGTTTCAAAAAATAGATCCAAACATTCCTTGACCAATCATCTATGAAGGTTATGAAGTACCTAGCACCTCCCAAAGAAGGCACCCTTGCTGCCCCCAAATATCCGAGTGTATATACTCTAAAACAGCCTTTGTAGTGTGTGTTGTAGCATTGAATTTGACCACTTTTATGTTTCCCATACGACAGTGTTCACAAAAATCTAGCTTCTCAAAATCACCATTACCAATTAAACTTTGTTTGCTTAATTCCTCCGACCCCTTTCACTTAAGTGAGCAAGTCTAAGATGCCAAAGCTTTGAAACATTTGTTTTGGCAGAAATTAACCCAAATGAGTTTAGAATTGTGTTACCTTGCAATCGATATAGGCCATTACGCTAACTTCCTTGAATCTGCATTGAGCCTTTGTTGACTTTGAGCACTCCCCCTTCACCCTTAAAGGAGCAGCCAGCTTGATCAAACACTCCAAGAGAAAGAAGATTTCTCTTCAGGTCTGGTACATGTCTAACATCAGATAAAATCTTTGTTGAGCCATCAACAAGTTTGATCTTCACAGTTCCAATTCCCACAACTTTGCAAGCAATGTTGTTACCTATCAAAACCTTACCAGCTTCCACTTTGTTGTATGAATAGAACCATTCTTGATTTGGTGTCATACGGAAGGTACACCCAGAATCAAGAATCCATTCATCATAACAATTATCAGTGGTGACAACCAATAAATCAAAGATCGCCATATCCTCCGCAACATCAAGAAAATCATTGTTTTCCTTCCTTCTTGTTGTTCTTCTTTTTCCTTTCAGGGCTGTCCTTTCTAAATGCCCTCCTCAGGACAATGGAAACAAGACTTCTTTGTTTTGGACTTCGATCTGCTTGTTCTTGCCTTTGCCATCTTTCTTTTCCTCGTCCGCTTCGCAAACAACCCTTCGCATCAACCTGTTCACCTTTAATCTCCAAGATATTTTTCTTCATCTCCCTTGCATTCAGGGTGACTTTGACTTCTTCAAGGGTGAGTGTATCTCTCCCAAACATCATTGTATCGACAAGATTATCAAAGGAAGATGGGAGAGAACACAAAGAAGATTATAGCCTGATCTTCTTCAGTGATCGTGACATCAATGCTTTTCAAATCAAGAATTGTCTTTGTGAACAAAGAGACATGTTCCTTGATTGACATACCTTCTTCCATCTTCATTTGGTGCAGCTTCTTCTTCAGATACAGTTTGTTGGTGAGGGACTTGGTCATGTAAAGACTTTCGAGTTTTAGCCATAACCCTGCTACTTCCCTGAGAACTTCATCTCCCAAAGAAAGAATGATAGTGTTGTGGGCCTTGCATATCATGTCTTTCTTTTCCTTGTCAGTCATTGTAGCTTGCATTTTAGAGATGCCAAGCAACGCATCCTCAAGACCTTGATGAACCAGCAAGGCTTTCATTTTGATCCTCCATCGACCAAAATCGTTGTCACCAATAAATTTCTCAACATCAAATTTGGCTCCCCCCATTGAAGAGAAAGCACTGATCCTCTACTTGAACCTTGCTCTTGATACCACTTGTTATGAAACCGAGCCAATCTTGAACAGAGAACACAAAGAACACACCCATCGCAACAATGCGAGAATGCAAAGAATGCATTGCGAAGAATAGAAACACCGATTATCGAGGTTCGGATCAATTGATATCCTACGTCCTCACTGAGAGTCAATTTTATTCATCACCAATGAAACAGTAACAAGATTACAAGGAATGAGCATATAAGCCTATGCCTTTATCGCACTCACATTCATACAGATGAATCACTCAAAAACAGAATGAAAACTTAATTTCTATTCTACAAAGCTAAGGCTTATATAGCTACATTCCCAAGCGCTCAAGTTAGTTACCAAACAGGTTTAACAACCTCCTAACTAACTAACTATAACAATACAAAGGAATAGCTATCACATAGCTTTACAAAGCATATCCTAATTAACTAACTAACTAATGAATATCCACAAGACTATCAACAGTTGTCAGACTCAGATTTGGGAGACAAGCATTTGCAGTTGAAAGACTTAATCAGAAGACCAATTACATAGAAATCACTACAAGAAAAAGCGGGCATAGTCATCTATGAAGGTTTAAAACATTTAAATGCCTGATTTTTATGTTTCAAAAAATAGATCCAAACATTCCTTGACCAATCATCTATGAAGGTTATGAAGTACCTAGCACCTCCCAAAGAAGGCACCCTTGCTGGCCCCCAAATATCCGAGTGTATATACTCTAAAAGCGACCTTTGTAGTGTGTGTTGTAGCATTGAATTTGACCACTTTTATGTTTCCCATACGCATGTGTTCACAAAAATCTAGCTTCTCAAAATCACCATTACCAATTAAACTTTGTTTGCTTAATTCCTCAGGACCCTTTCACTTAAGTGAGCAAGTCTAAGATGCCAAAGCTTTGAAACATTTGTTTTGGCAGCAGAAATTAACCCAGCAGAGTTTAGAATTGTGTTACCTTGCAATCGATATAGGCCATTCTGCCTAACTTCCTTCAGAATCTGCATTGAGCCTTTGTTGACTTTGAGCACTCCCCCTTCACCCTTAAAGGAGCAACCAGCTTGATCAAACACTCCAAGAGAAAGAAGATTTCTCTTCAGGTCTGGTACATGTCTAACATCAGATAAAATCTTTGTTGAGCCATCAGCAAGTTTGATCTTCACAGCCTAATTCCCTACAACTTTGCAAGCAATGTTGTTACCTATCAAAACCTTACCAGCTTCCACTTTGTTGTATGAATAGAACCATTCTTGATTTGGTGTCATACTAAGGTACACCTAATCAAGAATCCATTCATCATAACAATTATCGATGGTGACAACCAATAAATCAAAGACTCACATATATCCCTCTGCAACATCAAGAAAATCATTGTTTTCCTTCCCTTCTTGTTGTTCTTCTTTTTCCTTTCAGTATCGTCCTTTCGAAATGCCCTCCTTGTGACAATGGAAACAAGACTTCTTTGTTTTGGACTTCGATCTACTGCTTGTTCTTGCCTTTGCCATCTTTCTTTTCCAGTCCGCCTCTTGCAAACAACCCTTCGCATCAACCGGTTCACCTTTAATCTCCAAGATATTTTTCTTCATCTCCCTTGCATTCAGGGTGACTTTGACTTCTTCAAGGGTGAGTGTATCTCTCCCAAACATCATTGTATCGACAAGATTATCAAAGGAAGATGGGAGAGAACACAAGAAAGATTATAGCCTGATCTTCTTCAAAGGATCGTGACATCAATGCTTTTCAAATCAAGAATTGTCTTTGTGAACAAAGAGACATGTTCCTTGATTGACATACCTTCTTCCATCTTCATTTGGTGCGACTTCTTCTTCAGATACAGTTTGTTGGTGAGGGACTTGGTCATGTAAAGACTTTCGAGTTTTAGCCATAACCCTGCTACTTCCCTGAGAACTTCATCTCCCAAAGAAAGAATGATAGTGTTGTGGGCCTTGCATATCATGTCTTTCTTTTCCTTGTCAGTCATTGTAGCTTGCATTTTAGAGATGCCAAGCAACGCATCCTCAAGACCTTGATGAACCAGCAAGGCTTTCATTTTGATCCTCCATCGACCAAAATCGTTGTCACCAATAAATTTCTCAACATCAAATTTGGCTCCCCCCATTGAAGAGAAAGCACTGATCCTCTTCTTGAACCTTGCTCTTGATACCACTTGTTATGAAACCGAGCCAATCTTGAACAGAGAACACAGCAACACAATCTACTGCAACAATGCAGAATGCAGCAATGCAGATTGCAGTAAGAATAGAAACACCAGAATTATCGAGGTTTGGATCAATTGATATCCTACGTCCTCACTGAGAGTCAATTTTATTCATCACCAATGAAACAGTAACAAGATTACAAGGAATGAGCATATAAGCCTATGCCTTTATCGCACTCAATTCATACAGATGAATCACTCAAAAATGTAATGAAAACTTAATTTCTATTCTACAAAGCTAAGGCTTATATAGCTACATTCCCAAGCCCTCAAGTTAGTTACCAAACAGGTTTAACAACCTCCTAACTAACTAACTATAACAATACAAAAGAATAGCTATCACATAGCTTTACAAAGCATATCCTAATTAACTAACTAACTAATGAATATCCACAAGACTATCAACAATGTCGACTCAGATTTGGGAGACAGCATTACTTGCAGTTGAAAGACTTAATCGTAAGACCAATTACATAGAAATCACAACAAGAAAAAGCGGGCATAGTCATCTATGAAGGTTTAAAACATTTAAATGCCTGATTTTTATGTTTCAAAAATAGATCCACACATTCCTTGACCACTCATCTATGAAGGTTATGAAGTACCTAACACCTCCCAAAGAAGGCACCCTTGCTGGACCCCAAATATCCGAGTGAATATACTCTAAAACAGCCTTTGTAGTGTGTGTTGTAGCATTGAATTTGACCACTTTTATGTTTCCCATACAGACGGTGTTCACAAAAATCTAGCTTCTCAAAATCACCATTACCAATTAAACTTTGTTTGCTTAATTTCTCCTGACCCTTTCACTTAAGTGAGCAAGTCTAAGATGCCAAAGCTTTGAAACATTTGTTTTGGCAAAGATAAATTAACCCAATGAGTTTAGAATTGTGTTACCTTGCAATCGATATAGGCCATTCTGCCTAACTTCCTTCAGAATCTGCATTGAGCCTTTGTTGACTTTGAGCACTCCCCCTTCACCCTTAAAGGAGCAACCAGCTTGATCAAACACTCCAAGAGAAAGAAGATTTCTCTTCAGGTCTGGGACATGTCTAACATCAGATAAAATCTTTGTTGAGCCATCAGCAAGTTTGATCTTCACAGTTCCAATTCCCACAACTTTGCAAGCAATGTTGTTACCTATCAAAACCTTACCAGCTTCCACTTTGTTGTATGAATAGAACCATTCTTGATTTGGTGTCATACTAAGGTACACCCAAAATCAAGAATCCATTCATCATAACAATTATCGATGGTGACAACCAATAAATCAAGACTGTCATATCCTCTCGCAACATCAGTAAAATCTCTGTTTTCCTTCCCGTTCTTGTTGTTCTTCTTTTCCCTCTCAGGGCTGTCCTTTCTGAAATGCCCTCCCTTGTGACAATGGAAACAAGACTTCTTTGTTTTGGACTTCGATCTCTGCTTGTTCTTGCCTTTGCCATCTTTCTTTTAAGTCCGCCTCTTGCAAACAACCCTTCGCATCAACCTGTTCACCTTTAATCTCCAAGATATTTTTCTTCATCTCCTTGCATTCAGGGTGACTTTGACTTCTTCAAGGGTGAGTGTATCTCTCCCAAACATCATTGTATCGACAAGATTATCAAAGGAAGATGGGAGAGAACACAAAGAAGATTATAGCCTGATCTTCTTCAAATGATCGTGACATCAATGCTTTTCAAATCAAGAATTGTCTTTGTGAACAAAGAGACATGTTCCTTGATTGACATACCTTCTTCCATCTTCATTTGGTGCAGCTTCTTCTTCAGATACAATTTGTTGGTGAGGACTTGGTCATGTAAAGACTTTCGAGTTTTAGCCATAACCTCGCTACTTCCTCGAGAACTTCATCTCCCAAAGAAAGAATGATAGTGTTGTGGGCCTTGCATATCATGTCTTTCTTTTCCTTGTCACTATCATTGTAGCTTGCATTTTAGAGATGCCAAGCAACGCATCCTCAAGACCTTGATGAACCAAAGAAGGCTTTCATTTTGATCCTCCATCGACCAAAATCGTTGTCACCAATAAATTTCTCAACATCAAATTTGGCTCCCCCCATTGAAGAGAAAGCACTGATCCTCTTCTTGAACCTTGCTCTTGATACCACTTGTTATGAAACCGAGCCAATCTTGAACAGAGAACACAAAGAATACAACCCATCGCAAATAATGCAGTAATCGCAAAGAATGCGTATTGCGAAGAATAGAAACACCGAATTATCGAGGTTCGGATCAATTGATATCCTACGTCCTCACTGAGAGTCAATTTTATTCATCACCAATGAAACAGTAACAAGATTACAAGGAATGAGCATATAAGCCTATGCCTTTATCGCACTCACATTCATACAGATGAATCACTCAAAAACAGAATGAAAACTTAATTTCTATTCTACAAAGCTAAGGCTTATATAGCTACATTCCCAAGCGCTCAAGTTAGTTACCAAACAGGTTTAACAACCTCCTAACTAACTAACTATAACAATACAAAGGAATAGCTATCACATAGCTTTACAAAGCATATCCTAATTAACTAACTAACTAATGAATATCCACAAGACTATCAACAGTTGTCAGACTCAGATTTGGGAGACAGTTACTTGCAGTTGAAAGACTTAATCAGAAGACCAATTACATAGAAATCACTACAAGAAAAAGCGGGCATAGTCATCTATGAAGGTTTAAAACATTTAAATGCCTGATTTTTATGTTTCAAAAAATAGATCCAAACATTCCTTGACCAATCATCTATGAAGGTTATGAAGTACCTAACACCTCCCAAAGAAGGCACCCTTGCTGGCCCCCAAATATCCGAGTGTATATACTCTAAAACAGCCTTTGTAGTGTGTGTTGTAGCATTGAATTTGACCCTTTTATGTTTCCCATACAGACAGTGTTCACAAAAATCTAGCTTCTCAAAATCACCATTACCAATTAAACTTTGTTTGCTTAATTCCTCCGGACCCCTTTCACTTAAGTGAGCAAGTCTAAGATGCCAAAGCTTTGAAACATTTGTTTTGGCAGCAGAAATTAACCCAGCAGAGTTTAGAATTGTGTTACCTTGCAATCGATATAGGCCATTCTGCCTAACTTCCTTCAGAATCTGCATTGAGCCTTTGTTGACTTTGAGCACTCCCCCTTCACCCTTAAAGGAGCAACCACTGATCAAACACTCCAAGAGAAAGAAGATTTCTCTTCAGGTCTGGTACATGTCTAACATCAGATAAAATCTTTGTTGAGCCATCAGCAAGTTTGATCTTCACAGTTCCAATTCCCACAACTTTGCAAGCAATGTTGTTACCTATCAAAACCTTACCAGCTTCCACTTTGTTGTATGAATAGAACCATTCTTGATTTGGTGTCATACGGAAGGTACACCCAGAATCAAGAATCCATTCATCATAACAATTATCAGTGGTGACAACCAATAAATCAAGATCACATATCCTCTGCAACATCAGTAAAATCATTGTTTTCCTTCCCCTTCTTGTTGTTCTTCTTTTTCCTTTCAGGGCTGTCCTTTCTGAAATGCCCTCCCTTGTGACAATGGAAACAAGACTTCTTTGTTTTGGACTTCGATCTCTGCTTGTTCTTGCCTTTGCCATCTTTCTTTTCTGGTCTGCCTCTTGCAAACAACCCTTCTGCATCAACCGGTTCACCTTTAATCTCCAAGATATTTTTCTTCATCTCCCTTGCATTCAGGGTGACTTTGACTTCTTCAAGGGTGAGTGTATCTCTCCCAAACATCATTGTATCGACAAGATTATCAAAGGAAGATGGGAGAGAACACAGCAGCATTATAGCCTGATCTTCTTCAGTGATCGTGACATCAATGCTTTTCAAATCAAGAATTGTCTTTGTGAACAAAGAGACATGTTCCTTGATTGACATACCTTCTTCCATCTTCATTTGGTGCAGCTTCTTCTTCAGATACAGTTTGTTGGTGAGGGACTTGGTCATGTAAAGACTTTCGAGTTTTAGCCATAACCTCGCTTACTTCCCGAGAACTTCATCTCCCAAAGAAAGAATGATAGTGTTGTGGGCCTTGCATATCATGTCTTTCTTTTCCTTGTCGATCATTGTAGCTTGCATTTTAGAGATGCCAAGCAACGCATCCTCAAGACCTTGATGAACCAAAGAAGGCTTTCATTTTGATCCTCCATCGACCAAAATCGTTGTCACCAATAAATTTCTCAACATCAAATTTGGCTCCCCATTGAAGAGAAAGCACTGATCCTCTTCTTGAACCTTGCTCTTGATACCACTTGTTATGAAACCGAGCCAATCTTGAGCAGAGAACACAAAGAATACACCCATCGCAACAATGCGTAATGCAAAGAATGCAGATTGCAGTAAGAATAGAAACACCAGAATTATCGAGGTTCGGATCAATTGATATCCTACGTCCTCACTGAGAGTCAATTTTATTCATCACCAATGAAACAGTAACAAGATTACAAGGAATGAGCATATAAGCCTATTCCTTTATCGCACTCACATTCATACAGATGAATCACTCAAAAACAGAATGAAAACTTAATTTCTATTCTATAAAGCTAAGGCTTATATAGCTACATTCCCAAGCCCTCAAGTTAGTTACCAAACAGGTTTAACAACCTCCCAACTAACTAACTATAACAATACAAAGGAATAGCTATCACATAGCTTTACAAAGCATATCCTAATTAACTAACTAACTAATGAATATCCACAAGACTATCAACAGTTGTCAGACTCAGATTTGGGAGACAGTTACTTGCAGTTGAAAGACTTCAGAAGACCAATTACATAGAAATCACTACAAGAAAAAGCGGGCATACTGACGGCCTATTACCAATAATCACCACCCGTCACCAAAAAATTGCCTTTTCCGACGGCCTTAGCTGTCGGTAAATGTAACCCGTCTTACGCTAAACATTACCGATGGCAGCGGTCGTCGGTGTGCCCAAGACTGTATTTTTCGACGGCCTATGTCCGTCGGTAAATTTACCACGTTTTAGGTTCCCACTGATTTTTCAAATACCGACGGCCTTGCCCGTCGGTAATCTCGACGGTCAATTGACTGTTGAGATTACCCGTTTGTATTTGAAACTTGGTCGTCGGTAATGCCGCATCAGATCGTTGAGTTTACCGACGGGTTTAGGCCGTCGGTAACATAAATGAGGCCGTCGGTAACATAAATGAGGCCGTCGGTAACCTCCGAATACAACCAGAGGATCACCCTTCTCCCCATTCACTGTTTCACGTTTTGTCTTCTCTTTTCCCTTTCTCTTTTCCGTCCTCCCTCTCCCCTTGAAGCGCTGCCGCCACCACCACGCCTGCCTCTGTCCTCCATCGCGCTGTCCGTCACCACCACGTCGTCCTCCCTCTCCCTTTGCAGTGAGTGCCAAATCACCATTTCTCAAGGCACCTGACTCCCTAGCACCACTGCCAACACCACGCCCTCCACCGCATTTTCGACGTCCTCCACCGCATTTTCGACGTCCTCCACCGTGTCTTTGTCTCAGGGCAAGATGATCTCCGATTCAGTGAGTGCCAAATCTGTTGAACCATCAGGTCCTCCTCATCCACAGTGACACTTGTGGAGGCTTGGACCATTTCTGGGTTTGTGGTTGTGATTTTTTTTTGGGTTTATTGTTGTTGTTGGATTTTGATTTTGTTCTCTAACAACAAGATTTTATTCTCTAATATAATGATTTTGTTGTAGGCTTGGAGGCTGTAGCAAGTAAGGGCCAAGGAAAGAAGAACCTGTGAGTTGTAAATGTGCATACTTGAATCTGTTTCTAATATTTATTATTGTTTCTGTTTTTACTGAATATGTTTGATAATTTCTGATCATATTTTTGTGTATACTATTTCTGATACATGCATGCTTATATGTATATTTATGCTCAGTATGCTTATAAATTAGTATGCTCACTTGATGCTTATATTGTTATTTTATTGTTGTTGTGTTGATTAAACTGCTAATGTGTATACTTGAATCTGTTTCTCATATTTATTATCGTTTTTGTTCTTACTGAATGTTGATACAGGTATGCTTATATGTATGCTTATATTGTTTCTATTTTTCTGATTAAAGTTATGGTTATATGCATGCTTATATGTACACTTATACTGTTTCTAATATGTATTACAAATCAGTATGCTTATAAATCAATATGCTCACTTGTTGTGTTGCTACTGTTGCAAAGTGTTGTTGCTACTGCTGCTTGTGTTAGTGTTGTTGCTGCTTGTGTTGGTGCTCCTTCGCCACTTCGCCGCGCCACCACAGCTGCCATCACCGCCCGTGCTTCTACCACTACTCTGCGATCGAGGTTGGTTCGTTATAAGTTTTTATCATGCGAGTAATTTTGTATGATTAGGGATTGCAATTATGATTAGAGACTGTATGATTTGTGACTATTATATAATTTTGTATATTTAGGACTGTAATTGTAATTAGACACTGTATGATTAGGGTAAATGTGAATTACTTTTGTTTTGCACAATTGAGGAATGATATAAACTGTCGTAGCCGTAATATTGCCGTGCTGGAACCTTGGAGAAGATGAGTACCCAAGTTATATAGTTTTCTACACAAGTTGTATAGTTTTCTAAAAACCATAGAGAAGTCTAAGAACCTTGATTTTGTGGAACTTGATCATAACGTGTTTAACGAACTAAAAGAAACTTAGGAGTAGTTATGAATATGTTTATGGCGTGGTATCGGAGGGTACAATCCGCCGGCCCAAACAATGTCTGGGAGAAAAACCGATGTCAAATAATATATTAAATATCAATATCGGAGAAAAACCGATATTACATTTTATTAAATATATTTTAATTAGCTTATTATTTTATTTCTATGCTTGTTATTAGTATCAGAGAAAAGCCTTAGCTTCCCATTTGAGGTTTAATATATTATTGAGTGCATGTACTCTTTTAGGGTACCACGTGTTCATTGTATATTGAACCTTGAATTGTCCAAGTCGGACAGTTTGGGGAAAAACTTTTTCTTTACTCGTATAATAGTTGTTGCTTAATTCTCGTATCTTTATATTTGATGAAATTTCGATTCGATTCATTTCCTTTTGTTCTCTGGGTGCATACTTGATCGCGGTATTCATAACTGCGATCATTTAGTGTACTCAGAGACCAATGGAAAATCCTGCCGAAATTTTGTCAAGTATAAGATATGAGAATTAAGGAAAGACTATTATACGAGTTTTGAAAAAGTTTTTTCTCGAATGGGATAGGGTCATACCATTTAAAGAATGAGAGCGGTTCTAAGAACGTTGTGCTGCTGAAATTGTTATTTTTTTTAAGGCTAAATTACAAAATTGGTCCTCTAAATTTATTTTAGGTTTCAATTTGGTCCTCTACGTTTTATTTGTTTCGTTTTGGTCCTCTACGTTTTATTTTAGTTTTCAATTTGGTCATTTCCGTCACTAAAAGTCAATTGTCCGTAGCTAGAAGTCCATTTTCCAAAATGTTATTTAGCTTTTAGCTACGGACAATTGGCTTTTAGTGACGGAAAGGACCAACCTGTTATAACTTTTAAAACGTAAGGGACCAAAATGAAACAAATAAAACATAGAGGACCAAATTGAAACCTAAAATAAACATAGAGGACCAATTTTGTAATTTAGCCTTTTTTTTAACATGCAAAAGATGGAACTTTTTTCTTCGAGTCGTAGTTGGATGTACAATAGGTTTTATCCGGGGAGAAGGGGTTTAAAACAACCTTTTTGCGATAGGGTTGATCACTTTGTCCAAGCCGCAATGACACATGAAGATTTCATAACTAATAGATTTGGACTAGACATGGTGAAGAGTTACCTCGGGTTGATTTAGGGGTAGGCGATAATTGCACAGGTGTTTCAAGCAGTTGCGTAGATACGAGATTTGGTGAGCAGATTGAATTGATGCAAGATATGGTTTGTGATGCCTTGGGAGTCAACGTATCATTCGAGGAGCAACAGTATGATGACATAAATGAACTTCCAAATGAGACAGCACAAAAATTTTATAATCTCTTGTTAGAAACAAATAAGTCGTTGTTTGAAGGGTCTGCAGACTCTAAATTATCAATGTGTGTGAGGCTTTTAGCTATTAAGTCCAACTGTGGTGCTACCGATGTGTGCTTGGATCTCATAATGAAAATGATGTTGGACTCGTCACCTATCAGAGATGGTTTGCCAAAAATTTATTATGAGGCTAAAAGCTTAGTGTCCAAGTTGGGGTTGGAAGCTAAAAGGATTGATTGTTGTGTGAAAGGGTGTATGTTATATTACGACAATGAATCCAGTAAAAACAACGGCGCGCTGATTGAATGCAAATTTTGTGGTGAGCCAAGGTATATTTCGCACACTGATAATGGAAAGAGTAGACAAAAACCAGTTCCAGTGAAGGCAATGTTTTATTTGCCAATTATTTCAAGGCTGCAGAGAATGTTTGCATCAACACAGACTGCAGGCAAAATGACGTAGCACTATGAGAATAGAAGCACTTCAGGTATGTTGCGCCACCCATCTGATGGTGAAGCTTGAAAGCACTTTGATCGTGTGCATCCTGATTTTGCAGCAGATCCACGTAATGTACGACTTGGCTTATGCTCTGATGGTTTTACCCCGTATGTTTAATCCACGGTGAAACCTTATTCTTGTTGGCCAGTTATTGTTACCCCATACAATCTTCCTCCCGAAATGTGCATGTCTAAACCTTATATGTTCTTGACTTGTATTATACCAGGTCCGGATAATCCAAAAGATGATATTGACATCTATTTACAGCCTCTCATTGACGATCTCAAAAGGTTGTGGAATGGTGTTTTGACGTATGATATTGCACGAAAGAAGAATTTTACAATGAGGGCAGCTCTGATGTAGACCATTAATGACTTCCCTACATATGACATGTTGTCTGGTTAGGGTACTCATGGTAAAATGGCATGTCCGCATTGCATGGAGCATACAAAGACCTTTATCTTGAAATTCGGGGGAAAGAGTTCTTGGTTTGACTCACATCGCAGGTTTTTACCAGGTGATCATCCATTTAGACAGAAAAAGAATGTCTTCAAGAAGGGGGGAGTTCAATTAGATGGCCTGCCCCCAAGGTTGACATCAGAACAGATTTGGAACAGAGTTATGGAACTGTCAAAATCACAGATTATGGTAAACTAGATCGATTTGAAGGATATGGACAATGACATAACTGGACAAAAAGAAGTATTTTTTGGGATCTGCCATATTGGAAAAATAATTTATTGAGACACAACCTCGATGTTATGCACATTGAGAAGAATTTTTTTGACAATATTTTTCTCACAGTGAAGAACGTCAGAGGAAAAATGAAAGACAATGATAAGGCTAGACTAGACTTACCACTTTACTGTAGGCGAAAGGACTTGCATTTGACGACTCTGTCGGATAGGAAAACCCTGAAACCCAAAATCTGTTACTCTTTAACTACTGAGAAAGCTAGGTTAGTTTGTCGATGGATAAAGGAACTTCGGATGCCAGACGGTTATTCTTCTAATTTGGCAAGATGTGCCGATGTGAACAAAGTAACCATGATTGGGATGAAAAGCCATGATTGTCATGTATTCATGGAGTGTTTACTTCCTATTGCATTTAGTTCCTTTCCGTCAAATGTTTTAAATCCACTTACTGAACTCAGCCAATTTTTTAAAGATTTGTGTTCTGCAACATTAAGAGAGGGTGATCTTATAAAGATGGAGCAGAACATACCAATAATTCTTTGTAAGTTGGAGAGAATATTTTCCCTACTTTCTTTGATTCTATGGAGCATATCTCAGTGCATCTTGCACATGAAACTAGGCATGGTAGACTGGTTCAATATAGATGGATGTATCCATTCGAAAGGTAATATAATAAAATATTCTTTAATATAAATATTCATTTGAAGGGATAAATGTATCAATTTTGATCAACCTTGTTATTTTATAAATTTATGAGTGACTCAAAACGATCGGTGAAAAATAAGGCCAGGGTTGAAGGATCTATTTGTGCAACTTACTTACACCGTGAAACATTCCATTTATGTTCCCATTATTTTATGAACTTCATGTTGACACCAACAAATAATAGGAATGAAATAGAAATTGAAAGTGAAAGACACCCGCTAGCCTTATCAGTATTTGGCCTTCCCGGTTGTCATGCTGGAAAGGAGTTGACTCACTGGTTAACAGGAAAAGCACTACAAAAAAAGCGCTAAATTGCGGCGGTTTTTTTTGCAATTTGCGGAGGTTTTCAACCCCCGCTAAATTATTTGCAGCGGTTTTTAAAACCTCCTCAGTTACGTTCGCCGCAATCTATTTGCGAGGGTTTTGGGAACCCCCGGTATCTAACCGCCGCTATTTAAAGTTCATTTTGCGGGGGTTTTCAACCTCCCCAATTTGATTTCATTTTGCGGAGGTTATATTGTGGGGGTTAAAAACCTCCTCTATCGTTCTTTTTTTTTCAAAAAAAAAATTATTGTTTTTCACATTCTCTCTTGCATTCACCATTCAACAATTTAAAACTGACTAAAAAATATCAAACTTTTTCAAGCAAGTCATTTATTATTTAAAATATTAAATTTACAACATGTATCATATATGTACAAAGTCATCAACACTTGTGTACAAAGTAATCATATATGTACAATAATATTAATTCAAAGATTGAGTTATACAAAGTAAAGTATAGTGAATTGCGATTAGCTAACTCCTGGCCCCATGTTGCATGTTGTACCCGCTTTGTAGAATATGGAACAAATCATTCTTGATTCACTCTGCATGAACAATAAAGAAATATGAGAGCAAAAACAGAAGAAAACTTGACAAAAAGGAAAGAAATATCAGTACATGGATTTTTTCTTGTAATGAGGAAAAGGAAAAAAAACAAAAAGGATCACTCACTATCAATATTAAATAAGATGATAAATTGCCTCAAAGATAAGTGGAAATCTCAACTTGTTTTAAAAAAGCAATACTTTAGTTCAAATTAAGATAAATAGATGACAATATTCTTTCAAACAAGTTCACAGGAAACAATACATCTTCGACAATGATATAAGAACGTGAACAAGAGATAAGTCTGCACAACTTATTCAAAGATTTACCAAGTCTGCATTTTAATTCTCAACATTTAAACTAGCACATAAAAGGATCAGCAAAGTAAATAAAAATTTAAACATCAAAATATATAGAGGAATGATCGTTTCCATTACAGGGTGAATCAAATGCAGAGCATATGATTAAACTTGACAAAATGAAGGACTACAAATATAAACCTGAATTACATCACCTGCTTTCTTACTTTCCCAATCTCCAGATGGTGCCAACAACTAAACCAGTTGTTGCTAGCTTATTGCAATGAGCCAATGGACTTTCAGCAAAATAGCATCTCTCCCACTTACAAAAGTATAGTGCTTTTGCTTTACATCTGAGAATGCCATATAGTACAATATTGCCAACAAAATTGGCCACTTTAGCTCAGATATTGATACATGTAGAAACACAAAACATGCAGTCAACCATAAAAGAGCCAATTAGACAATGACATAAAACATTGTGCATCTATCCCATGTTGCCAAAGCAAGAAACCACATACTTACAAAAAAACATATGATCAATGTGACATAAGATAGCAAAAATCCACATAATTGTAACTTCTCTTGTTCAAATAGGTTCATAAAAAATCAACTCATCAAACTAATACTGAATTCACAGGATATTATCTGAAAGAATAACCATATATCTAGTAGAAAATTTGGACAGCATGCAGCACAACTATTGAGGCACAGGACAAAGTACTAAGTCTTGTAGCACATACTTGCATCTGCTAGTTCTCGTGCACCTCACGCCTACTAACAGATTCGAGGCGGCCGGGACAATAATATAAAGTGAAGTGGTTATGCATTGATTGACTGAAATATTAACAACTCGTTATCAGTAAAATTGGAACTTCAAAACATTTATCACCTCAAATATATGCTCTCACTATTTTCCATATATATACTAGTGTCTATAATATGATCTGATGTGATAATAAAAGCTAATAGGAGAAAAGACACCTTCTAACTTCTATACTAATACTATGCATTATTTAAGGGAACCAAGGTTAAGGAAAGCTGCAGAAAGGAACAAGCCTGAGCCATCATGTCATTCTTGTTGTCATACCTGTAAAAAGAAGTGTGGATATTCTCCTTCAAAATCCTCCAAGCACTTACAATGCATAAAATACTTGGCTTGACATCACCAACACTGTAAAAAACAGAGAACAAGGAAGAGAAGAATTTGTTGGAGAAGATGATGATGCAGAACCAAAAATCTTTGCCAAAATGCAAGAAAACAACACATCTAACATGAGCAATCGGATCATTCAAATGTCTAGTCATGCGTGCAGAGAGCAGGAAGAACAACCACAGATAAAAGAATAATTCGTAAGAATCATGCCATATCACACGTTCAGGAATCAAAAACAAACATTTAAGCATGTGACATCCACTATCTACTCATGCTTTCTGTTCACAAGTAATAACACAGATTAAAAAAATCAATTAACCTAACCTTAACCTGCAATCTGGGAACTCATTTTCTCAGGCTCAAACTGCAATAACAAAAAAATAAACCATTACTTGTAACCTACTAATCACTTATGAGTTCCATTGAGCAATAATATCAAAACCAATTACAAAGTTATAAAATCACAAACAAATAGAAAAAATGATAAGAAATAAAAAAAAATAAAGAAATAGAAAAGAAGCACGGTGTATTTACCTGGTAGAGGCGCAGAAGGCACAAATTTGCATCGAGGCTGTATGTTTGAGATGAAACCTGGTGAAACAAAAGGACCGTAAATCGTTAGTTTCCATTTAATTGCGTATCGCATGAAGAAGAAAAAAAAGGTGAAGAGAATGAAAAAAGAAAATGGAGAGGTCACTCACCTGGTCATTGAAATAGTTTTTGAGATCTAGAAGAATATCGGGATTATATCGGTTAAAGCCAACAAGCTGCTCCACTGTGTAAGCTGTTTGTGGTTGTTGTGGCTTTGGTGCCTCTCTTTCTCTTCCCATCTCTCTGAAAATTTTCGGCTTTCGCTGAGGCGATGCACAAACCCTACTTGGGGAGAGGGAGAGGGAGAGGGAAAGAGACAGGGAGAGGGAGAGGATTACCTTAGGGTTTCGTTTCTTGAGAGCTTTCCTTAGGGTTTGAAACTTGCGTTTAGGAAAGAGAGGTCGCGGATGGAGCTCCTTGAGAGAGTGAAACGGGAGATGAGAACGAAACCGCAGAAGAGAGTGGAACGAAACCGCAGAAGAGAGTGGAACGAAACCGCAGGGGAGATCGAGACGAAACCGGCTGCAGGGGAGATGGGATGATATTGTTGCAGGGGAGATTGAGAGAGAAGCGTTTTTGTGCGATGCGAGAAATGAAATTTTGCAGGGTTTTGTGCGATGCGAGAAATGGATAGAGGCAGAAGAATGAACGAAAGGGGGAAAGGGTTTTGGGAGTGTAAATGAAAAGGTTTTGGGAGCGTAACCTTAGAGGGGGTTTTTAATCCCTTCAAATTAAATGAAAATAATAGTCACACAAGATGTGACCATGCCTTTTTTCAATTAATTTGAGGGGGTTTGTAAAACCTCCCCAAAAAAACCGCCACTATTTAGCCTTTTTTTTGTAGTGAAGAGTTCAAGTCAGCCCACATTCATGTGTTGATCAACTGTACCAAAATATCACCATATCTTACGTATGTATCATTTTGACCACTTTCAATTTCTTGTATCCATAACTACTCATGATCATTTGTTTGATAATGACTTGATCAGAGCATTCTTGTTAACTAAGCCCACAAGCGAATAAGACTCTTCTGCCTATATTCATGAATATTTCCTAACGTGGTTTATGAACCAGGTATGTATTTTTAGTCCTATTTGAACTATTTATTGTTTGAAAATACAAAAGATTGTTTGAAAAAAAGAACCATAATTTATTTGCATATGGTGTATACGTAGGTGTATAGTGAGGCAGAATTCCCTAAAATTCAACACTTGAGAAATTTATCTCATGGTCCTCGTTCATGTGTAAAAGAATGGCACATGTTTTTCGTAAACGGATACAAATTTCAAACTCAGTCAAAAACAGAGGCGGGAAAAATAATTAACAGTTGAGTTTATGTAAAAGGTGCCACAGATGGAGGAGAAGACGACTTCTACGGCGTGGTTCAACATATATATGAACTGGCGTACAATATTTTAGACTATACTAAAAGAATAGTGTTATTTTATTGTAATTGGTTTGATCCGTCAAGTAGAGGCACAAAAGTGGATCGAAAATATAATACTGTGGAGATTTGCATGAGCAGAAGATACCAAATGTTTGATCCGTTTATCATGGCAAAAAATGTAAGACAAGTGTATTATGTCCCTTATCCATCAACTCGAAGGGACAAACAAGGTTGGTGTGTCGCAATAAAGACAAAAACCAAGGGGTCGCATTGAAGCAAATGATCCACAGGAAGAAGTGGCTTATCAAGTGGATGAGATATCTCATGTCAATGAGGAATTAAATGAAGAAGTGGCAGAACCATCAAGATCTGAAGATGATACCGAAGTAGAGTGGACAGAATGAAATTAGTTAACTTTTTACAATTAGAGAAATGCCTAACAATATATTTAAATTTGTCAGTTATTTTCATAACTTGTTTATTTTTATGGAATTCATTTTTAATATTGTTATGTTTAAATATAATATTTCATGACTGTTATTGTTGAATTGCTCTATAGACATATATGGCATCAGGATCAGGATCCGACCCTCTCAGACCACCCACTGGTGGTAAGGGGAAGGGGAAGGCCATCGCTATCGACCTCCCCGGTCGTCGAAGGTTGAACATTATTAGGCGTGACCCTATTGGATTTTTGACATTGTCATCTACACAACGTCCGTGTACATCTACGCCTACACAGCCTCCAGCACGTTCGACACCTACACAGCCTTCAACACCTTTTACACCGACACCCCCTTTGCCTCCCATTTACATGATCCCCAACCCGAGGTTCCAGCAGACACATGGCACTTCTAGTTCCCATGGTGTGCCTGAGACGGTGCCCAATGCTCATCAGTCCGAGGATGACTATAGTACGGGCTATACACCTGATCAAGCCGAGGTTGAGCAGGACGAGGATAAGCAGCAGGAGGTTGAGCCAGAGATTGAGGATCTTGAGATGCTGCATGATGGTCGAGTTATTATCAGGCCGGTAAAGGGTAAGTATTTACATTATTTTGTCGAGTTATTAATAATTTACATGTGTATATATATATATATATATATATATTTATTTATTTATTTATTTATTTATTTATTTATTTATTTACTTGACATGTTTTTATTGTTCAGATTCCTTCCCTCAAAGCTAGCTGTGAAGACTATCACAAGAACAATTGAGGAGAATTATTCGGCGTATTGGCCGACCTGGGGGACGTTAAAGGACAAGGAACGAGATCATATGTTCAAATCTTTCGGAGTAAGTTGCAATTTTTATTTTATTGCATATTATTTTTTTATTTCATAAATTTTAATTATGTTTAATAATGTCTTATATTGATACAGGAGATGGGTTTCTTGGAGGGAAGAGGATGAGGAGCGGATCGAGAAGAACTTTCATATGAAGGCCTCTCACCGCCTCTCTGATATGCTTAGAGATGCCCGCCTCAGGGGACAGCCCTACTGGATAGGAGATCATATATGGCAGAGGCTGGTATAGCACTGGAGAACCCCTGAGTACAACTTGATCCGCGAGAAGGCCAAAAAGAACAGGGCCTCTGAGAAGGGTGGGAGCTTGCACACCGGAGGTTCCATCAGTCAGGCGTAGCACGCAGCTCGACTTGTACGTGTTATATAATAATTAATAATAATAATAATAATAATAATTATTATTATTATTATTATTATTTATATTTTTTATTAATTAATTACAGCCGAAGAGATTGGATAGAAAGGTATAGTTGCACGAGCTCCATCGTGCAACTCATATTAGGAGGAGTACTAGTGATTTTGTTGATGATCGGTCGAGGCAGACCCAGGTAATTATAAAATATAATGAATATTTTTTTAATAATGTTTATATTGTTTTCTTACAAAAAAATATTTGACTTATTTGTTTATGCATGACAGGAGGAGTTTGAGACGAGGATGTCTTAGATTAGATCTCAGATATCATCATGTTCTCCGTCTCAGAGCCCTGAAGATCCATATGCACCGCTCAAGGTTTGGGCAGATGTTATTGGCGACAAGAAGAAGGGTCGCCTATACGGTGCTGGAGACCTTGCCAGCAACTATAAGAAAAGGACCAGCCGCCTCCACATCGGAGAATCATCGAGTAGTAGTGCCAGTTGTCGCTCTACCGCGGATGAGCAGGAGTTAGCCGAGGTGAAGCGGATACTGGCCGCTTCCAAGGAGGAGACCCGTCGGACGAACGCAATTTTGGCTAAGGTGCTAGAGCGACATGAACAAATGTACGAGATGCTAGCTCGCCAGCAGCCTCATCATCAGTCGCCTCCTCCGCCTCTGCCTCCTGGTACTGATGATGTCGATGACGTGGATAGTTTAGAGCATCTCATGCATGATCAGGATTATCTGGATTATTAGTGATGTTTTGACTTATTTGTTTTTTATATATTTTGATATTCTGAGGATATTTTTTTAATTTATATTACGTTTTTTTTACTTTATTTTTTAGTTTACGTTATCACATTTCTTAATATGGAATAAATTAATAATTAAATAACTAAATAATTAATAATTAAGTAATTAAAATTAAGTAATTAAAATTAAATAAATAATTAAATTAATAATTACTTAAATAATTAAATTAAATTAAATTAAATTAAATTAAATATAAAAATAAATAACAATACCAACGGGTAAGGTCGTTGGTAATAACCGTCTCGCATTACCGATAGGTATGGCCGTTAGGAATTACCATCTCGCACTACCGACTGTTAGGGCCGTCGGAAATTACCGACGGTCTTCAATCGACGGGTTAGCCCGTCAGTAATACCGACGGATAAAAAAAACTCGTCGGTAATGGTTTACGACAGTTGTTTTACCGACGGGCTCGGTAGGCCGTCGATAAATTTACGTTTCCGACGGCCGTGGGTAACGCCACGTTTTCTTGTAGTGAATAATATATTTCCAGTCAGTTCTTAGTGGTTTTGTCTTGTAAGGAATCTGGTATGTTATGTGTCAAATCGTAGGACATAGCAGTTACATTTTGCCTATAAATACTAGTTAGAACAATCTGTTTGGAGCCGAAATTTGTACACTTTAACCCACAAGTGTCTAATACATCTAATTATGCATGACAACTTGTTATGTTGGAAGACAATGTTTGTGTTCCTAATTACCACTGTTTATTGCAATTCAAATAGAATAGTTTGTTTCTTTACCCTTTGTTCTGTTTTACTTTTTCTTCAATCTTTTCTTCTTTACTAAGCGCACACAGTGCACTGATTTCTTTCATTCTCGTATTCTAGCTGTTTCGAGCGCTACTGGATCTACACTTTTAATATGGCGACATACTAATTAGTGGCTAATACCGTTATACTTTAACGACATGAAACTGCCACCCATCTGGTCTAGTGTTGAGACAATATATACGTATTTGATTCAAATTGAAAAATTAATAATGGCACATGAGCAATTTATAATCCCACTCCTCCTCCTCCTTCTCAAAATTAATAATATTAGAAAATAGAAGTTTGAGACAATACGTATTCAATTCAGATTCACAATTAATAATATTACAACTACTCTAAAGTATCGGTTTTCATTCTGAATTCCACAAAGCGTACATGGGCGAGAGTAATACTAGCTAGGATGCGTGATCTCCTAAAGGGTGGCTTCTAAAGTGAAGATGTATTCATGGGTGGACTATGATTAATAGCCATTAGATCAAATGAGCTCACAGATTCATCATACATTCATCACATTGGATCTCATTTATCACCTTTCTCTCTCCTCTTCCCCTCCACCCCCCGTCGTTGGATCCACCCCCAAACCAGCCTCTCCCACCCCTCCCCACACCTCCCTGCTTTTTCATTGTACAGGAACCTCACCACTGCGAAACAACACCATGTTGAGAGCCCCCCCAGATCTGCAGTAGACGCACGTGTAAAAAGAATAGGAAAAATCGGTGGTGTCGGAAAAATCGAAAAGAATAAAAAAGATCTGTAATGGATGAAAAATCGAAATAGTGGAAGCATATCGGAGAAATGATCAGGCTTCAGCTTTACCAGTAGCGTGACAGAATCATAGGCTAGAATGTATTTCAACACTCATCAATTTTGTTTATGATTCTGTGAAGATGATGATTTTGATTTTGATTTTGATTCATTCAAAACAATTTTCATCTCCATTGGTTTCAGATAATTTTTCTCATGGGTGGCTATATATGGGTTTCTGATATTTTTTTCTCACGACAAAAGTGACGAAGGAGGAGGGAAAGTGAGAAATGAAAGAGAGAGAAAGAGAAATGATTCGATGTGTAGAGTATATTATAAGATTTGGTAGAACTTAAAAATCATGTGTTAATTAACTTATCCACTCATGAATCACTTGTTAGATGGTCCACTCTGGATGCCATCCTCCTAAAGTCCCTGTATTGCACTTTTTTTAAATTGTTCCAAAAAAACAATTGATACTATAAGGCAGGTATGGTGCGGCTACCCGATTGTCCATGTCTATAAACTTGAGGAAAGTACGGATATTAAAATTTAAAGTAGCCGTATTCTGCAAAGTTTATATTCGAAATCAGAGAAAAAGAAACAGCGAATAAGTTCCAAATTGACATTAGATCATGATTGACCTTACACATTATAAATGGATCACCATTTTTTTACGAATCCAATTCCTTTAACTTCAAAATTAAGCTTATGCATAGCCGATGAGATCAGGATTCAGGTCGATAACAATTCGACATGTCAATTGAATCATTGACCCTCTTAATTCCTAATATAAATAAATATTTATATTTATATATGTTCCTCAATCATTAATATCTTACGGCCATGTACTAGCTAGCAAATGTCTAGAACTTATTTCCAAACTAAAGCAGGTATAGTATATATCAACAGGTGTTGATGCTGGAATTGGTAGGGTTCTCCTCCTCCTTGGGATTGGGTGCTTTCTCTTTCAGGGTCCGACGACCCGGGGGTGGTACCTGCAAAAACGCTCTGATACCTAAGTTAGATAGGGATTTGGAAGAGAAGCGGCGCAGGATGTATTAGGGTTTAGAGTAAATAGAGCGTATCAAACCTGGGGGGTCTAGCCCCCTTTATATAGTGGAGTTGCTTGGAAGGAAGGAAACCTCCGATCCGATTTCTGCGCGCGGTAATCCCTCCCTGACAATTCGGGAATTAGCTGATCTCTTCCTGATATTTCGCTCCTGCCAAGCCCGTTACGTGCCGGCTACGTGATCTTCAATCTTTAGGGCGACATCGGCCACAAGTGTTACCTTAGGCACGCCTCGTTCTAGAAGGTTCACGAGACCTGACTTAGCTCGCCCCTTCCCACTCGGCGTTATCATCGGAAATCGTCTGGAAGTCGGGTGCAGCGCGTCTCGGTCGGTGGCAATTCGAGCTCGGGTGGCGAACCGAGGCGATCTGCACTGGTCGGCGAGCATACTAGGACTCGGCTCGGGGCCGGTCCATAACACAAGCCCCTAGACTCTTCGCACGAAAGGGCGGAGGGTCTATCCAATGTCGCTGGGTCGGTATCCCAGTCGAGTCACCAAGGTCGGGGTGTGTCCCGAAGCTTGTTTGTCCGAGGGTCACGCTCCACGTCTTTGCACCTTTACTCGGCGTTCTGCCACGTGATGGGACTCAGATGGGATGTCTGCTCAACTGTTCCTCTTCCCGCCGTCGATCATCTGATGCGGCCTGAGCCGCTAGAACTATATCCAGTTTCGTAAATGTAGGGCTCGGATTGGTTCGGCTCAGCTCGGTGATCCAGTTAGGAGCCCAGCTCGGAGGTCGACGTAACACAAGCCCCTTAGACTTGTTAACTTGAAAAGTTAAGAAGTCTATATTATTTGTTCTTTTTGACCCTATGAATGAGGGCTATTGAATGGGGAGTGATCCGTTGTTGATTTTGAACCATAAGTCCCCGAGACTTGCTTGCCGATCGGTGGCGTTAAATCGAGAGTAGTAGGTCAGGTTGGACCCATCTAAGTGCCACGATCGATTACATGGGTTTCAACTGTCAATAATGTAATGACTGGTCAGATGATCTGATCTGCGAGGCATGATGTCTAAATGTCTGATTTCTGAGGTCTGAGCTGGTGAGAGGTACTGGACCTCGACTGATCGCGTAGTCTTCCTTGGTTCATGTGCTACATGTGTCAGGCATTAACCTTATTTCCTGTCTTTACAAGGGGACGTAAGCCCCCGATTGTTTAACTGCGTCGCGGCTGCACTTATTCCAGCATCCTCGTTGTTTCTCCAGGACGGTCGGTCATGGTCGTTGTGTCAACTGAAGTTGAGACAATATCTCCGCGTACCGACCTAGGCCGAGTATTAGTTTCCTTGCGAAACCTTTAGGTCAGATAACGAGCCTCGGATCTTTTAACGGGGCTACCAGGTTTTTATGCTAACCTGGGTTTGAGACTGAACGTATCGTTTGGGTCGAGCAAGACGTTCCGACCCTCGAGCTGCGGGCGAGTTTGGGGCCGCAGTTTTTACGGATGAGCATACCAAGTCTTTATGCTGACTTGGGTTTAGGACCACAGGGGTCGAGCTGCGAACGAGCCCACCAAGTCTTTATGCTGACTTGGGTTTAGGACCACAGGGGTCGAGCTGCGGATGAGCCCACCAAGCCTTTATGCTGACTTGGGTTTAGGACCACAGGGGTCGAGGTTTTAGGACCACAGGGGTCGAGCTGCGAATGAGCCCACCAAGCCTTTATGCTGACTTGGGTTTAGGACCACAGGGGTCTGTTGCTCGGTCAAGACCTTCCGAGCTTGGGGCTCGATGACTTAGTTAAAACACCCTGAATGCAATGGGGATTGACTTATATTAAATGGGGAAGAAAGGGAAAGAAGGATGCGCCTCGTTAAAACCTTTCCAAACCAAAAACCCAGTGGGAAAAAGGGTTTGCAAAGGAAAGAGTACGTCATCCGTTTACAATTGTCTAACTAAAGTAGAGCTTGAGGTGCGTGGCATTCCAGGTCCTCGGTATTGCCTTTCCGGATAATTCTTCTAGCCCATATGCGCCGTGTAGGTGTTCTGATCTGATGCGGTATGGCCCTTCCCATGTCGGCCCTAGTTTGCCCTGCCTTACATCTTTTCTAGCCAGTTCGACTTTCCGGAGGACCAGGTCTCCTACCTTGAAAGTTATTGGTCGGACTCTGGACTTGTAGTGCTTGGCGACGCGCTGTTTAGTTGCAAAGTTTTGCACACAGGCAAGTTCCCGAGTTTCTTCCAGGAGATCGAGCTCGACTCTTGCTTCCTCTGGCGTCAGTGCCTGAGCGTGTTCTCTTCTCGCTGATGTGGAATCGAGCTCTACTGGCACCATGGCCTCCATCCCATACGTTAGCCGGAAAGGTGTTTCATTTGTAGCCGACTGGGGGGTGGTGTGGTATGCCCACAGCACCCCGCAGAGTTCATCCGCCCAGTCGCCCTTGGTCCTCTCCAGCCGCTTGCGGAGGCCATTGAGGATAATCCTGTTTGCGGCCTCGACCTGACCATTGGTCTGTGGATGCTCGACGGAGGCGTAGACGAGTCGGATTCCTAGACCTTTGCAGAAGTCTTTGAACGCTGTGCTGGTGAACTGTGTGCCGTTATCTGTGATGATGGTGTGGGGCAGGCCATGGCGGCAAACCAGGCTTTTCCAGACAAATTTTTTGACCCTCTCGGAAGTGATGGTTGCCAGCGGACACGCCTCTATCCACTTGGAGAAGTAGTCTATGGCGACTATGATGAACTTGAGTTGGCCCGGTGCGAGGGGAAAGGGGCCAAGTATGTCAAGCCCCCAGGTATTGAAAGGCCAAGCGGCGACTCCGTGCAGGACTTCCGGTGGAAGATGGTCTCGTTTGGCGAATCTCGGCACTTGTCGCACTTCCTTACGTATTATAGGCAATCCGACCTGGCGTCGGCGATGGTAGCCTGGCTCGTAGGATTTTAGCCGCCAGGTCCTAGTTCTGCGATGGTTCCCGCAAATACCCTCATGTAGTTCTCTCATGACGTGCTCGGAATCGACTTTTCTACGCAGTGAGTAGTGGTCGCGAGAAACCTCTCTGTAAAGTCCGCTCCGATTAGAGCGTAGTGTGCGGATTGCCGTTGGACCTGCGTGATTCGCCTGGTCTTCGCAATCTTCCCTGTTTCAAGTACTCGACGATGTTTTTCATCCAAGAATCGGTGATCATCTGCGTAGTTTCCATTTGTCGCGATGCTTGGTGCCTCTAAAGTTTGGGCGACCACCGTATGGAGCTGTCCTCGGTCTTCATACTAGCCAATTTTGCCGCCAGATCTTCCTTGTTGTTTTGTTCTCGAGGATGTGCTCGAGTTGGACCTCTTGGAAGTTACGAGATCATGGCATTGACTTTACGAGCGTCTTGGGCGAGATGTCGTCTCGACACTGGTACTCGCCCTTGACACAGTTGATCATCGGTTAGAGTCGCTCTTGATTCGGGCGTCTGGGCTCCCAGCTCCCATGCGAGCTTGAGGCCAGAGTAATAAAGCCTCATACTCGGCTTGGTTGTTGCTAGCTTTGAATAGGAACCTGAGTACTGGTCGACGCCGATTCAGCGAGGCTTTCAACGATGATTCTGCTCCACGCCTTTGGAATTGGAGGAGCCGTCCACATATAGCGTCGATGCTCGACCTCAAGGGTCGGTGTCAGCTCTGCAATAAAGTCAGCTAAAACTTGTGATTTGATGGGTCCTGTGGGCTCATACCTAATTTGGAATTGAGAGTTCTACTGACCATGCCACCATTCGCCCGAGTTCGGGCTTGCGGAGATCCTTTTGATTGGGTAGTCCGTTTTGATTACCACCGTGTGCGCCAGTAAGGCCTCAATCTCCTCGCGGAGGTCACTATCGAGCGCCGGTTTCTCCACCTTCGGTACCTTAGCTCGCCAGTGGAGGACTTTGCTCACGAAGTAAAGCTGGCGCCGCTAAACTTCTCTCTTCTATTAAGGCCGAAGCCGATCGAGGTGTCGGTGGCCGCCAGGTAGAGGAGGAGAGGGGCTCCTTTGGTGGGCGTGTAAGGCCGGTGGTGACGCCGAAACTCCTTGAGCTTTTGGAAAGCCGTTTCACGCCGTCGGTCCATTCGAGCGGGTCGGTTTCTGAGTACTGGTAGAAGGAAGCGATTTGTCGTGAGCAATTACGAACCTGGAAAGGGCGCGATACGACCAGCGAGTCTTTGCACTTCCTTAATAGAGCTCGGGCTGCGCATTTCCAACACCGCTCGGCACTTGCCTGGTTGGCCTCAATGCCTCTGTGGGTGATCATGAACCCCAGGAATTTGCCTCCGAGCACCCGAGCGAGCACTTCTCGGGGTTTAGCCTGATGTCATATTTTCTCATAATGTCAAATACTTCTGGAGGTCCCGGTAGTGTGCCTCGGCTGGAGGTTTTGACCACCATGTCGTCCATATACACCTCGATCGTCTTCCCGATCTGCTTGGTG
Organism: Calophaca sinica; assembly: GCA_037113605.1. Lineage (NCBI taxonomy): Eukaryota > Viridiplantae > Streptophyta > Magnoliopsida > Fabales > Fabaceae > Calophaca > Calophaca sinica. The sequence goes on from CM073731.1 coordinate 13,538,252, forward strand.
AAGACCTCATCCATCATCCTCTGGTAAGTTGACCCCGCGTTCTTCAGACCAAAGGGCATAGTGACGCTGTAGAAGTTGGAGGTCTCCGTCATGAAAGCCGTCTTTGGTGCGTCGAGCGGGTGCATCTTGATCTGATTGTACCCGGAGTACGCGTCCATGAAACTGAGCACCTGGTACCCCGACGGGCCGTCCAGCAGAGCATCGATGCTAGGAAGAGGGGATGGATCTTTAGGCGCACTTTGTTTAGGTCGGTGAAGTCCGTGCACATCCTCCACTTACCGTTGCTCTTCTTGACTAGTACGACGTTGGAAAGCCAAGTTGGGTACTTGATTTCCTTGATAAACCCGGCTTTCAAGAGCTTTGATGTCTCTTCTCTGGCTGCCTGCTTCTTTTCCCCTGCGAGTCTTCTTTTGCGCTGAGCAACGGGGCGAGCGCCGTGCTCTATGGCTAGCTTGTGGCAGGCCACTCTGAGGTCTATTCCGGGCATGTCCTCCGGGCCCCATGCAAACAGATCCGCGTTGTCGAGCAGGACCTTCGTCAGGGACTGCTCGCTCTGCAGGCGATTCGTCCCGGTCGTATGCTCTTGCCCGGTCCTCTTACTTCGATCTCTTTGATGTCATCGGCCGACCGGCCGGAAATCACTCTCCCCTGGTCGAGCTCAATCATGCGATTCGACTTGGTGACCTCTTCTCTGTCATCCCTTAGGCCATTGACATAACACTGTCTCGCCTCCTTCTGGTCGGCGTGTATCGTAGCAATCTGCCCATCGGATAGGGGGAACTTCATCGCCAAATGGGGGGTGGAGACAATGGCGCCGATCCCATTGATGACAGTTCTGCCGATTATCATATTGTAGGCGGTGTCCGCGGCTGAATCGGCTTCTACCACCAGGAGGTGGGCTTCGATCGTCTTGACCCCGACGTCCGCTTTGAAGGTGAGCAAGACGTCGAAGTACCCAGTCACCCGAGCTTTAGCACCTGAAAAACCGACTAACGTACCTCGATAGGGCCTGATAATCGAGCTCGGTAACTTGAATCGGTCGAAGGCTTCTTTGTAGATCACGTCTGCCGAGCTTCCTTGGTCGACGAGCACTCTCCTAATGTTAAATCCAGCGAGGTGCACTGTGATCACCATTGGATCGTCTTGGCGGTGATCTATTCCCTGATAATCCCTCTCCGAGAAGGTTATGGTTGGTAAGGCCTCGGGCGGGTTGACGTCGAGCTGTTGACGGATCTCAGGTGCCTCCTCCGATCGTTGCTAGATTCGCCCCCACCTGCAAAACCACCTGTAATTAAATTGAGTGAGGGGGTACCTTCGTCTCGACCCTTCCTGCGTTGACGGGCGGGTGAACGTCTTTCTCGCCCTCTCCGAGCCGGCGATCGGTTGCACCTGCGCTCGGGTGAACGGGATCTTCTACGATTTGTTTCGTTCTCCCTGGGGGTTGCCCCATTCCCTTTATCCACGTACTTCGCTAAATGTCCTTCCTGTATGAGTTTTTCAATTTTTATCTTCAGCGCTTGACATTCATTGGTGGTGTGCCCGTAGATCCGGTGGTATTCGCAGTATCTCTGGCGATCCGCATCTGGTGGGGAGTCCTTCCGAGGGGGCAAGGTTATGAGGTTGCCCGTGTAGGCCTCCTTCAAGACTCGGTCCCTACCCACGGTCAAGGGAGTGAACCGTCCTCCGTAGTCTTGCCGCCTCTCGCTGCTCCTTCTATCCGCTTTCTCGGCGGATCCCTACACCTGTCTTGCCGATTCGGGTTTCCCTTTTGGCGGCAAAGAACCTCTTCCATGTTGATATACCCCATCGCTTTCGGCGTCTCGGCTCGTCCAAAGATCCTGCAGCTCGGCGAGGGAGTCCGAGAAGGGACCAGGTTTTAGTGCTGACACTATGGCGTGGAGCGCCACATCGGTGCTGAGATTTCTGACTTGAGCCGTTTTGTTGTTGAAACGCTCTATGAAGGACCGGCGTCTCGTCTGACCTCTGTTTGAGTCCGACTAGGCAAGTGGAGTTTTTCCGGAAGGCTCGGCTCGTGGTGAACCTGGCCACGAATTGCTCGGCGAGTTGCCTGGATGAGTGGATCGAGCGTGGGGGGAGGTTGGGGAACCACAGCATGGCCGGTCCGCCAGGGTGCAGTGGAAAGGCCCGACCTTTCAAGCCCTCGGCTGCGTCGATCAGTAGCATCCGCGCGTTGAAGGAGGTAATGTGCTCTTCGGGATCGGTCTTACCCTCGTAAGCGTCCATGTTGGGGATTTGGAACCGCCTCGGGACCAGATCGGCCATAACCCTCTCGTCGAGGGAGCAAGGTTAGCGATTTCGGAGGTCGGTTCTCTCATTGCGGCGCTGCGGATGTGACCTCTCGCCTTGGGCTCTCCGTGGCGCGGATGCGTTCGACCTGGGCGAGTCCTGGCTATCTCTTCTAGTCCGCGAGGTGTCTCGTGGCCTTGTCTTTCCTCGCGATCGCGGGCTTCCGCGATCTGGGGTGTTAGCTCTCGTTTTCATACGAGAAGCTCCAAAGCGGGGTCTGGTGGTGGGTGTTCATTCGGGCCGGCCGAGTGATGACTTCACGGTGGCGATCTGTGATTCGCCGTGCTCCTGGTGTGCGCCATCCAGCAAGGGGTTTTCTTGAGGCCTGGGTTAGTTTTACCGGGCCCCACGGTGGGCGCCAATGTTGATGCTGGAATTGGTAGGGTTATCCTCCTCCTTGGGATTGGGTGCTTTCTCTTTCAGGGTCCGACGACCCGGGGGTGGTACCTGCAAAAACGCTCTGATGCCTAAGTTAGATAGGGATTTGGAAGAGAAGCGGCGCAGGATGTATTAGGGTTTAGAGTAAATAGAGCGTATCAAACCTGGGGGGTCTAGCCCCCTTTATATAGTGGAGTTGCTTGGAAGGAAGGAAACCTCCGATCCGATTTCTGCGCGCGGCAATCCCTCCCTGACAATTCAGGAATTAGCTGATCTCTTCCTGATATTTCGCTTCTGCCAAGCCCGTTACGTGCCGGCTACGTGATCTTCAATCTTTAGGGCGACATCGGCCACAAGTGTTACCTTAGGCACGCCTCGTTCTAGAAGGTTCACGAGACCTGACTTAGCTCGCCCCTTCCCCAGCTCGACGTTATCATCGGGGAAATCGTCATCGAAGTCGTGCAGCGCGTCTCGTGCCGGTGGCAATTCGTCGAGCTCGGGTAGGCAGGAACCGAGCTGATCTGCACCTGGTCGGCGAGCATACTAGGACTCGGCTCGGGACCGGTCCATAACAACAGGGAATCTCGTGACAGTGCGATTTCCCCATATTCCTTTTTCGTACTCGCTCTATTCTCGCATCATCTATAGTTCTCTTTATCCTTGTTGCCAAACTATAATAAAACTAACTACTTTCAGGTGTAAGATCGATGGCGAGATATTGTCACTGCATTTAACGTTTTCACAAATTAATGCTACTGAATATATCAGCACAAAAATAGGAAATTAAAGAAACAAAATATAAATTATGACAAGAACATTTGATAGAAGCAAATAAAAAGAATAAACTCTAATACCCAAATCAGTACATAAAAGATTACTAATTAATTAACTCGCCATAATATAATCAGAATATATTTATATTTTTTTCAAACGCCTTAATTAAGATGTGATATACTGCAAGGGGTGAAGGAGAATAGAAGTAACAGGTGTGAGTGTTGTGAACTTGGGATCTAATGTTAAAAAAAAAAAAGAGAAAAATAAAAAAGAAGTATAAGATAAGTGTCAAATTAAAAATGCCAAAATATTAAGGTTGTAATATTAATATATAATTAAGTGTTTTGTGATAAATTATATATATGGAATGCTTTAATCTTGGACTTGGCTGTACTTAAAAATAAAAAGGTTTATAGAGGCTCCCAAGAGAAGAAAAGAGCCAAGTGTAGCCAAAAACAACTTGCCGGAGTAAACAACACCCAAGGTATAGATAGATTATAACTATAATTAAGGCATGCCGGCCGGCAAGTCATTCTTGGCTGCAATCCACTCTCTGCCTCTTCTTGTAAGCACTCTAAAACCAATTGCATTGACTGGGAAACACGTGAGTGTGTAACTACTCTATATATGCATGCCCCATTACTTCTCCTTTCCAAAAAATGAGGCGTTGTTAAGTGCTTATATAGAGCCAGGGAAATGGTTGAGACATGGCATGCAGTGATTTTTCCAAGTGAGTACTGGCTCATTATTTATTATCTATCTTACTACATTTTCTGCTTAGCTATAGCCAACTTTATTTCCCGAAAAGTAAAGTGGTAGCATGAAACCAAGAGAAATACGACACATAAAGCCCTTCACAGCCATCCAAGTTAATTCCCAATTGCAATCAGAACCTTCTAGTTACGGCCGATGCGATTTCGGTTGGATACAGAATAAAGACTGTTGCATTATATATGGTTTATTATTATTATTATTATTATTATTATTATTATTATTATTATTATTATTATTATTATTATTTATGGAAATTGGAATAGAATATTAACTTGTCAGAGATAGCGGTGTGGGACGAAATGCTTCAATCTACACAGATATATATATAACATTTGACTACGGCAATAAACGTTGATAGTGCATGGATCGATGCCATATTCTTAGAAAGTAGTTGCAATAATCTTCGTGGTTCCACACAATAAAAAGGAACTGATAGTGATTAATTAACCATATATAATAATATAATTAGTTCGTTTTTAGGAACGACTTATTACGTGCAGTGACGTATTCAGGACCTTCGGTCAGCGGGATCAAACAATTTAACTTTAATTAATAATTATTATATTCCATTTTATAGATATGTTTTTGTATCATATCTCGATCATATGGATAATATATCAATATTTTAGTTTGTTTTTCTGAATCTGATAACAACTCTTCTAAATTAATTTCAATGTTTGTTGTTGGAAACTTGATTTCACAATATTGTTGCTCATTTGATGATAATCTCCCATTCAAAAATCTATTTATTATTTTCTACAATTTAAAACAAAATTAATGGCAAGTTAGGTACACGTAGTGGGTCGTGTTTACAATTTCAAAATTACAATTAAATAGGTTTTAAGTTTCTTGCTTATAAATAAAATGAGTATAGACTCAAATTGACCCTTCACAATAAACACAAAGACTTATTTAGTCCCTGACAAATGAATAAATATCAATTTAGTCATTAAGATTTTCAGATGTCAGTCAAATTAGTCTTTGATAGAAACTAAAATTTCCCCAAAAATATCTTAAAAAAGATTAATTTGATCAAAATTTGAGATTTTTTTATGACTAAATTAATATTTGTCATTTCTCAGGGACTAAATTAGTCTCTGTGTTTTTGTCATAGACCAATTTGGACGAATGAAATTAGAGAGATGGTGCAATTATGAACAATGGGTACAAAACTGTAAAGCCAGTGGGGTCAAATAAAAAAATTTCAAGGAACTAAGTGGGATTTTAAAAAACCAACATAGATACACCCCTGATCATATGTGTTTATATAGTAGAGAGATGTAGAGACCTCTCATTGTCAGTAGTTTAAACTCTTCGGTTGAGTTTTTGCGGTGTTGCTCATTCCCTTATGAGAGCGGTCACTACTAGTCAGCATAGTTTTGATTATTTATTATCTTGTATCGCTGATATTATTGCTAGTGAAATGATATGAGTTTATTTTAGTTAAAAAATCATGTACATATATATTATTATTTGATACGCGAGAGAAAATTAAGTTTACGAAGATTCACGATAAACAAAAATGAATTTCTTATTAAACATATTATTATAATTGTCGAATAATAATTTGAAAATGTCTAAGAAATTATTTAATAGATTATAGCCAACAAAAAAAGTTTCTCAACCATAAGTATACGCTTAATTATCATCTCACTCATTAAGAAGAAATAAGGGTGACTGTGAATCAGCAAATCCAAACTTGCCAACTCATTCGAGAGATGTTTGGATTAAATATTGTAACACACACACACACAATTACTCTAGCATTAACAATTGAACGTTAGTTACATGTTTAAAATTTTCAAATAATAAGCAAAAGTTTACTAGAAAATTGTATCCAGAAATCAACACTTGGTTTTTTTCGTATGGAGGCGACTGCCTTCCCTAAATACTATAAGGTGCCAGAAATTTTCCAGGAAGATCGGATCACCACAAAAAGGATGAATTAATAATTAATTAGTGGCCAAAAGAGAATTCGAACCCATTTACTCTTTTATGGTTTAAGAAATTTGTGGCAAAAAATGGGAATTCCAACTCTAGTTCATTTAAATAATATACATGCTTAATTAATTCTATCAGAATACATAAGTGTTGTGTATATTTTATCCTAATTATGATTGTTGATTTTTCCATTCATGATTATAACTTGAACTTTGTTCTTTAAAGTGTATCTTTTATTTTAGGAGAGTCAAATTGTGATGCATATAGGCTACATTACAAATTGTTTATGATTGATTACATACAACAGAGGCTCAAAATTAGAAGTAATAAAGAATGTAGAAGAGGAAAAAAAAAAACCAATTTGCTTCTCACTTTATAAAAGAATAACATTCCACAAAAAGTTTTGCAGCATCTAATCTAATTAAGTGGGAAATGGAATTCAGATCGCTTGAAAAGATATGCCTGAAAAAAAGAAAGATATATATATATATATATATATATATATATATATATATATATATATATATTATGTTGTATGGCGGACATTAATAACTTTAATCGTCCGTTTGGTGACCGGGATATATAGGAGAGATAAGATATGATAAACAATTATATCTTATATTAATCCATTGTTTGTTGAACCAGCAGGATATGATAATTCAATCCTGTCAACTATCTTATCCTGTCTATCTAGTTAAATTTTTAACGTGAAGGGAGGACTGGGTTAAAAACAACAGGATAGGATAAAAAATTTGTTTCAGTATTCACTTTTATGAAAAATAATTTAAAATCTAATAAAAAATAAAAACATTATAAACAAAAAGTAAAATTGAAAAATTAATAATAAAAGTTATAGAAAATAAAAAATAAAAAATAAAAAATAAATATAAATAATATAATTAATTTTAAAATTTATATGTAATTTTTTAACAAGAATAATTATGTCATTTTATATAATACAAAAAATTAAACTGTAAAAGATTAATTTAAAATCAAAGAAATATAAAAATATTTAAAATAAAAACTAAAAATAGAAAATTATTATTAATATTAAAAATTGTACAAATTATAAAAATTAATTTAAACTATTAAATATCAAAATACTTCATTTTAAAAATTATATGTAATTGTGTCACAATGATAGTTTTGTCATTTTATATATTTTTAAAAAGCTAAAGTTATGATATAAATAATAATATCTAGTTTGTTATCCAGTGTGCACCAAACACTTGATATGAAAAGAGCTTATCATGTCTATATCCTATCATTTCCTTATCCAGTTCTCTATCTTATCCTGTCTCTATCCTATTATGTCTACCAAACGAGCCCTAAATGCATTCGTGTGTTACTCACAAAAAAATATGTTCAATTAATAATAGAGCAGATAGTAAATAAAATACTCTCTCCGGTCTCGAATAAAAGCAAAAAAAGAATTTGTTCACATCATTTAAAAAATTAGTTAATCTCATCTAATTTTTTAAGATAATAAAAAAATAATTGTATTCTCTAAATTGTTGTTACCAATATGGAAATACATTTTATGGGAACTTGTTTTAAAAGATTAAAATGAGTTATCGAAAAAATAAAATCTGAATTAATTAAAGGGTATTAATTTTATAAATAATATCATTAAATGTGGTAAAATTAGTTAGATTTGCTTATATTTTGAATCACGTAACATGGATTTTTCTTCTTAATTAGTAGGGATAAGTATAAGAAAAATATAGTAGTGAGAAAATAAAAACTAAAAATAAAATACTATTGAGTGACCAATCCTACGTACTCAACCCAAATAACGAGCAACAATGCTGAATATAAACCTATAAGTTGATTAAAAAATAGTATATTAATCATGCACTTTTTCGTTATTGAGGGCTACACCATCGGTAAACTAAATTTGCCGCTGAAAATTTCAAATCGTTCACTTTTTTATTACCGACAGCTAAATCTGCCATAAAAAGTTCAAGTCGTGCACTTTTCGTTACCAATTGCTTAGTCGTTGATAAACTAAATATGTTACTGGAAATTCAAATTGTACATTTTTTCGTTACCGAAGGCCAAGCAGCACGTCAGTAATTACCAAGGGCTAGTTTAGCCGTTGATAAACTATTGCTATCGAAAAATTCAAATCGTACACTTTTTCATTACGGAGAGCTTACCGAGGGCTTAGCCATCGGTAAATTATAATTTGTCACTGAAAAAATACAGCTTCCATGACATCAATCTGCTCCCGATCCAACCTCACATCTCAACTGTTTCTTTATCGTCCATCAACGGTCCAAAATGCGCATCAATTTCAACTTGATCTCCCTTCTTCCCTCTTCCTCTTGTCGAGTTTTAGTTTTCTGTTTCCAATTAGTAGATAAAATTAGTTCTGGAGCGTTGAGCTAATTTATAACTCACATTTGCCAAAAACATTTGAGTATATAACTTAAATAAATACCTGTTCAATGAAAATTAATTAAATAATTATCTATAAGTAAAAATTAGTTGAATGAAATAATTTATTAAATGCGTTGTACCAATTTAAGAATTATACGTATAACATTTTGATTAGGGATTTACTGCAGTCAATAAAAAAAAGTTGATGTGAAATGTTATTATCATATCATTTTTTTTTACACAATTATCGTATCATTGAAAGCTCTTTTTTTATGAAATAATCACTTATTTTTAAAAAATACTTTTAAAAGTTTTTAAGGTGTTTGTTTAAGTTTTTGAAAAAATCATATCAGAAAAGTTTATAATTTATGACTAAATTTTAAAATATAATTTTAATTAATTGAAAAATGCTAAAATAGTTTTTACATAATTAACTCACTATTTTTAAAAAGTTAAAATAGACTTAAAAGAACTTTTTTTAATAGAAAACTTAGGCTTTATTTGAAAAGATCAAACCGCTAGTTTATAGTAGATAAGTTCATGGGACCAAAATAGAAGTGTTTGGCAACCACTAGTATAAAGTTTTTTTTTAAGTAGTTTTTGAACTTATAGCGTATTATTTTTTCTCTCATTTTTACCATTATTAATTAAATTCATTGTTTACCCCTTATTAGATGAAATAAAAATTTATTAACTTCTACTGTGTCTCTCTCTGTCACTATACATATATATTTATATTGTTACATAAATTTTTATAGTACATATATTTTTATAAAGCATAAAAAGTAATAAAAATATTATTTAAAATAATATTTTAACTAATAAGAACTATTTTAATGATAATAAATAAATTATATTATTAAACTGTAAATTTTAAAATTTTAACTTCTAAATATCTTATAATTTTGTTTAATTAATATACTTATTTTAATAATAATTTATAAATATTTTGTCATATTTAATATTAATTAAAGAAATTTAAGCATTAATTAAAAAAATTGGTTTATGTCAGTTTATATTTAATAGTTGGTTCAACAACTTATTTTACTAAACTGATAACTTATCTACTATAAGTTCATTCGCTATCAGTTAATTTACCATTACTGTCTACCTTTTACCACGCCTTAAAAGAATTTGGTGCGCTCATCATATGTTTTGTCTCCCTTCTTTCATCAACGAATTTTCAGTTTTTGACAAGGATATTTTTGTAAGAATTGTTTAAAACAAACTCCTTGAGTATTGTTTAAGATTTGTTCTTTTTAAATTTGCACTTAGTTACCACTCGACATAATATTGGTTGAACTATAATCATTAAAATAAAATAAAAAGAACAATATGTAATTTTAAATGAATCCAAAGACCTGTCACTTATACGCACTTCTTTTGAAATTTATGAATATTTTTTTAACATACTATAATTTAATTGATATTTATATTTTGCTTAAATTTAAAGAAACTTGTATACTCAAATTTAAAAAATAAGTCTTTCACTACAAGAAATAAGTGTATTACCCACGACCAATTTGCGTAGGCCAATAACGCGTGTAAATTACCCACGGCCTTTTTGCTTTTACCCGCGGCCATGGCCCACAGTAAATACGGTCAAAAGAAACAGTCTCCAAAATCTGACAATTTGACCATAAATCGTGGGACAGTCCCACGCTAGTCATGTTTTACCCGCGGCCAGGCTATTACCCGCGACCTTACACGCGGCCTGGCCCCCGATACGTCGCATAATAATCTCCGCCTGGCCCACGGTAAAATCTTTCTTATTAATAAAAACGTGACCCTGCCACTTTTCTTCCATTTCCATGCATTCTCATTTTTTTTGGTGGAGACCAATAGGCTGCTCCTCCCCCCACACCTTCGCCATTCTCTGTTTTTTGGTAGAGACCAACACAGGCTGTCTTCCCTCCTCCATCACTCCATATCAGCTCATCACCTCCTCCCCTACTCTCTCGGCCGACCACAGGCTCCCTCCCCTTTCTCCACTCCTCCTCCTCCTTACTCGACCTCCCATTCCTCATCTCATATGGATCTGGACTTCCAACTCAAATCAGGGGCGATTTCAAGAACGGTTGAAGATTTGGGCTTCGTTGAAGATCTGATTTTTCTGATTTGTGTGTGAAGGTCTGATTTTTCCGAACGTTGAAGACAAAACGAGGGTGAATATCTAATTTCTAGATTTTTATTATTTTTATCTCAGACATCTGTTTTTTTACCACCGATTTTTATATTTTTGAACAATGAATGGACACGTTCTTGGGTCTCAAGAACAATGAAGAACAACCATGGATATGCTCTAAAAGCCTCTGAAGGGACATGGACAAAAGGGGGGCAGAGTTCTGAACGAAGATGGAATATTAGAGCATCTGAAACCATTTTCATCTTTTTTCTTTTTTAACACTGTTAGGTTTTTTTTGGTTTTTTGGTGTTAGGTTTCCATTTGTGTTTCGAACCCAAGATTCTCAGTTGCTTCTCTGTACAATTTTTACTCTATTTTATTGTTGATTCAGTTTCATGATTATTTCAGTTTCTTATTCGCAATTCAGTTCCTTGTTTATTTCATTTAAGTCATTGTTAATTCCTTCATTGGCAAATTCAGTTTCTTGATTATTCTGCACAATTTGATGAACTAGCTGCCCGTAACCAAAATTGTTGCCTCCAAAAATTGCAAAATTGTATTTTAAAATTTTTAATTTCGAAATATTAAAAAAAATTAACCAAATTTAACCAGTATATTAAAAAAAATTAATAATTAATAATTAAATTTAATCAGTTTAAAAACTGGTTAAATTTAGTTATTTTTTTTAAAATTATGTTGTAGTTTACCGTGGGCCAAAGTTAGTACCGTAGGTCATATCCCACGGTAATGACAAAATTTACCCGCGGCCTTTACTATTATCGTGGGCTGTTTCCCACGGTAAAATACAAATTTACCCGCGGCTCATCCCACGCTAATTTACCTCAAGACAGCTACTCGCGCCATGCCCTGGTAACATCTACCGTCGAGCATTTAACCTGCAGACTTGGCCCACAGTTGGCCCACGGTAATCGTCACATTACCCACGGCCTTTTAGCGTTACCCACGGCTTTTGGCTCACGGTAACAAGTGTTTTTCTTGCAGTGTTTTGAAAATAAAAAAAAATCTCTTAATTTGTTCTCGACTTAAGTCTTCAGTTTTTTAAGAGGTAGAATTTCCTCTCTATTCTTTTGCATCATATGCCATTTTGCTTTTTAATCAAAATTTAAAAAAAAAAATATTTACATGTTTAATATTTTTTTCATTGTATAACATGTTTTAATATTTTTATATACTCTTTAACAAATTTAATCAATTATAGATTTTCTAATAATAAATTCATAAAAATTCATATTACATTTTTTATAATTATATAAATTTACATTTAATAAATTTATTATATCTATTTTATATTTTTGTATATCTATTTTTGTAACAAAAAACATTATATATATCTATTTCATATTTTAAAATGGTTTATCTCTTATATATTTTTTCTTAATTTATATTTTAAAATTTAAAATTATAATAAAAATATACCCGCATACGGATTACTTGTTATTATGTTTACAAAATGTATGAAAGGCCCGCAGTATTCTGAGAATTATAAATACAAGCTTAAATAGAAATTTTTTTGCGAAGTTCCTTTGAACGTAAATTACTTGTTGTTATATTTACAAAATGTATGAAAGGCGCGCAGTATTCTGAGAATTATAAATACAAGCTTAAATAGAAATTTTTTTGCGAAGTTCCTTTGAACATAAATTCACTCAACCGTATATATACATGTAAAATGTTAATATAATTCAATGAGATAAATGATATTTGTCTTGTACCAAAAAAAAATGATATTTGTCTAAAAATATTCAGTACTAATCTTTTATCAAACGTCTCCCTCTTCACGGTTTCTTCTTCCACTTAACCGAATTTTGACTTTTATAACCGCCTCAAATCAAATTTAAATAAAACAAATCTGTAAAATGAATAATATATTTGATGGAAAGAAAAAACAGAAAAAAGTTTAACAATTATATCTCAAAACATAATACATATAGGAACCCCAAAAAATAGTGTCTCTGTCTCCGACTAATCAAAGGCTAGGGATATGTATATGTGTTAATAAGTTATGACTTTATTTTATTACGTGGCAAACTGTTATTGGTGTGAGACAAAAAATGTGACAGAAAAGTGAAACAAAAGATTTTCATCCCATACATGGATACAGTTGTTTTCTTTTTTTGGCAATAGAGGGAAAGGCGCAAAGAAACACAAGCAAATCAACTCAAAACCGAGGAAAAGATCCCTGCCACAGTATATAATTAATGTCGTCTAAGAATAATCAAAAGATTCAAAATTAGCACATGCATCTAATGTCATGTCCTTATATATATGGTCTTTTTAATTCATCTTGTTTATCTTTTACAAGCTTTTAACCTTGAAACGCAATATATTCTACGTCAATATAATAAGAAGCACAAGAAGTAAATTAAACTGAGTCAAATCAAACTAATTAAGACACATATATCATAATATATAGAATGAAGATTCAGCAAAATTAGTTTAATGATGTGAATTTGTTGAGATGCTGCAACCGAAGATGAGTCCTCAGAGCATCACAGGAGAAGAAGAAAGCAAAATGTAGCCAAGAACAACTTGCCGACCGGGTACGTAGAACAGAAGAGAAGGAAAAAAATAATACTATATAATATGAATAACTGTGCCGGCAAGTCATCCTTGGCTGCACTCCACTTTCTGCCTCTTCATGTGATGAGTAGAGAGGACATTATAATTAGATTGGAACGAAGCTAAGCCAACTCCATGTTTTGGAGTTGTTGTGAAGCGTTGTTGGGTTGGGTGGTATGCTTATATAGGCACAAGAGAAACAGTGAGGTACACTGAGTGAGACCCTTTATTATCGGTTCGGTCCCTCTCACAGTCTCACGCTTCTGACTAAACCGACTTTCCATAACAGGATAATATTTGATGAAAGACCTATCCAGATAAGGAAAGGGCCACATACAACGTGCAACCTTTTCTGCCCATCCACGTTATTATCTCTTTACTTTTATATTGTTAAAAAAAAAAAAACTCAAGTGACCTCATTCATGAATCATCTGCAACAAATTAAAGGGTTTTGATATTTAATTTTTTAGACTTGTTTCGGTTAGCTTGCAAATAGCTAGAGTTGTCTATGGGTTGGTTTTTGCTCAAGTAAATCCTGTCCCGTGTTTGATTTTCAGGAGTCAAAACACAAATTTAATTTCATTTAATTACTTGATATGTTCTTGAACTATTTTGGAAATTTTAAATAGGTCTCTAATCTAAAAAAATTGTAATTAAGTCCCAAAATTTATAAATAATTTATAATTAGGTCTCTGAACTTTTAAGTAATTTATATTCGGGTCCTTATTAAAGCGAAGAGTTCAGGACCTAACAATTATTTAAAAATTTAGGGACCTAATTACAAATTATTTAAATTTTTAGAGACCCGATTGATTAAAATTTAGGAATCCAATTATAGATTATTGATAAGTTCAGGGACACGTACAATAACAATTTTTATAATTTAGATACTTATTTATTTAAAAATTCTAAAGGGACCAACATAGTAATTAAACCTTCTAATTTCTATCCCACCGAAAATATCACTATATACATGCTTGTTAGATCTGTTCCCCCTCAATTTTTTTTTGAAAAAGCCAAATTTTTTATTAAATAACAAGGAGTCCAAGGCTCAAGGTGAGCCAATACAAACTACACCTGAACATCCTTAATTGAAACGATAAATGTGGTACCAAATTTCACCAGGCAAAAGAAATACCAGCCCCTATACAATCAACAATGACCAACACCAAAGCCATTACCAACACTAGCTATAGGATGTGACAGTAAATAACAAGAAGGCGACCATAACAGCACAATTACAATTAAACAATGGCATTATATAGACACTCCACACAGCGATAGCATCTGCTCCTGTCTTAATTCATGAGGCCGAATTGTGGAATGCCAAAGCTGCACAAGATTCTGCTCCTGCATACCTATTTGTTCCCTTGCAACCCCCACTATATGGTAACCCCTCCATCAGTTGCTTATAGTGTCTTTGCACCATCTTCTCCATCTGAACTTGAGCTGCACAACTCAGCTCACCCTCAATTTGAAGATACAAATAATTTGATTTCAATTTGTAATAAATTAATTTATCTTATATAAATAAAAAAATGTTTAAAATAAGTGTCAAACTAATAATTAGATATAAGTTAATTTGTGACCAAATTAATCATGCTTATTTAGATAAATGGTGCTGAGTATGTTCACGTAAAATTTGGATAAATCTAACAAATAGATTTAGAGTAAACTTTCATTTTCATTCCTAATTTTAACAAAATTTTTATAATAGTATACATTAAAGAAATACGATTTCATCTATATACTTTTAAAAAAATCAAGAACATGTATTGGTGTTTCTTTTTTTTATATATAAAAAAGTTTAGATTGGGGGAGACCCACTGCCGTGCAGGGCCAGGGAGAACCACTAACCTGAGTACAGTGGAATTTACGTATCGCCCACCAACACAGCCACCTGAAATCGAACTCAAATCGCAGCGTGTGCGAGCGGAATGCCGAACCAGTTGAGTCAAGTGTATTGGTGTTTCTTCAATATAGAGTATATAATATAATATGATATGATAAATCTTGTTAACATTAAAGACAAAAATAGATGTTTATTTACTTAATAAGATTAAGACAAGTAAGAGCTATTATAGTCAAGTCGTAGATTCTTGACAGTCATTTGACTTACTCCTATCTCCAATTAATGGGTGGCTTTCATATCACTCTTTCAGATTTTTATTCTATCTGAAACCTTAATATTCTTTGCGCTTGAAACAACGATAAGTTTTTCAAAACCACTTGGACTTGAGCAAAACAACTTAAGAGTTTCAAAGGACAAGAAGCACATTTTTTTTCCTGTGTTGTTTGTTCGAACCTTTGGCATGTTGAAATGGGTTGGCGTTATCAGCTATTCTATATATTCTGAAGTGATGAAATTTCTACAATTTGATGACTATTCGATGGTCGGAGGGACAAAGTAGGTTGAAAATGAAAAGGATGATATGACGGGTTAAAATAGTTGGAAAAATAGTGTTAAATTGGAACATGAAGAATACTGACTTTTTTCATATACACTTGAATGTATTGTGTCCACAATGGTATGTTTTATTTCTTATTTACTAAATTGGTCTCCATAATTTTTTTTGAACCAATTTCAAGTATTTATTCAAATTGGTTCAGAAATATTACGGAGACCAATTTAGTCCCTGAGAAATAAAAAATATCAATTTGGTCGTTAAAAATCTTAAATATAGGTCAAATTAGTTTTTTTAAGGTAATTTTTAGGGACATTTTAACCCCTATCAATGACTAATTTAACCCACATTTAAGATTTTTAAGGATTAAATTGGTATTTTTTATTTCTCAGGGACTAAATTGGTCTCCGTGATTTTTGTTAGGGACGGGTATTTACACTACTTAAATGTGTTGTCTCGGGGTGGGCATGTTGGGTTGGGTTTGAGGTGTTTAAAGACTCAACACAATCAAATATTTATGGGTTGGGTTGGATCGGTTTTGTCAAATTTTTTTACGTAACCCAAACCAACCCAACCCGACTTCATATGGGTTGGTTTGGTTCGGGTAGATGGGTTTATTAGTAAAATATTCATTTATCAGGAAAAAAATAAAAAATTTGGTAAAAATCGAAGATAAATAGAACAAAACTATTTATGAAGAAAAAAATCACTATTAATCCGGAGTAACATCCGAGTTCGAGAGAGAATGGGTCACGGTGGTGAAATCCTGGAAGGGAGTGTGACACCCTTATTTTATTTATATTAAGAACCCATAATCGCGCATAATAAATATAATACTAATGGAAAAGCAATAAAAGAAAGATACTTTTATATATTATACATCAAAGGTTTATGTACATGGAAGGGTTCCACCTAGGAACCACCAAAAAGAATAATATACATGTGTCAAAAGACTCAAAAAAAATACAAAACCCATCATTCCTACTACAGTCAAAGCCAAAAAAGTCAAAATCAACAGTCAGCCATCCAACGATCTAATACTCCTCTAAGGAAACCTTTTACATCTGATTGGGTCTAGGAATCCTGATACGAAACCGTGGCAGTAAGTGGGAATCCCCTGTGTGAGGGTGCCCATGAAACTTAGGTTGAAACGCCCTCATGGGGTCTCTGGAGGTCGAGGGAATAGTCGACTCTGAGCGACGTAACCCTTTAACACATACACTATCCCTAGCCACACTGAAAGACCCCGATGATAATGGTGTAGCAGGATAGTGTCGCCTAGGCTCCCGCCACATACTGTTGAATGGCAACCGCTGTGCAATCCGAAAGTCCCCTACAAAAGATGCCCTAGGTGATCCTAGAATACGGAAGAAAATACTAAGCCTGTATATATGATAACGTGACGGTTATAATCTATCTCCCAATCGTCGTCGTCTATATCATGATAGTATACTTCAAAATCCCCCCATACTGGTGTCCTCGGCTCTTCTAGCATCGCCGGGTGAAAATAGTGGGTCATCTTCTCTCTCCGGGGAGTCTTCAGGGTCTAAATATAGAAAACATAGAAAAGAAAAAAACACAGAAAAACATAGGAGATAAGAACACTATACACTAACAAAATGAGAAAGTAGAGGAATAGAACATGTGAAAGAATAGGTCACACTTCTCTCAATCAACTGTTAGGATCATCACCTAACTACCCATCCCATGCAATTCAAATCTATATGTCTACGTGGCCACACGACTCAACTAGAGCAAAAGTAGCCCCACCTTAGCTACTTTGCCTTGATAGATTTCAGCGACCAGACCAAGCCAGTTGTCCATCCCCCTATCCTGCTCATCGCACCCCTAAGAGTGCATCCCTGCTCTTCGATAAGAACAGGTATCGGGGCGGCACTCAAGATCGGCACTATGGACAGTGATGCAACAGTACCCCATCAGGATGACCAGGCTACCCAACGTCCCAACAAGATGGTAGCTAGCCATCCGTCACCTGTAGACTTTTCAGACTCAGACTATCCTCAAGGACCAGCGCGTCCTATACCAACTGCATCGTGGCCGCACTCTAGCACCTGGCCTCGTACACAGCCTATGTGTACGGCAGTGGATTACAGCACAGCTATGTATATAATCACCTACTATTCAGCACTTAATAGTTCATCATCACTTATCAGCTCAGCCTATCAGTCTCTTATTTATTACTTCATTCAACACATATTTTTCCCACACCATTAGCATAAGTATACAATATCTCAGCAATAATTCAACTGTTAAATAACAAACATTGCACAACAATTATTAGCACATCAAATAATCCTAGTGTCACTCAGGTGACATACTACTAACGCATCATCAAACGATATACACAATCATCAATCAAATATAAGTTCTCTACCCTAGGGTTTTTACACAACATTACACCTATGGTTGATGGACTATTGACTGCTATCCTTAGTAGTCATAGTCACAACACCCCTCCTAGGGTATTGGGGCATCAACCCCTAGTAGGGCTAGGGCCACCGTACTTCCCTATTCTATACCTATCATATTCCTATTATCCCTAGTGTATAGAGTCCAGATCTCCCCATACATGGCTTAGAAGACTATTGTTGCTCGCGTCCTGTCTCCTTTCCTTCTACCTGTGCTCCCTTAGTGCTCCAAATGTCCCAATGGAGACCTCCACGAAATGGGGAGAGGCAAGCTCTATTTATAGGCAAAAATTGGCCCCATCACATCGCGATGGTGCTAGACACAATCGCTCATCGCGTCGCGATCTAGACACATGTCGAGCGATCCGTGGCGCTGATCACCGCCTTTCGCACCGACTTAAATCGCGTCGCGAGCTCCTTCTTCTTTATCTCCATCGCGTCATGATCCACTTAATTTTAAAATAATTCGTTTTTCTTAATCCCTAAGATTACCTAGGGTTAATTAGGCCATATTGGGCCATTTGGGCCGGTTTTAATCCTTTTTCAATAAATAATTAATTTTAGGACTTTTCTAAATATTTCTTTGTCTATTTTTATTTTCTCAGGATGTCACACAGAGCTGTTGAGATGAACTGCTCCGTGCTCCAGTGGAAGATGTGGGTGGTGGCCACCTACAAACACTCCGACGTTCAAGTCAGTACATGAATGAGTTCGGTGTTAGGGTTAGAATATGGCGTACATGAAGATGTGACTACATTAGGCTTATATAGCCTTCCAGCTGGATCAGCTTCTATGGGAAGCTATGTAGATTGGGCCAGCTTAGTTGGAGTCCATTAAATAGTACTTGGGCCTTGTACATGTCTGAATCAACTATCAAGGCCTTAAACATTAACTTATCCAACATTCACCCAGTCTGATTGGAAAAACAACAAATATGCAACACAATATTTCATATTTCATAATAATATATAACATTTACAGAGTAACATTATTTCATATTTTATAATATATTTCATACTTCACATTATATATAAATCATTCCAAATACAAACACATATTTCATATTCCAAATACGAATCAACTTTCACCTAGGCTAACAGAAAAAAGTCAATTTGTATAATATACGTGACGTGTTTAGTTAGTAAGTAAAAAAAAATTATGTGTTCATTTACAGTGGGTTGGGTTGGGTTGGGTTGCTTGGGTTCAGAATCTTCAAACCCAACACCCAACCGGTAGGCTTTGGGTCTGCTTTTTTTAAAATGGACCCAACTCAATGACCCAAACCAACCCGTATTTTTTGAGTTGGGTTGGATTGGGTAGGTCGGGTTCGCGGGTCAACCCGTACCCGTGCCCACCCCTACAGTGTTGTCGATAGATAGCAGGGAGCATAATGTTGTAGTGTGACTGTTAACAATCAAAGACAATAAAGCGGGGTAATGGTCACTTTCGTCCCTGGAAGTGTAACTCGCTCTCACATTAGTCCCTGAAAACATACAAACTACAAATTAGTCCCCGTAAGTGTACTTCATCCGTTAGTTTAGTCCATGCTGTTAGCAATTCTGTTAACACCGTCCAAAAATCTCACGTGGCTGCTGATGTGTGATGATTTTTGCCACTGTGTTCCATGTGGAATGCCAACATGGCTGCTGATGGGTAAAATTAAAAGAAAAAAACAAATCAGAAAACGAAGGAACGGAACATCAGAATCCCTAAATCATCAAATCCCCAACTTGGCCAAAGAACCCTAGAACTCAGAAGAACCTAACCACCAAATCCCCAAATCGCGAATCAAAACCAGAATCGCGATTTGAATCAGGATGCTTCGCGGGTGCCGGAATGAAGAATCAAGGGGGAATACTCGAGGGGGAAGGCTGTGAACTCTGCATCTTCGTCATCCACACCGCGAGGGAGGTTGTGGGGTTGCGGTGGCCGGACGATTCTTTACATGGTTAAGCAAGGTGTAAATAAAGGGAAGCTCTTCTGGAGGTGTCCCTATTGGATGGTATGACATCACTCGAAAATTGTTTTCTTTCTTTCTTCTTTCCTCTTCTGATCAGTCTTCACTCCTCTGCTGAGCTTATTTTTTTTATTTTTTTTTAATTCCCAGATGCCCACAACATGTGACCTCTTTGTATGGGCTGAGGACATGGAAGAAGCTGTTGTAGATGATGGTGGAAATCAAGTTGTTGCAGATGTTGTTTCACTTGCTCTTGATGTATTAGAAGAAGAAAAGAAGAAAAGTGGGAAGATTCAAAATAAGCTGCATGCCGAGAGATTTTCTGGGAAAATTAAACTGATTTTTTTGATGTTATCTTTGCTCCTGAATTTGTATTTTGCCATGACTTGTGACAGCGAGTTACACTTATAGGGACGAAAGTGACCATTACCCCCAATAAAGCAAAAGAAAATGTTACATATAAAATTTAATGCAAGAAGTTTTATATTTTTCATCTCATGCTATATTTCATATTTATTTAGTTGAGCAAAATAATATTTTTATAACTTTCTCGTTATCTAGTTGACTCCTGTTTTTTTTCGTTGTAAACATTTTGTTATTCTATTTTTGCACATCACATGTGTGTGTTGTGTATATATATATATTCGTTTTTTATTGATCCATGCATTGTATAATTGTTATAATAAACCGCGGTATCTACGATGGACCACCAATTAAGTCACTAGTGTGAAATACACCTAAAAAAGAGACTTATAACGCCGATTTTAGAAATAACTGGCGTAAAAAGTGACGTGGTGGCATTTTTAAAATTAATGCAAAACTTTTTAAGCCGTTTATTTCCAAAAACCGGCGTCGTATGTTTTGGTTCTTTTTGAATTTTTTTGATCAGGGTTTTTACGCCGGTTTTGTATAAAACCGATGTTATAAGTTACAGTTTTCACGCTGGTTATTCTAAAAACTGGCATGGTATGTTCCGGCGTTTTTTTTTCCTTTTTTTTTGGTCAGGGCTTTTACGTTCGTGACATCCCCTAACTCTCTCTTCTCTCTCGCGTATCTCTCTTCATCAATCACAAAGGTCTTCATTATTCTCTCTCGCGCCATAGACCAAATCACCATCAAACAGATTAGCATCACTGTCTCCTTTCTCCTTCAACACCTTAGCTTCGTAGTGAGCTTTGTCCCGAGAGAGTCACAGCCGCACCGGTTTCTTCTAAGCCCAAGGTTGTGTCGTCTCACTCCAAGTCCAGAGAGAAAGTATTACTTCCAACTCCATTTCTTTTGCTTCACGCTTCGCATCGCGCGTCCTTCGTCCTTCGTCGCGCCGTCAGCTTCACCACTGGAGGTAAATGTTTCGACCAGTATGACGATTGAAGAATCAAACCCTCAACACCTTCAATAGCAACTTCTGACAACCCCTGGTATTGCTTAATTTGAGTTTCTTTATTTTTCCAAATCTCTAATTTTCTCAATCCCTAACTCTCTTCATTCGTATTTGTTTCAGGAGAAGATTTTAATTCAAACAAGTGAGTGATAGAGACAGATAAGCCATGAGTGAGGGGTTCGAAAAATGCTGAAGCCAAAACCTCTTCGTCTTTGGGGTGAGTTCTCTTGCTGATTGTGTTTTGAGTTGGCTTTTGTTTGGTAGATTCCCTCTTAAAAGCCACTACAACAGATTATTAAAAAAATGGCGCCATCTTAAACAGTGCTTCTTTCTGAAAGCACTGGCTAAAATTATGAGTGGGTCTTTACTAGCGTATTCTAGAATAAGCGCTAGTTAAAACGAACAAATAGACAGTGCTTTTTCGGTGAAACGCTACTAAAAATTCGCATGAGGATATCATTGACGCTTCATCCAGGAAGTACTATCAATTATCTGATCTTCGCTAACGCTTCCCTAGGAAAGCGCTATCTATGATTTGAGAACTGGATTTCACTATCACTTCTCCAAGGAAGCGCTAGCTAATATCTTACCTGATTATTATATTTTAACCTTCCCTCCCACGCGTTCCCTTGTTAAATTTCCCTCTCTCGATCTGAAACCCTATTTCCTCCCACGCGCTCCTCTTAATCTCTTCCCTCCCACGCCATATCTCCCTCGACCTCCTCCACTCCATCTCCCACACCCTCCACGATGCCGTTTCCCTCCATTCCCCAGAGCCTCCTCGACTCCCTCCTCGCCACCCTCGACTGCCATCTCACCGACTGCGATGTCCTCTTCCGTAGTGGAGTCCTCCTCATCGCCCGTTTGCAAATCGGGTCCCCCGAATCCAGAGCCACTCCCCCCATTCTCTTCCCCATTTTTGGATCCTCCCTCTTATTCTTCTTCTTTCCTTCATCCCCTACCATTAAACCCTAACCCTAACCCTAATCCAGATGGTCGTGGCAGCCACTCCCTCTTCCTCTATTCTCCTCCTTTTTTCTTCTATCAACCCTAACCCAAGAGAAACAACGCAGCTTGTTGGCTAATGAAGTATAGGAATTGTGTCTTGTTGGCTAAAACTGTTAAAATTTTACAAAAAAGATGTTCATGTTTTAGACAACAAGACACAATTGCCTATAATTCATGTGATAGGCAATTTATTAAAATTTAGGTGATAAGTATTCGCTCTGTTCTTAGCTTGGGATTCGTTTGGCACCTTTGAGTAGACACCACCTCTGTGAGTAATAGTAGAAATTTGTTCATTTGTCAGCAAGTTTGGTTTCTTTTTTTTTTTGGGAATTATTTATTTGTTGGATTAAGAAATTTATTTGTTTTATTTCCAGTGGATTGTGTGAGAAACTGACAACAAGAACCTAACTCATGTGATAGGCATTCGCTCTGTTCTTAGCTTGGGATTCGTCTCGCAGCTTTCGATGGACACCACCTCTGTGAGTATCTATATTGTATTTGAATTTGAATTAGAAACTCAATCTTCAAAACCCTACGTAAACTTACTATCGCTACTGTTAATTTTAGTGCTTAATGGACTGTCAAATTATAGATTGAGTGGGAAACTATTTTGTTGATGTTTTGGTATGTAGGTAGCACATTTTTGTCAGAAGCTCCTTGTTTCATTTTTAGTATATACTTGCGTGTTTGTATACTTGCATGTTTTGGGTTTAAACACTTTGGAGATGGATTCAACTTTCTTATTTTCATTATTTTCTTGGAATGCAACTGATACAAAAATCCATCTTTCCAAACTAAATGCATCGTTGTTAACACACCAATTTGTATATATTTATAGGGCATTTTTAGTATCTAATTACACCATTTTGCACTGATTAATGCGCAAAGGTACTCATTTATGTCTTGTTAAGCAGAAATATCATGAAGACACCACTTGGAGCAAAAGATGCGAAAAGGGACCAAAAAATGGCTAGTTTTGGAGAGTTTTAGCACTACTGGATAAGCGGTACGGCCTGACCTACCAACGGTACGGCTGTACCTAGAGTAGAATCCTAGTAAGGGCGTACCCCCTCAGTCTGTACCACGGCGATAAAATAGTCGATGCGGTAGTGCCAAAGCGATGCGGTCATACACAAGTGATGTCAGGGCAACAACACGAACGGGTACGGGTCAACGTCATCTACGGAGCTCGGTACGGCCGTGTATATACTCTGTACGGCTGTACCCCATCCCTAATTAGTGCAGATTTGAAGCCAGAAAACCTAATTTGCAGCCTAGTCTATAAATAGGGGCTCTTAACATGTTACAAAGACCTTTTGACGAATTTCTGATTCAAGAGCCCCCAATTGAGATCTGATAGCAAACCCTTGCCCATTCCAAAGAATTCATGTCTCCTTGAAGCTTGGTGCCATCTCGAATCGCTACCGGAGCTTGTGAGCACGCGAAAAACGTGCTTAAGGACCGTCGTCATACCGAAAGGGTATCCCGGTTTAGAATTTATTCTCTTGTTATGGATTGTTCTGAATTCATATATTTGTTTATGTTATTATCATTAGTAATGAGTAGCTAAACCTATCACAATGTGTGATGGGAGATCCTTTACAATACTCTTGATGTTTTGTTCTTTAATTATATGAGTTTCTATTGATTGTTTGAGTATTTTATTCCTATTGTGCTTATTCCAATAAGGCCTAATCACCCTTTATTCCTATTGTGCTTATTCCATAGGATAAAAGAACTCGCGCTATACGCCGGATAGGTTAGGGCTTGTTTCTAACCAGTTATATATTAAGTTAGCAAACCCACCTGAACTTAATGCTCTTTGCCTTAGTTATTTCCTGGACCAAACGGGGAAATTAGTTGGGAGGAAGGCTATTGTACACAAGGATAGCCTATAGTAATTTAGAGTGGGTGGTTAGTGCTCTTACATGATAGATAACTCATATCAGTTGATTAATAAACTCAAGGGTAAAGTATTGGTGAACCCGGTTATCCCTAAGTCCCCCATAACATAGTTAAACTGTTCTAGCATTTAATCTGTTTACTGATTTAATTCTAATTACTTTCAGTATTTTCTTAATCATAATCTTTGCTCGCCTAATAGAATAGAATCACAGTAATTCACCGGTACTCGCTCATTCTCTGTGGGTTCGACATTCAATTTAGAGTGGGTGGTCAGTGCTCTTACATGATAGATAACTCATATCAATTGATTAATAAACTCAAGGGTAAAGTATTGGTGAACCCGGTTATCCCTAAGTCCCCCATAACATAGTTAAACCGTTCTAGCATTTAATCTGTTTACTGCTTTAATTCTAATTACTTTCAGTATTTTCTTAATCATAATATTTGCTCGCCTAATAGAATAGAATCACAGTAATTCACCGGTACTCGCTCATTCTCTGTGGGTTCGACATTCGGAGTCCTAATTATACTCCACTTTATTACGAGTTACGATCAGGTGCACTTGTCTGAGCCGCAACAACCGTCCACACCCACCGTCCACACTTAAATGCACCGTCCACCACTTACTTTGAACCATTTTAGAATTTTATTGTAATCATTAAATGCTTTAAATGATTCTAGATTTTTCTGTATTTTGATAGCCCTCCTAGAATAGTATAAATAGCCCTACTATTTTTTGTGGTCACAGGTACATATCAAATCATGACACAACTTGGAATGGACACTACAAGAAAAAAATCGAGTTGGGACAGAAATTTTCGTCGCACAAAAGTTGAAGTTTCCGTCCCAAAACTTTTTCGGGACAGAATATGCGACAAAAATATTTCGTCGCAATTTGTACGTCACAAATTATTTGGGACAGAATATTTTACTCCGTCGCATATTTGGGACGAAATTTGAGACGAAAAATAATTAATTCCTGTGACAGAATTCCTTTAGTCCGTCCCAATTTTGAGACGAAATCTATCACCCCGTCGCATAGTAATTAGATAAATATTGTGACGAAATACTGTTCTTCTAGGGACGGATTAATGCAAAAAATGTCGTCCCAAAAAACAACGCAGTATTTTTTTAAATAAAAAAAAACTAAGTTTGATTTTATCATCCCTCCCCGTAAAATTTGGCAACAAATGCCAAAAACCAGCAAAATAACAACAATAACTTAAATAAACACAATCATAATATAATATACACATATGACTTAAAATACGTTTGTTTGATCACTATTTCACAGTGACTTATAATATACACACAATGTCAGAAAAATACAAACACTTAAACACTAATATACACACAATGTCACCAATGACTTGGACACTTAACACTAACATACACAATGACTTAAGAAATAGGCTCAAGAATACAAGTTATACAACCCACTTTCATCAAGCCTTCTAATACAACCCACTTCCATCAAACCTTCTAAGGTTATGAACCAAAATCCATTTTTTTCACTCGAACATTATCCTAAGACTTCAACAAAACCATGGCTGCCACTTGAAAAGGTTTATGAAACCACTGTGTTCTGTAGCCACCACCCAAATAATCTGATTCAACTGCTACAGCACTTGATGTTTGACTTCTTTTTCCTACAAATGATATACAAGGCTTGGTGTTTGGCACAAACACACTGTCTCTGCACAAATTTCATATAAACAAACCAAGGGTAAATAAAAAAACCAAAAAGTCATGTTTTACTGATATAAAATAAAATTAAAGGATAAAACCTTCCAAAATGATAATTTGGTAGCGAAAGTGAAAGTTAAGTCTAATTGTGAATAAAATACAATTACTGACCCGTAAATTCCTGGATAAATGTATATTTTGACCCTATGTTTGTTATGATTTGGAACCAAATCCACTGCTCTTTATAAACCTTTCAAAACAGTAAAAAAATTTATAAACCATCACAATGAATTTCATGTATAGAGGATGCTTCCATCTGAGAAAGCAAAAGCAGGAGCGTGCTCAACAACCAAAAGCAACAAGAAGTAAGAAAGAATAAAAAAAAATACCCTGATACCAATAACAAGAATCTGCTGTTCAGTTTCTTGCTCTACAAAAGCAGGAGCTTCTCTATGAATGGGATTCTCTATTGACATAGCAAAGTGAGCAAACCATTATTTAAACCAAATTAATCATAACCACCTGCTTAAGGAAAATGAAGTGCAGAAAAATGGGGACTTACATGGCAAAGAAGTCAACAACAGAAGCATGATGACAATGTTAAGATAGTATATAAAGAGAAAATGTGGCTTACAACAAAGGCCATATTGAGGATCAAGGCTTTCTAAGGTCACATACCTTCTGCTCTGCATTAATTGAAACATGAAACCAAAAATGTAGAAACTAAAATATTGAAACTAGGCATCAGCAACAGGATAAGTACGCAAGTGAAACATGCAAATTGAGTTCATACATGTTTACAACTCAAACACAATACAATTTGCTTAGAAGTTAATAAATTCAAAATAATGAACATTTCTAGATTCAGAAAATACTGGTGCTGATACAGACTCTTGCTATAGTTGAAGCCTTTACTGCTTTCGTAAATTGGCACTAATTGGCATCACAGAAACAAAAAACCTACAGAGTTCCAACTACCTACATCAAAGAATGCCAATGAATGTCATTATGTACTATATATACAATACGCTATACATGTTGAAGTAATTCTTATCAAATTTAGAGAGATAGAATAAGATTGATTACCCTGTACATGACCTCAATTCCATAATCTTGACGAGGCTGATCGTTGTATTTCAACGCTTCAAACCTGTAGCAATGAAAAATACGATTATGGATGAAAAATCAAATCCGTCAAAAGATGATTGTGAGCCTCTGTACTCACTATGAAGAGCCTAATTGCACTTAAGAATTATTCCAAAACACAAAGTCAGTCTGAGGCATTTTAACAAACACCATGGCTTCAAACCTCAATCCACATAAACTTAAACACAAAATACATTGCAGATAGGCCACAACAACAATGACGACATTACTATCATTAGAGCTCAAACTAGGGAACAATAAAAACAAACCATTGCAGTGCCATGATGGCTTTTAGAGGGGAATCCAATGTTACCTTAAGGCTTGGTGAAATTGGAGACAAATCCTCAATTTCTAGGGCTTGGGATCCATCATCCTCTTGCTTGTATCTTGCCCTAACCTCCATGGAAGCTTGAATCAAGCTCATCATCTCCTTCCCACTCTCCTTCTTCTTCCTTTCCTCCATTTCTCTTTTCTTCTTCTTCTTTCTCTCCCTCTCGGTCTCTGTCTCTCTCTCGGTCCCTCTCCCTGTCTCGCTCTCTCTCGCTCTGTCTCTCCCTCTCGTTGCTCACGCCGCAGCCACGGCTCTGCCCTTTTCCTTTTCTCCTGCGCGGTCTCCCTCTCCCTCCCTTCTTCCTTCTTTCCTTTCTTTTCTCCTTTCTTCCCCCGTTTTCTTCTTTTCCTTTTTTTATTCTCTCTAATCGGGTGTGTGTGTATTTTGAGAGAAAAGATGGTGCTAGTGTGGGAGAGAGGAAAATGTGGTGTATGGTGAGGGTAAATGCATAGGTTTAATAAAATTGACTAACGAGTCCTCATTTAATTTCTTAATTTATCATTTTGCCCTTAATTCAACCTTAGATAAATTAATAAATTAAACTACTCATAAATAATTAGTCTCACATTTCCTAAATTCTGAGAAAAAATTACTATTTTACCCCTTAGGTTTAACTTTGGGTCAATTTAATAGATTAAACTACCCACGAGGGGTACTTTACCTTTATTTTATGAGAGTGTATAACATAATTTTTAATAAATTTATATAAATATTATTTTATATAATGGAGACGGAATATCAACTCCGTCCTAAACGAATAAATAATGTTGAACGGTGAACAATAATAACAAAATTGGGACGGAAATGTGATAACTATTCCGTTCCAATGTTGGTGCCAATAATCCCTCCAAAAGTTTTCTAAATTATTTTGCGACGGAATAGATTTTCCGTCTCCAATATGCGACAAAATCCCAAACTCCATCTCAAAATCTAGACAGAATATGCCTTCCGTCCCAAACTTATAAATAAATGTGATGGAAAAATGTTGCGATAAAGGTTTGTTGCAAATTCCGTCACAAACAATTTATTTTGGGGCGGAATATATTTCCGTCCCAAATTTCTGTCCCAATTTGATTTTTTTCCTTGTAGTGGGATGCCAATTTGTCCCTCCACAAAGCTGGAGTTACATCTTCATCATCCATGTTTCATATCTATTTGCTTTTTATGCTAAACGTTTTTAGAATGCAGTTGTTCCTATTTTAAAACAATTTATTTTGGGGCGGAAAATATTTTCGTCCCAAATTTCCGTTCCAATTTGATTTTTTTCTTGTAGTGGGATGCCAATCTGTCCCTCCACAAAGCTGGAGTTACATCTTCATCATCCATGTTTCATATCTATTTGCTTTTTATGCTCAACGGTTTTAGAATGCAGTTGTTCCTATTTAAATTAAAATAGGAACAACTGCATTCTAAAAACGTTGAGCATAAAAAGCAAATAGATATGAAACGTGGATGATGAAGATGTAACTCCAGTTTTGTGGAGGGACAGACTTAATCAACTGCTGACCTGTGGTGACTATCTATAGCATGTCAAGGGATCTCTTTGGTATCTATGTTACTCGAGTGCAACATGTTCCAAGAAGTGAAGTTTTTCATCTATTCTCTGTTAGAAGTAGAAAACCTGACCTGTGGTGACTATCTATATCAATATTTGTTGTTAATTAAATGTAATTTATGATTTTTATAATTTTAGTTTAATATATTTGAAACATTTGTTATAATTTGTTATATAGCTACTTATGTTACACTGCTACTATAAAAAAAAAATAGTTAACGCTTCCTTGAGAAAGCGCTATCTATTATTGAAAATAAATAGCGCTTTCTCAAGGAAGCGCTAGCGATTCCAGTTTTCACTAGTGCTTTTAAAATGCTGTCTTTTCGAACCAAGATCGTTAGCGGCTGAATAGGTATCGTTTTTAAGCGCTAGTGAAAGCAAAAAATAAGCGCTATCTATTTCGTTTTATGTTGTAGTGAAGTACTAAAACAGGATGGCCAATATGTTTACAAAAGCTTCTTGTTTCTTTGAAAATGGTTATGATTTGGTGTTCTAATTGCTTGGGGTGTTGCTGAATCAGAGGTGTTCTAAGTGTGGCCTCTTCTCTTTGAGACACTGTTTGAGGAAGTCAAGTCTACGATCGAGGGATTGAGGTCCAAATTTGAGCAGGAAAGGTACATTTGAAATCAGTAAATTCCAAGTTTAGAATTTGCTTAAGCACTTCGTTATTTATTTATTCAATAATTTTATATAATGTATTTTGGCCGTGTAATGACCTTTGTTTTTAGAAATTTTCCATCTATCATCTATGCTTTTTATTAACTGCCTTTTGTCCTATGAGTGTGTAATCTGCAATTCAAGTTCAGAGATGGCACAAAAATATTTCTTCATTGCAAGGTTGTCACCTTTCTTTGGAAAGCAGCTGTCAGAATTTTTTATAAGCCTTGGGTTTGTGCTGTTACCCTGGAGCAATTTCTTGTGGTTCAATTTAAAAGATTTAGCTTTGCACAAGTAGAGGCCAAAATTCTGTGGCATTGTGTTGTGTTTTTGCTATTATCTGGTGTATTTGGCTAGAGCAGAATGCATTCATCTTTAAGGATGTCTCCTCCGTCCTTACTCGTAAACTTGCTTTGACATAGGGTAATGTTCTTACTGTGATGCATCTGCTGCAGATATCGAGAAGGCTTATTATATCAAGGTAATGAATGAATGCCCTTCAATTTTCTGATCTGTGAAAGCACAATCTGATCTGTGTAAATTTGATTATATAGTGTGTTTATATTTTTAAAGCAGTTAGGGTACTTATGTAAACATGGCTTCAGTTTGTTGTATAAATTTTCACTCATTCTAAGATTGGGATTATTACTCAGTTCTGATATCTTTTAGCTGCTTTGGTTTGGTCCTTTTAAGAACTCTATGTTGCCCTTGTTTGAATTTTTTTTTATTTTTTAGTTTGATTTGTTTATCAAATATTGAACTCAATAAGCCCCAAAGAATGGACTCCTGGAGTTGCCTAGTGATCTTAATTAGTGACACAGTGCAGTGCTGACCTTCATCACAGATCTAGTTTGCCGAGCTAATCTGACTGTCTTCATTATTTGCTTCCTTTAACCATGTGGTTATTTTTTAGCTGGTGAGCTTGGGTTTGGGTGAATTGTACGAAAAATTAAAGAAATATGCACTCTCCCTCTACTTCATTTTGGATTGGATATTTAGAAGACTACACTTCTAATTCTTCTAAATATCCAATCTAAAACGTTTAGGAGGCAACAAGTTTGAGTTGTGAAATCATCGTTTTATAAATGCAAGGTAAGGTTATGGTTACCTAAAATAGATCTGTGATGGCCTGATGGGTCTGGCCTTTCCCTAGATCTTGCCATATAGCACCATATTGCCTTCTTTTTTTTTATAATTTTATTTAGAAGACTACATTTATGCTGGTGTTTTACATTTTGCTTTATGCATGAATCTTTTTCTATTTTTTGTTATTTGACAATTCCTCCTTTGTGTCACTATAATGACTTGTGATAAATATCTCCCTCTCTTCTATTTTTCTTTCTTTTGTAGGCAAGAATAGTTCACCCTGATAAAAACCGTGGGGATCCTAAGGCTGCAGAAAATTTTCAGGTATGCACTAAGAAGCCAAGTTTTGGCTTCAACATACTAACCAGTATTACTGCTTTTTATTGAATAAAATATTTGCATCTTTCTTACTATTAGATGTTTAGTCACAGTATTAAATATAGGAATATTTATGCCTTTGGGATCTCCCTCTCTCTCTCCATTTAGTTTGCTTTATTTTTCCTCAATATAATTTTGCAATTCTGGTATCTATACCAGATGCTTGGCGAAGCTTGCCAGGTTTTGAGTGATCCTGAGAAGCGTAAAGCATCTGATAAGGATGGAAAGGCAGGAGTATCACAGTAAGTTTATACAATACAAGCTTACATGACTGAAAAGTAGTTAACCAGATTTTGTATTTTGTATTTTGGAAATCTGACAAATATTAGATGATTTTCAAAATCGGTCGCTATAGAGGTCGAAATTGTTTGTTCTCTAAATCGGTTGCTAAATATCAAATTTTTAGTAGCCTTTTGAATTAAATATTGGCTAAATTATATTTTTAGTCTTTTATGTTTATTTTAGGTTTCGCAAGGTTATATGTTTATTTACAGCGGGTTGGGTTAGGTTGCTCGAGTTCGTAATCTTCAGACCCGACATCTAAACCATAGGTTTTGGGTTTGCTTCTTACCCAACCCAATAACCCAAACCAAACCAGTTTTTCGGGGTTGGATTGGATTGGGTAGGTCGGGTTCATGAGTCAACCCGTACTCGTGCCCACCACTAGAGGGAGTACCAATTAAAATATTAAATTAACAAATTTAAAATCTTAAAAATAACTAAAAAAAAAAAATAACACGATAAGAAATTGGGTCCCCTGAGCCAGATTTCCCATCTAGCACTCAAAAGAGTGTTATTTTGGTACTTAAAATGAAAAGCGTCCTACTGTGGTAAATAAAACAAGAATAAATACTTAAATTGGTCCCCAGTAAAAATCATGGAGACCAATTTAGTCCCTGAAAATAAAAAATATCAATTTGGTCATTAGGAATATTAAACGTGGGTCAAATTAACCTCTAAAAATTATTCTAAAAAAGACTAACTTGACCCGTATTTAAAGTTTTTAAGGACTAAATTAATATTTTTTATTTCTCAGGGATTAAATTGGTCTCAGTAATTTTTATCGGGACCAATTCGGGTATTTACTCTAAAAACAAAAAGGAAGCTACAATAAAAGAAAAGCCGCAAACTGCAGCACAGTGTCCAGTCTATTCATAACAGTATCACAAGTGCTTTATAGGCAGCCACGTGTGTAGGGGTGTACACGGGTTCGGGCCAACCCGATGACCCAACCCGGATTTTGCCCAACCCAGTCACGTTAGAGTCCAACCCGAACCGAACCAGTCAGATCCGATGACATTTGGTTCGGATTATGGATTTTAAAACCAGAACCTGATGGCCCGACTCGGTGGGATTATTATTTATTATTATTTTTTTAACACAGTCACTCGTCTATCAAAAATAGAAAGTAGAACTAGAAACTGAGAGACCCTCACTCTCACTCTCGTCTCGTTCGTCTCTCTCCCTCTTCCCTTTTAGGGTTCAGCTCCTCCACATCTTTGTCGTCCTCAACCCTCCCTCTTCCTTTTTTGGACGGCGCCGATCACAACCACAACCACCTCCATCCTCTGCGGCGCGATCTCCCTCCTCCGCCATCGCGATCTGCTCTCCCTCTTCCCTTTCGCGTGGCGCCACCTCTGGTTCTCACTCCACCCTCTAGTTCTCTTTATTCTTTTCTTTCTTAATCTTTGGCGTATGTATACTGTTAATGTATGTATACTGTTGTGATTTGGGTTTTGGTGTAGTGGTTGCAGTTTGCGGGATGTTAAGGTTACGGGTTTGGGGTATGGGTGATGGAGTTTGGGTTGGTTTGTGGTGGTTGAGAAAGGGAGATTGATGGAGGTTATGGGGGTTACGGGTTCCAAGGAGAAGAAAAAAAGGTGGTTTGGGTTGGGATGGGTGGTGAGGCCGAGGGAGGTAAAGGGGAAGAGGGTTGTTGGTGATGTGGGTGTAGAAGCGATTCTGGTTTTTTGTTGTGTCTTGATTTGTCTTGTTTCTATTAATGTAGGCTCTGATCTTGTATTATCTTTTATATTATTTTGTAGAACAAATGGAACCAAGTGGCACTGGGAGTGTTAATCCTATTGATGTAATGCCTCCAACACAAAAAGTAGAAGGACAAGAGCCTCCATCACAGGAAGTGCAAGAAGAAGAGGTAAATAAAAAAAGACCTGCTAGAGCCCCTTCTGCTGCTTGGGCACATTCTACTAAGGCAAAGGGTAATACTAATGATGCTACATGTAATTATTCTGGGAAAACGTATAGAGCAAATAATGTTACTCATGGAACTTCTAACATGCTTAAACATTTAGACAAGTGTATCAAAAACCCGCATAGGATAGTTGATAAAAAACAAAAGACAATCGTCCTTGGAATGATAAATGAGGATGACCCTACTACTATTGGTATGAAACTTGTTGATTTTAATCAAGAGCGGACTCGGTTAGCGCTCGCAAAGATGATAATTATTGATGAACAGCCTTTTAAATATGTTGAAAATGAAGGGTTTAAATTATTCATGGCTGAGGCATGTCCTAGGTTTAAAATTCCTTCTCGTGTCGCTGTTGCAAGAGATTGCATACAACTGTATTATGAAGAGAAAGAGAAGTTGAAACCCCTATTTTCTACAAATAAACAAATGGTTTCACTTACCATTGATACATGGACATCAATTCAGAATTTGACTTATATGGTAATAACAACTCATTATATTGATGAGGGGTGGGAATTAAGGAAGAGAATATTAAGGTTTGGTCTGATTGCCGAAAGTAGTAGTTCTACTACCTTAGCTTCAAACATTGTCTCACAATCTACTGCGAGTAATGTTGAGGAGGACGAGGATTGGGATGGTGCTTTTAGACAAGATATGCAGGAAAAGCAGGGTGAGGTGCAAAGAAATGAGTTGGATAGGTATTTTGGGGATGGTGTTGAACAGGACTCTCCTACATTTGACATTGTGAATTGGTGGAAAGGGAAAACAAATAATTATCATGTTCTTTCCCACATGGCTAGAGATATATTAGCTATTCCGGTGTCTACTATATTATCTGAGTCCGCGTTTAGTACAGGAGGTCGAGTCCTTGATTCATTTCATAGTTCCTTAAATTCTACTACAGTTGAAGCTTTGATTTGTACCCAAAATTGGATCAAGTCCCCTAAGATAGTTGATTTAGAAGCTGAGTTGGTTGAAGTGCAAAAGATTGAGTCAGGTAACAAGGCTTTATTTTAACTTTCATATTTATTTTTTATTTGTTTACCATAATTCATATTGTTTGCTAATGAGGTTGTGTGTTGTGTTAAAATTTTTAGAGTTGTCTAGATTAGTTTCAATTGATATTGGTATTGTTGCTGCTGGGGACGCTCCAACCACATCTTAAGGTATCTGTTGTTATTGTGTTTATGCAGTTTTATTTTCAAGATATATGTTCAGTTTTCATCTCATATTTTGTTATTGCGTTTGGCTATTAGGTGCTATCTTCATGCTGTCTCGCTGCTGTTTTGATGCTGTTTTGTTGCAAGGTTTGCTGCTGTCTTGTTGTTGTTTTGCTATTGTCTTGATGCTGTCTCGCGCTGCTGTTTCGCTGCAAGTTTTGCTGTTGTTGTTGTGTTGTTTAGTTGAAAAATGCTGCTTGATTTTAATTTAATAGTGTTATAAAGTGTTGCTTAGAACTAAGTGTTGTAGAACTAATTGTAGACCTTCTTGGATTTTGTTTTATATGCGATCAGATTTTAATTTTTTTTTCGTTCAGAATTTATTTTGTTTACTTCACAACCCGCGAGTCCAATCCAATCATACTCATTCAACACTAGTTTGGTTCGGTTCGGGCCATTTAGAAAAACTGCGGATTTTTTTTTGAAATCCAAACCAATCAAGTTGATCGGATCGGATATTGAATTTGGCCAAAATCTATCCAAATCGGCTCATTCAACGACATTTTTTTTTTGTTACGACAACATGGTTAATAGGAAATTTGGCAAACTTCAATTATGGCGCATAACGGAATTGTGGTATCTTTTGGGCATAACTTTGTAAATATACGAAAACCGGACTTAACTTCTAATAATAATAGGTTTTTTCAACGGCAACTTTGTGGTCACATCTTGTGACGTGACCAAGCTAAACGTCGCCTTTTCCTTTTACAACATGCTCTATATGTAGGCTTCAATAATAGCCAACGATCACAATGTAAGAAAGGCAAAAAGGGTTTGTCTAGGGTGAACCATTAAAAAAGTTCTCCACCGATGCAGAATCTACTTATCACCGTTTGATTCATATTTTCTAAATTATTTATTAAGTAACGGTCCAGATTTCAGGGGTATAATGGTAACACAGATTTTTGTTCTCTCTCATCCTCCCCTTCCTCCCACCCTCCACCATCATGCCTGTCTCCATTGGCGTTCAACAACCAATCCTTCACCACACCAGCCACATTCATCGTTTCATTCCCTTCCCTGTACTGGTCCTCCACCTTAAACCTCTGCACCTTAAATAAATTCTCATTCAGTTCAATCACCAACATTCCCACTACTAATAACACACTAGTACTACTCAAATTAAGTAACCAAGAAACAATTGACCCATCCCTAGTTTATTTTTAAAAAAAAAATTTGTTAGAAATCGTATTTGTCAGATATGACTTGGTTGTAGAGGGACGAAATTGCACATATTAGAAAAGTGTGTTGATTTTTTTTTTTGATAAAAAATAGACCAATACTTCTGCGAAGATTCATTTCATCCTCGGATTTCATTCATTGGCTGATTGCGATGGATTCGAGTTCGGGGCAGCAAGAATTCAATTATTTGTTCAAGTTGTTGATGACTGGGGGCTCTGGGGTATACACATGGAGAAGAAATCAATTGTGTTGTTCTTCTTGCTCCTCATAGCCTTTGCTTCACAAATGGTGGTGAAGACAAAGTCAAGGATATGCGAATCACAGAGTCATGGGTATAAAGGTGCATGCCTCCAACCGTGTTTCGGCTCCCAACCGGCAAATTTCCGGTGACCCCCTCTCTCATCTCTCCCTCTTCATCCATGGATAACCAACCCCCACTTCGTCCATGGTCACGCTTGACCTCACTGCGCTCTGTCTCTACTCAAACTCATCAACCAACCACCACCTTCCAAATTGAATTTTAACACCGAGATTGAGCACAAGATACCAGTGAAAGAAAAGCCAAAAGTTGTGATGGTGATACAAAAGCTATAATTTTGTGTATTGCTAGTCAATGATGATTTGTCACAAATTCAGAATCATGATTGCTTTTTCAACTATTTTAAACAGTGCAAGGCAACTTCCATGAAATTTTTTTTTTCCCATTAAATCGTATCTGGAGGATACGACACTTCTAATTTTTCTCGCTTTATTCTTGTTCCTCAGTGCTAATTTGTTAATTGCTGCTGTTATTTTTTGGCTCAGACTGGCAACAAAAATTATTGATATCTTCTCATGACAATTCTCTCAAGTTTCTATTTCAGTTTCACCAAATTTTTTTTTTTCAAAATTTGAAACTTTTTCGCCAGAAAAATAATGGGTACCAATGTGGTTGTGAAACGAAGAGAGAATATAACAATGATGATGGAATTGGCGATTTTCTTATTAATAATAATGGCAAAACAACGACAGATATGAAAGGAGGTGGATGAGATGAGAGTAGTGGCTGAGGGTGGGGAGGAGGAAGAAGAGGACTTACGAATAAAAAAATTTATTTAGACATCCACATTAGACAACAACCAAACAAAGTGTTGGTGTTGGGACTTTTAGTCCCACATCGGGTAAAATAGTAAAGAGGAGTGAACCTCTTTGTTATAAAAGGAGGCTTGGGCCTTGATTTTATCTACACCATTCAAAAGCTTGTCTAGCAACTTTTGTCTCTAGATAAATTCATCTTTGTTTTTAGAATTTAATAGAATTCTTAGTATCTTTCTGTGGTTTGCGACTTGAAATTTGAACCTTCACATCAGAAAAAGAATTTATTAGGAATATTTCTTGTAAAAGGAGGTGTGAGGAATAAGTTTCTTTGGTGGGGAAGCTTTGTGGGTGTCTTGAGAGTGCAGAGAGAAAATTGTGTAGTTGTAATAATTTTCTACATAGTGGATTTTCTCTGCAGTCTTTGGTGGTTTTTCTCTGGTTTGGGAGTTTTTCACGTTAAATACTTGTGTTGTTATTATTTCTCTATTTTGTTTTTCCAATTTTCCACAAGTGCGGTTCTGGGAAGAGAATTTGAAGAGTCAAATTCTAACAAGTGGTATCGAGCACGTGTTACGCTAAAGAGGATGTCGAAGCGAGTTTCAAATGCAATGATTTGATGTAGAAATTTGACGGAAAGATCAACTTTGGCTTGTGGCAAATACAAGTCAAGGATGTGTTGATTCACCTGGTTTACACAAGGCTTTGAAGAGGCGGGGTTACTCCTGAAAGTAGTGGAGATCTTGATAATGAGGCTAACATTATCTCCGATCTTGATGTCTTTTGAAAGAAGGACATGTATATCCTTATGGCATGGGTCCCAAAGTTGCCATGATAAAGGATATTAAATGTTAAGCGGGACCACATTTTACACACGGGCATTGGTTGACATTGATGCAGGTGTGTGGTGAAATTTTGTCGATGGTGATTAACTTCCATGAGAGTCAAATATGGGAGTTGCACCATAGTTTTTTCAAAGAAGGTTATATTTCGACATGTCCGAGTTTAAATGCTTGGGATGGCTAGTTACGAGTGATTATGCTTTTATGGTGGAGCATGATCAAGTTGCGGTGATAGCGAAAGCTATAGGAATCTTCATCAAGGTGGGCGTTGTGGGACCACAAAGTCACAAGGTGGAGATTGTTGGTGTTGGGACTTTTAGTCGCATCGGTAAAATAGTAAAGAGGAGTGAACCTCTTTGTTATAAAAGGAGGCTTGGGCCTTGATTTTATCTACACCATTCAAAAGCTTGTCTAGCAACTTTTGTCTCTAGATAAATTCATCTTTGTTTTTAGAATTTAATAGAATTCTTAGTATGCTCTGTGGTTGCGACTTTGAACCTCCACATCGTAAAAGAATTTATTAGGAATATTTCTTGTAAAAGGAGAGGTGTGAGGAATAAGTTTCTTTGGTGGGGAAGCTTTGTGGGTGTCTTGAGAGTGCAGAGAGAAAATTGTGTAGTTGTAATAATTTTCTACATAGTGGATTTTTCTCTGGTGCTGGTGGTTTTTCTCCTGGTTTGGGAGTTTTTCACGTTAAATACTTGTGTTGTTATTATTTCTCTATTTTGTTTTTCCAATTTTCCACAAGTGCAGTTTCTGAGGAAGAGAATTTGAAGAGTCAAATTCCCAACACAAAGCCCTCATGGCAGAACAAGACACTCATGTTCCCCAGTCATGGCCCACCAAAAAAACTTGATCGACGGCCAGAGCATCGAGGAGTCCGACCAGGTCGCCGACGATGTGGAGGGCGGAGTAGGAAGAAGGAGAGAGCGGTGAGTCTGTGTTACTGTAGCCATGGAGGTCGGGGGCGACGGCGCGGTAGCCAAGGGCGGTGCAGGACAGAAGCTGATGGCGACCACGAGTACCAAAGCTCCGGGAAGAGAAAAAAAGCTAGACTTTTTTATTTCCAATATTGTCCATGGCGCACCGGTGCACCACATAGCAAGTGGTGCACTGTAGTAGTCACCAGGAAAAAAATAGCCTAAAAGAATACCCCCTGACAAAAGGTTTTTTTTTTTTTTTTACGTGATCAAAAGGTGGCTTGTACAATGGGCAAATAGTTAAATTTGTCCATCATGGTCAAATACTCCTCTTGTCGTTGAAAAAATATTATATAATCATATTATATAAAATACATTATGGAATTAGGCTATATTACTCTTTTTCTTATTTAGACGTCGTTTAAAATTATTTTAAACAAATAAAAAAATTAATAAATTTTATTATTTTTTATGAAATTATTGGTTTTTTCATGTAATACCATTGACTGTTATTACTCCATTATATTTGTTTTTCTCTCTCTATAATAAATAATCAAGGGTATAATTGGTAAAAAAGTAATTAATGTAATATTTAACTTTGAGAAAGACAGATAACTAGTAACAAAATTTCTCTAAAAAATAGACAAATAAAAAGGAATCGAGGGAGTATTACCGAGTAGTAATTGTGTATCCATGTCTGTGAATTTAATAACAAAAGCTATTAATGTTAAACAATAATTAACTTAATCAATTTAATTTATACGTAGTTAGCGTAAATTTTTTTATAAATGCATCTAATAATTTAGGTAAAATTGATCTGTAGGTCTTTTAACTTATTTTTTGGTAACGAATCAGTCATTTATCTTCTTCTTTCCTTTTCGAATAGATCTTTTATCTTTTTTTTTTCAAACAGGTGCTTCAAGTTTTTAATATGTTTCAAAATATATGAGTTATCATACTTATTATATAATGCAAGAACACGTTATTGGATAACCGTTTAAAATATTTTACTAACTTAACATAAAAGGTGTCTTAGTGTGTCACTAGTACGAAATACACCTAAAAAATAGACTAATAATACTAGTTTTGGCAATAACCAACTTAACGTACGTTTCGCCATATTTCAACGTATATTGCTATTGTTTGGTTTCACGTTCAAATACGTTCGTAAACGAAAATTGATCGTAAACATCGGTTGAAGAGAAAGTGTACTTCCAGATACTTTTCCTTTCTCGGTTTACGTTGGAAGTAGCGTATGACCATTTCACCCCGTATTCTTGCCACACCCATCATTTGTTTTTCTATATGTAAGCTATTGAATTAATAATACTATTTTATTTCTTTTCTATAATTATAATAATAATAATAAGGTTTTTTAATAATAGTAATAATGTTTTAATAATAATAATAACAATAATAACAACTTCAGAAAATTAATTATAATCCCAACCAATTTTTTTTAATTAGTTTAGGTAGTGTATTTAAAAAAATCAAAATAATTATTAAGAATCCAATTAATATAAAGTATATTCTTTATTTTCTTAATATCATTAGTCATACATTTAAATTTTAAATCGTATTAGATTTTTTTTTATGTATTTTTCTTGTTATTCTATTTTATTCTATTTTTTTAATTTGGAGCATATGTATTAGCTTGTAATTTTGTACTTTCATCGAGATTGTATTTGGGATTTTTCTCTATATTTTATTTTTTTAACAAAACACTATATT
Organism: Calophaca sinica; assembly: GCA_037113605.1. Lineage (NCBI taxonomy): Eukaryota > Viridiplantae > Streptophyta > Magnoliopsida > Fabales > Fabaceae > Calophaca > Calophaca sinica. The sequence goes on from CM073731.1 coordinate 13,578,618, forward strand.
TGTCACACACAAAAAAACAGAGCACTATAAAATAATATTAATATCACATTACAAAACTCATGTCCTTTTTAATAATTATACATTTAAAAATACTTTTGATTAATATCATCTAAACAAATTTTATTTTGTAAAATGTACTTTTGCAAAAAAAAAAATTATCTAAACATAAATCATGTTATAATAAACTCATTTTTAACTAAATTTCTGTTTATAAACTTTAATTCAAACGGCCCTTAATATCAATAACTCCAACCACGACGTTGCTTCTCTTTCTCATGTTCTGCTCTTTTCCAAACACAAATCTTTGGCCACACCGCCTACAACCGTGACTCCATTTTCGTTCACCACGCAACACCAATTAAACCAATGCATAAATATTTCTATTTTTTTGGAAAACCAATTATTGGCGTTTTTGTTTTCAGTGGGCTATCTGCTCTATAATTTTTGGATTGTTTTTGCATTTTATTTATTTTATTGGAGGTTCCTTTTAGTATATTGTGTTATTTAATTTTTTAGAGTTGTTAGAAAAAAATTATAGTTTTTAGATTTTTTTAAACAATTTTTTTGAAATTTTAAAAATGATGTGTGACGACCCAAACTAACCTGTGATTGAACGAGTCGATTTGGTTTGGCTTTTAGAAAAAAATGCACGAACCCGACCCAAACCAAACTTAAAAATTTTGATTGACATGGGTAACAGATTTAGTCAAATTCGACCAAAACGAACCCTAAAACACTCCTAATCTGCTCTAGGGGTGGGGGTGTGAGGCACCATCAAATGTAGGGATGGCAATACGGGCTAGACCCGCCTATCCCACCAACCTGCTGGGCCACAGGTAGGGCGGGACGGGCCAGCCCGCCAATATATATATATATATAATTTTGTTTTACTTTTTTTGTATTTTGGGCGGGTCTGCTTGCTAACCCGCCATTTTGGCCCATTTTATGGCGGGCTTAGGCGGGCCAACCCGCCAACTCGCCATTTTCTAGGCCGAAATTCTTTTTTTTATTTTTAAGGCGGGCAAACCCGCGGCGGGCAAACCCGCGGCGGGCGCCGGCTAGGCTCACTTTCTCAGCCCGCCACCAATTGGCGAGCCGCCCCGCCCCTCCCCGTTTTTGGCGGGCTCATGGCAAGGTTGGGCGAGCCGGCCCGCATTGCCATCCCTATTATTCAAATGTTGGGGTAGGCACGGGTCGGGTTGAGTTGGGTTTGGGTGCTTAAAGACCCAACTCAATTAAATATATATAGGTTGGATCGGTTTAATCAATTTTTTTTGCGTAACCCAAATCAACCCAACCCGACCTCATATGGGTTGGTTTGGGTTGGGTAGACGGGCTTATTGCTAAAATATTCATTTATCAGAAAAATAAAAAAATTGAAAAAATCGAAGACAAATAGAACAAAAAATATTTATGAAAAAAAAATCATTGTCAATGCCTTAAACATGAATTTATCCAACATTCACTGATTGAAAAAACAACAAAGACACAACACAATATTTCATATTTCATAATATATAAAATTTGCAGAATGACATTAATTCATATTTTACATTATATATAAATCATTCAAAATACAAACACATGTTTTATATTCAAAATACGCAACTCAACATTCATCCAAGCTTACAGGAAAAAAAGTTACTTCATATCAAGGGACGGATTCAAAAATTTTAAGTAGTGGGGGTAATATTAATATATAAATTTATAATATTAAAAATATAACATATCAATTAAAACTTTTTTCCATTTTTTTATCTTTTTTTGCAACAAAAAAAATGAAAACTGAAAAATTTATATGAGTAGAAAAATTTAATATATAAATATATATAATATTAAAAAGGGATAGTCCCTGTTTAGAAAAAAACTATATATAATGAGGGTTGATATTTACTATTTAGTATAAGACAAGGAAGAATTGGATTTAAACCAATACACCTGGATGGTTAAAAATGGAAAGTAAAATTTTACCACTATAATAGGGTAATATTAGAAAGGAGGAGAAAAACCAGGCGCTGTCTACCTAGAATCCGGATTCTCTGCGGTCGCAGAGATCCTGCATTCACGAAGTCGCGTTTTTTAGCCGTCCGATATAGATTGGACGTCTCAGATTTAAAGTCGGTATTTTAGATTTTAAAAATAAAAAAATGCGTATTTTATGGGCCATCCGATAAAATGATCGAATGTGTGACTGCGTCGTCCGTATGACTGCAGTCAATCCGATTTTGTCTACCGTGCATGAGCTTTATGGGTCGTGCATGGTACATGAGGACTTAAAATACATCTTTCCTTTGCAAATCTCAAAAATCAATTAGACTTGTCGGTCATACCTGCCACAAAAGTGAAGATGTCTGTCACCACACTGACACAATACACAGTGAGCATCACACACTATTTATATACTCTCTCCATCTCACTATAAGTGTCACATTTGTAAAAAAAAAAAAGTCCCAAAATAAGTATCATGTTAGATTTTCAATGTAATATTAATTATTTTTTCCAGTTTTACTCTCAAATTAATAATGAGTACATCACTCCCAAGTCATTATACTCTACTATGTATTTATGATAATTGTTACTATCTCCATCCCTAAATATAAGCTCATTTTGACAAAAACACACAAATTAAGAAAATTAGTTAACTCATTTAATTCGTCTATAATATGTACTATTTTTTCAAAAATACCCTTTAATTATTGATTTAAGAGAAATAAATAGTCACCTTATTTACTGTTGACTACAAAAAATAATGTAAATTAATTAGGGGTATTCTTGTAAAAAAAATAATTAATGCACATAGTAATTTGTAAAAGGGCTTATAAAAAGAGACAAATTTTTTTCTAAAAGGGGCTTATAATTAGGGACGGAGGTAGTAATACCCTGGGATGGATCCATGTAGAGCAAATTAGGGGCAATTGACCCCATTAACTTAATTATTTTTTTTGCTAATTATTGAATAATTTTATTTTTGCCCCTACGAAAAAATAAGTGTTGACCCCACTAAAAAACAAAAAAATTGAAATTGAGTTATCATCTTTTAAGTATTTCCCACGTTTACTCTCTTTTTAAGAGAAAGTATAAATCTTTTTTTACTCCTTTTTATCTCTGTCTCTCTATTTCTGGTTCTCAAAATACTCTATGGTCTCTACTATGTTTCATTCTCAAAATTCATTAACCCAAATGCTCTACGAGAGCTCTAACTCAATCCTTTTTATTCTTTTCTCCACTTGTCTCTCAATTTCTACATTCTCTCTCCATACTCAATTTCATGTTTTCTTACGGGTACCTTCATTTCCTATGTTCTTTATTTCATTTAATCTTTTATTTATTTTTTGTTCTATTTATAACTCCTTCGTTGCTTGAGTAAATTTATTTTGCACCAAATTCACCATGTGTTTGGTCATTTGCCTAAGTGGGGTTAATAGAGGATTACATACTAAAGTTAGCTTTGATTTTGTCTGTGGTAACTACAACAGTTGAAAGGAATTTCTTTTGATAGTCTTGAAAATGAAAAAAAAAATCATACAACAATTTCAAAATATGAAGACAGGTATAAGGAAATTATAATTCGTAGATGTTGAGGTGTATCCAATTTTTTGGGTATATAATGCTATAATTTTGCTAATCTCCAATTTTGTGTTTAATGATACATATTATTGATGCATTCGAAATAGCATATAGTTTAGTGTTAGTTTTACATCGCATCTTAGTCATTTTAGTCATTTTAATCCATGTTATTTATGCATTTGGCTTGATTTGAATAATGCACTTGGTTTTGGTTCAATTGTGCTTAAAGGAAGGTATTTGTCCTAGGAAAAAGGAGAAAAATCACTTGGAATAAGTTGGGGTAATTTGTGCTACAAGTTGATAATGTAATGTTGTCTCAGCCTGACACTTGTTCAATGTTTTAATCATATCTGGAGTTTTAGGTGTCCAAATGAGATGAAACACGTGCCATTGGAAAGTTAAGATCCATAGCTTCAACTCTCATGAATACACCTTGAGCTAATTCGGACGTTAAAAAGGTGAAAAATACAAAACAACATGAAGCAGGCCTAGTCGTGTCAGTAAGCACAGCCGTGTTGCGACAGCACCTGAACAGCGCGAGAAACAGAATGAAGCACGGCCTAGCCGTGCCTCACGCCACAGTCGTGCTATGACAGCACCCTGGACACAGAATTTTACGTTTTTACATGTTTTGGACTTGTTTTTTACTCCTTTTCACCCTAGACTATAAATAGACACTTTAGAGACTTGTCTAGGGTTCGAACTTTGTTATTTGGAGGCACGGTGGAGGATTGGGAACGATCTCTTCATTAATTCTCTCATGAATTTCTGGTTTGGCTTTTCTTTCTCTATGAGTAACTAAGTTTTTTAGACTATGGTTAGATGAATCTCGATGAAACTCTTATGTAGTTAATTCTATTATATTAAAGCAAGTTTATTTCATTTCAATTGAGCTTTCAATTCTCCGCGCTTAATGTTTTTTGATACCTGGCCGCTATTGAATCGATTAGGGGTTTTTCATGATGATTGAGAAATTAGGTGAAAGACTTGAACTGAGATTGTTGGTCATAGTCATGATGAGTATAGGAATATAACTTTGTGATTATGTGTTCTTATGAATCACTATTCTTAATGCTTAACCTAACTATAAATCACCTAAGGGATAAGGGGTTTTAGTTAGAGTAAAGGGTTTATGAGCCAAGGGATTGTCCTTAAACTAATTTAGTTGATTCGAACTTCAATTTGTATGGAATAACTTGCGTTGGTTGTAGATTGAATGCATAAGAGTGGAAACAAGAGGATTCAACCCATAGTCGTTTTTTTATTTACAAAATTTCAAATACTTTGTTCTCGTTATTCAAACATCAAGATTTGGTTCTCGTTCAAAATTGTTACGAACTTTGTTGAGTTAAATAATTAATCGCAATCCCTATGGAGACGATTTTACTTATCATTTTATTACTTGTGCGATTCGGTACACTGCCGAAAATCTTAACAAGTTTTTGGCGCCGTTGCCGGGGATTGTTGAATTGATTTTTAACAAGGCAAACTAGTACTTTTTACAATTATTTTTTTATTTTTATTTTCTGTTTATAAAAAAAACCCAAAAAAAATTTAAAATTTCTTTTCTCTTCTTGTAAAGTTATTGTGTTGCTCACAATTCTCTTAGCTTTTGTAGTATGCTGCCTCTTAGATGTGATTTTTGTGGATTTTTCCATAGAAATGACACTTGTGAGGATTTCTTGGTCATATCACCAGAAGATGAGGATCTATTAGTCATGGTGGACGATATCCGCTTCTGTAGCATGCAGCCTCTTAGATGTGATTTTTGTGGAGGAAAGCATAGAAATGGCTATTGTGAGGATTTCTTAGTCATGGCGGAAGAAGAAGAGGATTATTGCATGGAAAGTATCTTAGGAGAAGAAGATTCACATCCTCAATTCAAACTTAATTCGAAGAATCACATGACAGAGACTCTTACCTCAAAAATGTTCTGGTTGAATTCATGAGAGCCAACCAAGATTCATTTGATAGATATGAGGTTCAATGTGAGAGGTTATCAGAGCAATTATTCCAATTTGAGCAGAAGCAAGTATTCCAATTTGAGCAGAAGCAAGTGGAGATAGAGATTGAACATAACTTCATTGTGGCATTGGAAGAAGAATTGAAAAACAAAAATAGTGACATAGAAGAGGACCCAAGGGTGAGGCATAAAGAGATTCATGTAACAGCTCAGCCCTTGGTCATTGAAGAGAATGGTCATCTGCAAGTTGAATTTGATGTGCTTCAAGATAAGGAGTGGGGGAAACAATATCCCAAATATATAATTGTTGAGGCATGGGAACACTCACTTCCCTATGCCAAGTACATGGGAATTCTCTCCAAAAGAAGGAAGCGGAAGGAAGAAATCTTCTTCCTGACATATTATCCACCCTAATAGGGGTGTTGAAGTGTCAAGCTAATGACGTTAAAGAAGCGCTTCTTGGGAGGCAACCCAAGTTTTTCGGTGAGTTCTTTCCTCCTCATCCCTGCTTCAACTTAAATTTTTACATTGGGGATAATGTTAGTTTTTAAGCTTGGGGTAAGGGGTTTGCATTTTTGCATTTAGATTTGCATCTCATTTTAGCTTTTGCTTTTTGTGTTAATTTTTGTTTTTATTTGCATCATTTTATCCCCCAATTGCTTTGTTGCCCTCCTAATTTTTCTATGTGTGCCACATTTTTGTTGAAATTTGAGATTGCAATGATTTGGAACCCAATTATTTTCTCTTGTGATGGGCTTAAAGGCAGTGTTCTTAATGTACATAGAGATGATCTTTTGAAAAGTTGAGAATTAGCATGTGGCACTCTGATTTGATATTTTTCACTGATTTTAACTTCTAAATGTGAGACTTGAGCTTATATTGGGGCTTGTTCTTCATCATGTTTTTATGTCCATTCTCCTTGTATGAGTGTGTTCATCTTGATTGTGCTCTCTAGAACTTGACTTGAAACCTTTTCAAAACTTGAAAATTTTTGTCTACACACTTGAAAATGATTAAGGCATTTTAGGCAATTTGTTTCAAGCCTCTGATTTTTGAATGAAAGCTTCCTCTAGTTGCCCCTTTTGAGCCTTTATTGAAATAAATTTTCTTGGTACCCATGTTTTGTCAAATGTCTATGGTACCCTTTAGAGTATGTTTAAGGGAGCAATTGGATGTTTGATCTTGTTTGAATATTGATGCTTGATCTTGGGATCTCTTCTGTTGTTTAGTTCCTCCCCAATAATTATTGTAAAATTTCAAATGGGGGAGAATAAAATAAAATAAAAAAATAGAACAGAAAAAATAGAAGAGGAGCAAAATAAAAAGGTTTTGAAAGCAAAAAGGAAAAAATGGATTGCTCCACTTATTCTGCTTTAAAAGGGTTGCTTTAATTGATCATTTTGAAAGCCCTTGAATTTCCCTTCCTTGTTTTTATCCCACCTTACAAGTAAAATCCCATGGCCACGTTACAACCTTTTGATTCTTGTGTATTTTCATTAATTATTTGCTGAGATTTGGTTAATAGTCAAGCCTATGGTAGAGCACTTTCATTGATGGATATGAGTGAATTGTCTTAACCTTTAAAACACTTGGAGAGTGATAAGGAGAGTGCCCTTATCAGTGACAGACATGATTTCAGAGAGTCTAAACTTCTAATTGGACTTGATTTTGATTCTCTCTATTGTGTTTGATAGTCCTTTAGCCTATTACTTGATCTTGCTTCTATCTCGGGTTTCTTATCGGTTGCATCTCGTATTTTTCATGTCGTCTTTGGCCATAGTAATTGCCTGAGGACAAGCAAAATTCTAAGCTTGGAGTAATTTGATGCGTTCGAAATAGCATATAGTTTAGTGTTAGTTTTGCATCGCATCTTAGTCATTTTAGTCATTTTAATCCATGTTATTTATGCATTTGGTTTGATTTGAATAATGCACTTGGTTTTGGATCAATTGTGCTTAAAGGAAGGTATTTGTCCTAGGAAAAAGGAGAAAAATCACTTAGAAAAAGTTGGGGTAATTTGTGCTACAAGTTGATAATGTAATGTTGTCTCAGCCTGACACTTGTTCAATGTTTTAATCATATCTGGAGTTTTAGGTGTCCAGATGAGATGAAATCGGTTCCATTGGAAAGCTAAGATCCATAGCTTCAACTTTCATGAAGACACCTTGAGCTAATTCGGATATTAAAGAGGTAAAAAATACAAAACAACATGAAGCACGGCCTAGCCGTGTCAGAAAGCACGGCCATGTTGCGACAGCACCTGAACAGCGCGAGAAACAAAATGAAGCACGGCCTAGCCGTGCCTCACGCCACGGTCGTGCTACGACAGCACCCTGGAAGCAGAATTTTACGTTTTTACATGTTTTGGACTTGTTTTTTTTTACTCCTTTTCACCCTAGACTATAAATAGACACTTTAGAGACTTGTCTATGGTTCGAACTTTGTTATTTGGAGGCACGGTGGAGGATTGAGAACGATTTCTTCATTAATTCTCTCATGAATTTTTGGTTTGGCTTTTCTTTCTCTATGAGTAACTAAGTTTTTTAGACTAGGGTTAGATGAATCTTGATGAAACTCTTATGTAGTTAATTCTATTATATTAAAGCAAGTTTATTTCATTTCAATTGAGCTTTCAACTCTCCGCGCTTAATGTTTTTCGATACTTGGCCGCTATTGAATCAATTAGGGGTTTTTCATGATGATTGGGAAATTGTAACACCTGAGGACGAGATCGACCTCGTATTAGGACATCGTATCGAGACCTCGTGTCGAGACCTCGTGTCGAGACCCCGTGCCGAGATCGTATGCCGAGGTCGTATGACGAGCTGAGGGGACGCTTGCACGAGCATCCTGGTCGACATCGTGTCGAGAATCATCACTGTGTTTTTAGATTTAAGTCTATAGATTAGAGGGTGATTATGAGAGAGGAAAGATTAGATGGGTTAGACTTGTTGTTTGGATTAATATCTTACTTTAAAATCTAGGTGTCGCTTATTTGTGGTTTTATGAAAGATAAATTCATTTAAAATGGTTTTCTTGTAATTAATTATTGTTTAAGAGATATTTAAGGGAGATAAGACCAAACTGTTTTTTTTCCACCAGCTGTAGATAAATATCATGATTAGTTTCCTCCACCGCCATAAATATCACGCTTAGCCGCCTTAAACACTCACTTTCCAGTTTCTTCTTTTTTCTTCTTCTCTAAATTTCCTCTTCTCCAAACCTCCATTGAAGAACCTTGAGTTTCATTGAGCTTCTGCATAAAATTTTTTCATCAACCTTGTTTCTTATCATCTTCTCGACATATATCACCATCTCGACCATCTTTTGAGGTATGAAAAATAGAATTTTAGTTCTCTTCATGTTATCAAGTAATACCACTTCTTCTCTCTATTTTAGCTAGTTTATATGCTTCCAAATCAGGTCATATTGATAGGTTTTCATTTTCATGACATGACCTACCTTTCTAACCAATTATTTGAGCTTGTAAAACAAATTGCTTTATCTGTTTTCTGCAATAGGCAGTGCCCAAAACCCTCCCTATTTGGTTTGTTTTGATTTCTTGTTTTAGTTTGTTGTACGTTGCTTCTTGTTGATGTTTGTTGTTGATTTATTTGTTATAGAATCATATAACCTTTTTCATGAACTTTTGATCGAAAACCCTAACTTTGTGTTAGAGGAAAAATATGTTTAATCTTGCTTGAATCATGCATGAAATATGTGATTATATGTTTAATATGATTTTAAGCTTGAATTAGTACTTTGGAAAAATGGCTTTGTCTGGTGATGTATGAAAGAAGTTTTTAATAAAATTTTAGAGAAAAGGAGTTATTTTGTAATGTTTGAATTCTGGTTGTATTTGTTTAAGTTCTTGAGTTTTAATGTTTACTTGGGTTGTGGTTAAGATTGGGATAATGAGAGCTAAGTGTTATTAGAACCCATAGATAGAACTAAGTTGTGCTCGTATTAGGCAGTGTGATTTCCGAGATCGTGCTGCAAGGAGATCAGGGTGTACGAGAACACGAAACCGAGGTTGACTGAGAGCCGTACGTGTCGAGATCGAGTGAGAGAAGTCGTTGTCGAGCTCGTTTGAAGACAGCCGTGTTGAGGTCGTTGTCGAGCAGCGTTAGCTTGGAGTTCGGTAAGGGCACTTCTAGACATTTAGGATTCATTTTATGTCCCTGTGTAAGGACAACTTTGGATATGCTTAAGCTATTGTTTTGTTATTTAAATTGCTTTATTTAAATACGAAGAAGTCTGAGAACTCTACGAGTTCGAAGTCAGGGTCTTCGAACCCCTTCGTTTTGTTGTCGTACGGTCGAACATATTCCGAGTCATTCGTGGGTGAAAACTTTGTGGTTGGTCTGCTGAACCCAACCCCCCACTTGTTTGTACCTCTGTTAATTCCATTGAGTTGCAGAGGGATGGATTCCTTGATTTGCGTGTCAAGCATGTAATGTTGTGATATGATTGGGTTTTTGCATGTATTTAATATGTGATTGAATATATGTTGTGAATTGTGTATTACCTGTTGATTTGCGTTTCTTCATGTTGAGCCTGCTCTTTTTATTTGACATGCGGTTGAATATCTTGCGTATAACTCTTTGAATATCGTATGCGGCGAATTGTTCATTGAGTGAGAGAGCTTAGCGAGTCGTTGGCGTTTGAAGTTGCGACCCGGAGAGCGGAGAGGGTGCTAGGTCCCCTTTTTCCGTTTATGGGGACTTCTAAGCGTTGCCACGCTATGGGACCTGAGTTGACTGTCCTAGGGAGAGCGAAGATCCCAAGGCTTCGGCTGGACTTTCCAGCATACGGTACGGCGTGTGCATTCCGGAGTAATTGTCGAGTCTAGAGTGAGATGGTTGAGTTACGTTTGGTGATTGATAAACATTGTTGTGTTGCTTATTTCTTTATGCCGTGTTTATCTTGAATTGTTGAGAAGTTGACCCTTTCCCGTGGTACCTTCAATCCATGATGGTTACCCAGGCGATGTCGAGGGTGCAGGGAACTCGACAGCAGATGATGGCGAGGAGGAGCTCGACGAGGATCAGGGCGACGACCTATATTTGTCGTGATTGATTATGTTTGTTGGATGTTTTTGGGATGACTGTACTTTGTTTTTTTTTGTGTTCAGAGGTTGTGACCAGTTTGGGCTAGATGTCATTTTGAGCACAGGGTAGACTGGTGGTTTTACTTTTGGAGCAGCCCCCTGCGTGGGTGTCTGCCGGAAGTACCCCCAGGGTATGATTGCTCTCTTGAAGTCGTCATACCTTAGGTGTATTTTCTTTGTACATTATTACTCTGTCTTTTTGTATGCACTTTTTATATCTTGTATATATATAAGTATGTACTTGTTATACCTGCGTGATGTTATTTAGGACTTAAGTCTTGTGTCTTAGTTGCACCATGTTTCGAAAAGCTGTAATTACTCTGATGTGCACGAGCTGGTCTTATAAAATAAATAAATAAATAAATAAATAATAATAGACCGTACTTTTCTAAAGGGCACAAGAGTATTGTTTTAAAACACATCGCATACAGGGTAACTTGAGCTCGGTGTGTTGAGCTCGGTAACTCGAACTCGGTATGTTGAGCTCGGTAGCGGTCCGGAAACGGGTCGTTACAGAAATTAGGTGAAAGACTTGAACTGAGATTGTTAGCCATAGTCATGATAAGTATAGGAATATAACTTTGTGATTATGTGTTCTTATGAATCACTATTCTTAATGCTTAACCTAACTATAAATCACCTAAGGGATAAGGGGTTTTAGTTAGAGTAAAGGGTTTATGAGCCAATGGATTGTCCTTAAACTAATTTAGTTGATTCGAACTTCAATTTGTATGAATAACTTGCTTTGGTTATAGATTGAATGCATAAGAGTGGAAAAAGAGGATTCAACCCATAGTCGTTTTTTTATTTACTAAATTTCAAATACTTTGTTCTCGTTATTCAAACATCAAGATTTGGTTCTCGTTCAAAATTGTTACGAACTTTGTTGAGTTAAATAATCAATCGCAATCCCTATGGAGACGATTTTACTTATCATTTTTTTACTTGTGCGATTCGGTACACTGCCGAAAATTTTAACAATTATCACTAAACACAAAATGCATAAGTGATACATCATATACTATAAATGTTTATATTAAAAAAACATAAATGCATAAGTAATAAAATAATGACATTATTATCATTAAACACAAAATTGGAGATTAGCAAAACTCATACGCTTTGGGTTTGTATCTTTTAAAACCGGCCCAACCCAATGACTCAAACCAACCCGAATTTTTTTGGTTGGGTAGGTCAGGTTCACGGGTCGACTCATACCTGTGCCATCCTTAATCAAATGGGACTCACTGGTATGCTCATTGATATGCGAATACCATCAACAAACACTGTATATCAATTAAAAAATTTAGGTGCTTTTTTTATTAATTTATCATCTGACTCCACTCTGTTATTCTCGGTGGAGATGGGAAAACCATCAAAGTCCTCTTTTTTGAACGAACACCAAACAAGGCTGACAATGGGTAATCGACTCTATGAGTACCCGCAAAAATTACCAACAACGGGTAGGGTAATTACCCGTTTAATGGATAAGGGTACGAATATGAGCAATTACCCGCAAAAACGAGCAAGTATGGGTGCTAGTTACTTGGTTAGTGGTATGGGTACCTTAGTAACCACTCCGCCCCATACCCGCATTTACTTATTTACTTATTAATAAATATATAATTATGATTATAATATTAAATTTAAAAAAATTATGCATTGTTCTACAAGTTCATGTGTTTGTTGTTCTACAAGTTTATTGTAACATTTTATAAATGTTGAAACTTAATATTATTCATTGTATCTAACAAATTTATTATGTTGTATTTTAATTTAGTTAAATAGTTTTGCTTAATAAGCTTATTATGTTGTATTTTAATTTAGTTAAAAAGTTTTGCTTCTAATGTTTTATAATTAGTTTGAAAGATATTTAAATAGTTTTTTAGTTGGAATTTTAAATAATATTTTTTCATTTATTCATTTTTTATAGTTAATTAAATTGTGCAAGTAATCTATATGATTAACTACATTGTATTAAATTGCTATACTGACCGAGTAAACAGTTATTTTTGTCATTGAATGTGTGATATGTTGTCACTATAGTTCTCAATGTATCAAAATTACAAATTTTTTTTTTCTGAATGTGTCTTTTATTAGTCAGATTGGTCATCGACTTTGTCTTTCATTAGTCAGCTTGGATTTCAAATGTATCTTCTTTTAATCAATTTGGTTCATAAAATTACTAATAAAAAATACACTCGGTTATGTTTTTGAAATTTCGACACATTCAAAAATTATAGTGATAGCATCTCACATATTTACTCACACGCATATGGGTAGTATTTTCTTTCAAAACTTAGTTACTGTGTTATAGTGCTATTGACGCTGTTCAATGCTGTTGCAAAACACAGGTACGGGGTGGTACTGGGACGGAATCCAATCGAAGAATGATAACGCCGTTTCTGTAAACGACAACCCCGTCCTCGTCGTCCAGCCCCTGACTGTGGTTAGTGCCCTCACCAGCACCGGCAGCGCTGCCGAGCCTGAACCCGACGAGCGCACACTACACACACTGCATTTGAGCATTTGATCCGATGATGCTAAAAGTAACCTCCCTTGTTAAGCTCTTGAAACTCTGTGTTGATACCAAATGGCTTCTCTTTGGCAAAGCCATCCATGCCCAATTGCTCATCCACAACCACTCTCACATCACTCTACTCAACTCCCTCATCCATTTCTATCTCAAATGTGACCAACTCCACCTTTCCCGAATAATGTTTGATGAAATGCCCCTTAGAAATGTCATTTCTTGGAATGCTTTAATGGCTGGGTATTTGCACCGTGGGAACCACTTGCAAGTCCTTTTGCTCTTCAAAAACCTGCTTTCACTGCCAAATAGTGTACGCCCCAATGAGTATGTATTTACCACTGTTCTTTCTGCTTGTTCTCATGGTGGGAGAGTCCTTGAAGGGATGCAAGTGTCACCGTTATTTGTTCAAGTCCGGGTTTGTGTCTCATCAAGATGTGAAAAGTGCACTTGTTCACATGTACTCAAGGTGCTTTCTTGTTGAATCAGCATTGCAGGTTTTGGATACGATTACTGCTGGTGGGCATGAGAATGATATTGGAATCTTTTCATATAACTCTGTCTTGAATGCACTTGTGGAATCTGGGCGTTGGGGAGAGGCTGTCCAAGTTTTGGGGAGGATGGTGGATGAATGTGTGGTTTGGGATAGTGTTACATATGTCAGTGTCATGGGTCTTTGTGCTCAGATTAGAGATTTGCAATTGGGTTTGCAAGTTCATGCTCGGTTGTTGAGAAGGGGTTTGATGTTTGATGTATTTGTTGGTAGCATGCTGATAGACATGTATGGAAAATGTGGTGAATTTTTGGATGCAAGGAAAGTTTTTGATGGGTTGGAAAACAGGAATGTGGTTGTGTGGACAGCCCTCATGACTGCTTACTTGCAGAATGGATATTTTGAGGAGGCTTTGAATCTCTTTGCATGTATGGATAAAGAAGATACTCTGCCCAATGAGTACACTTTTGCGGTTTTGCTTAATGCTTGTGCAGGAATAGCAGCACTGAGACATGGTGATCTATTACATGCTCGGCTTGAGAAGTTAGGTTTTAAGAATCATGTCATTGTCAGGAATTCTTTGATAAATATGTATTCCAAGAGTGGCTGCATTGAATCTTCGTATAATGTGTTCTTTGATATGACGTATCGAGATATTATCACTTGGAATGCTATGATTTGTGGATTTTCCCATCATGGACTTGGTAAACAAGCTTTACAAGTGTTTCAAGACATGGTGTCTGCTGGAGAATGTCCAAACTATGTGACCTTTATCGGGGTTCTATCTGCTTGTGCTCATTTGGCTCTTGTACAAGAAGGGTTTTACTACTTGAATCAGCTAATGAAAAATTATAAGATTGAGCCAGGATTGGAGCACTACACCTGTGTGGTTGTGCTTTTGTGCAGGGCTGGTTTGCTTGATGAAGCTGAGAACTTCATGAAGACAACACAGGTGAAATGGGATGTTGTTGCCTGGCGAACTTTGCTTAATGCATGCCATGTTCATCGAAATTATAGCTTGGGAAGACAAATTGCAGAATCTATCTTACAGATGGATCCTCATGATGTGGGGACATACACATTGCTATCAAATATGTGTGCCAAGGAAAGTAGGTGGGATGGAGTTGTGAAGATTCGGAAAATGATGAGAGAAAGAAATATTAAGAAGGAACCTGGAGTGAGTTGGCTGGAGATAAGAAATGTTATCCATGTCTTTCTTTCAGAGGACAGCAGTCATCCAGAGTCTATTCAAATTTATAGGAAGGTCCAACTGTTGTTGGCAATGATCAAGCCACTGGGATATGTGTCAAACATTGCTGCTGTGCTGCATGATGTGGAAGATGAACAGAAGGAAGGTTATCTTAATTATCACAGTGAAAAGCTGGCCATAGCGTATGGCCTCATGAAAATACCTTCTCCAGCACCCATCCGCATAATAAAAAACCTTCGGATGTGTGATGATTGCCACACTGCTGTAAAGCTAATATCCAAGGTCACAAACAGGCTGATAGTTATTAGAGATGCTAACCGTTTCCATCATTTTCGAGATGGATCCTGTACTTGTGCAGACCACTGGTAGCATTTTGATAAGTGAATATTGTAGGTTATACACCATATTAGCATGCGCTGCGGCTTGAGGATATCAAGTAGTTTGAGAATGTCCGTTCAACATGGATAACATATGTTTATATTTAAAGGGCCTTGCTGTGGTCTGATTTCTTGAAATCAATTCCATTTTCATCTGGCCTAAAAATAAATTATTTCTCATATAGAATACTTGTATCTTTCAGTGTTGGACTGAAAAAGGGAATCTGCTCTGAAATGGTTGACAGGTCGGAACTCATATTCCTTTAATTTTGTTCTTACAATTTGTGTTTTTTTTTTCTTCAAGCGTTTTCTTTTTCTTTTCTTCAAAGATGGAGGGAATGCCCAATTGACTTTGTTGTCAGGCTGACTAACCCACCCTTAGTTTTCTCTTTCTAATTAGATGATTTGAGGTATTGCTCAAAATATGTAATTTTCAGGTAGTAGACTTAACATTGGCTAGGGACAATCATATAAAATTTGAGGAATAACTATGCAAGAATACACATGCAAATCCTGGAAATTATCTGAAAGTTAACGTCCTTACCACAAGATTTTGGCCAAGTTATTTGATCTCAACCTCCATTCAGAGAAGGTAATAGCATATTATGATGGTAGTTATTTAAGTTTCCATTATTGTGTTTTTTGTGGTGAAGGCAAGTCTTATTTAATACTCTGTTATGGTAAATTGTTTGTTTCAGGTCAAGTCCGTTGAAGTTTTTAAGAACTTCTATGAGACAAAGACGAACATGCAACATCGGTGGCAAATTTGAACCAAAAACCATTGAACTAATTGTCTCAACCTATCAGGTAATTCCCTTTGCCTGGGACCCATCCTCTTCAGTTATGCTGAATATTGTGACACTGAAGTCTTTAAGATTATGTACTCATGCTTCTGGTTTGAAAATTGCCTGTTTTACAGGCTGCTGCCCTGTTGCTAACACTGCTGATAGGTTGAGCTATTTAGAACAATATATCAATTTGGATGAAGAAAGTGAGGATAACAAAGGGTACATTTGAATTAAAGACTGGCTTATACTAACCTGGAAAAAACTTTATATTTTTGAATGTTGATTTGCAAGGATAAAGAAAGTTGCTTATCTACCTATTACTGCGTTGAAGCTTAATTTCTTCCCCTCCTTTGAACCATGTTTCTGATAAGTTGTTACGTTTTCGCTTATTCCTTTTAACCTATTCAAAATCTATTGTGCATTTTATATACACCTGCTTCAGTTTTCACTTTGCATTCCCTCCCTTTTTTTTCTCTTCTCTGTTTTTCTAACATTTGTATCTAATTGAATATCTCTTGGGTGATTGTTGTTCGATTTTTCTTACTGACAAGACATTCCTTGTGTCATGTTAAGCTATGATAGAAAAGGAAAAAAAAAGACTTTATGAAGCAAACTAAGCTGTCTGATGGAAATATAAATTAGGCCATTATATCATATGTTAGCCAGTGTCCATGAAATCTTGTAACATCCTTCCCCCTTAGCCAGTGGCCATTTTTTATGCAATAAGACCTTTTTTTATCAGCTCTCCTGTGAATTAGAAACAAAATGAGTGATCTTCTCTTTTACTGAGTAAAACAAAATAGTGAAAACAATATAGAGTAAAAAAAAACCCATGGAAAGAATGACAGATTGAAATTCAGACTAGAATCCAATATAATATTTGTATATAAAGTTTGAACTATACAATATTTTTTAACTGTAAACTGAATCTGTTCTAGATGCCACAAGAATTCTCGTCCCTATTAAATTTCTGATCTGTTTTTTCCTCTTAATACTGAGACATAAAACACCAATTTTATAATCTACAACCTAGAATCATAATCTACTTGAGAGACAGTGCAATGGAGCAAATGGGAGAAATTATGGCGTGGACTAATACCAATATAATGCGAGCAAACGGGAGAGACAGTGCAATGGAGCAAGGGTGCTGTTATGTGTGTAGGGATGTTGCTGTGATATAAAAACTGCGGTGCTGTCTTGCTAATTATTTTATGTATCTGTTATGTATGTGTGATATGTACTTGTGATGTAAAAACTGTTGGTGCAATTTATCGTGTGGGATTGGTATATTAGCAGTTCCAGTGCTGCTGTCATGCATCTAATCTGGATTCTGGTTGTAAACTCGTGGTGGTCTTGGCTCATCTCGAGCCATGCTTCTCACCTATATCAATAAAGTTTTTTTTTGCCTCTTCAAAAAAAAAAAAAAAAACCTTGAACTTTCCATTTCTATCCCAAATGTAGTAAGGCAAAGCTTTCTAAGAAAGATTGGTTATATTATATCATATAAAATATTTTCCTTTGAGAGTTGAGACTGAACACTTCTAATGTAGCCCATGCTTTACAATAGAGAAATATGCAATTTCTTCAATTACAGCATATGAAATATGCCACACACCATGACTTGTGATCTTACATATCATCGGTTATCTAGTAGTGGAATCTTTAGGAAGAAACCACAAGTTTGGTCTAGTATGCTCCCAGCAAAACAATATTATACAAAGCCATATGATCATGTGACAATGGTACTTTTGCTAGTGCTTTGGCACTACTTATGCTGATCTCTAGTTCTGTTTCTTTAATTAATAAAAAAATTATTAAAAAAAAATGAGAGAATGCTACTTATCAGAGAATATGGAATGAACAATCTTATCAGAGTGTATGGATTGAACAGTCTTAATTGAGCTATATGGTATCTTGAGCTTTAAGCGCATCTTCTATAGATATATTTGGGTCTTATGACAAACATCTAATTGCTTCTTTCTTGCTAAGTCTGTTGGTCTATATTTGTCTAGGAGACATTAATATTTTAGTGTTCCAAATATTTCATTACAGGGTAAGAAATTAAAGGACCAAATAGCCATCAAGGATGCTTGATTATTTTAATTGCAAAATTATTTGATACATCGAAGGTAAACTTCATCACTTCTTTAAAATTTAATGTATGCATGAAAAATATGCGGGGTCGTTTCATTATGCTGCACTGCATTTGTAAATTTTTTCTAGATTTCTTTGTCAAGATAGTCAACAGCACTGAATTAATATAGGAGGGTTAGCAAATTACAATTGCCAGATAAGTTGCCGACTGTTCCATCCTTTTTTGCATACTCCAAATCAACTTTAGAGGGCAGCATAGGTTTCTAAATCCTTGCCTTTCCTAATACCCAAAAAAAAAAAAAAAATCCTTGCCTTTCCTCCACTGGCCAAAATGGTACTATGTTGGGCATAAGACATCCAAAGCAAATTTCTTTGTACTAAATGAAACTAGAGGGCAGCAATAATTTTGAAGATAGTTTGACTTCAAAAACAGATACCTTTATTTCTTTTGTTCAGACCTTTTTAAGGAAATTTTGACAGAATAAATTTGTATGTTCATCTAACAGTGCTGTATTTTCTGTTTCTTCTGTGTAAGATCTTGTTCTTCTATCAACTGGCTTTTCTTCATCTTGATATGTTTCTTACTTTGACATGTTATTTTCGTTGATTTTAAGCATAGAAAGCATTTCAACTTAGCTGACGAGGGTTGGCGACCATTACAATTTTCTAATGTATTTAATTTTCAAAATGTTTGTTGTTGGATTCTAATACTGATTCTAATACAATTGTGAAGAGGGAAGAGCTCAAAGAATATATCAAAATAAACTCATATTATATTTTATATAAATCCTTAAACACGGGAAAAACAAATTAGCTGAAGCGGTTTTCCATAATTTTTACAAATTCAATGAAATCAATTCTTCCATCTTGATTTTCATCAAAGTTGCTGATCATCTTGAGGCAGTTCTCAAATTCTGATGCTTCTTTCAATCCCAAAATACAGAGAACTCTCAGCAACTCCCTTGCATCAATAAACCCGTCTTTGTTCTCATCAAAAACATCAAAATCCTGCTTCAGCTCCTCCAAGCTTGGCTCCTGGTCCTCAAACAGTTCAGAAACCTCCTTGGAACCATATTTTTCCTCAAGTTCCTCAGTTTCTGAGCTGCAAAATAATCCCAGTTTTGCCATTACCATTTTGACTTCATCCCTCTCAATGATCTCCCCACTTTCTCTGTTGACATCTGACTGAATCTCTAGTTGGCTAAACTCAGATACCTCTGAGCTACGAGATTGAAGTTGGCACAGAAGGAAAAACTGGAAACTTGAGAAGATCTTCTGGAATTTGTTGAAAAATGTATAGTATAGGAAAAGGTCTATCAAACCAAACAAGGGAGAAGTGGAGTTGCTATCAATCTGTGATGTCTTCTCCTCTGCAAAAAGGTAGTCAATTTGAGGTAGAACCATGGCTGCAGATATACTCAAATAGAGATGAAGAGGTAGAATTATGTGATCCTTTGTGCAGGGTTCAGATTGTAAAGTTGTTATTTAGCCTATGAAGATGAGAAAAGTTATTGTGGTTTGAGGGGTTGGCTGAAGGGTTTGTTTATATAATTCAGAAGGTGGAACATTGAAGAAGCCAAATTGGTCAGCTTTGAAAGGTGAAGGAAGGTGCATTTAAAGTGCATTTAGAGATGTTGGGAAGATGATGCTATAATATTATAAAACTCTGGTTATTTCTTGACAATATCAATGGAAATTTATTGTTCCTAAATTCCAGCATATATGCAGTTTGGAATTGGATTCACAGCAGTAGGTTTATGCTCTTTGTCTGTGTGGCTGTTTTATGGTCTTTGTCTGTTCTCGCTTTGATTCTTTCTTCAAATTTGTTTTCAGTACTTTCCTTAGTTTCCTAAGAAGTGACTGAGCATTACCATTGGGTTGCCTACCGTTATGTCGTGTCATATATCCACTTACTTCATGCACTTCTCTTATCTCTTATAATAATAATGATAATAATACACAAGACTTTTTTTTTCTTTTTTTTTTTTAAACGGAGAGGGGATCAAATTTGTAACTATAAAATTGTTACACTCATTCTTAATTGCCGATTTCGTGCATGTTTGGTTTTACTTTTGGGAGAGTCAAAAGTGATTCTAGCGACATAAAATTGATTTTGCCATGTTTGGGTGTTCTCGAGTAGAATTGATTTTGCTTTTAGAATTGATTCTAACTTGAAGCTAAAATTTGTAGTTTTTGTCTTTAGAAGTGATTTTTACTCTCAAATTTATTGTTTGATTCACTTTTACATGAATGTATCTAAATATAAATTACTTTACATTCAATTTACTTCTAACTAAAATCAATTTTCGCCAACCAAACACACGTATTTTGATCCGACCAGAGTTATAACATGAGCACTTATAGTAAATCACGTGGACAAGGAACAAACTAGTTTTTATCTCATATCAAATAATAGAATATCAATACTTGTAATTTCAAATTTTTTTAAAAATATCAGCATCATAATTACATCACAAATCCAGTATAGAGAATCCCCCCCGGTAAACAGAGACAGATATGGGGTAAAACAAAGTGGGGGTTGCTTCCAGCACCCCCCACCCCACTAATATTTATGAAATCCCAAAAATACCCTTGGCACTTAAACTCAAATTTAATTTTTGTTTTCTCTCCCTTTTATTCTTCTTCTTCATCCCTCCCGTCCTCCACCACGCCACCACCGTCCTCCACCACCAACCACCGGAGCACCGCCCCTTTACCGCCACCACCTCCCCAAAATACCTCCACTCACCTAAAATCCATATTTCTCTTCTTTCTTCTCCCTCCCATCCCCCCCACCACCGAAAACCTTGCCGGAGCCACCATCCCTCCACCCCCAACACCGGAACACCTCCCAATGGGCCACCGCGACCAACCCAGAGGCCACCGGAGATAGTTCTATTTGTTTTCGCGTTTCTGCTTTTTTTTTCTCCGCAGATTTACAAGCTTCTAGTCCATTACTGGAAGCTGTTTAAAATGTATTCTGACAATTCAATTACCGGAACATAAATATGTTTCCGGCAATTGAGTTATCGGAATACATTTTCAAACAAGTAATTAAAATGTATTCCGGTAATTCAATTACCAGAAGCATATTTTTTCAAAATTATGATATATTTCGGCAATTGAATTGCTGGAAGCTATTGAAAATGTATTCCGACAATAGAATTACCGGAACATATCATAATTTTGAAAAAATATACTTCCGGTAATTGAATTACCGGAATACATTTTCATTACTTGTTTGAAAATGTATTCTGGTAACTCAATTGCCAGAAGCATATTTATGTTCCGGTAATTGAATTGCCGGAATACATTTTAAACAGCTTCCGGTAATTGAGATTTACCGGAAGCCTGTAAATCTGCGAAAAAAAAACAGAAACGCGAAAACGAACATAACTATCTCTGGTGGCCGTTGGGTTAGTCGCAGTGGCCCCTTGGGAGGTGTTCCAGTGTTGGGGGTGGAAGGGTGCTGCTCCGGCGAGTTTTTCGGTGGTGGGGGAAGAATGGGAGGGAGAAAGAAGAAGAGAAATATGGGTTTTAGGTGAGTGGAGGTATTTTTGGGAGGTGGTGGCGGTGCTCCGGTGGTGGCGTAGTGGAGGACGGTGGTGGCGTGGTGGAGGAAGGGAAGGATGAAGAAGAAGAATAAAAGGGAGGGAAAACAAAAATTAAATTTGGGTTTAAGTGCCAAGGGTATTTTCGGGATTTCATAAATATTAGTGGGATGGGGGGTGCTGGAAGCAACTGCCAACAAAGCAACCTCTTAGTTGACGACCAATCTACAAGCCACAGAGCAAAACAAGCAGTAAAGTATAAATAACAACTATATTGATGATATAAGAGTACTCAAATGGGTGCAGCTATTCCCACCCTCCCATTTTAATTTCCCCCCCCCCTTTTCCCCCCTAAAAACACTTAAATATTCCTACCCCTAAAACTAACACTCACCACCCTATCCTCAACCATCTCCCACACTGTTTAGTAACCTCCTCCCATTTCCGACCTTCAGTCTCGCCCCCCCACCCCCACGCAACATCTCTCCTACCTCCCACCTTCGGTCTCGTCTTCTCTATCCACCTGCAACTCGGTCACGAAAGTTATTTTTTCTGTGTTTTCGCAGTATCCAAAAATTAAATGTCGGATGTGTCTGACAACTGGTTTCTGGACGTTATGAATTTGATATTTTCAATGTCTGAAAACTCAATTTTGGGACTGATATCGTTGGTGTGATCCAGAAATTAATTTTTCAGACGCCTACAAAGCTTAGTTTTTGGCTGTTTGTTAGCATTGAAAAAAAAAATTAAAAACAGTTTAAAAAATTAAAAATATTTGTTATTTATTTTGAAAGAAAAATGAAAATACTTGTTCTTTAGTTGCAAAGTACACTTGCGTAATTGGCATAAAATATAGTTATCAATTAACCGACTATTTGCATATACAAAAAGCATCATAATAAAGTGTCAATACAAAAAGCATACTAAAAAGTCATTACATAAAAAGTCAATAATACATAAAGCCAGTCATCAAGTGGCCCTAAACCTCTTGCTCCTTTCATAGACATGTGGGTACTCACGTCCTTTACACACTAAGGTCAACACCTCCGCCCCAAGTCCCAGCCCTTGGTGCCTTCAGTTATTGTGAGGCATCTATCCACGATCTTAGAGATCCTCTTAAACCTCCTCTAAACGCTAAACAAACAATATTAGTGTATAATCATAATATTTTAACAAATGGAACACATAGACATATAATTTGAACATATCTCCGAGTCCTTAGAAATGCTGAACCCAGCAGTTGGCGCTGGTGCCCGATGATGCTCCTCATCACTCTGTGGTATGGGGTACGGGTGGGAGATCTTGCGAAACCACTCCATGTACCCAGAAACAACATCCACTAGAAGAGTACGTGGTCCAAGGACCAATGTCAATCAAATGATCAAGAAAACCCAGCCTCCTCAGATCCATCTCAATTGGAGATGTCAGCCGTGCTCTAAGATCGGGCGGTGGGCGGGGTATGCTCTGCACATTTCAAAACCGCGGTAACACACCATCCAACAAGTGGACGTGCATGGTATCACCACACCTGATGAATCCTCTGAATAACGATGTGGGCTCAAAACAATCTCTTTGCCCTGTGTGGCACATACAGAGTCCAGTATACGTCAGCATCAGTCAACTCATCCAACGCCTATTGATATGGCTGCACTAGATCCGCACCCCCCGATGATGGTCCAACAAGTGGCTCGGGGTAGCCACTCCACGTACCTCTCAACCTGCTCCTTGGTGCCTATACCGGGACTCCATTCATGTATGAAAAATACTAATAAGTTAATTTAAATTTCAATTTAAACATCATCAATCTAAATCTACTTTAAAATGACAAAATCTATGTTTTTTTTGTGGGTAATTATTTTAAAATTTGTAAAAGTTAAAGAGTTCCTGAAAAATAATAAAATTGCATAATTGAACCGAAACACAACAGACAACATTGTGGGCTTGTCCGCCTTAGAAGCCCCCGGTTTTGAAATGCAAGAGACCTTTTTTTTTGACAAAAAATGCCAGAGACCTTGTACACTTTCAACTTTATGTTCCTTTTATGAAAAGTAAGAAAAAGATTAATTTGGTATATTCACTTATTTTATTAAAAAAATATATTTCTTATATATAAAAAATAAAATATAAGAAAATATCCTTATATATATATATTTAAAAATATTTGTCTGATCTAATCATGAATGTTTGGTATAGTTTTTTTTTTTGGTTAAATTATACTTTTGATCCCTTAAGTTTATTTTATGTTTCAGTTTGGTCCCTTATGTTTTAAAATTTTCAACTTGGTCCCTTATGTGTAAGAGTTATATCAATGTGGTCCCTCTTTTTTTTGTTCCAAAATGGTCCCTTATATTACAAAAATTATATTTTGTCCCCATAAAAAAATATATTTTGTCCCCATAACTTAAAATTGTCCTCGACAAAAGACACGAAGACCTATTTGGCCCCTCAAAAATGAAAATTGTCAATTTAGTCTTCTAAAATTTCAAATGTTAGTCAAATTAGATATTAAGGGACTAAAATATTCTTAAAAATTATCCTAAAATGGACTAATATGTCCGACGTTAGAGATTTTTTAGAACCAAATTGGTACTTTTTATTTCCTAGAGAGTAAATAGATTTTCGCATTTTTTGTACTAATTTAGGTCCTTACTTTGAAAAAAAATGAATATTAAAAATTATAAAAGACAGAATTTTGCCCCACCAAAAAAACTTTCTGGATCTGTCACCCATTGTAAAGTGAAAGAGCTACTAGGCTACACATGAGGTACCTAATTTCTGAGTACACCACACGTTCCTTCATCTCTAAACTTTAAAATAAAACAAAATATCGAACTCCTTGCATTCGTTTCACTTTGACTGTGGGGATCGAATTTCACTAGAACTAGTTATGCTTATGGTGTGCCTAAACAGAACTGCATTGTGCTCAAGTTGGTAATTGATGTTGACGAGAGTACCACATCGTCTACATTTGTAACTATCTCAGTGTTTATAATAATCCACACCACCCAATAGGTCGTCCCTTCGGGGATGTCCGATAAAATTGGAACGATACAGAGAAGATTAGCATGGCCCCTGCGCAAGGATGACACGCACAAATCGAGAAATGGTCCAAATTTTTTTCTATTTTTTTCTCCTTTCTTCTTTCTTTGGATTTCTCTGATAAGGTATCGTTTTTTCTCCGTTTTTCCCCTTCTGGTCAGGCATTTTTCATCGCTGCGCAACTTTTGGACGAATACCGTTCTGCCAGGAAAGGGGGTTTGTGTCTTAACATCACTTGTAAGGTTTATATCTTTGAAATAAGGTTTTAAGGTTTTCTATTTTATAAAGGTATATGCATCTTTGAAATAGAGACATCATTAATGTTGTTGTGTTGAGCCCTCAAAATTTTCATCTGCAGTTCATCATGACATCAATCATCAGGTACAGAAGTTATTATTGCCTACTCATGCCTCTGGACATAAGTCTCATATCTCCGAAATAAGGTCATATGTTTTTTAAGGTTTCATACTTAATTAAAAAACCTAATTAAGCAATGAGCCTTGATTCAATTTGTTGGACTAGGAGAGGATGCTACTTTTGTCTTCGTCAGTATTATAAAGCTATTGGTAGCATGGTCTTTTAGAAGCTTGGGGCTCATTGTTTGTGTGTGTAAAGAATTATTGGATTAATGTATGTCACCATATTAGCTTTTCAATATAATAATGCATTGGTTGCAATATATTGAATAGAAAACATGAGTTATCACCAGAACTAAATGGTAATTCATTCTTTAATCTTTACTAGCTACAATTATTTTAGACTAACTGGAAAAAAAAAAGGAAGATAACTCGTGATCCCTGTATAAAACATAAAAGGAGCACAATACAATTGAGATGATATTATAGAAAACTGTCTACTTGTTAACATCAATGTGTAGCAGTATAAAGCAACACACGTTCATATTTATACTTGATAATAAAAAGAAGAAGAAAAAACCCTAACATAAAAAGGAGCAGTAAAAAGAAGAAAAAACCCTTGTGATCTACCCAAACAACTGCTGAAAGGAATGGTTCCCCTTGCCCTGCTCCTTTATGAGCTCAATTCCCTATATATTTGACTCCAAAATGAAAAAGGCAAGATGCCCTACCAGAGCAATGTTTACCCAAGAAACTATCTTCAATTCATCCCACAGTGCTGGTCACTGTGTCTGTCTACCTTGACAAGCTCCAGCAGACCTGCTTGGTAAAATGGAGGTTCGTATCCATCATGTTGTGTTGACATCAACTAACTCTTCGAACTTATATACAAGAGCTGTAGCAAGATGTTGCCTGTATAAGCACTTACAGTTATTGATTTACAGGGTTTCATTCTTGTTATTCCATATCATGAAAATCTTCTAAACATAAATTTGCAAGAACAAGGCTGCTGAGCCACTGACATCCATTGGGCTTATGTTGGAGTCTGCTACACATATTCTGTGACAATTTCTGATAAACCTACAAAACCAGTCCCTGAGTGTCCATGATTGGCACAGCATTCCTTCATGTAGCTCTTGCAACAACCACCAACTTCTCTCTTGTCCAAACTAATACAAGCATGCACAATAGAGGATTCTTTTGAAGAGCCCTCATTTTTGCAACATGCACTAACTTCTCTCTCATTTAGACCCTCACAACCACACACAACAGGTAAGTTCTCACATGTGTTGGAGCAGTCTTTACAAGAACCTTTTTCTTTCTCTGTCAAAATTAAACAACCATGCTTCGAGGCCGATTCAACATGCTCATTGGTGATGTCAATGGATATTTCACCTGCCCCATGCTTCTTAACATCAGAATGACAACCTGATTCTTTATGCTGAATGTCATGAATGGATCCATGGTCTTTCAGATTTTCACAACCATGGTTCGAGTGGCAATGTTCAGTAAGTTGTGGGCTTTCTTTTTTACCACAGAGATTGAGATGGCAACGAGAACCAAGTAAAGAGCTATCATGAGTAACCATGTCAATATTTTGGCTGTGGCAGTGTTTTGTCCCATGGGACTCGTGTCCTAGACAATTACCATGCCTGTTAATCGAAGCTACACCAATATCTTCAGCATTTAGAATCAAATTGTGTGAATCTGAATAACACTTGTTTTCAATATCATGTTTCTTTACTCCATCTTGACTCTTGTCACATCTTCCATGATGGCAGTGATCCGATTCATGGAATTCATCACTTCCCTTACATTGATTATGACTCTCCACGATATTGAGATGGTTAACACTTCCAGTTAAACTGGGATTTGAAGGGCTGGGTGGACAGTTTGACGAACATGACTTGGAGGCACACTTCTCTGGCTGAGCCTTGTCTGAGCAACAATGCTTATGGCTATGATGTTGATGTTGATGTTGATGCTGATGGTGATGATGATGAGCGGAATTGCCATTAGTGCCACCACATCCATGTTTGTGGTTATCCTGTTGAGTGGAAGATTTACAACATTTTCCTCCATGTTTGTGTCCACTTGGCAGAAGTAACATGCTATTTAAGATGACCAACAGACATGTTCCAACATCAGCAAGAACTGCTGCCCAAACAATTGGATGACCAGCAATGGCCAAACCAAGAATCACAACCTTAGTAATGACTGACAATATAATATTTTCTATCACTTTCCTTCGAGATTTTCTTGCAAGCTTAATGGCTTCTGGTATTTTCCTAAGGTCATTTGACATGAGAATTATATTGCCCGTCTCACTTGCCAGTGCAGAACCTGAAATGCCCATTGAGATCCCAATATCAGCTGTAGCTAATGCAGGCGCGTCATTCAAACCGTCTCCAATCATGGCTGTTGGACCTTCCTTCTTAAATTCCGAGACGATTCTTACCTTGTCCTCTGGTAAAAGTTCTGCATGGACTAATTCCAGGGCATGACCTAGCTGTAGATGAAATCACTGTTGCCATTAGTATCCAACATGTCCATAGAAAGTAAATGCTAACACTAGAGCTTATTCAAATATCTACATACAAAAAAAAAAGGAAAAAAGGAATGGCCTGCTGACATCTTACAACATAAAAAAAAGTAAGCTTAATTCATCAGTCACTGCACATAAGTTCACTAGGTTTGAAAATATAGAATCTGATACTAGAATATAGCCATATTATATTCATTCACTAGCCATATTATATTCATTCACTCTGGTGTTGACTGCTTTTTTTTTTTTTTGGGTACATTGACTGCTTTCTATAATATAGCTATATTATATTCACAAGGGTTTAACCATATGACATCACACACCTGTTCCTGTGCTTGTATTGTAGCTGATTGACAATCTCCAGTGAGCATAGCAGTTTTGATTCCCAACAACTTCAACTGCCTTATTGCCTCCTGAGCCCCCGATCGACAAGCATCAGATAGAGAGAAAATTCCAACTGGGGTTGGTCCGGAATATATGTAGCCAGTGGTCTTTCCTCTTTGAACTTCATCTTGTAAGGTCAGAACTACAACATAAAACCATCACAATGAGCATTTTACTCAGTTCCATAAATAAAAACAGATTAAAAAAGTGAAGTATTAACCTCTAGAGAGCACAAGGCTCAATTTCATTAGCTAAAAGGGATGAATGTTGAAATGAATTATTATAGAAATTACAATGTGAATATGTGATATCTCTCGAGAAAATAAGCAGGATTATGTTAAAACCAGGCTACACTTCAATTTCAATTAGCCTTAAACTGTAATGTTGCAGTAGAAAAGGCTTTCACCTGTTTCAGACCCAGCTCTTGTGGCGATTTTTTTGTTTCCAATGTAAAGAACTCTCTTGTCAATTTTTCCACATATTCCTTCTCCAGGAAAATTTTCAAATTCTGTCACCATTTCTGGCTTTGGTTCAATGGAGAGAGACCTTCCATAATCAACAATTGCTGATGCCAATGGATGGCTTGACTTGCTCTCAACACTTGACACCCTGAAAAATTATGTTTACTAATTTCATTTATCTTAGAATCCAAACCATCTATTCAATCCATATTCTAAATAGGCATAACAAATTTCCTAAGAAAATTATATCTGCTAATGTGTTTTTTTTTTATTATTATTATTTGTGAATTAAATATACACATCAAAGATAGGGGATGTAAGAGGGATATCCTCACCAGTAAATCAATGTGTTGAAATCAATGTCATCTGAAAGAGATTGAAAATTGGTCACCACAAATTCACCCTTTGTTATGGTACCAGTTTTGTCAAAAGCCATGACCTTAATTTTTGCCAGTGTTTCAAGATAATGACCCCCTTTGATGAGAAGACCCGATGTAGCTGCTTTGGTATAAGCACAAAAAGTTGCAACTGGCGTTGAAAGGATAAGTGCACAAGGACATGCACTTACTAAAACAACCAGTGCAAAGTGAAGCCAGTATTTCTCGTGATGTACTTTTAACACAATTGGAATCACCGCTACAAGGGTTGATATGACTACAACAGCTGAAAATATTACCACATAAAAAAATAAGTGTATGCAGATAAGAAAGCATTGACATCAAAATGAGATTCATAAATCACAGTGCGACTACAAATCAGAAACAGAATTAGTTCCAGAAAATAGTTTGTCATAAAGATAAAGTTTGGTTTATATTAATTGAATTAGCAAATATGCTATTAACAATTTCTCTTTATATTTCTAGTGAGCTAGAAAAATGCCAAATTATGTCCAATACCTTAAAAAGTGTCATGCATGTTGGGCATTGCTTATTTTCTGACTGGTGTATAAACCTAGGTGCTTGTATTGATCAATGTTCTTAATAGCTTTTAGTTTCTGGTTTTGTGAATTTTTATGTTCTGATTTTTGTAAATAGGTGAGTTTTTTTTTTTTAAAAAAAAACCTTGATTTTGGTACGTTTAGTTACTTTCCAAACCTCAATTTGACTTTAGGTGATAAAGGTAGTTTTTGCGTCCTGAAATATTTATACCAACTTTTACATCAAACTTGTTAGGGTTACGTTATCTGAACACCCCTTTTAGGGGATAACATACGGACATCGTATGTCCGTACATGCACGGATCCTATGTTCGTACATGTACGGACAAAACTTTTTTTAAAAAAAAAAATAATAATATTTTTTTAAAAAAATAATTATTATAAAAGTGGTTAATATAGTTCACTAACTGGTTAATAGGCTATTCTGATGTCAAATTTCACTTGTATCTATTAACCAAAAGTGGTTAACGTTGTGCAATTAAGTGGTTAATACAGTTCACTAACTGGTTAATGGTTAATTTGATGTCATAAGTTGCACTTGCAACCATTAACCACTTTCGACACTGTGTTAACCAGTAATATCAATCCGGTTAACCAACTGTCATTCACCACCTTTAATAACTCTTTCATAAATCATTATAAAAGTGGTTAATGTTATGCAAATAAGTGGTTAATACAGTTCACTAACTGGTTAATGGCTACTCTTATGCCACAAATTAAGTCGCACTTGCACCCATTAACCACTTCTAATACTGTATTACCCACTAATATCAACTCTGTTAACTAAAAAAAATTCTTTAAAATAAATAAAAATTAAAATATTAGTTTTTTAAAAAAAAAAAACTGTACGGACATACGGTGTTGTCCGTACGATTGTCGTATTTGGGTGTTCATTTATCATTTTTGAATTTGTTATTAGAGTAAAAATATTTGAACATAAATAAGTTTGTTTTAAACTCAATTTCAATCATATCAACTTTACAAAATTAAGTTCATTCAAGATCACGCTTGAGAAACACTCACTCAACACACACATAGTAATCTAACCTAGTCATGGTCTTGGTAAGAAATGCGTTTGTTTCGGAGAATGAAAAAATTTTCCCGGAAATAATTTTCCAAGGAATGTAAGGATGAGAATTTTATTCCCAAACATTTATGAAAAAATTTGTTTGGTTAACATTTTAAATTCTCAGTTATCTTTTTTTTTCTTCATTTTGGTATTAAATAAAAAAGATGTATAATTCTTAAAATACCCTTGTCATGTAAGAGACATAAATATAATTTTTCAAAAAATAATTTTGTGTTAATCTTTCACATTTTATTTTGTCAAAAAAATCTTTCACATTTTATAAAAACTCAAGATAAATAAATTCAAATCTATCATGAGTTGATCCAAGGAAAAACACTTTGCAGCAATAAAAAACAAAGAAGATCTATCCATAAAAAATAGAAGACGGATAACCATTTTTTATTTTATTTTTGACTGGTGATAAGCATTTTTTATGAAAAATAGGTATGACCATTTCTGTATATTCATGATGTGATGTAACAATGATGGACTTGTCATAACTAACTTTGCACAACTGCTTTATGAGAGATGTTGTACCCGAAAATGTGCCACTAATGTGCAGTCAGTGAGGGATAAAATGGAGTTTTCATATAACAAGTGCATTTCAACCGCCGGGAATAAAACATTCCCGCCCTTTTTCCCCTGGAATAAAATGGACATGGACATGGAATATAAGTTTCCTGGGAATGTTTTTTTATTCCCACCTACCAAACATGGGAATATTTATTCCCACTCATATATTCCTGGGAATAAATCTAAAAACCGTGAAACAAACACATTCTAAGGGTGTGCACGCAAAGAGTGCAAATGCATGTTAAAATGGAATCTTTTTTGTTTAATAGCAACATTATCTCTTCACTAGAATGATCAGTAACAACTATCGAATATATTAGTATTTTAATAACCTCAGGCAAAACAAATACTGGACATTTTGACTAACCTGGGGTATAAAACTTGGAAAATTTGTCGATCAATCTTTGAGTGCTGGTTTTGCTGTTTTGAGCATCTTCCACAAGCTTTGCCATTTTAGCCACCACACAGTCTTCAGCTAGTGCAATAGTCTTAACACTAACATAACCTTTTAACCAATCAAAGAAAAAAAATTAACTTCCCCAAATAAGTCTAGGATTTTTTTTTAAAAAAAAAAAAACAGACTTTCTTTCCTGTTTATATTGTTTTTTTTCCTTATATCAATGGAGACTTAAAAAGTACCATTTAAATTAATTGTGCCAGCCCATACAGTAGAATCTTTTTGTTTGGCTACAGGGAATGATTCTCCAGTCAATGTTTTCTCATCAACTTCACAGTTACCATCTAACACAACTCCATCAATGGGTATCACCTCCCCTGCTTTAACTGCTAGGATAGTGTTTACTTTCACCTCATCAGCGTCCACAACCTCTCCTGTTTCAGCTATCACTGCTTTTTGAGGAGCTATGTTCATCAATGATGACATCACTGCATTTGCCTGAACACATAGACATTGCAAAAGTTTTAAAACACTTACTATAAGTACTGAAACAGAGTACCCTGTTTTTGTAGCAACACACTACACTCTTTTCCCAACATTCTCTAGGTTAATAGCTAAAATTTATGTTGGTCCTACTACTTAAAAAATGGGTCCCGTTACATAGGAAATGGAATATACATAAAACATAAGAGGAACACATGAATTTCAGACAATAATAAAGAAAGTGCAAGAGTACGTTATTAACCCTTCTCTCGTACTCCATTTATCATGATATGGGGAAAATTTGTATAATTTTGATGAATAGTGGCTTGAATTAGGAAAAAGTTCAATAGGTGCTATTTGTGGTGCTCATCAATTATAACACGCTGGATTAAAATTTTTATTTAAATTCAAATTCAAAAAAAAATCTTATTTTTGTTATTAGATAGTTAGTTCACTTGTTGAATCGTGATTAGAAAATGTTAAAAATTGCACACAAGAAACTTCACCTATGTTTTTTTTCCTTGAATTATTTCTTTTGATTAAGGCTTCCTTTACAATATGGGTCCACTAATTTCTTGATTAATTCGGGAATAATACTTGAGTTAGTAGTGTTAAGCATGAAAAAAGAAAAAATAAAGACCTTGTGGCTCGCTCTTGACTCTAGCCACTCTGCAATTGAGAAGAGGAAAACAATGGTGCCGGCTTCCAAATAATCGTTCATAGCAATTGTCCCAATAACTGCCAAATAAAAAGGAAAAAGAAATACAGTCAGTGGAACTGCGCATCACAGATGAGTGATTAGTAGATGTTATAATAATAACTTTGATGATTAGAAGCTAGTTATGCAGTAATTAGTAATTTTCTCTCTTTAGAAGTGTGACTGCGCCAACAGTTCGTTAGGGACCTGATCACATGAGATGTGACCTTAACTTGTTAGGCATGCACACTGAAAAGTAAGTTAGAAACTTAGAATTTTTCTAAAAACTTTTTTTTGATGGAATATTTTTTCTAAAAACTTGAATAGTTAAAAAAAAAAACTTTATAGATATAATTTAAGTACATAAATATTCATTAATCCATTTAAGACGTAATTATCTATATAAAAGATTAGGATTGATAGTTTATTTAAAAATAGATTAAATTAACATATTTAAATGTCTTAATATAAAATTAGCCTTCAAATTATCATAAAAAAATAAACCTTCAAATAATAAGTTTTTAAAAAGGAACCATTATTATGCCATGCAATAACTCAAGTTCAGACTTCGTTTTTGAATCCATACCTAATCCGTTTCTATTCCTGTCTCTTTCTTAAATGCTAGCATTGTTTAAGCAGCAAAGATATAAACTAATTTAAAGAAATTTTGAGTAAATACTACTCCTTCCGATACGTTTTATAAGGCCTTTTAGACAAAAAAACACATACTAAAAAAAATAGTTAGTATAATTAAATTTGTCTATAATGTGTATGTTTTTCTAAATTTATCCTTCATTAGTACTTTTAATTAATTAATACATGTCTTGGATTCTTAAACACTATGCAATTAATTAGAGATGCTTTTGGGAAAAAATAATTAATGTATCTTATAATTTGTAAATGGGTTTATAATTAGTTAATTTTTTTTTTTGTAAAAAAGGCTTATAAAAAGTAACATAAGGAGTATTTATTGTGAGTATTTAAATCAATTCTTTTGTTAGAGATGCTTTTTTTGTGTGACCATTTTGTTAGTAAGAACAGGAATTGGTAATTAATATTTCAATACCTATATATAGGTTATATTAAAAAAATAAAAGTACACGCATCTCCTAATAAAATACTACATTTAATCATATGCACCGTTAATTAATTACGTAATTTGATACCTTTGCTACTTAAGAAGTAGTTATCTTATTTGATTCCTTCAGGTGCTCACTTTCCATGCCACAAACATCACAAGAAGAAGACGTTAGCTCACATCTTTCTTGTAGTATGTTTGTTGATCACATTAGTAGCTAAGCTAAGCTAAGATAGGAGGTCATGTTTGTCGCTTTCACGTCGACTCATTAACACACGTTAGCTACTTTTTACCCACGGTTAATGAAATGGAGAGAGAACCTGAATAGGAAACAAAAACCTCCTACACAACACAAATTATTCTGTCTAGAGTGAACTACACATGAAACTTTAAATTTTGGATAGAATACCGGTTTATGATCAAACGGCAACAACGATGTATTTCCTTCTGGGACAAGGCAGGCACCAGTTGCTGTATGATCTCTATCCTCTTTTCACATGTGAAGATAATTACAAACACATATTTGAGCCGTGAAATCTTTGGGATATTTGAGCCGTGAAATCTTTGGGACCTGACTCACCCAAACTCTTATAAAAAAAAAAGATAGATATAGACACATATTTTTCAAACTTCAAATTTATGGGAGTTTTCTTTCAGTTTTAGGATTCGTTTTGTGGAGCTTTATTATTATTATTATTATTATTATTATTATTATTATAAGGGCCTCTTCATGTTGTTTGTATATAAAACGCTTTTTAATTAAAAAAAAAACCAATAAGTTTTAAGAAAATAAATAAATTTTTGAAAAAAATAAAATAAGTTTTACTTATTTCAAACGTTTATATATATAAAAAGTATTTTTCTTTTCTTTTTGGTATTCAGGAGGGGCAAGGAATATTTTTCTTTCGAAACTTATCCGAACACATCCTCAATTACGCAAAAAAAATTATTTAAAGAAAATACTCGACACAGTCGTTGTTTTTTAGAATCGAAACTTATCCGAACACATCCTCAATTACGTAAAAAAAATTATGTAAAGAAAATACACGACACAGTCGTTGTTTTTTAGAATATGTATATGAGAATTGCTGGATCTCACGAGAAAACCCCTCACGAGCGCATCGCGAATTACGTGGCAGCACATTTTCACTTCAGTTTCTTTTCTGTCTCTAGTGGAATTAGCTTCTCTTGCTTTTCAGTTTCTCCGGTGGACTCCACTCATTTTCTTTTGCCTATTCTCTCCTGCTTTTTTCTCCCCACTTCACTCGTTGCCGGTCATGTACGTATGGTGAATTTCTGCTGTTTATGTATGGTGAAATTTACATGTATGGTTGTATTGAATAACAACAGTGTAGAAAAGAGTAAGAGAGAGTGTGTTTGTGTCCCCAATAAAAATTATGGAGACCAATTTAGTGTCTGAGAAATGAAAAATATCAATTTAGTCTTTAATAACTTCAAATGTAGACCAAATTAGTTCTTTTTAGGATAATTTTTAGGGACATTTTAGTCCCTATTAGGGACTAAGCTGACCAACATTTGAGATTTTTAAAGACTAAATTGATATTTTTTTATTTTTGAGGTACTAAATTAGTCTCCATAATTTTTGTTGAAAAATAATTTGCGTATTTACTCTTTTTATTTTTAACAATTTCAAAAAACAGGTCCACGTCATTCGTGGAAGAACACGCAAGCAATATGTTCGCGATATATAGCAGTTCTATATATATGATCCAAAATGTGGTACAGTTCATTTAAGGTCTCGACCAATTTTTTTTTCCTTTACCAGTTCATCATCACTGGAAGTGTTTTTATTTGATCTCAAGAAAATAATTCAACTGAGAATTGAGCAGGCACTCCAACTTTTTTTTTTTGACAGGAGCAGGCACTCCAATTTGAAAGTGTAAAAAAAAAATTATTTGACAAAGAAAGTGCAAAAGTAAGAATACCCTTTCACAATTTTTTATTAAATGTTGTCACTTTAAATGATTATTATAGAAGAAAAATATAGCCCTTTGTCCCCTTGTAAAAGGCTCAGAAAAGGACGCATATTTTGTTTTAATCACTATAACGTAGAAATTTATAATTTCTAATTTCTAATTAAAGATAACTGGCAAAAATAAATACTCTAAGCAATTGAAAATGCGATTGAATGAATTACCTGCTATGATGACGAGAATGTTGATGTCAAATCTAACGTTCCGAATGGAAACAATAGCTTTTAAAACGATCGGAAGGACGCCCGCAGCAACTGCTCCAAGGGCGAGAAACTTGAAAGGAGAATACACAAACTTGAGAAACGAAAGCAAAAGTAGCAAACCCGAAGCAATTGAATATGGGCTTGGCCACCTTTTTTGGTGCTTTTCGTCCCCATACACTCTTATATTCGCTTCTAGTCTCGCTTGATTCAGTGCCTTAACTGTCACCACAACACAACCACTCAAAATCAATTAACCTTTTACTTCTTTTGATTAATTTATTATAAGCTATATTTTTTTTTCTTTTGCAATAAAAATCTAGTGATCCATGAGAAAAGCTAAAGGTGAGGGATCAAAAGCAGAAAAAGATAAACTGCTTAACTTTATTCATAGTGCAATAGGATTACTCCTTTTTCCACAAGCTATATGCAACCACCGATCGATTCGAATTGACTCCAGTCAAATTTTTTATGTATTCACACAGCTACACGATCGAACGGTGCACATTTCGAGTTGAGTAAATGAGAAACAAATGAAATATGCGCCGTCCGATCTTAATCAGACGACCCAGATCACTTGACTACGTGGAAAAATTTACTGTAGATAATTCGGATTGATGATAAAGTGAGAATTACAGCGATGGAAAATGCAGTAAAATAAAAATTGTGTAAAAAGAGCCAGGGGCAGCAGACCAGCGTGTCGGGTCCCAAAAGTATATTGATTTTTATAATCATACCAATAGTTATAGTCAATATAATATTTAAAATTTTGGTATTATATATTACACCTATTTGGAAGAGAAAAAAAAAACGACTACATGCATTTGTTTAGAGCATTTATAATACAGGATGCGAGAATGAGAATGGATTGTTTAATCTCGCTTTCATCCATCAATCTTTATTTTTCTGTCCCATTGATAAAGTAAGATAAAAGAAGTATTTCCTTTTCCAAGTCTAACGGGGTAGTGGCTTATTATGGGTGAACTTTTAATTAATAACAATAGCTGAACATAATAAAATTTAAACTGTTTATTAAAATATTATGTAATAATATACTAAAGATAAGCCATACCCACTTTAAACTCCACCTTTCTTTGGCAATACATCTTTGACACCAACAAGACGTTTCTTTTAAAAGCAAAAGGAAACTCTAGCTGGGAAAAAGATGATTATGGTGTTCTTATTTCGTGAGGGGAAAAAAGATGAGAAAGCGCGTTAGAAAATGAGCAAAAGCAAGCCTTTTTTGTCCTAACATTTTGCTTCACCGTTGATATGTAGTACAATTATGGAAAAAAATTAATAAATTATAGTAAATAATAAAAATAATTATTTTCCAAAATAAACTATTCTAAATAGTACTGAATAAAATACTTCTCCCAATATGAAGTTAGGTTATTGGCATTGCACCTTTCTGTTAAAGCACGGCACCAATTAATGTGGTCCATTTGATTCTCTAACAGAGTTTTTGGACAAATGACAAACATGATATTTCACAAGGTTCACGATTGGGGCACAGATCAAACTGCAGAGTATCAAACAAACAACAAGGTGATTAAATTAAAGACATGAGAAGAATGAATTACCAATTTGAAGCTGCGAAATGAGAAAACTGTCGTGGACAACTATGACGGTTCGTGATGGAACGATAACAGAAACCTCTTTGATTCCTTCCAGAGGTTTCAGAATGTTCTCAATCAGTGGCACCTCGGAAGAACAACACAATCCCAGCACATCAAAGTAGCTCTTCTGCAATTTCTTCCCTGCAGCCACCTTGCTCTTCTCCTGAGAAGAAGACATCACTACTTTTTCTACAAAGCTTGAATATCTGCTACCTAGCCCCAAATGAAACTATCTCCAAGCAAATTCTGAAAACAAAAGAATCGGGAGCTGAATCAGAGAGAGGGAGGGGAAGGAAGGAGCGAATTGCATGACACTTTATAGAAAATTAGAAGAAGAAGAAGAAGAAGAAGATGAAAGTTCGTTACTGATTATTAATAGAAACCGTGAAAAAGGTAGAATGATTTATCATGTGTGTGGGGGGAAACATGGTCCAATGTTGGAAAAGAAACGGCTTTAGAGTCGGCAAAAGAAAATCACCTTATGAGAGCACTGAGTGATGCTAATGGTATGAAGCGGTGGTAGAAATTAAAGATTGCCGGTTTAAATAGGCAAAATCTCTGAGTGGGGCATAAAAGAGAAATCATAAAAGATATGCGCTTTGGATAGGAATAAGGACGCAATCGCATAAATTTTACAACATCAAGAATAATAATGTTAGGAAAATCATGCACCAATTTCCCTGCCAAACTTCGGTATCTTTTTTTTTTAAAAGTAAATTGTCATTTTAGTCTCTGAAAACATTTTTGAATGTGTTTTTTATTAGTCAGTTTAATTTTTAAATATGTCTTTCGTTAGTCAATTTAGTCCTCAAATGTGTCTTTTATTAATTAGTTTAGTTACTGAAATTACTTACAGAAGCACACTCGGAAATATTTTTGTAATTTCAATACCGTAACATTTAGTGATAAAATTAAAATGACCGTTTTTTCGTTTTTTTTTCTCTCTTGGGAGAATATAAATATATTATTTTGTGTTTTCTTCGTGAGGACGAGACACGGGTAATGTAGTGGAAACATGACTATTGACTAATGGAATCCAACTCTGAATCCACATTTTTCTTGCTATTTTCGGCACAACGGGTGTTCTTCATGGATAAATGTATTGATGGAAGCTCATGAATGTGAAGCTGCTGGTCTACTTCAAGCAATGCAACTCATGTCCGATTGGAGTGCAGAGTTTGTTATTTTTTAGACTGATTGCAAACAAGTGGTAGATGCAATTTACGGAGATAATTTACACAACTCTAAGTTTGGTTGCATTATTTCTCTTTGTAAACAATTTTTATCTTCCCACCAAAGCTATAAGGTGGAACTTATTAGAGACAAGTGAATATGGTTGCTCACATCTTTAGCAAGGGCATCCATTTCACATGTTAGTCCCTGTGTGTTTTTGAATTGCCATGTAATGCTTGAACCGCACTTACTTAATGATATGAGTTGAATTTGCTTTTGTTCAAAATAAATAAATAAATAAATCAAACTAAAATATAAAAAAACATAGCTTTGTTTGATATACTCCACCAGTTCACCGGGTACATTCACGTGGGATCTAAGATTTTTAGCTTTGTCTACGATGAGTCGAACCATAATAAAATATAGTTTTATTGCATCTGTACATTTCTTGAAACAGAAAGGAAATGGTTGGTTTCACAGAAAAAGAAAGAAAAATACATCAAAGCATTATAAAATGATTAGTTTTTTTTTTTTTAGCATAAAATGATTAGTTCTGAATCATACTAATGTCAGTAAATCTTGTAGTTGATTCAAAATAAATAAATCTTATAGCTAACTCATATTATCATATTTACAATTTCTTGGTTAATCAAAAACGGCAAATCTTTAACAAAGATTTACGCATTATTAGTTCTGTGTAATTGAAGCTTTCACATAAAAATAAAAAATGGATACACGTAAAGGGGATGGAGTTTTTAAATTGTTGTTATTTCTTTTCCATGTCAGCTTTGCTTATTTGGAGAAATTTGGTGTCTACGTAGGATAACTGAGAACACATAGGCGTTGAATTGGTCAAAATTGAGGGAGGACCACAAATTGCAATTGGGAATAGATATTAGAGACTCAATTAGCTTGTCTTAAAAGTGGGAGATCAAATTCGTCAAATCGCGATACTTAAAGGGACCGAAAGTACATTTAAGCCTTAATAAAATTGATTAAAAAAATAATTGCCATATGATTTTAATGATTGTAAATGTTTTTGGTAAATTTAAAAAAAATAATAATAAGTTTAAATCTATAGTGAGATGATATGACAATAATATCAAATGTTATATTGATTGAATCTATTAGAAAAGAATAATATATACTTATTTCTATAAAATATTATATTTATTAAATATAATTGATAGAATATGGTAATACATATTTAATAAATTTTACTAAGAATAATTATCATGAAGTTTTAAAATTGTAAATATTTTCATAAATTTAAATTATATACATATTCATTGAATAGTTAAAATTCAATATATCTGATAAGTTGGTGTGAGTGAGCTGTTTATGGGACCCAAATGAAATATTAGTTTTGGGACCTACTTAAAAATTTTCAAATAGATCAGAGACCCAAATCAATCCTAATTTTTTTTATAAGGTCCTTGAATTATTTAAAATTTTTTAAACAGGTCCCTAAATTACATTTCATTTGGGTCCCATAAACGACTCACTCTCAAAAGCCTAATGAAAGGACCCAAAATACAAATGAAATGTTGGTTTAGGGATACAATTACAAACTTTTTTAGTTCAAGGACTATTTAAAAATTCTCACATATATAGTTTAACAACCTCAAGAATAGTTAAACCTATTTTTAACCTAATTTTTATTTTGATGTACCATTAATCCTAAATATGCTAACTCAAAAAAATTATGTAATACTGCATAGGTAATATGGGGACCATACACTACTAATCTTTCTTATTGTCCCTATATTTTTCCACTTTGGTTTAATTAGAACACGTGAAAAAAAATACGGTAATCAAACTTCATTCAATAAATAGAAAAAAGATTCATACACCCTGATTGAACAGAATGTGTTGGGGCATTCCCCATCCACAATTGAAAATCAACACGAATATCTAAGTCAGCCAGGTACACAGTGATGAAACACTTAATCAGAACAGAAGCCAATATGGCATTCACAAACCGTCTTAATCCTAACAGCCAAAACAAAAGCTTCCAAGCACGGTTAATGGCCAAAGAGAAATGAGGAGCCATAGTCTTTAATCTCGTCCAGTTACCGGTCATTACTTTGCCATGTGCAGACTCAAATCGACTATAGGTATTCTCGGATATGACCAATCAAACCACATGTTCAGGAGCCATTTGTAGCGGAGAAACGATATCGCTGAGGTTGGCAGTGACCACCATTAGCACTTTAGATTTGTAACGTTGACGCCCACGTCTTGATTGACTCTGTAATGGATCGAAGCTGATATCTGAACTAAACGGACATCGTAACAAGACGGAAAACCAAACAACGCCACACCAAGATGACGAACAAAACAATGCCGCACTCAGACGATGAAATCACGAAAAAACATGGAAAAAAAACTGGATCTATG
Source organism: Calophaca sinica (assembly GCA_037113605.1). Classification (NCBI taxonomy): domain Eukaryota; kingdom Viridiplantae; phylum Streptophyta; class Magnoliopsida; order Fabales; family Fabaceae; genus Calophaca; species Calophaca sinica. The sequence continues at coordinate 13,619,706 of CM073731.1, forward strand.
TGGAAAAACCACTTATTTAGATAAAAGGGGAGGGAAAAACGATGTAGAGGGATGGTTCCAGACCAAAAAATGGCCAAAAACTACCTCCCTCCGATGGATGAGGAAGAATGAAAGGAGAAGTAGAGAGAAGGTTTAGAGAGAGGCACTAGGTTTGTTGTAATCACGTGAAAAAAATAATTTCCTTACAAATTTAAAAATTATAAATTGATAAAATTCGTTTGAAATCACTCGATTCTAATAGTTTTAGATATAAATACCTTTCATATATTTTATCTTCAATAATAATTAAAAGGGTTGCCAATTCTGGCTATTGAATATAGTGAAAATTATGCAGACCACATTAAAAGTGATTTTTAGAATACATCATTCATTAAACTTTTTCCCACTGGGTTTTGGCCTTGAGAGGTTTTAATGAGGCACTCCCTCCCTTGAACCTTGTATATTTGGGTTCGGAGTACCCCTTGTACTCCCGTTGTTAATATAAATATCTTTGCTTATCAAAAAAAAAAAAATTAAACTTTCTCCGTGCACATTGTTTTTTAATTATTGGTGTCCATTTCAAATTTAACATTTTTACGTAGCATATTCTTTTAATATTTAAATTATAATTATAGTCACATTTTTTAAAATTTTACTATAAATATAAAATTTAAACAAATTGCAATACACAAGTGTTATTTATTGTAATATAGGTGTTTTATACGTTAGAGAATAAAATTAAAGTGAGTTTATCTTTATATTAACCCGGTAAAAATGTATTAATCATTTATTTAATTTGAAATAATAAAGATATCAACTTATTAAAAATTAAAGATAATACAACCTTTATTTAATTTTAAAAATAACATTACTCCATCTGTTTTATATTGAGTAACGTTTAAGGTTTCTTCACAAAGATTAAAAAAAATAGTTTAATGAGTGAAATAATTTTACCAAATTGTTCCTATTAACTATTGTAGTATTAATCATTGTCATAAATATATAATGGTATATAATGACTTGGGAGTGATGAACACACTATTTATATATGGGCAAAATTGAAAAAAAAACAATTAATGATGTATTGAAAACATAAAATGACATTTAATTTGAATTTTTTTTCTTTTTCTAAAGTGACATTGGATTTGAAACGAAGGGAATACTCTACAACAATGTGTATTTATATTAACTTATTTTAAAATATAGCACAATCAACATTTTGAGAAAAATATAATTATTTTTCGAGTTTCGTAATTAGTGTTTTCCAAATATCCACATATTCATTGGCAAATTATAGTAGTGCATATGTTTTCAGGAACTCGACCTGCCGCCGGGGAAATTAGTATTTGTGTGTGTTTAGTTTTGCGGTGGTAAAAATTGATTTTAAATAAATTTATTTTAGTTAAAAGTAAGTTGAATTTAAAGTGATTCATATTTGGATACATTCATTAAAACACTAAAAGTGAGTTAAAAATTAAATTTGAGATTAAAAATCACTTTTTAAGGCAAAAGCTACAAATCTCAACTTCAAGTTAAAATCAATTCTAAAAGCAAAATCAATTCTACTAAAGAGCACCAAAACATAATAAAATCAATTTTATATCTCTATAATCATTTTTGGCTCGACCAAAAGTGAAACCAAACGTACACTTAGTCTGGTGGTGGATGCAGCTGGAGTCGAAATCCATAGGGGCTAGCTAGGAGTAGTAGTTTGGTGCCCTTTGTTTTTTCCCCTTTATTTTGGGTTTCTTTTCCTTCACTACCAAGAGAAATACTATAAAAAATACCAATTAACCGGTGTTCTTAGTTATTGTGAAAAAAAATAAAATAAAAATGAACACATTCATTCGATTGAAAATGTGGAAAAGTATTGAATACTCTCTTTAAAGTACTCCCTCAGCCTTTGATTATAAACAAAAAAGTCTATGTATTTGTACTTAAATTTTTTTGCTTATAATCAAAGACGGAAGGAGTAATTCAAAGTATTCAATAAAGTGTAACTAATATTTAGGCCAGTTCTTAATTAATAAGACTCTTATTTAATGGATGATTTTGTTATTCCTAATGTAACAAATAATTTTTTGTTAATTGTTTTGACAAGATAATTTTTTGTTAATTAAATACTTTTTTTTACGAAAGGAAAGTTATGTCATTTCACTAGAAATAATGTTTGTAATACACGTAGGAATATCATCAAAAACTTGAGCATAAGCCGTACATATAGCCGCCCGCGCTAGAGTATGAGCTGCGATATTGGCTTTTCTTCTAGTGAACTCTACCAACGAGTTTGTAAAATTGTCTTGAAATGTATGACAACACTTAGTAAGGATAGCCCCAAACTCCAAGATGTCCGTGGTTGGTTTGTGAAAAGCATCCACAACTATCTTAGAGTCCATTGATAAGACTTTCTTTCAAAGACATTTCAGCCGTCTTATAGTTTGTTTGCTCTCGACTAAAATTGAGTTTTTTTTTCCTTTATCTCACTAATTGTAACACACACACAAAAAACCTTTTCTCACTAATTATATTTTTTTAAAATAATACTTCAAATTGTGTTTGAAGATATAGCTTATTGTTTAATTTTTTGCTATTTTATCCTTACTATTTCAGTAAAAAATTTGTTTTACCTTTTCTTAATTACTTCTTACAAAACTCTTCAATACTTCCTTTCAAAAAAAAAAAAACTCTTCAATACTCTACCATAATTTATTATGGTTATTTTAGAATATTAATTGTTTGATTTTTTTAAATAATACAAATTATATTTTCGCTACTACGTAAATGTAATTTTTTTTTGGTACATACGTAAATATTTTTTTTAAATACTTGTTGATAACTACACACAAAAAAAACGTGTTGATAAGACTTTGTTTCAAAGGCATTTCGGCCGTCTTATAGTTGGTTTGTTCGACTGAAATTGAGTTACTAGTATTTGACAATCAAACTTATCTCACGAATTATATTTTTTTTAAATAATTTAAACTTATAGCTTATTATTTATTTAATTTTCAATTAATCCTTACTATTTCAATAAAAATTTTGTTTTACCCTTTCTTATTTATTATGTATTATTTTCGAATATTAATTATTTGGGTTTTTTAAATATTACACTATTTATTTTCACTACTACACTATTTGTTTTAATTTTCAATAAAATATTTAATATTTCACAAAAATTGATAAGAATCCAAAATTAGAAATAAAAAGTAATTACGTTTGTTTCAAAATAATATTGTTTGAAATTTTATACAACAATTTAAAAACAATATTTTATATTTTAAAGAAATATAAATTTATCAAATTAAATCATAATTTAAATTATTTAAATGATATTATTTTATTTAATAAAAACATTTTTTAAAATTACTATTTTAATTTTCATGACGATAAATGAAATAAAATAAAGTATTTTTTGTAAGGAATATAAATCAAAGTATTAAAATTATAATTAATAAAACTCTTTATAGTATATATGCTGTAGACGAAGATTAATTAAAGCTTCACGGCTTTTAGTCTTTTAGACTAATAATAATAATAATAATAAATTATAAGTAACAAAAAATATTTGACACTCCATAATACCTTGTAATATATACTCAATAAAAAAGTTTAACGGAGATGCACCATCGGTGTAAAATATATTTACATCTATCTCTAATAAGAGTTTACTATATTGTCACATTACCCTATTTTGTAACTGTATTTTAAAAATAATAACTATATAATAGTAAGTTTTTATTGTATATTAATTTAAAACTAGTTTATACTAATGGTGTGTATGTCTCATTTTTTATAAAAAAAAAAACCTTGAAATTCTAATTTTCTATATCAAATATAATCTAGGTGATATGGTGTTGCGGAATTGATTGCAACATAGACGAAAAAAATGAAAAAATGCGGCAAAATGGGGGGCCATGACGAAGCCATGACGAATCCGTCCTTGTGGCTGGCTCTACGGTGTGTGTGAGGGCTGCGGCAAAGTACGTACCAGAGTCACACGATAGACTACTCATAAACACCGATTTTGATGCCATGGATTATGTTAGGATATACCTCTTAAGAGATACTAGTATTAAGTAAAGATGACAAAATGGACAGCCCGGCCCAATCAATCATGAGCTCGTTAAAAAATGGGTTGGCCTAACTCAGCCTGACAAAGGTGGTAAGTTGTGATGTTGAACTAAACTCGACTCATTATGGGCTGATGGGTTGGCGGGTCAGCCCGTTAAAAAAATCAAAAAATAAAAAATAAATATAAAAACTGAAATTTGAACTAAAACATGGTCAAAATGGCGGATCAACCCGCCTAAAATAGACTAAAATGACGGGCTGGCCTGAACAAAATATGTAAAAAAAAGGAAATTTGTTACTCCCTACATCTTTACTTTTCCTATTAGTTTATGTACACCTCTTAAGAAAATGATTGAATTTACAAATTTTCATGATAAAATAATACTCCTTGACTAAAATACCCTTTATTAATTTGAGTAGTGAAGTAGTTATATAGAAAAAATTCATTAATATAATTGGTTAAAATACAATGGGTATTATTGGAAAAGAAGTAATTAATACTTTTTGATTTTCTAGAGTGACAAGACAAGTAATTTGAGGCAATAAAATATTCTAAAAAGGACAACTAAAATGAAACGGAAGGAGTAGAAAATAAGATAATAAATAAATAAAAATTATATATTAACCTGACGGGTTAGCCCAGCCCAGACCGCTTGTGGCCCGACGAGTTGACAGGCTAGGTGGGTTGGGCTAGATGGGTTAGTGGGCTGACATATCGGGCCCAACTCGCCCCATTTTAAGCGGGTTGGAGGGCCGGCCTGTTGGACTTAGCCCGCTTTGCTATCCCTAATATTTAGTTATGGAAAAAATATTAAAAATATTATTTTTTAAAATAATATTATTTTTAGATAAGTTAAAATTAATTTAGGTATCTTATTTTTTTTTTCAAAACTATTATAAATTTAAAACAATTATGTCATTTGATGTTATGATAAGGGATAATCAACCAAGAGAGCTAACTCCTTAATTTTTTTTTAAAACTCGGTATAATCTAAGTTTAGTCGGGTAAATCCATAAAGAGGAATCAAGCTCCTTGACACTTTGATCGGCCGATATTAAACACTTATTCATTGTTTTAATAAAAGATAGACCTGATACAGATTACTTACGGTGAAACAACTCCATCCACTTTATCGCAAAGCATAATAGTTTTTTTCTTTTTCTTTTCAGAATGCAAAGCACAATAGTTAGTACTTAGTACCCTTCGTAATATACGACTTTTTATTAGATTATAATACATTTGAATTATTGTTAATAAACAAATATAAAAGTCGTGTATAAAATAATTTAAATATGATATTGATGCATAAATATTATAAATTTACATTTTAGATTGTTGATGTGTATTTGAAAACATAAATAAAAAATTATTAAATTTCAAGATTTAATTTGTATTTTTAATGATAAAATGAAAGAGATAATTAGAAATCAGAAATTTCATCAGAACTTGATACATAAATACTGGAGAATAATTAGTTTGAATTTGAATTTGTATTTGATATGTTGATATTAAAGACTAGGTTTTTTTTTTTTTTTACAAAAGAATTAGCAGCTCATTCCATTAGCAGTAGAAAAATGATATTTTGACAAAAAATTTCGACAACTGTACGGATGACACCGTATGTCCGTACAGTTCGTACTGTATGGACATACGTACGGATAAAATGACAGTATTTTGAAAATGTATCCTGCCATCAGGATACATATCATGTCATCAGGATACATATGCTGATAGTGAAAAAAAATAAAAATATTATCCGTACATGTACGGATATACGGTCCGTACATGTACGGACATACAGTGTCGCATACGGTGTCGAACTAACACAACTGTTAGCAGTAAGATTGTCGATACAAGAGGGAGAAGACTAAAAAATATGGGGATTGGGCAACAATAAAGCTACTCTAGACAAACTATGGGCAACACTATTTGTCAATCTCCTAATGGCCTTAACTGCGAAATCTGTAGGAGATCTAAGTCTAACTACACAGTGTCTGTTTGTTTTAGATTTTAGAATTCCGTTTGGACCCCAAAATCAATTCTGGCATTTTTTTAGTTACTATTTATGCGTTTGTTTTAGATTTTAGCAAATTTTAGAATCTCGTTTGTACTCCAGAATCAATTCTAATAGAATCTACAACATCTCAGCTTTTCCGTTCAGAATAATTGATTCTGGATATGGGACCCACAAAATCTTTCATATTTACACTTCAAAAGTGATTCTACTTTGTCAACCAAACACAAATCAATTTTTCTGAACTCACTTTTAAACTACCATTACCAAACACAAATTAATTTTTTTCAACTCAATTTTTTAAAATCAATTTTTTTAAACAAGATTCTTCACAATCTATTTTACCAGGATCTAAAACAAACGGACCCACAATCATTAACAATAGTGCCAAGATCTGAAACATCATTCTTGGGACTATATATTTTGTCAACTACAATCTTACAAATATCACATTGCGGAGTCTAAGATCAGTAACCCAAATGATCGCAGAGAGCAAACCCAAAGCCTCACCTTCCATCACATCCATACAAGAAAGTTGCCATAAGCCCTGAACCAACACGAAAGCTCCATGATCGTCCCTGATGCAGATTCCTATACTCGTTCAGTTGTGCGCTCCAGAAAAGGAAGCATCAACGTTACATTTATAGAAACCAGAAGGTGGAGGATACCAAGAATTGTCCACAACAACAGGTAGCATTATTTGTTCTATCCCGGTCACTTAGCAGAGTCTCAGCCAACATCGAAATTTGAGAGGCAGAAGAAAATGTGTTATTCCAAAGAGCATCATTTCTCCTCTTCCGAATTCCCCACAAAATCATCACAAAGGAAGCTCTATCACGACTACCAAATGAATCCAACAACTTAAAGAATAAAACTCTTGAAAGACTACAACCCAATCATCATTTTATTAATGTGACCCCAATACCCTGCCAATTCCTGACAATCGACACTAACAGGACAAGTAAAAAAGAGGTGTCAATTGTTTTCAATGCCTTCATTATAGGAAACACAAATACTAGGACAATTGATACCCTTCCTTTGCAAATTGGGCCTGTTAGGAAGGCAGTCCCTGTAAACTCTCCAAGCAAACATCTAACATTTTTCTTGCTTCCTCATCCTATAATATCTTTTAGATAAGGGGTTCATTCCACATCTGCCATTATGAGACCATAAATCTTTCACCCTAATGTCTAGCACAACATCATTTGGCAGATTATAAAGTGTAGAGGAAGGCCCTTTTCGCAACCAAGCATCACCCCATTATATGTGGACCTTAGAACCATCACCGTTACGCCATCTATGACCCTTCCTAAGCAACACCTGTGAAGCCATAATACTACGCCATGAATAAGATGGGTTATGACTCAATCTTGCTTCAAGAAACTTCCCCTGCTCATTCTTTAGTCTTTGAGGATAAGGGGCTTTAGTCTTTGCTCATTCTTTAACCCTTACTTGCGAATGTCTGTCTTTACCCTTCTTCTTTTCTGAGTTGCTCCCTTCAGTAGGAGTTCCCTTCTGTTTCTTGTGTCTTACTAGCATGGATAAAGACCTACACTAAATCGATCCTAGTCTTGACAAGTGCCATGCATTGGAAGACATATTTTATCTTGGCTTAATATTTCTTTTACGGGATTTTAATTGAATTTATCTCACCATTAAACATATATCATTTGTTTAAACTATTTAAACATATCATCTAAAAACACGCATCTGATACATATCTATTATATATATAAAATAGTTAAAAATTAATAGGGCTAATAAATTAAAATTGTTTTAAATTAATTAATCATATTGAATAAAAATTCGAAATTAAACTATAATTCTTTCGTTCTCTTTTCCTATGTAATTTTGTATTGTGATTTTTCAAAAAAAAACTTACTGTTTATACCCAAAATATTCCTAAGTGTCAGCTGAATTTAACAGCAACCGACTAAAGGGAGCTAGTCGAATGAAAGTCAGCCGAATTTGCAGCTAACAAAGCCGAAAACAGGAAACCAAGAGCTAGGCAAAGGTCTTGGGCTTATTGGGTTGATATGAAGATATTGGGCCTATTGGGCTAGCATGAAGTCATTATTTGGGCCAGGTTCTAGAATTGCTCCATGAGCCGAAAGTAATGGAGATGAATTTTGAATTAATTTAAATTCAAAATAAATTAAGATTCAGAGTTGTCTCCAGGTTTTTAGGAGCTGAGCGTGGGAATGAAGAGACAAGATCAAGCTGAAAGAGCCGTTGGCTGAGACGTGGCCATGAAGTGCCAGTGCGCCTAGAATTTAAGAGCGTGGTTAGCGAAACAGGGCACTGCTCAGCCAATTAACTGTCAACTAGGATATTATTGTTGTGAGCCATCTGAACGTGGCAAATAGGGGTAGTTCTTAGTTGTTACTATAAATACATAAGTTGTACATAATTTTTACACATCAATCAATACAAACAACTTATTTTCGCTCAATTGCACTTTATGTTTACTTTTACGTTTCCCTTTTTAGTTTAGTTCACTTACTTAACCCTTTCTGGAGTGAGTTAAGGGACCCATAGCTGAGGAACAGAGTTCCTTTCTTAGCGTAATCACTTGAAGAAAAGGGAATCATTATTGTGGAGTTAGTCGATTCAGCGGCTAAGTTACATTCCAGTCAACAAGATTGGCACGCCCAGTGGGACCAAAGGTGAACGAATTAACACATTCGAATCTCCAGGTCAGGATTACCATCGGCGTACGCATTTGCGATCTCGCAAGAGCCTAAGCAGCATGGAACAACCTACGTCAAAGAAGAACAATCCCAGGAAGATTGTTGAAGGGAGTCCCTCTCAAGGAGTGCATACTTCAACAGTTGAGCCGGTGCATGTAGTGGCAGACCCTGAGCCTACAGATCAGCCATTGGTGATGTCTGTAACATCCCGATTTTTTAAGATAATCTCTAATAATATTTTAAGTATAAATTAGATTGGTGATTAAGTGGTAAATGGATATTAAAAACCTTAATTAGAAAGGAAATATGCTTAAATGTGTTATAGAAATATTCAAGAGGACCAAAAATACCCTTAGAAAGGATCTAAAAACCCTAGAAACGTCTAGAATGGAATAAATTATAAATATGTCCTCAGGTATGGTTGCAACGCGACCAAGATTGAACTGAAATCCATCGCGAAGCGATGAGAAGATTATGGAACCAGTAAGTCGGTGGATGCAGCCAATGAGAGTGTGACACGTGGCCTAATCGCGACGCGATGGCCAACTGTGTCTTACACCGTTGCGACGCGACGGGGCCAAATTTTGCCTATATATAGAGCTCTTCCCTCTCCATTTCGCAAGGCTCTCCATTTAGTCATTGTAGGTGCGAAGGGAGCTCGGGGAAGAGGAAGAGTGAGGGAGCGCGAGCGCGAGTGACAGCAGTCTTCTAAGCCAGGTACGTTCTCAACCTCTTCTCTCTCTAGTCTTCTCTCTCTAGGGACTTCTAGGGAATAAGTATGCTCTGTGCTTGCCTCTATTGAGGATCTGGCACATCAAAAAATCCTTAGTAATTAATCCTAGAGATTAAGAATAGGAGTGAGACTTAGAGGGCCACTAAGGAGCAAGTATGGTCTGCACTTGCCTCAGGAGAGGATCTTGTGTATCAGAAAACTCTTAGTAGGTAATCCTATAAAAGGACAGGATGAGGGTGGCTTAGTAGGCTAAATATGAGTATTTTGAGGTAAGGGTGAGGATAACATGAGCTACAAGGACACGGAGGGTGACCGCAATTGCAACGGTCTTCTAATCAGGTAGGAGCAAGAAATCTTACACTCTTGGGATTGTAGGATAGAGTAGTATGTATAAATGTGCGTAGGGTGACCCAAGCCCTACTAGCGGTTGATAACCGCAGCACCTCAGGAGAGGGGCTGTGACCTGTGATTGTTGAGGACAGCCGTCAGAGATCTATTAACCATAGGAGTAATCTATGCGGTGTATGAAAAGCCCTAGGATAGACAACTTATTATTGTTTTATGATTAATGATGTGTCAGTAGTAGGTCGCTTAAGCGACGTTAGGGTTAATCCATAAATTGATATTTGAAATATACAAGTTGATAATTAATACTGGATGACGTGATTGACGGTGACTAATGCTGGTATTGATTGTGAGATTACGATGCTGATGATTATTGGTATCTGTGTGAGTGTCTTGACTAAATAATATGTTGAATAATGTGTTTTCTTGTTGTCTGATATTTGAAGCATACTTTGTCTTGACTGTTGTCTCTGCCTATGATTGAGATAAATTATTGATATAATAGGATAGTCAAATAACTACTCTTAGACCTTAGTTGGCTATAAGGAAACCCGAGTTAGTTGACTAGGAGTGATGAAAGGACAGAGACACTGTTAGGACTAATAGTTAGATATAGAGTAGTCTGGAGTAAATCCGAATTAGGTGGAAGAGTATGAGAAGGTGGAACTAGGTATAAGCGTATTAAAGGATAAGGCATATGAATCAGGTAAGCATGAGTCCTTGTCATATATATGTGTGTGCCATTTATATATGCTTTCTATTCTTACTTTCCCGATTTTATAGTGTGTAATGTGTTTCTTAGCTCCTTTCTTCTGTTTTTCTTGTTTGCACTTTCTTTTTCATATAAAACAGATAAGCACGGACCTGATGAAGATATCGCAAACATGAAGTGTACGGAGGGTACTTAGTATGAGTAACTCTCTCTCCAGTTATGTGTTACAGCCAGTGAGTCAAGTCAATGAGTCAGAGCCTATATATATGTTATAACTTGTGGGCCCAAGACACGGGTTCCGTAAAAAATGTGTACATGTTTAATTATTCAAGTTTTTAATAAAATCTTATTTTCAATACATCTATAATGTTTAGTTATTCATTTAAAGTTTATTAGTTTTTATATTGTAGCGCTCCGGAAACGGGGTGTTACAATGTCCACTTCATTTATACGCCAGCAACTCGATTTGGGAATCAATGATATCATGTACCAAGTGTCACAATAGTTGGCTGATATTGTGAAGCCCATGGTGCATAATGAAGTGCATCAGGCCAGAGAGATAGAGGCTAAGAGGGCTCACTCAGGCGAGAGCTCTATCAATTCTGCTATTCCAACGCAATTGGGGTATACTACTCAAGCAGGACCTATCACCCAGCCGAATGCAGCTCCAGTAGGACCAACTCAGGTTTAGTCGAGCACGACCCCGACAGGGATACATCAAGTTCAGCGTACCTATGTACAGGCAAGACCTACTCAGGTTCAGCCGAATATGGGACAAGTGCCTTTCAATCCAATTAATTTCCAGCCTAGTACTTTTGCCACTTTGAACACTGGAGGTTAACAAGTGGTGAATGATACAACTAACCAGACTAATCTTCATTTTGGACAGGTGCAGATGGCTAGGAGGCCACCAGATGCAGTGGGTCAAATTGGAATGCCGCAAGCAAAGCCAGATGTGCAGCCCTATGGCACTGCTATGCAGGCAACTAACCCACAGTACACTAGGGGACAACCTCTTGGCACAGGAGGAGGTGTGATGAGACCACCTGGGAGTTATGCTAGACAGCAGCCCTGGAATAATCTTCCACCTGTATCGGCTAATCCCTCATTATATCCACCTTATCCTAAAGTATCTGCAAGCGCTCAAATGGGGTCAACTCCTCCAAAGGCACCTAGTTTTGCGATGGAGTAGTCATGGGGACAGATCCCACCATTCAACACAGGTGTTCCAGGGACTCAATACAGGGTGCCAAGTGAAGGAAGCATAAAGCAGCCATGGGCAGTTAACCCACATCTAATGCCAAATCAGCCAGGTTATCCTCCAGAGTAAGTATCCCAGGCACATCCCCCAACATGGAAACAACAGCCACATGCAACCACTCCTAAGTTAGGGGAAGTGAGACCAGGGGGTTCTTAGTTACTGGACCCAACTGTGATTGCAAATACCATCAAGAAGTATTTTAGTGTGCAGCTGAAGCCTCTGGATAGGCCAATCTATAGGAAACCATATCCTGAATGGGTAGACAGATTGGTACCTCTGCCTAGGGGATACAAGACTCCAGATTTTGCCACTTTTTCTGGAGATGATGACAAGTCTACTATGGAGCACATAGGCAGATTTACTGCTCAGTGTGGTGAAGGGAACCAGAATAAGTTCCACAGATTGCAGTTGTTCCCCTTGTCACTTACAGGGACAACATTTACATAATACTCTTATTTACCACTTAACTCTATACAGACATGGGCAGATATGGAGAGATGCTTTCATGATAGGTTCTAGTGGCCTCAACCTGAAGTCATTACGGCTGACCTCATGAACCTAAGACAATAGGTAGATGAGTTGGCTGCTGATTTCGTGGAACGGTTCAGAAAGACAGCTGGAAAATTCTCAGTGCAGTTCCCTGGGGCAGAATATGTAGTCATTGCCATTACCAGCATGCATCCTCAACTCAAAGAAAGGCTAGTTGGCCAAGCCTGCACTGATTTGAATCAGCTAGCTTCCAGGGCTATACGCATTGAACAGTTCATCCAGGAGAAAGAAAAGAGGCGAGCCAATAAAAGAGTTCCTTCCTTAGCGTAATCGCTTGAAGAAAAGGGAATCACTATTGTGGAGTTAGTCAATTTAGTGGCTAAGTTATATTCCAGTCAACAATTACCATTTCTTTTTTTTTCCCCATATTTTTGTGGAGATGGTGGTGTTGGGTGCTTATGTGAAAACTAGAGGGAACACAGTTTGGGGAGAAAAGGGTCTGTTTGATACACTTTTTTTTAAATAAAAAAAATTCGTTTTTAAAAATCAACAAAGAACAAATTTTGTTCTTGTTAAATTTTTAAAAACAGAAAACAATTTTTTGTTTTAAAAAATAGACAAAGAACAAATTTTATTCCAATTTCTTGATTTGCACGTGAAATTGTGGGATAGCACATATGTAGAATATGGTGCTTATGATTTGTGTGTCTTTTTTTGAAGGAAATGATTTGTGTGTCTTCTTTCTATATTTATATTTTTATTATATATTTTGTATTCGTTTTTATGATTTTTAAACTGATTTGGTTCATTTGGGGAAAAAAAAAACTGATTTGGCTCATTTCTTTGGGTTATTTACTTGATAGAAAATCAAATTAAAATTAAATGTTTGTTTTTTATCTTCTCCTTACAAATTTTACTCTCTTTGACTGGATATTAAAATTTTACTTATTTCTTATTACATCTAATAATAGTATTAATACCTTTAGTTAAAGATAATTCTCATATGAAATATTCATTGTCACATTTTTCAAATTTAGATTTTTAACATAGTTGACTTGATTTTCAAACGAAATGCTTTCCATTCAATAGATTAAAATTGGCTTTGGAAATATACATTATTTAATTTTTTTTTTTTTACAATCTATGATGACTTTTTAATTGCATAATATTTTTCCATTTTAAAATAATTTATCTTAAAATTAGTATCCTCTCTGGTCTGAAATATAAGCAAAACAAACCTCTAAAATATAAGCAAAAAATCTATGATTTGGTCCAAATTTTGGACCAAATACATAGACTTTTGGTTTATATTTTATAGACTTTTTTAGTTATATTTTAGACTAGAGGGAGTATCAATTATGATGATGGCAAAGATTGTTTTAACGTAAGTATTAATTAGAGTTAAATTATGTTTTGAAATTCAAAAATTTTGTTGTTAATTTTAAAAAATATTTGATTGGATAATTAAACAAAAGGTTCTCAATTTAATGGAAATGAGAAGTTTAATAGATATGTCTTTATTGTTATTTTAATATAAATTGCAAGTAACACAAGTTATCAAAGCTTGTGGAGGAGGGATTTAGAGAGAGAGGAGATGTGACTTAATACTTTTTTTTGGATGATGATATGTGACAAAGTATCTAAGTTATTAAATTAGTAAATATGCTTATTTTAAATTGTTTTACATATAACCTATGTATACATATTCCTTGTGGGTTGCATAAATCCTACATACTACATTGTCAAAATATAAATAAAACATGTAATCTAAGATAAAATAGAAAAATACAATAATCTAAGAGTAAAAATATACCATGCATGAATAAATATTTTACATGAAGAAGTGTTTATGAACTTCTATATATTTTGATTTTAATTCTTATTCTTATTTCCTATTAGAGTTCAGATTTTCCAATGAATTAAATAAATTTTAACTCTTAGTGAATATTTCTATTAGCGAATATTGATATCTCATAGAGATAAATAAAAATCTTAATAAGAAAGCTATATAAAAAAATTATTAATATATAAATTAGAAGAGATAAATATGTCTTGCAAAAATATGGAATATTTTCATGAAGGCATTAGGCGAATTAAGATTCAGATGTAGGTTCGTACATCAAATGCTAATAAACATTTTAAGATAAGTTACTTACATATATATTTTCACAAAGAGATAAATATTTTACATGAAAACACATTTGTATCTATATAAAAACTACTAATATTTAAATTATAAAATAAAAAGTATATCATAAGGAGATCAAATATTTAGCATGAAAGAACATTCATATATAATTTACAATTGATGAACATTTTAATAAAGACTTAATATTAGTATGTATTTATTTGGATATTTTATTTATTTATTTGGACATGTACTATGTGGGGAATGAATTATCGTATCATAGATAAATTTATTATACACTACAAAAAAACGCTGCGTTACCGACTGGCTCGTGATCGTCGGTAAAATGGCTGTCGCAAACAATTACCGACGAGTTTTTTTGTAGCTGTCGGTATTACCAACGGGTCTTTTCCGTCGGTTAAAGACCGTCGGTAATTTCCGACGGACACGACAGTCGTCGGTAATTTTCGACGGCCGTGTCCGTCGGTAATCGAGACGGTGACTACCGACGGTCTTACCTGTCGGTATTGTTATTATTTTTTTAATGAATTAATTAATTTAATTAATTAAATTTAATGAAATTTGATTATTTTATTTTATTTTATTTTTTATTTTAATTTAGTTAATTAATTTATTTAATTGATTAATTTAGTTAAGTTAATTAATTTCTTTAATTTATTTATTTAATTAATTATTATTTTAATTATTTAATTAATTATTAAAATAATTATTTAATTTATTTATTTATTAATTAATTATTTATTTGGTTATTTAATTATTAATTTATTCCATATTAAGAAATGTGATAACGTAAACTAAAAAGCAAAGTAAAAGAGAAACGTAACATAAATTAAAAAAATATCCTCCGAATATCAAAATATAAAAAATAAAAAAAAATAAGTCAAAACAACACTAATAATCCTGATAATCCTGATCATGCACGAGATGCTCTAAATCATCCGTGTCATTGACATAATCAGTACCACGAGGCGGAGGCGGAGGAGGAGGAGGCGGCTGATGATGAGGCTGAGGCTGCTAGCGAGCTAGCATCTCGTACATCTGTTCCTGTCACTCCAGCACCTTAGCCCAAATTGCGTTCATCCGACGGGTCTCTCCTCGGAAGCGGCCAGTCTCCGCTTCACCTCGGCTAACTCTTGCTCATCCGCGGTAGAACGACGACTGACACCACTACTTGATGATTCTCCGATGTGGAGGCGGCTGATCCCTTTCTTGTAATTGCTGGCAAAGTCTCCAGCACCGTATAGGCAACCCTTCTTCCTACCACCAACAACATCTGCCCAAACCTTGAGCGGTACAGATTGATCCTCAGGGCTCTGAGACGGAGAACATGATGATGTCTGAGATCTAATCTGAGACATCCTCGTCTCAAACTCCTCATGTCATGCATAAACAAATAAGTCAATTTTTTTTAAGAAAACAATATAAACATTATTAAAAAAATATTCATTATATTTTATAATTACCTGGGTCCGCCTCGATCGATCATCAACGAAATCACTAGTACTCCTCCTAATATGAGTTGCACGATGGAGCTCGTGCAACTGTACCTCTCTACCCAACCTCTTCGACTATAATTAATTAAAAAAATCATAATTAATAATAATAATAATAATAATAATAATAATAATAATAATAATAATAATATAACACGTACAAGTCAAGCTGCGTGCTGCGCCTGACTGATGGAACCTCCAGTGTGCACCTTCTCAGAGGCTCTGTTCTTCTTGGCCTTCTCGCAGATCAATTTGTACTGAGGGGTTCTCCAGTGCTCTACCAGCCTCTGCTAGATATGATCCGCTATCCAGTGGGGCATCCCCTGAGACGGGCATCTCTAAGCATATCAGAGAGGCGGTGAGAGGCCTTCATATGAAAGTTCTTCTCGATCTGCTCCTCATCCTCTTCCCTCCAAGCACATCTCTCCTGTATCAATATAAGACATTATTAAACATAATTTAAATTTATAAAATAAAAAATAATATGCAATAAAATAAAAATTGCAACTTACTCCGAAAGATACAAACATATGATCCTGCTCCTTGTCCTTTAACGTCCCCCAGGTGGGCCAATACACCGAATAATTCTCCTCAATTGTTGATGTGATAGCCTTCACAATTGGCTTTACGGGAGGAACCTGAACAATAAAAACATGTCAAACAAAAAAAAATATATATATATATATATATACATGTAAATTATTAATAAATCGACAAAAAAATGTAAATACTTACCCTCTACCAGCCAGCCTGATAATAACTCAACCATCATGCAGCATCTCAAGATCCTCAACCTGCTGCTCAACCTCCAGCTGCTCATCCTCGTCCTACTCAACCTCGGTCTGATCAGGCGTATAGCACGTACTATAGTCATCCTCAGACTGATGAGCATCGGGCACCCTCTCAAGCACAACATGGGAACTAGAAGTGTCATGTGTCTGCTGGAACCCCGGGTTGGGGATCATGTAAATGGTAGGCAAAGGGGGTGTCGGTGCAAAAGGTGCTGGAGGCTGTGTAGGTGCCGAACGTGCTGGAGGCTGTGTAGGCGTAGATGTACACGGACGTTGTGTACATGACAACGTCAAAAACCAGTAAGGTCACGCCTAATAATGTTCGGCCTCCGACGACCGAGGGGGTCGATGGCGATGGCCTTCCCTTTCCCTTTACCACCAGTGGGTTGTCTGGGGGGGTCGGATCCTGCTTCTGATGCCATATATGTCTATAGAGCAATTCAACAATAACAGTCATGAAATATTATATTTAAACATAACAATTTTAAAAATGAATTCCCTAAAAATAAACTACAAGTTATGAAAATAACTGACAAATTAAAATATATTAGTATACATTTCTCTAATTGTAAAAAGTTAAACAATTTCATTCTGTCCATTCTGCCCACTCTACTTTGGCATCGTCTTCAGATCTTAATGGTTCTGCCACTTCTTCATTTAATTCCTCATCTCCATCTACTTCTTCATATGTGATTGGATTTTCACGTAGTCGAGAAATGAGTTTCAGTTCATTTACTACATTGACATGAGACATCGCATCCACTTGATAAGCCACTTCTTCCTATGGATCATCTGCTTCAATGCGACCCCTTGGTTTTGTCTTTAGTGTGACACACCAACCTTGTTTGTCCATTCGAGTTAATGGATAAGGGACATAATACACTTGTCTTACATTTTGTGCCATGATAAATGGATCAAACATTTAGTATCTTCTACTCATGCAAATCTCCATAGTATTATATTTTCGATCCACTTTTGTGCCTCTATTTGACGGATCAAACCAATTACAATAAAATAGCACTTTGTTTTAGTGTAGTCTAAAGTATTGTACGGACATAATACACTTGTCTTACATTTTGTGCCATGAGATAAATTTCTCAAGTGTTGGATTTTAGGGGATTCTACCTCACTGTACACTTACGTATACACCATATGCAAACAAATTATGGTTCCTTTTTTCAAATAATCTTTTGTATTTTCAAACAATAAATAGTTCAAATAGGACTAAAAATACATACCTGGTTCATAAACCACGTTGGGAAATATTCATGAATATAGGCAGAAGAGTCTTGTTCGCTTGTGGGCTTAGTTAACAAGAATGTCCTGATCAAGTCATTATCAAACAAATGATCATGAGTAGTTGTGGATAAAATAAATTGAAAGTGGTCAAAATGATACATACGTAAGATATGGTGATACTTCAGTACAGTTGATCAACACGTGATCGTGGGCTGACTTAAACTCTTCTCCCGTTAACCAGTGAGTCAACTCCTTTCCAGTATGATGACTGGGAAGGCCAAATACTGATAAGGCTAACGGGTGTCTTTCACTTTCAATTTCTATTTCATTCCTATTATTTGTTAGTGTCAACATGAAGTTCGTAAAATAATAGGAACATAAATGGATTGTTTCACGGTGTAAGTAAGTTGCACAAATAGATCCTTTAACCCTGACCTTGTTTTTCACCGATCGTTTTTAATCACCCATAAATCTATAAAATAACAAGGTAGATCAAAATTGATACATCTAACCCTTCAAATGAATATTTATAATTAAAGAATATTTTATTATATTACCTTTCGAATGGATACATCCATCTATATTAAACCGGTCCACCAAACCTAGTTTCATGTGCAAGATGCACTGAGAGATGCTCCATAGAATCAAAGAAAGCAGGGGAAAATATTCTCTCCAACTTACAAAGAATGACTGGAATGTTCTGCTCCATCTTTATAAGATCATCCTCTCTCAATGTTGCAGAACACAAATCTTTAAAAAATTGGCTGAGTTCAGTAGGTGGATTTAAAATATTTGATGGCAAGGAACTAAATGCAATAGGAAGTAAACACTCCATGAATACATGACAATCATGGCTTTTCATCCCAATCATGGTTCCTTTGTTCACATCGGCACATCTTGCCAAATTAGAAGAATAACCGTCTGGCATCCGAAGTTCTTTTATCCATCGACAAACTGATTAGCTTCCTCAGCAGTTAAAGAGTAATAGACTTTGGGTTTTAGGGTTTTCCCATCTGACCAATTCGTCAACTGCAAGTCCTTTCGCCTACAGTAAAGTGGTAAGTCTAGTCTGGCCTTATCATTGTCTTTCGTTTGTCCTTTAACGTTCATCACTGTGAGAAAAATATTGTCAAAAAAATTCTTCTCAATGTGCATAACATCAAGGTTGTGTCTCAATAAATTATCTTTCTAATATGGCAGATCCCAAAAAATACTTCTTTTAGTCCAATTATGCCACTGTCCATATCCTTCAAATCGATCCAATTTACCATAATCTGTGATTTTTGGCAGTTCCATAACTCTGTTCCAAATATGTTCTGATGTCAACCTTGGGTCGGGCCATCTAATTCAACTTCCCCCTTCTTAAAGACGTTCTTATTTCGTCTAAATAGATGATCACTTGGGAAAAACTTGCGATGTGAGTCAAACCAATGACTTTTCGCCCCCCCCCCCGAATTTCAAGGTAAAGGCCTTTGTATGCTCCATGCAATGCGGACATGCCATTTTACGATGAGTACCCCAACCAGACAACATGTCATATGCAGGGAAGTCATTAATGGTCCACATTAGAGCAGCCCTCATTGTAAAATTCTTCTTTCGTGTAATATCATATGTCAAAACACCATTCCATAACCTTTTGAGATCATCAATGAGAGGCTGTAAATAGATGTCAATATCATCTTTCGGATTATCTGGACCCGGTATAATACAAGTCAAGAACATATAAGGTTTAGACATGCATATTTCGGGAGCAAGATTGTATGGGGTAATAATAACTGGCCAGCAAGAATAAGGTTTCGCCGTGGATTGAACATACGGGTAAAACTATCAGAGCATAAACCAAGTCGTACATTATGTGGATCTGCTTCAAATTTGGGATGCACACATCATTTTGTCTGCAATCTGTGTTGATGCAAACATTCTCTGCATCCTTGGAATAATTGGCAACTAAAACATTGTCTTCACTGGAACTGTTTTTGTCTACTCTTCCCATTATCAGTGTGTAAAATATATCTTGGCTCACCACAAAATTTGCATTCAACCAGCACACCATCGTTTTTACCGAATTCATTATCGTAATATAACATACACTTTTTCACACAACAACCAATCCTTTTAGCTTCCAACCCCAACTTGGACACTAAGCTTTTAGCCTCATAATAACTTTTTGGCAAACCATATCTGATAGGTAATGAGTCCAACATCATTTTCGCTACGAGATCTAAGCACACATCGGTAGCACCACAGTTGGACTTAAGAGCTAAAAGCCTCACACACATTGATAATTTAGAGTCTGCAGACCCTTCAAATAACAGCTTATTTTTTCCTAACAAGAGATTATAAAATTTTTGTGCTGTCTTATTTGGAAGTTCATTTGTGTCATCATACTATTGCTCCTCGAATGATACGTTGACCCCTAAGACATCACAAACCATATGTTGCATCAGTTCAATCTGCTCACCATATCCTGTATCTACGCAGCTGCTTGAAGCACCTGTGCAATTATCGTCAACCCCTAAATCAACCCAAGGCAACTCTTAACCATGTTTAGTCCAAATCCAGTAATTAGGCCCAAATCCAACTGAATACAGGTGATGCATGACCTCACCTGGGCTCTTAATCCTTCTACAATCGCAATTAAGGCACAAACATTTAATCCCTCCATTAGTTATGAAATCCTCATGTGCCATTGCGGCTTTGACAAAGTCATCAACCCCAGCGTAAAAAGATTGTTTCAAGCCCCCTCTCCCCGGATACAACCTATCGTACATCCAACAACGATTCGAAGGAAAAAATTCCATCTTCTGCATGTTAAAAAATATGACAATTTCAGCGGCACGACGTTTTTAGAACCGCTCTCTTTCTTTAAATGGTATGACCCTATCCCATTCGAGAATTTTTTTTCCATAATTCGTATAATAGTCTTTCCTTAATTCTCATCTCTCTTATAGTTGACAAAATTTCGGCAGCATTTCTCATTGATCTCTGAGTACACTAAATGATCGCAATTATGAATATCGTGACAAAAAATATGCACCCAGAGAACAAAAGGAAATGAATCGAACCGAAATTTCATCAAATATAAAGATACGAGAATTAAGCAACAACTATTATACGAGTAAAGAAAAAGTTTTTTTCCCAAACTGTCCCACTTGGACAATTCAAAGTTCAATATACAATGAACACGTGGTAACCTAAAAAAGTAGATGCACTAAATAATATATTGAACCTCAAACATGAAGCTAAGACTTTTCTCCGATATTAATAATTATTCTTAAAAAAATTCAGTAATCTAAGACATTTACTAACGTTTAATATCGATTTTATACCGATATTAATAACATTTAATATATTTAATACCGGTTTTTCTCCGATATTATTAATTTTTAATATATTTAATATATCTAATAATAACAAATTTAAAATACAACTTATTAATTAAAAATACAACCTAATTAATTTAAAATGTATCCTAATTAATTAAAAATACAACCTAATTAACTTAAAATATATCCCAATTAAATACAACCTAATCATACAGTCTTAATTATACAAATTTACATAACAGTCACAAATCATACAGTCTTTAATCATACAAAATCAGTCTTAACTATACAAATTCACATAACAGTCACAAATTATACAGTCTCTAATTATAATTACAGTCCCTAATCATACAAAATCCAGTCCCAAATATACAAAATTACATAATAGTCACAAATCATACAGTCTCTAATCATAATTACAATCTCTAATCATAAAAAAATTCAACTAAACTACGATATCTAATCATACAAAATTTCAATTAAACTACAGTTCCTAATCATAAAAATTACTTGCATGATAAAAACTCATAACGAACTAACCTCGATCGCAGAGTAGTGGTAGAGGCACGGGCGATGGTGGCAGCTGTGGTGGCGCGGCGGAGTGGTGGAAGTGACAGTCTCAGAGGTCGACTTCACAGCGATTACTCAAGTAGTCTCCACGGGCAGTGGAGAAGAAAGGGAATCTGTTCATGGAAGGGGGAATACACAATTGCTAATATTTTTAATCATCTTCGTGTTCTATAATAAAATATACATAGGAAACACCAATATAGCACTCAAAACATTTTTTTCTATGAGAGCAAATTGATTTCAATGGTTACAGGGAATTGGTTTCTATGAATCAACTACCAAGACAACACTCAACATTTTTTCTATGTCTTACACCATGCCCACATGTTGTGGCTCATGCAAGTACACCTTATCGTAACTCATAATAATTGTGCTGTATTTTAAGACTACGAATGTCGAATCCACAGGGAATACGCGAGTACCAATGAAAGAAAGAATCTATTCTATTAAGCTAACGAAAGTTATAATTAGAGAATAGCAAAAATTGTCACGTAAATAAAAAGAACGATTAAACGAAATGCAAGAACGGGTTAACTATGTTATGGGAGGTCTAGGGGAACCGGGTTCACCAATACTCAACTCTTGAATTTACTAAATAATTACTACGCGATCTATTTTCTGATTGATAGCTAATCACTCACTCTAAATTACTAAGAGTTACCTAGCTAATAGCCTACCTCCTAAATAACTACTCCGTTTAATCCAAGAAGATAATTAAAGGAAAAAGCATTAAGATTAGGTGAATTTGTTAATCTAATAACCGATTAGAAACAAGTAATAACCCTATCCGCCATATAAAGCGAGTTCTTTTATTCCTAGAGATCTGTTAACTAACTGTGGTCCTGTTATCGCCAATTAAGCTAACTAATTAAAGGTTGATCAGGCCTTATAGAATTAAGCATGCTAGGGATAAAACAATCAATCATATAAATAGAAACACATAGAATTAATTAGATAAATATCAAAAGCATTGTAAAGGATCCCCCATCACCCCTAGTGATGGGTTTAGCTACTCATATTCAATGATAATAACATAGAGAATAAAATCTAAATTGGGACACTCTTTCGGTATGACGACGGTCCTTAAGCACGTTCTTCACGTCCTCACAAGCTCCGGTAGCGAATCGGGATTGGCACCAAGCTCCAAGGAAACACGAATCAATAGGAAACAAGGGAATTGATGTAGAACTCTCAAAAAAAGGGGTTTTAGACTTGAGAATTCGTCAAAAGGTGTTCAGCATAGGCTAAGAGGGCCTATTTATAGAGTGGGATGTGGATTAGGTCATCTGGCTTTCAAATCTGCACATTTTGGGACGGGGTAGGCCATATCGGATATATACACAGTCATACCAAACTTTGCTTGCGACATTGGCCCGTACTTATGCGTATTGCACTCCCTGATATCATATGTTTATGGTCGTACTGCCTTTGGCACGACCGTACTGGACTTTTTCATCGGTGCCAGGTGGTACAGACCAAGGGGGTATGCCCCTACTGAAACTCTGACTTAGGAACGGCCGTACTGAAGTACTGTCAAGTCGTACCGCTAGTCCAGTAGTGCTAAAACTCTCCAAAACTTGCCAGTTTTCGGTCCATTCTCGCATCTTTTGCTTTGAGTGGTGTCTTTATGATATTTCTGCAAAATAGGACATAAATGAGTACCTTTGTGCTTTAAATAGTACAAAATGATATATTTAGGTACTAAAAATACCATATAAAAGTAGACAAATTGGTGTGATAACACCACACCATCACCTACGTCATGACATTCCAAAATAAAGGAAACAGGCATACTTCAAATAGCATGCTATCAGCTCCCCAAAGTAGAGTTTTTCTATAAGATCTTTAGCTTTTCGAAGGCTTTCAATTTTTTTTCAAGTGTAACAGTAAAGTAATGTGCTTGTGGATCAAGTGCTGCACAACATTCTGATTTCCCAATGTAACTTCTAGAAGACAACAACATAGTGTGAATAGGTATGTGGTTGCAAGAATGAAATCATTTAATAGGTATGTGGTTGCAAAAATGAAATCATTGATATTGTGAATATTTTTTAAGGGGGAACCATCCTCAGCCAAATGCATATATCTAAGTCAGTAAGAGCATTAACCATACCCATTATGATTGACATGATGCCTTTTATTATGTTATCTCCCACACCATTCACTATTAGAATCTTAATTTAGTTCCGTTTAGCAATCATCCAACAGGCATTATCATTAAAACCTCATAATTCCCTTTAATCAAAATTTGCAAAATGGAATGAAAAACCAATAGCACCTTGATTAGGTCAACTCAACCCAAATTACAAACTAACATTCATGAAGGAGGAGTAATCTGAATTGCAGCCAATAATTTTGCCACAACTAATAATAAAATGGTGAGAGCTCAAGTTGTACAGTAGAAAGGACTCATTTTTCGTAAGAGGAAAAAAAACAAACCGCTAGAAAAATAAAAAATCTAAGCTGCTGAGAGATAAAGGAAAGTGAAATCAATTGGCCATCTCACAGTTCCATGATTCTAACTTTCATCAACACAGTTCCATGATTATAAAAAAAGTGGAATCTTGAAATTACCTGACAGATGAGTGGTCGCGTGGAGACTTGGACACAGATTCATGAGCGATGCGACGGTGGAGCTGTGTGGCAGTGCCAGACGAAGCTCTATGGCGGAGACCGAGACTGAGGCAGAGCAGTGTGGCGGTGTGTTTGATGTGCGGCGGAGGAAGAGAGTTGCGGAGGGGGACACGAACCCAACCAAAATAGAGAAATGGGGAGCAGAATCCGCAAACGGAGAAGCAGGTGGATCTGCTATGAGGGTGGTGGTCGTCGTTCTTGTGCTTTAACTCAAGGAGGGTGGGTGCAGCTGGTAACGCCGGAAAGACGATCGAGAGAGAAGAGGGTAGAGAATAAGAGAGAATGAAAAATGGGGGAGAAAGGCTCGTGGTCAGGTTGTAAACGGAGGTTACCGATGGCCTCATTAAATTTACCGATGGCTATAACCCGTCGGTAAACTCAACGGTCAGACACGGCATTACCGAGAGCCATCTCTAGACTTACCGACGGCCAACCCGTTGGTATTTGAAAACCAGCGGACATACCGATAGCTTATTACCGACGGTCATCACCCATCTCACAAAAAACGGTTTTTCCGACGACTTTAGCCGTTGGTAAGTCTAACCCATCCTACGCCAAACATTACCAACGGCCATAGCTTCAAATACTGATGGCCTACTCCCGTCGGTATTTGAAAACGCAGTGGGAACCGAAACTGGGGCAAAGTTATCGACGGGTTGTGATCGTTGGTAATTACGGTCTTGGCATACCGACGGGCAAGACCGTCGGTAATGTTTAGCGGATGACGGTTTAGATTTACTGATGGCTTAAGCCGTCGAAAAAGGCGTTTTTTTACCGACGGGCGTGCACCGTCGATAATAGACCGTTGGTATGCCCGCTTTTTCTTGTAGTGATAGAACTTTTAAAAATTATTTTAAATTTTTGTTCTTATTATTATATTCTGTTAGAGTTTGACTTTGCCGATGAATAAAGTAAATTTTGAATATTAGATAATATTTATATCTCATGACACACACATATCTTTTCACTTTCTTTTTGAAATACTTTTGGCTATTTTGTGCGCAAAACATGGGCTGACAACCGTGAATCTCACCTGTGCATTGCACAGGTCCAATACGCTAGTAAAGCATATAAATAAATGAGATATTGTTATGGCCCTTAACGCATTGATTCCCTCAAGCCGATGAGAGAATCAAAACTAAAATCCTAGTGAGCGAGTAAATTCTTCAAGTGTCTCTCACTAACATCTGTATGTAGTGTTGTCAACTCGTCTCCATCTCTTCAATAATATTATTAACAATATAGAGAAATCCTATTTTACATATGAGGGGAGTAATGTGAAAAGAGAATATACATAGAGAGAGAGAGATAACACGCATGTCATATTTAAAATGAACTATAACATAAAAGACTAAGGCCATAACCATTCACCATGTATCACAAAATACATAACAGTTAACAATAATAAATTAATCCTTTTATTATTATTATTATTATTATTATTATTATTATTATTATTATTAAGTGGTTTAAAATAAAAAACAAATCCAATATTCTAATTAAAAACACATTTTTTACATGCATGTTATATAAAGATCACATTTTTATACAATAACAAAATAAGGATTTCAAAAACTCGTTAAATATTATATCTTTATAAATTAAAGACCGTATCTTAAACGTGATTATATATAGCTTATTGGTAGCTTAGATTTAATTATTGGTTAGCTTAGATTTTTTTAGTTAATTAATGAGATTTTCTTGTTAGCTTAGAAGTTCAATTATATATACTCGTGTTAGTAGCTTATATTTACCAGTTAGCTTAGACTTTGTATTTTTTTTCTTACCGATCGATTTTTGTTTAAAACACGTGGAACGGCATATCTTAAAAAAAATGTTAAACAGTGTTTCTTTAAGAGTGCGCTATTTGTGTCATGAACAGATAGCGCTTCCTTGACAGAATGTCATCTAAGCGAACACTTGCAACACGTTATACATAATGTATAGTATATATTAGATAGCGCATTGTCGATGGAGCGCTATATAATCATAAATTTACATAATGCTAGCTTTTATAGCGTTATATATACTATAAATATCGTCGGTTTATATAGCACTTTAAAGTGCTATGTATTGTGGGGAAAAACATGTTATTTATGACTTCTTTGGGTGTAGTGATCAGTTGAATCCAATTTGTTGATTAGTAAATTTCAACAACCAACACTTTGAAATATTTAATATTGCATAAAGGAAGAACAACATAACATTCTTTCATTATTAATTTTCAACATTTTTCTTTGTTTGAAATTACTTTACATGGCCATCTTTAGGCCTCATTCCATGATGGAGCCCCCTGAACCCCGGTGGGCGATAAGTGCCAAAAGAACAACAACAAAGATGCTTTCATGATTGCAGAAAAATGGTTGTAGTGGACTTTGGTTTGCAATCCACTATCTATGGAATCTCTCATCCTGCAAAATGGAATTTTTTCCTCAGTTCATATATATATATAATATATCTTGATGTATTGTGTTTTATAAGTTATACCCTAGCATAAGCTGTAAGGTTGATAATAGTCGTGTTAAACAAAATAAATTTCTAGCCATAAACGTTGTCTTTAATTGTGTTTTATAAGTTACGCGCAATGTTTGCTTCATGAGAATATGACTCACCCCCACATTGTTTTGGACAGATAAGAACACATTGCTTTATCAACAATCTCTAATTAAATACATACACAAATTGGTAGAATTGTTATGATGTGTTTTGTTGACTGGATGGTGAATGGTGAAGTCTGATTGGATTACTATATAAAAAATAAAAACTTTATACTATTAATGATGCATAGTCTTTAATCTCATTCTTTTTAATTCTGTATGTTATTCCCTCTGTTCCATATTATAAGGAGTACTAACTCATACATACTAAAAAAATATTAAAAATAGTTTTTTAATTAATACTTCTAAAGATTTAGTAAAAAATTTCCAAAAATACTTCTTTATGAACTAACTCACTTGTATAAGAAATATATGTATTTCATTAATATAAATCTTACTATATAAATATATAAACAAAAATTAAACATTTAATGTATTTGAAAATTGATGAATATTTCTTATAATTAAGATAAAAAAGAACCATTTTATTTCTTATAATAAGGACCGGAGAGAATACTTTTTAAAGATAAAACATGATAAGTGTTGTTGCCTTTTAAGAATTCTGACAACTTATCATATAAGCTGATGCTCTTATGGTCTCTTAACATCCAACATATATTGCATAAATATTTTAAATGTTTACTATATGAATTCTTATTTGCTCCCCTGCCTGCTCGATGGAAACAAACTGACTTCATGCACTCACCTTGCCAAAAACGACGTCATGTGTTCTATTTAATTTCCTTTTTCATTTTCTTGGGCAAGTGGAGTACCTCTTAAAATATCCTTTGAAAGTTATGGTGGTGCATTATTTCTTTTTTTTTTTTTTAGGTCAAAGGTGGTACATTATTTCTTCAATATAATAATTAAGGATGCGTGCACCTGATTCAAGGAATAAGAAAAAGGAGAGCAGTACTAGCTACTAGTGTTATCTACATAAAGTGGAAAGGATTTCACAAATGCTCAAGATAATATATTTAATTTATAGTGCGGAAATCCTTTTATCCGATGCATGAATTAATAAATTCAAGATTGTCACATGGGCAGAATTTTCTAAAGGAAACTAGCACAGTACTGGGCATACACACGGGTCAATTCGTCGAGACTATAGAATAAAATAATTATTTATAAATAATAAAATATTTCTAAGATATGATACATGCTAAAAAAAGATGAAACTATATCAACGGCATATAATATTTTTCCGTTGAGACGCAAAAGAAAAGTAATCATTTATACTGATATGTAATATTTTCCCATCGAGAATCAAAATTAAAAAAATTTATTTATATATAATAAAGATATTTATAAATTTTGATACGTGATCAAAGACGATAAAATTATATCGAGAACATGTAAAAAATTTCCGCTGGGACTTAAAAAAATTCATTTATTATCTATAAATAATAAAGAAATTTATAAAGATTAAATATAAAACATTAAAAAAACAAAAGAAAAAAAATTAGAAAATAGGGAATATAAACAAAAAAATAAAAAATTAAGAAGTAAACAAAATTCTCCGACTCAAAAGTAAAATAATCATTTATAATTAATAAAATATTTATAAAGTTTGATTATATGGAATCAAAGACGATTAAATTATGTCGACAACATGTAATGTTTTCCCATCAGGAAGCAAAATAAAAGTAATCATGTATACCGACATGTAATGTTTTCTCATCGAGAATCAAAAGTAAATAATCACTTATAAATAATAAAGAGATTTATAAATTTTCATATGTGATGAAATACGATGAAATGGACAACGTGTAATGTCTTGTCGTTGGGACTTAAATATAAAATAATCAATTATGAATTATACTGAGAACATGTAATATTACCCCGTTAGGACTTAAAAACAAAATAATCATTTATCATTTATAAATAATAAATATATTTATAAAGATTAAATATAAAAAGTTAAAAAATGAAGAAATAAGAAACATTAAGAAAAAAAGAAATATAAATTGAAGAGAAAAAAAATTAAGAAGTAAACAAAATTTTCTGTTGAGACTCAAAATTAAAATAATCACTTATAAATAATAAAATATTTATAAAATTTGATTTTGATATGGGCTCAAGACGATGAAATTATAGCGACAACATGTAATGTTTCTCTGTCAGGAAGCAAAATAAAAGTAATCATTGATACTAACATATAAGGTTTCCCCATCAAGAGTCAAAAGTAGAATAATCTTTTATAAATAATAAAGATATTTATAAATTTTGATACGTGATACCGACAACATGTAATGTTTTCCTGTTGAGACGTAGACGTAAAATAATCATTTTGGAAATTATATCGACAACAGGTAATGTTACCCCGTTAGGACTTAAAAGCGAAATAATCATTTATCATTTATAAATAATAAAGACTTTTATAAAGATTAAATATAAAAATTATTAAAAAAAGAAATCTAAATATAAAATAACCATTTGTGAAACTATACCGGTAACGTGTAATGTTAACCCTTTAGGATTTAAAAGCAAAATAATTATTTTTCATTTATAAATAATAAAGACTTTTATAGACTTTGATACGTGATAAAAAATTGATGAAATTATACCGACAACATGTAATATATACCCGTTGGAACTTAAAAAATAGGCAACATGTAATGTTTCCCCGTCAGGACTCAAGAGTAAAATAACCATTTACAAATAATTTATAAAATTGTTATGTGATAAAAAAAAAAGTGAAATTATACTACAAACATATAATGTTTCCCCATCGGGATTCAAGAATAAAACAATTATTTATAAATAATAAAAATATTTATAAAATTTTGATACGTGATCAAAGACGATGAAATTATAACATGTAATGCGCTGAGACTTAAAAGTAAGATAACCATTTATTATTTATAAATAATAAAGACATTTACAAAGATAAAAAATTAAAAAGTAAAAAATTCCCCGGACTCAAAAGTTTATAATCATTTATAAATAATAAAATACTTGTAAAATCTGATATGTGCTCAAAGATGATGATATTATACTAACAACATGTAATGCTTTCCCGTCGGGACGCAAAAGAAAAGTAATCATTTATATCGATGATCTAATATTTTCCCATCGAGAATCAAAAGTAAAAAAATCATGTATAAGTAATAAAGACATTTATAAATCTTGATACATGACAAAGACGGAAAAATTATATCGACAATATATAATGTTCCTCTTTTGGGACTTAAAAGTAAAATAATCATTTATTGTTTATAAATAATAAAGACATTTTTAAAAATAAAACAAAATAAAATAATAAAAATCAGAAAACTCAAAAAATAAAAAGTGTAAGAAAAAAAGTAAAAGAAAATAAGAAATAAAAATTAAAAAAATTAAAAATTAAGGAAAAAAATTCCTCTTATGGAATCAAAAGTAAAATAATCATTTATAAATAATAAAACATTTATGAAATTTGATTTACATAAGCGCCCAAAGACGATGAAATTATACCGATAATATGTAATGTTTCTCCGTCGGAACAAAAAAAAACTAATCATTTATATTGACATGTAAAGTTTTTCTGTCGAGAAGTAAAATAATCATTTATAAATGATAAAGACATCTATAAACTTTGATACGTGATAAAAGAAGATAAAATTATAACGAAAACATGTAATTTTTCGTTAGGGTTTAAATGAAAAATAAATATTTACTATTTATAATTAATAAAGACACTTATAAAGATGAAATACAAAAATAAAGAAATAAAAAATTAAAAAAAAGAAAGGAAAATAATAAATATAAGGTAAAATAATTATTTATAAATAATAGAGATATTTATAGATTTTAATATGTGATCAAAGGCGATGAAATTATACCGACAACATGTGATGCTTCCCGTCGGGATGCAAAAGAAAAGTAATCATTTATACCGACATGTAATGTTTTCCCGTAGAAAATCAAAAGTAAAATAACCATTTATAGATAATAAAGATATTTATAGATTTTGCTATATGATCAAAGACGATGAAAGTATACCGACAACATGTAATATTTTCCCGTTGGGATTTAAAAACTAAAAGTTCCTATTTGCCCCAACTTAAAAACTTATAGGACCTATTTGGCCCAACTTAAAAACTTAAAGGACTTATTTGGTCGAAGAGAACTTATTTGGCCTAACTTAAAAACTTATAGGACCTATATGGCCCAAATTAAAAGCTTAAAGGACTTATTTGGCCTAACTTAAAAACTGATAAGACTTATTTGGGCCAACTTAAAAACTTAAAAGACTTATTTGGTCGAAGAGAACTTATTTGGCCCAACTTAAAAACTTATAGGACCTATTTGGCCCAACTTAAAAACTTAAAGGACTTATTTGGCCGAAAAGAACTTATGAGGCCCAACTTAAAAACTTATTGGACCTATTTGGCCCAACTTAAAAACTTATAGGATCTATTTGGCCCAACTTAAAAACTTAAAGGGCTTATGTTGCCAAAAAGGACTTATTTGGCCCAACTTAAAAACTTATATAACTTATTTGATTTAACTTAAAAACTTAAAGGATTTATTTTGCCGAAAAGTACTTATTTAGCCCACTTTAAAAACTTAAAGGACCTATTTGGCCCAACTTAAAAACTTAAAGGACTTATTTGGCCGAAAAGTACTTATTTGGCCTAACTTAAAAATTTATAGGACATATTTGGCCCAACTTAAAAACTTAAAGGACTTATTTGGCCGAAAAGAACTTATTTGACCTAACTTAAAACTTTATAGGACCTATTTGGTCCAACTTAAAAATTTATAAGACCTATTTAGTCCAACTTAAAAATTTATAAGACCTATTTGAATACCTTAAAAATTTAAAGGACTCGTTCGGTAAAAAAGAGAGGAAAAGATAAAGAAAAAAAAAGAGGGAAAAAGGGAGAGCTGCGTGGAAAAGAAAAATGGAAAAAAAAAAAAGTAGGAGCAGCCGCCTCGCCTAGAATAGAGAATTGAAAGAAGAAAAAAAGAGGAATCAGGCGCTGGCGAGGGGGAATTTATTTCCCCAAATGCTACCACGTTCCCGTTAGGGGTTTGTTTTCTTAAATTAAGATAGATGACACAGATGGGACATGTACTTAACATGGGTAAAAAAAAAATTGACGAATTTTTTTTTTCATGTAAAAAACGGAGATATATACTGACCATGGTAACAAAAATCGGACCGGATCAGCCGGTCCGACCGGGAATCGGGCAATGGTCCGGTCCGAGTGACCCTCTTAGACTGGCTGGCAGAGAACCGGCCGGTTCAGGGTTGAACCGATTCGTCTCTTTTTTTTTTGAAATTTTTTAATGGTCTTTATTAATTAAAAAAAATTAGTTTTTGGTCTCAACAGGGCTTGAACCCCTATCTTCAAGGTCATAACAAGCCATCTTACCACTAGGCTACATGTTATTTTGTGTATAAATTGAAATATTATCTATATATTTTCTATTTTTGTTAATATATATATATACCAAATATATAATATATATATACTATAAATATTATATATTTGGTATATATATATATTTAAAAAACAATATTTTATTAATATTTTATTAAACCTGGTTCGACTCCGATCCGATTCAAAAACCCTGAATCCTGACCCTCTTCAATTCAATGTCCGGTCCGGTTTTAATTACCTTGATACTGACAACTTACAATAGTGTACTCCCTCCGGAACCATTTATAAGGAAAAAAGTCATTTTCAGATTCATTAAAAAATGTATGTATCTGGTCTAAAACCGGACCGGACATTGAATTGAAGAGGGTCAGGATTCAATATAGATGATAAAAGTAAGTGTAGTTGGTTTTTTTTTTATAAAGCATTGGTAACATCGAGGATACAATTAATTGGTAGAGACTCTTGCACGTCTTTACTCATAACATATTACTCCTTCTGATTTTAAATATAAGCAACACAAAAAATTTACGCTAATTAATAATAATAGTCGATCTCATTTAATTTTTTTAGTATAATAAAAAAATTAGTTACATTCATCAAAATACCTTTCACGAAAACTTGTTGAAATACAAGATATTATTAGATAATGAAATCTAAATTAATTAAAGGGTATTTTATGAAGAGTTTAATTAATATGTACTGATAGTGTGAAAAAGTTTTACACAGTCATCCAATCACATATTACCGTTGTGCCACTTTGTTATACAATTTCCTAAAATATCTCAACAAATATCTACATGGTATGACAGTGTAATTACACTCTCGGTGCTTGTCAATTAAACTTATTTTATGAATGATATCATTAAATAAGGTATAATTAGTTAAGATTTGCTTATATTTTGGATTAACAAAGTTAGAATTTTTTCTTATATTCGAAACGGGAGATAGTATATGCTAAAGCAAGAAAATATTAATCCACAAACTAATTTTCTAACTAAGCCGGGTGCAAGTGGTATGGAGGGTTTCAGAATTATTGACAAGCCACACTACGTGCTTTCCATTTTGCTTATGGTTGATGCTATGGAGTTAATTACTACCTTTGTTCTCATGTATAAGACCACTTTAGGGAAAAAAAAAGTTCCTTTTTATAAAAACATTTTCAATTTATTAGATGTATTTATTTTTTGATAAAAATACTTTTAATTAAATAGGGTGATAATTTTCTCTTAAGAGTCTTGGGGAGACGAGTCTCAATAATTGAAGGATAATTTTAGAAAAATAATACACATTGTTAACAAATTTAATATATTAGCTTATTTTCTTAATATATGTAAATTAGTTAAAAGGGACTTATATATTGAGACCAAATTAGTACCTCTTTATGAGATTGTAATTTCTTTCTTTCTTTCGTTTGTTTGTTTGATTTTTTATCTTCATTACAATACTGGGTCACAAATGTGTCAAATGAAATTGTGAAAACTAGCAGGATGGAGGAACCTTTCCAGATGTACCGGAATCAATGCAGAGAGCTAGGAATCAAACAAACACGTTTGGTTCATAGAAAGGAAAACGAAGGAAATAATAATAATTTGGCTAAATTGTATTTTTGGTCCCCATATTTTGCTCAATTTTTTATTTTAGTCCCTCTATTTCTAATTTTGGATATTTAATCCCCCTATTTTCAAAAACTCTGACATTTAGTCCAAATAAAAACTTGACTCTCAATTTTGCTGATGTGGTCTTCATTAGCTTAAATGACAGCTGACATGTAGTTGTCAAGTCATTAAATCAGTGACATTTCAGCTGACATGTCACAAGTTTAATTAATTTTAAATCATAACAATTTAAAACTAAAAAAAAAATAGAAGATGAATTTTTATTTCCAATTTCACCAGAAATTGAGAACCCTAAAAAAAGCGTAAACTGAATCTCATCGTCTTCTCCCTCTGCGCCATCGCCGCCATCACCTACGGCGTTTTCCACGGCTTCTTCGGCCGCCCCATCAAGTTCCTTTCCGCCGTCACCTCCCTCATCTCCTTCTTCCTCCCTCTCCTCACCACTGCCATCCTATCCCACCTCATTCTCTTCTCCCTCTCCCCGTCCTCTCCTTTCATCTTCCTTCCTAGAGTGATCCTGACATCTTCTTCCACCAGAAACCAGGATCGTGATCCTGACATTGGGCAACCCATGCGAGATTTAGAACCTCAGATTTGGGGATTTAGGGATTTGGGGATTTAGGGTGACCCAAGCGACGTTGAGCGATCCTGGCATTTGCTAAACAATTTTTAGGGTTTGCGGAAATGAAGCAGAACGAAGAAACGAAGCATAACGAAGAACAAAGCATAACTTGAAGCGAAGAAGAAGAAGGGTTTGTTGAGTTTTCCCACTTTGTGAAACGTGCCGCCGCCAACCAAGCTTCATTCGCAACCTCCGTGCACAGAATCCCCTTCTCCTGTCTTAGCTTGTTTTGAGTTTGGTTTATTTTTGTGATTTGTAGTTGTTTAGATCATGTTTTGATGGTTTGATTATGAATCTGTGAAGGTCTTGCAAAAATGGAGATGGTGGTAGGTGTCGAAGGGAATGGGTCTGGTAGGGGAGATGGGAATGATGGTGGATGGGGTAAAGATAGAGGGAGGGGTGGGGGTGAAGTGGGTGGTGGCTGGTGGTGTGGTAGGGAGGGAGGAGAAGGGTTAGTGGCCATGGCTGTAATTTATTTTTGTAATTCTGAATTTGAATTTTTTGTAATTCTTAGTTCTGCCAAAATAATCTGACATGGTAATGGTCACTAAGTGACATGGCTTATTTAAATGATGTGGCAACCACCTGTGTTACCCAGTCATATGCCACATAAGCTTAAGGCATGCCATATCATCAATTTTGGATGTCAATTTAAGAGTTTGACAAAATGTCAGATTTTTGAAAATTGGGAGATTAAATGTCCGAAATTAGAAATAGAGGAACTAAAATAAAAAATTGAGCAAAATAGGGGGACCAAAAATACAATTTAGCCTAATAATTTTTTTAATTTTTTTTTTGTGTTAAACTTTTAATCACGTCTCAATTATTTATATTCTTAGAGGGAGTACCAATTAATTTATCTATTATTTTTAACAAATAAAACTATACTCCCTCATTCGTTTTCGAATATAAGCAATAAAAAATTTAAGCTTGGTAATTCTAAATATAAGCAAATTTTAATTAATTTCACCATATTTAATGATGTTAAATATTTCTTACCAAAAATATCCTTCAATTAATTCAAATTTTATTTTCCAATGACTCTTTTATTCTAATGGAACAATTTCCCATGAAGGGCAATTTTGGAGATGCAATTTCTTTTTTGATTACTTTAAAAAAATTAAATGAGACTAACTACTTTTCATAAACGGTGTGAAGTAGTTTTTTTGTTGTTTATATTTGATAACGGGGGAGTATAACCTAAATAATTAAATACAATGTAACTAACTGAAGTGACCCAGGCAAATACTCCTTTGGGTCTTGAATATAAGCACACAAAAAATTACCTCACACTCTTTAAGAAAATTAATTAATCCCATTTAATTTTCTTATAATTGTATTTTCTAAATTGTGTTTGTCAATAGAAAGACAATTTTATGGAAACATTTTTCAAATGAATAAAAGAAATTATTGGGAAACTAATACTTTAATTAATTGAAGGACCTCCATTTTAGTAATAATATCATTAAGATATATTAAATACTCCTATGATAAAATTAATTAGATTTATTTTTAAGCCAAGTAACTTCAATATTTTTTTATACTCCCTCTTGACTTAATTATAAGTAAAAGAGTTCTCAAATTTAATCTACTCATATTTAATGTTATTGTTCTAAAAATACCCCTTAAATTAATTCAACTTTTGTTTTCCAAGAAAAGTTGTGAGCAACATTATGATTAAGGGTAGTTTAGTAAATGTAACTCTTATTTTATATAAAATCAAGAAAATTAAATGCACTGAACTACCGTCCTTAATCAGTGTGAAATTAAATACTCCCTTTTGTCTGAAATACTACCTCTGTTTCTTTTTACTTGTTTTTTAAAGTTGTTTTACACAAACCAATAAATTTGGTTATTTTTTATAAAGTTATTAGTCTTTTTTCTATGATACCATTAATTGTTTATTATCCATCACACTTATTTCTCTCTACAATAAATAAGTAAGGGTATAATTGAAAAACAAGTAATTAATGTAACTCTTAAACTATCAAAACTTATAAATAAAAAAGAACAAATTTCTTCTTAAAAACCGATAAGTAAAAAGGAACAAAGGGAGTATAAGCAAAAAAAAAAAACCACTATTTATGATCTAAATTATAAGCAAATATTAACTACTTTTACTCTATTTAATGAAGTTGTTCCAAAATATACCCATTAATTTATTGAGATTGTCTTTTTCAATAAAACTTTTTACTTTAAAACAATGGTACTTTAGGAAATATAAATATTTTTTTTATAACTTAAACAATATTAAATGAGAATAACAAATTTTCTTAATAAGTGTAAAATAGTTTTTTTTATATTTCAGACCGGAGGGAGTATTTTTTCTACTTATAATTGAATCCAAACATAGTATTCGTGATCGGAGGGAGTACTTCCTCCTGAATGAATTATAAGCAAAAAGCAACTAATTCACGCTTATTAAAATTGTTAGTTAATCACATTTAATTTTTATGGTCTCATTTAAAAAATTAATTTCGTTGCCTAAATTACACTTTATGTCATTTATTGGACACAAAAAAGTGAACATTCCATTTGAAACTTGACATATTACCCCGTTAAATGAAGAGTATTTTAAAAATACTATTATTAAATAAGAGTATATTATTCCGCCATAAATGAGCTCAAATTTACTTATAATTCTTTTCGAAAGAAGTACGCCGTAACCAAGTACTGCCTTTCTTAAAGGTTGTGGCATTAAAATTAGTGCCAATATTTTTGGGTCCCTAAAAATTAGATCACGTTTCGGTCACAACAATCATGAGTGTGAGAACCATTAGATTAATTTGTCTTTTTTTTTTTTTGGTTACAAGATTAATTTGTCTTTAAATCATTGTAATCTCTAAAAATTAGTGCCATAAATAATGTAGTAAAGCACTTGTAGTACATTAGGTTGCTGGGGCCTACGATGATTGCTCAACAACGTGTAGTGGACAAGTGTCACTAATCCACTATCTATTTGTGTAAATTTGTGGCATTCGACAACACCTTTGTAACGCATTTTTAATATATTTTTTATGATAATTTTTATTAAAAAAAAGAGATTAACATATATTGTCAAAGATGTTAGTAATTGACAATATAATTAAATTAATTTTTTCAAAAATAAATCAATCATACAATATATATTAAAATGTATGTTTAAAAAATCTAGCATTTAAATGGTCAAGTTGCTATAGATTCAAAAGCTCATAGTTGCATTTCACAAAAACAAATAGCTCATACTTCCAGCGACACTTTTTCTCGTATCACCGTGCCGTGTTCTAAATTTTTGCGTGAGAAAGCGAATGATGACAAAGAGATGGTGGCGTTCATCTAAGTGCGTGGATTCCATACTTTTTATGGTCATAAAAAGAGTTTTTTTAGCGTATACAACGTCACACAATATAAGGGTTATTAATGTGCCAACGTTGATGACGGGATTTGATACACTTAGATGAATTAGATCCAACCACATCACATCAAATAATGTGGTGGATTAATTTTGCTGAATCACCTTCCCATTCTGATACACGATCCATATTCTTGAAAAGAAAAAAAAAACAATATCGGCTATATATATTTCCAATATCAAACAAAATATAAATATAGTTTGACTTTACACTCATTATGTAACACCCGTATTTTTACGATACGTTATTTAGCATTATTATAGTGTAATTTTTGTTGTAATTATGCTATAATAAGCAATTCTTTGTTCTCTAAATAAGTGATCTAAATAATTCAAGATCAAATTGAATTTGAGAATTAATATTTCATATTAATTCATGGTTCGAATATCGTCGAAAAATTCTAACGAAGTTTCGTCGCGTTTCGAATCGCCGGACAGTTTTGCCGCAGATAAAATTTTAAATGAATCCCGATTTCGATAAAAATCGAATCGCGACTTGTTGTGATTATTTGTGAGTGTTTTAGATTATTTTTATTATTTTTGATAATTTATTTTCACGCGGTGAATTAATTTCTCGTCAAATTAATTTTCGCGAATTTATCGGCGGGAGATTTATCGGTAACGCGATTACTCGACGCCGTGTTTTAGCAACCCTTAGACTCTAGAATTAGAGGGTAATCATGAGATATGTGAGATTAGATGGAATAGATTAGTTGATGTGTTTAGCATCTTTACTTTATTGCAAGGTGTCACTTAATGTGTGATTAGTTTTTTTTTTTTTACCTTTCCTTAAATCCTTTCTTAACCAAGTATTAGTATTAAGTGAAAAAAATTAAAATAATCCCCCCTTTATTCAGCCCCAAACCCGAGCCCCTCCCACTCTCTACCTTCATCATCTCCATCCTTTTCATTTTAGAAAGAGAAGCTCTCCAAAAACTGTTGGAACCTAAACGATTGAGAAGTTTAGACCCTCATTAATTTTGATGATAACAAAGTATTCACAAGAGAACAATTTATGTTCTAACAATTCTTGAAGTGTGCAGATACTAATATTACATATAATTCTAAGCCACTCAAGCAGAAGGAAGAAATTCTCAAGAGAAGGATACACTCCATGAGTCAGCATCCGGATAATCTGTGTGAGCATCTAAAATTATCTCTTTATGACACTAGGCTTATCCATTTGCTTCGAGCGTCCGATCCTCTGATTCTGAGCGAGCGTCTGAACTTCATTTCAAATCACGTGTTGGTCACGTAGTTGCTCTTCCTCTCAGAAGTTTCTGGAACGGATTTCAAAATTGATCTTGAGCGCTAAAATTATTGTACGAGGTATCAAAGGTGACACCTTTAGCTAAAAGACAATAATCGTACAAGCAATTGTGAAAAGCAAGGTAGTACGAAAACGGTAATATGTACTACTGGGATATTCTCTGGAAAGGAAGAAAGAGACAGCTTTTTGAATTTACCTCACTCAATGGAAAGGAGCCATTTTTACCGTAACGGTAATATCCTTTGGAACTTCTATATATACCTCATGGTATCCATTGAAGAGAAAGCTGATAGACTGCCGAAACACTGCTGGAAAACTGCCAAAACTATACAAGAGTATATTGCCTTATTTGCTAAGAACAAGCTCTGATTGCTATACAGTACAAAGAGTCAATACTTTGAAAGCACTGCTTCTGTGAGCAATCAAGTATCGCGCTAAGTCTCTGGACTACAAGAACTGAACTCAGCGTCCGACCCTTTCTTTTATAAACCATTTCTATATTGAGCTTAATTTTTTATCCTCTCTGTGAGAGTTATTTTTACTTGTATTCAACTTATTTGTAACAGTTGTTGTTTGGCCTAGTTAAGGCTGTTCCCTCAAAGGCTCGACTGTACTGAGTCGTTTTGAGAAGTTGAGAGTATTGTCAAAGTTGTGACAGTAGAATACTCTTGAGAAAATTGTAATCAGATTGATTATAGTGGAAAATCCTTCAGGAATGAAGGGACTAGACGCAGCTACCAGTTTGGTAGTGAACTAGTATAAATCTCTGTGTCTCTTGTTTTACTACTTTCTATTCATTTCTATCTTGCTGTGTTAAAAAACAAACTTTCACAAACTGTTTTTCCAGTGTCCGGTTTATTTCCAGCGTCCGATAAACAAACAGTTTTGAAAAACTTGTGTTCTAAGTGTTTCTAACTTAAAGTTTGCGAAAAGTTTTCAACACAATTCAACCCCCCTTCTTGTGTTCACGTTCAGTTGGTACCAGAGCTCTACTCTTGGTTGAGCACTTAACAAGGTTAAGAGTAAAGATCCTACCGTGAACATGTCTGAAGGTGGTCATATGAACCGTCCTCCTCTATTCAATGGAAAAAAATTTGATTACCGGAAAGATAAGATGAAAGCATTCCTTGAGGCACAAAATCTTGATTTATGGGATATAGTTGAAAGTGGATACATTTCTCCCGCTAATGCCCTTGGTGTTGCAATACCTAGGAAAAGCTGTCCGATGATCGTAAAAGAGATATCAAACCAATCGAAGGCTAGATTTATTCTCATCCGTGCTATGAGAAAGAGAATATGATAAATGTGGTAAGTTTGATACTGCCAAAGAAATCTGGGATTCTCTTGTTTTGTCTTATGAGGGTTCTGCCCAAGTAAGAGAAACAAAGGCTAGCATGATGGTTCGCCAGTATGAACTATTCAAAATGGAAGATGGAGAAAACATTGAAACTATGTTTGGAAGGTTCCAAACACTTGTTCATGGGTTGCAGGCCCTTGGAAAAAGTTATACTACACCAGATCATGTGAGAAAGATCTTGAGAAGTTTAACTAAGCAGTGGAGACCCAAAGTCACTGCCATTCAAAAAGCAAAAGATCTAAATGTTCTTCGGCTTGAAGATCTTATGAGTTCTTTGAAAGCTCATGAACTTGAGCTAAATGAAGAAGAACCTACCAAGAAGAGTAAGTCTATTGCTTTAAGAGTAAATCAACATAAACCTAGTATTTCTAAAGCTTTTCAGGCTGAAGAAGAAGAATCAGATGATGAAGCTTCAGAAGGAGATTATGATGGATCAGAAGATGAGCTAGCATTCATATCTAAGAAGATCCAGAGAATGTGGAAGAAGAGAAACTTCAGAATGAGGTTTCAGAA
The DNA here is from genome assembly GCA_037113605.1 of Calophaca sinica. Classification (NCBI taxonomy): domain Eukaryota; kingdom Viridiplantae; phylum Streptophyta; class Magnoliopsida; order Fabales; family Fabaceae; genus Calophaca; species Calophaca sinica. The sequence goes on from CM073731.1 coordinate 13,660,941, forward strand.
GAAAGATACAAAGGACAAGAAGGAAAGCAAAGACAAGGACAAAGCCCAAGTCATTTGCTATGAATGTAAGAAGCCTGGACATTTCAAGTCCAAGTGTCCTAATCTTAAGGAAAAGCCCACAAGAAGCTCCTTCAAGAAAAAGAAGAAAGGTCTCATGGCAACATGGGAAGACCTTGACTTATCCTCCTCCGAGGAAGATAAAGAAGAAGAAGCTCACATTGCCCTCATGGCAAACACTGATCTTGATTCAGAAGAAGAAGTTGAAGAGGTAATAATATATGACTCTTATTCTGAACTTCAACTTGCATTTGATGATCTGTTAAAGGATTCTGCCACTCTCTCTATTGAGTATAAGAATTTGAAAAAGAAATTTTCAAAACTATCACAAGATTTTCATTCTTTACATAATGCAAACTCAGACTCAATGAAGAGAACCAGTTGAAAATCGAAAATCGTCTGGTGGATAACCGGCCTGGAAGTCGAAGCAACCGTGTCGAGAGCTCTCAAGTTAAAAGCTCAGAAGTTACGCATAATCCTAATCGCAAATCAAATGACTATGAACATACATTTCAAAAGTTTCTTGCAGAGAGTGTAACTCAAGCAAGCAAGCTTCTATGATCCGGGAGTCAAGAAACGACGACTCATGGTCTTGGTTACATATCGATGAACCTCTTTTAGAAAATAATTCAGCATCCGATAAATCCAACAATCATAGTAAATGCTTACATTGTACTTACTGCAATAAACCGTCATCCGAAAAGTGCATGTAATGTGTTTACAACTAAGAAGGACAAGTATCCTTCACGAACTAACAAGAAAGGACCCAAAAAGATATGGGTACCTAAAGATAAAATAGTCTATGTTGCAGACTTGCTTAGCAACAAAGTCAACACACCAATCTTGGTACTTAGACAGTGGATGCTCGCGGCACATGACGGGAGAAAAGCATATGTTCCAAGAACTAAGACCTAGAGAAGCTGGAATCGTGGGTTTGGAGGAAACCGTAAAGGTAAAATAGTTGGAATTGGTCACATAGGTAAAGGCTCTCTTCCTTCTATTGATAATGTTTTATATGTTGAAGGACTGAAACATAATCTATTGAGCATAAGTCAATTATGTGACAATGGTTATGAAGTCATCTTTACAGAAACTGGATGTTTAGTAAAAAGCAAGAAAGACGGATCTATATTCTTTACAGCAAAGAGGAAACAAAACATTTATAAAGTTGATCTTTCTGAACTTGCAAAACAAGATGTCAAGTGTCTTATGTCTGTTGAAGATGAGCAATGGATTTGGCACAAAAGATTGGGTCATGCCAATTTGAGGTTAATCTCAAAGTTAAACAAGCACAATCTTGTTAGAGGCTTACCAAATCTTAAGTTCCAATCTGATGCCCTGTGTGATGCTTGTCAAAGAGGAAAACAAGTTAAAACTTCCTTTCATTTAAAAAATGTTGTTTCAACCTCGAGACCACTTGAACTTTTACATCTTGATCTTTTTGGTCCCACAAGGACAACCTCTTTAACTGGAAAGAAATATGGATTAGTCATTGTTGATGATTTTACTAGATGGACATGGGTTAAATTCCTTGCCCACAAGGATGAGTCTTTTAAGGTATTTATTGTTTTCTGCAAATCAGTTCAAAATGAAAAAGGCATATGTATTTCTTCTATTAGAAGTGATCATGGGGGAGAATTTGAAAATGAGAACTTTCAAAAATTTTGTGAAGAAAATGGCATCTCCCACAATTTCTCCTCTCCTAGAACACCTCAACAAAATGGTGTTGTAGAAAGGAAAAATAGGTCCTTCAGGAAATGGTCAGACCATGATCAATGAAGTCGATATTATAAACATTTTTGGGCGATAAAGAACACAGCTTGTTATATTCAAAATAGAATTTATATAAGACCTATTTTGAATAAGACTCCTTATGAATTGTGGAAAGGTAGAAAACCAAACATTTCTTACTTTCATCCTTTTGGTTGTATTTGTTATATTTTTAATACTAAAGATCAGCTTGGTAAGTTTGATTCCAAGGCTGACAAAGGAATCTTTTTAGGATATTCTGAAAGATCTAAAGCTTTTAGAATATACAACAAAGAAACTTTGACAGTTGAAGAGTCCATTCATGTCAAGTTTGATGATAAGAAGCCTGACACTGCTATGTCAGAGCTAGATGAGTTATTTTCAGAATTAAACCTCGGTGACAAGTCAGACAGTGAACATATATCTTCATCATCTGATGGTGACAAGACGAAGAATTCTACTCAAGCGGAAGCTGAAGCAAGAAAAAGCTGGAAGTACAAAACCAATCATCCAAAAGATCAAATCATAGGAGAACTTGGTGATAAAGTACGAACCAGATCCTCTTTCAAGGAGCATGCTGATTTTGCACTTCTCTCTGAGATGGAACCTAAGACGATTGATCAAGCTTTGGAAGATGAATGGTGGATTCTAGCAATGCAAGATGAGCTAAATCAGTTCCAAAGGAATGATGTATGGAAGCTAGTCACTCTACCAGAAGATAAGCAAGCTATTGGTACTAAATGGGTATTTAGAAATAAGCTTGATGAAGATGGTAAAGTTGTGAGAAATAAAGCAAGGTTAGTTGCTCAAGGTTACTCACAAGAAGAAGGTATTGATTTCACTGAAACTTTTGCACCTGTTGCAAGACTAGAAGCTATTCGCATTTTACTTTCATTTGCAGCACATCATGGGATAACATTATATCAAATGGATGTGAAAAGTGCTTTTCTAAATGGCTTTATAACTGAGGAAGTTTATGTTAAACAACCTCCTGGTTTTGAAGATATTGAATTTCCAGAACATGTTTTTAAACTTAAAAAGGCTCTATATGGTCTTAAACAAGCTCCCAGAGCATGGTATGATAGACTAAGTTCCTTTTTAATGGAAAATAGATTTACAAGAGGTTTAGTTGACACTACTCTTTTCAGAAAAACCTCAAACAAGCATTTCATACTTGTTCAAATCTATGTTGATGATATCATTTTTGGAGCCACTAATGAAAGCCTTTGCAAAGAATTTTCTAAGCTTATGCAGGCTGAATTTGAGATGAGCATGATGGGAGAATTAAAGTTCTTCCTTGGAATACAAATCAAGCAATGCAGTGATGGTATTTATATTCATCAAAGCAAATATATCAAAGAATTATTGAAGAAATTCAAGATGCTGGATTGCAAGCCTATGTGTACACCTATGCATCCTACCTGCACTCTTAGTAAAGATGAAATTGGTAAGAAGGTAGATCAGAAACTGTACAGAGGTATGATTGGATCTCTACTTTATCTTACGGCTTCAAGACCTGATATTATGTTCAGCGTCTGCCTGTGTGCTAGATTTCAATCAGATCCTAGAGAATCACACCTAAGTGCTGTCAAAAGAATATTCAGATATTTGCAAGGAACTACTAATCTTGGTTTGCTTTATAAGAAATCAAAAGATTACAAATTAGTAGGTTTCTGTGATGCTGACTTTGCTGGAGATCGAATTGAAAGAATGAGCACAAGTGGAGGCTGCCAATTCCTTGGAGCTAATCTTGTGTCTTGGTCAAGCAAAAGGCAAAGCACAATTGCACTCTCAATAGCAGAAGCTGAATACATCTCAGCAGCAAGTTACAGTTCTCAACTTCTGTGGATGAAGTATCAACTTGAAGACTACCTGATAAAAGAGAGTAACATTCCTATCTTCTGTGATAATACATCTGCCATATGTTTTACTAAAAATCCCATATTGCATTCTAGAGCAAAGCACATTGAGATTAAACATCATTTTATAAGAGACTATGTTCAGAAGGGTATTCTAGAAATAAAATTTGTAGACACTGATCATCAGTGGGCTGACATATTTACAAAACCCCTTGCTGAAGATAGATTCAATTTTATAAGAAGAAATTTAAACTTTCATCTTATAGAAGAATGATTATTCTCAGCGTCTGAAGATAAACAAAATCTCAGCATCTGCTATGACATAAGCATACTTGTGCATAAGCATCTTATTTGTCATATGCATCATAACTCATCATCCGGTGAATCGGTTGCGTGCGTCCGAGCACTTCCACACGTGTCACACGTGTTAAGGACTCAAGTGTCTCATCATATCTACTGAGTCATGATTATTTACGTTTTCAATAAAATCTTTTACTTTTATTTTGGCGTCTGCATTTAATAAAAAGGCGAATCTTTATTTTCTTTTCTTTTTGATTTATTTTTATGTGAAAATACGAAGCGATATTTTGAAAAAGAACTGTACCATTCTCTATTAACTTTCCCACTACTCCACATTTTTCGCTCCACTCTGCGTTTTCTGCAAAACCGTACTCGTTCTCTCTTTCTCTCTATCTGTGTGTGTGTGTGTGTTTGAACCCTAAAACCTCCATCACCTTCATCTCAACTGCAATCATGTCTGGAGTAACAACCTCTGAGTATACGGCTATCTACGACACCATGGCTGAAGGAAAAGTTTTATTGGAAAATCGTGTTGATTTAGAGAATTTCAAACTCTATGGCTTCGACTTCTACAGTGGTTTCAAGGCAATGGGCTGGGAACACTATTTCTTCTGGAACCAGGTTGAGGTTCTAGTGACGGCTATCAAAGAATTTTGGGGTAATGCTCGTTTACACAAAGGTGGTATATTTGAAGGAACCGTGAGAGGCTACAAGTTTGTTTTTACCATCAACAACATTTTTGAAGTCACTGGTTGTCCTTGTGAAGGTCTCGTCTTCTACACAGATTGGGCTGACGCATTTCATGGCATTGAGAAGGTCAATGATGATCTGTTTGAGAACTATAAGCAGTTGAAAGACTTTGGTGAAACTCCTACTGCAAAGAATCTGAAGAGTCATTACAGAGTACTTCACAAGATAATCACCAAGAGCGTCTTGTTGAAGGCTGGCTCTAGTGACATAGTCAACTATGAACAGAAGTTCATCATGAGACACTACATGGCTGGTAACAAGGTAAACCTGCCAAGGTTGATCTACAACAACCTGATTAATGCACTAGTAAATTCTAGGAAAGGTGTTGCTGACAAGAAAAACACCTACAAGTGCATTCCTTATGGTGTTCTGCTCACTAGAATGATGGTCAAGGGTCTGGTTATAAACAAGCTGACTGCTTTACCAGATCAAGAAAAGGTGAAGTATTTTGGTGCTGAGAGTATTGTGATTCTGACACCTTTGGAGTCAACAGCCTGGTTAGAATGAAATTGATCACTGGGTCCATGATCAAGAAGGTGAAAATTGAGCAACAGGAAGGGGAAGCTGAAAAGAAAACCACCAGAAGCTCAATGCCTGGTGTGAAAAGACCTGCTGAGTCTCCTTCAAAGGAAACCAGAAGAACAAGACAGAAGTTGGCTCCTGTACCTACTGTTGAAGAACCAGAAGATGAGGACCGAGTTCCCATCAGTCAGGTTCTGAGAAAAAGGAGCAAGCCAGAAGCTGAGAAACAAGTTTCAGCGTCCGGTCAACAGAAGAAGGATATTCAACGTCCTCCTCCAGCTACTGCCCCCAGACAGAAGCTGAAGAGATTGGTCAGGCAGTCTGAGCCTGTCCCAAAGCAGAATTTGAAGAAATGAAGGCTACAAACATGAAGGTCACTCAGCTGGAGACTGCACTAAAGTTACTCTATGAACGTCTCAACATCCCTCCACCACCTCTTCCAAACCCTTAAACCTTGTTTTGCTTTATGTTTTTTTTTGGTACTAAGTGTTATTTTTTTTAGTTGATACACTTATATATATAAATATTTTTGCTCAAATTATCTGTCTTATATTCAAAATTTTCTAAGTCTTATTTTGACTATGATGTGTTTTTACACTCTTTTTTGTCTGATGACAAAAGGGGGAGTAAAAGAAAGGTATGATGAACACGTGAAAATCTGACTAACCCACCGTCCGATTTTCACCGTCCGATAAATACGCTGGAACTGAAGTATCATGCATAGCATTTCATACATAGCATTTGTATGGTTATTTATTAATGCGCTAATATTCATTGTTCTTGTGCTCTTATAATGTTAAATAAATATTTTTAACAAATATTTTTGGTACTAATACTCTTACAATGATAAACAAATTTGGTACAAGTTGATTAAATCAATCTTTTTAATCAGCATCCGATCTTACTCTGATACATCTACGTATTTTGTTTTGCGATCACTTAATTGAATTTATTTATCAACTATCGCCTTAATACTAGAATTATCTTATATATCAAAATTGTTGAATTCAGGGGGAGACCCTTGATGTCATTTTGAAACTAAATTGTTCATCAACCTTAGATATTTGTCATCATCAAAAAGGGGGAGATTGTTGGAACCTAAACGATTGAGAAGTTTAGACCCTCATTAATTTTGATGATAACAAAGTATTCACAAGAGAACAATTTATGTTCTAACAATTCTTGAAGTGTGCAGATACTAATATTACATATAATTCTAAGCCACTCAAGCAGAAGGAAGAAATTCTCAAGAGAAGGATACACTCCATGAGTCAGCATCTGGATCATCTGTGTGAGCATCTAAAATTATCTCTTTATGACACTAGGCTTATCCATTTGCTTCGAGCGTCCGATCCTCCGATTCTGAGCGAGCGTCTGAACTTCATTTCAAATCACGTGTTGGTCACGTAGTTGCTCTTCCTCTCAGAAGTTTCTGGAACGGATTTCAAAATTGATCTTGAGCACTAAAATTGTTGTACGAGGTATCAAAGGTGACACCTTTAGCTAAAAGACAATAATCGTACAAGCAATTGTGAAAAGCAAGGTAGTACGAAAACGGTAATATGTACTACTGGGATATTCTCTAGAAAGGAAGAAAGAGACAGCTTTTTGAATTTACCTCACTCAATAGAAAGGAGCCATTTTTACCGTAACGGTAATATCCTTTGAAACTCCTATATATACCTCATGGTATCCATTGAAGAGAAAGCTGATAGACTGCTGAAACACTGATGGAAAACTGCTAAAACTATACAAGAGTATATTGCCTTATTTGCTAAGAACAAGCTCTGATTGCTATACACTACAAAGAGTCAATACTCTGAAAGCACTGCTTCTGTGAGCAATCAAGTTTCGCGCTAAGTCTCTGGACTACAAGAATCGAACTCGGTCCGACCCTTTCTTTTAGAAAGCAATTCTATATTGAGCTTAATTTTTTATCCTCTCTGTGAGAGTTATTTTTACTTGTATTCAACTTATTTGTAAAAGTTGTTGTTTGGCCTAGTTAAGGCTGTTCCCTCAAAGGCTCGACTGTACTGAGTCGTTTTGAGAAGTTGAGAGTATTGTCAAAGTTGTGACGAGAATACTCTTGAGGAAATTGTAATCGAATGATTATAGTGGAAAATCCTTCAGAACGAAGGGACTAGACGTAGCTACCAGTTTGGTAGTGAACTAGTATAAATCTCTGTGTCTCTTGCTTTCGCTTTCTATTCATTTCTATCTTCTTTGTGTTAAAAACAAACTTTCTACTGCTTTTATTGTCCGGTTTATTTCCAGCGTCCGATAAACAAACAGTTTTGAAAAACTTGTGTTCTAAGTGTTTCTAACTTAAAGTTTGCGAAAAGTTTTCAACGCAATTCAACCCCCCCTTCTTGTGATCACGTTCAAAAACCTCCATGGAAGTCCTCTTAATCACACCTTGAGCTACTTCATTTTTCTACTTCCATTTCCTTGCTAGTTCTTCTTCTACACTCCATTCCTACCTAGCTCATCATCAAGCATTTGGAGAACACATTTCCTTCCCCTAAAACAGCCCCTAGGCCACGAGCTCTAGGAGAAAGGAGAGGTGGTTGCTCTTTTCTTTTTCTTCTTCATTTTCATGCTTGCTTTGTGTTGGTTTTGTGCTTGATTGTGATCAAGAGGAGATGAGCACTTTCATTCCCATTTCTTGGAACCCTAGGGTGAAACCCTAAAGAAAAAAAGAGGGAAAATGTGTGATCCTTGGTGAATCAAGTAATTAGTTGGTTATTTAAGCTCTTTGATGTTGTTGTTGTTGTATTGAACTCATAGTTTTGGAATTGGAAGTTGTTGGATAATTTTTATGAGGAAAGCCTATTCTTGAAAGAGGGAAATTGTAAAATTTAATTGATGAAGCATGTAATTAATTGATGATTCTAGCATAATTGTTGTTGTTGTTGTTGTTGTTGTTGTTGTTGTGGTTGTTTTAGTTAAGTTTTAGAACGAAAACTTTGTTTGAGTAATTTTTGATGAAAAATCTATTCTTGAAAGGAGGTTAAATTGAGTTTGGTTTTGTTTGAGTTTTAGTTGTGAGTTAGATTGTTGTTTTGTGAAAAAATTGGACTATGGAAGGATGTTATTTAGTTGGTTTGGAAGTTTTGCAACTTGTCCCCTATTTTTGTTGATGATGGTCGCGAGCCATATAGGATATGTGGAAGGAAAATTGTTTTGCAAACTTGTTTATGATGGTTGTATGATTATGTTTGTGGGCTTTGGAAAATTTAGGAAAATGTTTGATTGTATTTGGACTTGTTTTGAGATTTTTTAAAGGCAATGAAACACATGAGGTAATTGGGTTCCTTGAGGCCCAAGGTACCAAGTGGAGCCTCGGCGTTAATATTTGAGAAAAGAGTTGAATAATAATGATGTTTATGTTCTAAGTTTTCAAGAAAATGATTTCTTAGTCCTTAAAATTTGATTCTTGAATTAGTTCTTAATTTTTCAAGTGTATGTAATTATTTGAAAACTAGTATTTCAAATTATGTTCTAAGTGTGATGTTGGTTAGGAAAAGGGTTAGGTTTGAGAGCCTAAGGTTTCGAGTTAAGTCTTAGAATTGTGCTAAGCTTGCCTTGTGGTGATAGGATTTGTGGATTCCGAGTTCGTGCGACGCAGGATCGAGGCGAGCGGTACCACGCTAGCGGACAACTTTGGTAAGGGCAACTTGTAGATATGGATAGATTTTAAATTTCTGTTATAAAGCGAAGAAGTCTGAGAACCTCAGGGTTCGAAGTGAGGGTCTTGTACCCCTTCGATTTTTAGTTCTTAAAACTTTCATTATGATTATTTAGTGGGCTTGTCTGCAAGTGATTGGCAGCTGTTCCCAACCCCTCACACTTGTTTGATTTCCTCTCTGTCAACTCCATTGAGCTGCAGAGGGATGAATTGTAATCCGACTGTTGTGATATGACTTGATTGCTTGATACTGTTGAATTGGGTTGTCTTGTATTGAGCTTTGTCTGAATATTTATTTAATATGCGATTGAATAATTATTCGAGTTGCTTTCTTGAATTATCATATGAGTTGATTTATTCATCATGCTTCCTTGAATCATCGTGTGCGTCGATTTATTCATTGGGGTGGAGAAAGTGTCGTCGTGACGTTTTTGAACTATATCCCAAATAAACTTAGGGTGCTAGGACCCCCTTGTTTTTCGGCAGCTTAGTTAGACGTCTTAACATCAAGGAACTCGTCCTGAATATCTTAGGGTGGTCGTGAAGCCCAAAGCCTATGACTGGATTTCAGTAGCTTGTTCGGTGTTACTTCCGAAAATTTGTCGAAAGTGTCTTGAGAGAGTGTGTCGAGAGTTGCATTATGGGCATTTGTGCATCTTATTATCTCTTGCTTTATGTTTGTTGTTTCTATGTTTATTTGAGAAGTTGACCCATTCCCGTGGTTCCTTCAACCCATGATGGTAACCCAGGCGATGACGAAGACCCTGGTGATACTGGCGATGACGACATCGCCGGAGATCGTGTTTGATTTTCCAGATATCGAGATGCCCGTGGCGATGGAGTTCGACCCCATCTCCTGCAGTGTTGTATATACAGGGGACATTGTACAGACTTTCCAAGTTGATGGACTAGTGCTGAGACAGGAGGCATCTAGGCGTACAATTAGTTTTCCGATCAGGACCATGCAGGTGGTGGATGCTTGGCGCAGCATTTAGAGAGAGCAGGCGATGCCATTATCATCTTCTTTGTCGGAGGGATCTTTGGAGATTCCGAGGCGTATTACTACTCGTTATGCACCTCTGCTTAGGGGAACGAGATTTCGGATGACCGCTCGAAAGAGTGTGATCAAGCATGGGACTGTTGGAGCTTCTACATCTCGAGCGGCAGCTACCCCGAGTTCTTTGGCAGAGCCTGAGCCTGAGATAGAGCCGGCTTCCCCCATGATTGTCAGGACACCTACTCCACCGGGACATCTTTCACCGGTATGTTGAGAGTGCGGTGAGGCAGGATGTAGCGGCACAGGATTCATTGAGGAGGTGCTGGTAGAGGAGGACGTGTCAGAGGGTATACCTTCTACGGTTCCTTTCATAGACTTGATTGGAGAGGATGCGACGGACCCGATAGAGGATGATGACGAGGAGGATCCGTCTGAGGATTCAAATAGCTATCTGTAGTTGTTGTGATTGTCTAACTGCTTGTTTTGTATTTTGGATGACTGTAGTATTTCGTTTATAGTGTACAATTTGTTTTGGTAACCAGTCGGGCTTGGTGGATGTCTTTTGTGTACTGCAGGGTAGACTGGTGGCATACTTTTGGAGCAGCCCCCTGCGTGGGTGTCTGCCGGGAGTACCCCCGGGGTATGATTGCTCTCACGAGGGTCTTCATACCATAGGTGTATTCTCTTGTACATGTTTATGCACTTTCTATTTGGTACGCACTGCCTATGGCTACTTGCTTATATATATATGTATGTATTTCCAGAGCATGCGTCTTGTGTATTAGATTGCACTATATTTCTAAAAGCTGTGACAACTCTGTGTATGTTTGCGGATGTAATTGTTTTTTTTAAAAATAGACCGCATTTTCCAAAAGACACAAGAGTACTATTTTAAAAAGTGTGTCGCATATAGGGTTGGTTGTAGTTTTAGTAGCGGTCCAGAAATGGGTCGTTACAATAGTGGTATCAGAGTAGTTCGGTTCTAACCGGACTGTGCATAGGAAATTTGGAGTTGGTCACCGTGTCGGGTTATGTTTATCGGGTACCTAGTTGTGTTGTATTGCAATTGTTTGCTGAGTGAAGCAGTTTGGCTTGCCAATTGTCTGAATTGTTTCTTGACTGAAGCAGTGTGTGTTAACACATTCTTTAATTTTGAGGTTCTGACAGGTTTTTGGATCTTGGAGGAATCTCATGCCACCTCGCAGAGACCCTACGACCGGATCTGATAATCCCAATATGGAAAGGGCGATTCAAGCAATAACGGAGATGGCGGCGGCTATGGCTCAACAATCGGCTGCTGCGACTCAACAGTCTAATGCTATAGCTCAGCAGACTGTGGCTTTGGCCCAGCAAAATCTGCAACAACAGCAGAGAGCGAAACTGAATGCAGAGGCGAGAGGATTAGCTGATTTCCATAAGCACGACCCACCGAAGTTCTACGGCGAGCCGAATCCAGACAAGGCAGACCTTTAGATGCAGGAGATAGAGAATATCTTCGAGGCACTCCACTGCCCAAGGAATATTAAGGTGGACTATGCATCCTACTTGCTGCTAAGAGATGCCGAGTACTGGTGGAAGGGAGTGAAGCATATTTTGATGACAGAGCATCGTGAAATCACTTGGGAAGTTTTCCACAGGAGATTTATGGACAAGTATTTTCCTGATACTGCACGAGCTGAGAAAGAGCAAGAGTTCCTCCGACTACGGCAAGGTAGCATGACGGTGTCGAAATATGCTGCTAAGTTCGAATCACTTGCAAGGTACTTTAGTCCGTTTCGTGACCGAGCTGACTAGGGATGGTTGAGCGAGAGATTTCAGCAAGGATTGAGGTTCGACATCCAGAAATCTATGACGTTTCTAAGGATCAGGAATCTTTAAGAACTGATTGACAGGTGTGTTGAGGTGGAAGTTATGAGAAACACCAAGAAGAGGAGTGGTACAGGGGGACCAGTGAGACCCCAGAGCGTAGGATAGAGAGTTGCTCAGAAGGGAAGCGGCGAAGAAGCCATCTGATCGACCTCGAGGAACAACGATGAGGGCGATCTGTCAGATGGCTCGTAATCACGAGGCGGAGTCAGACCAGCGACGGAGTCATTTGTTACCGTTGTGGTAAGCCGGGACACTATGCGAGCAACTGCACTGAGAAGGATAACATGTGCTTCAACTGCAAGAAATCGGGGCATATTGCTAGGGACTGCCCAGAACGTAAGGTTGAACCAGTGATGAATGCAGCAAAAGCTAAAGGGAAGCGTCAGATGGCCAAAGGCAGAGTCTTCTGCATGAGCGGTGAAGAGGCGGAGCAGGCTGATGATTTGATTCAGGGAGACTGTGAGATTGAGGGTAAATCCCTAACCGTTCTTTTTGATTCCAATGCAACCCATCATTTTATTTCCTCGGATTGTGTAGATCGTTTAAAATTGAATGTGACTGCTTTACCATTCAAACTAGTAGTTACTACCCCAGCTGCTAAAACTTTGGTTACCAACACTGCATACCTTGATTGTGTGGTGGTCATTCAGGGTAGAAAATTTGTGATTAATTTGGTCTGTTTGCCGCTAAAGGGTTTAGATATTATCCTCAGGATGGATTGGTTATCTCACCACCATGTCCTCTTGGATTGTGCCCGAAAAACAGTAATTTTTCCAGACCTTGGAGTCTCCAATTATCTTTCTGCAGAACATATCGGAGTTTCCTTGAAAGAAGGAACTAGGGAATACATGTATCTGGCTAGCTCAGGAGTTTCTCAAGAGATCGAGTTGAAGGATGTTCTAGTGGTGTGTGACTTCTCAGATGTTTTTCTTGAAGACGTGTCAGGTCTACCACCAGTGAGAGAGATCCAATTCTCCATTGACTTGCTTCCGGGAATAGGACTGATTTCGATAGCGCCCTATCAGATGTCTCCAGCCTAGATGAAAGAGCTGAAGTCTCAGATTGAGCACTTGGAGTCGAAGCAATTCATACGACCGAGCGTGTCACTTTGGGGAGCTCCAGTGTTACTGGTGAAGAAGAAGGATGGACGATCAAAATTATGTGTGGATTATCGTCAGCTCAACAAGGTTACCGTCAAGAATCGGTATCCGTTACCGCATATCGATGATTTGATGGATCAACTACGAGGAGCCGCGATATTTTCTAAGATTGACTTGAAGTCAGGCTACCATCAGATTCAAGTGAAGGAAGAGGATATTCCCAAGACAGCCTTTAGGACAAGATATGGTCACTACGAGTACTTGGTGATGTCGTTCGGAGTGACGAATGCGCCGGTAGTATTTATGGACTACATGAACAGGATCTTTCACCCATTCTTGGACCAGTTCGTGGTGGTGTTTATAGACGACATCCTGATTTATTCGAGGAGCAAAGAAGAGCATGAAGAGCACTTACACCAAGTATTGCAGATACTACGGGAAAAGCAACTCTACGCTAACCTTTCCAAGTGTGAGTTTTGGCTTGAAGAGGTGAATTTTCTTGGACATGTGATAACCAAGGACGGCATAGTTGTGGATCCAGCCAAGATTGAAGCTGTGTTAGCATGGGAACAACCGAAGACTATGACAGATATCAGAAGCTTTGTTGGTTTAACAGGCTACTACCGGAGATTTATCAAAAGTTTCTCGAAGATCGTAGCGTCACTTACACGACTCACAAGAAAAGATCAACCTTTTGCTTGGACGGAAGAGTGCCAATCCAGTTTTCAGAGGTTGAAGGAGCTTTTGACGACAGCGCCTGTGTTAGTTTTGCCTCAACCGGAAGAACCTTATGAGGTTTACTGCGATGCTTCACACCAGGGATTAGGATGCATGCTGATGCAACATAGGAAAGTTGTGGCTTATGCTTCGAGACAGCTTAAGATTCACAAGAGTAACTATCCTACGCATGATTTGGAGCTTGTTGCGGTGGTTTTTGCATTAAAGATTTGGAGGCACTACATGTATGGGAGCACGTTCACTGTTTACAGTGACCACAAGAGCCTGAAGTACTTGTTCGATTAGAAGGAGCTCAACATGCAACAGTGGAGATGGACGGAATTTTTGAAGGACTACGATTTCACTTTGGAATACCATCCAGGGAAGGCAAACATGGTAGCAAATGCACTGAGCAGGAAGAGCGTTTTAGCTTCAGCAATGATGATCAAGGAGTTTGAGATGCTAGAGAAGTTCTTAGACTTGAAGCTGAACATGGAAGTGTCGCCAGGGAAGTTGAAGTTTGGTATGCTCACCATTTCTAACGGACTGTTGGAGGAGATTAGAGAACAGCAAGCTCATGACAAGCTACTACATGAGAAGGTTGAGCTGGTAGCACGAGGGAAGGCGACAGAATTCAAGGTTGGAGCGCACAACATTCTGAGATGCAACGGACGCGTTTGTGTACCTGATGTGGCTGAGCTGAGGAAGTTGATTCTCGACGAGGCGCACAAGAGCAGGTTGAGTATTCATCCGGGAGTTACGAAGATGTACCAAGACCTAAAGAAGAACTTTTGGTGGCCCGGGATGAAGAAACAAGTGGCAGACTATGTAGCTTCCTGTCTGACTTGCCAGAAAGCAAAGGTGGAGCACCAGCGACCAGCGGGGATGTTATAGTCACTTGACGTACCCGTGTGTAAGTGGGATAGCATTTCTATGGATTTCATCATGGGTTTTCCAAGGACGCCGTAGAAGCATGACTCGATTTAGGTGATCGTCGTCCGATTGACCAAATTTGCTCATTTCTTGCCGGTAGGATCGACTTACAACGTGGAGAAGCTGACAGAGATCTACATTGCAGAGATTGTACGACTGCATGACGTGCCTTCTTTTATTGTTTCTGATTGAGATCCGAAGTTTACATCTCACTTTTGGAGGGCATTACAAGAAGCGATGGGAACTAAGCTCAAGTTTAGCTCAGCATATCACCCTCAGACCGATGGTCAGACCGAGAGAACGATCCAATCACTTGAAGATTTGCTGAGAGCGTGTACGTTGGATCACAGAGGAGTTGGGACAACGTGTTACCGCTAGTGGAGTTCACCTACAACAACAGTTACCATGCAAGCATTAGTATGGCACCTTACGAAGCACTGTATGGACGAGTGTCAGACGCCTCGTTGTTGGTATCAGGATGGTGAGGGTCTTTTGTGTGACCAGACATGATTTAGTAGACTACCGAGAAGATACGACTGATCAGAGAAAGGATGTGAACGTCCTAGAGTCGACAGAAGAGTTATGCGGACCAGGGTCGCCGACCGCTAGAGTTTGAAGAAGGAGAGCATGTATTCCTCCGAGTTACACCTACTACTGGAGTTGGTCGAGCGATCAAATCCAAAAAGCTTACTCCCAAGTTCATTGGACCTTACCAGATTCTTTGTCGTATTGGTCCAGTGGCATATCAGATTGCCTTCCCACCTTTCTTGTCAAATATTCACGACGTCCTTCACGTTTCTCAGTTGCGGAAGTATGTTTCTGACCCTTCTCACATTATCGAATCTGATGCGATTCAACTGAAGGACAACTTATCATTTGAAGTATCACCTACAAAGATTGTCGATCGGAAGACTAAGCAATTAAGGAATAAAGAGATTCAACTTGTCAAGGTTATGTGGAATTAGAAGACCGGTGATGCAACATGGGAGCTGGAAGAGAAGATGAAGGATCATTATCCAGAACTTTTCCTCGGTACGTATCTTACTCGTATTTTCGAGGACAAAACTATTTTAGAGGGGGAGTATTGTAACACCTGTACTTTTACGATACGTTATTTAGCGTTATTATAGTGTAATTTTTGTCGTAATTATGCTATAATAAGCAATTCCTTGTTCTCTAAATAAGTGATTTAAATAAATCAATATCAAATTGAATTTGAGAATTAATATTTCATATTAATTCATGGTTCGAATATCGTCGAAAAATTCTAACGAAGTTTCGTCGCGTTTCGAATCGCCGAACAGTTTTGCCGCAGATAAAATTTTAAATGAATCCCGATTTCGATGAAAATCGAATCGCGACTTGTTGTGATTATTTGTGAGTGTTTTAGATTGTTTTTATTATTTTTGATAATTTATTTTCACGCGGTGAATTAATTTCTCGTCAAATTAATTTTCGCGAATTTATCGGCAGGAATTTATCGGTAACGCGATTACTCGACGTCGTATTTTAGCAACCCTTAGACTCTATAATTAGAGGGTAATCATGAGAGATGTGAGATTAGATGGGATAGATTAGTTGATGTGTTTAGCATCTTTACTTTATTGCAAGGTGTCACTTAATGTGTGATTAGTTTTTTTTTACCTTTCCTTAAATCCTTTCTTGACCAAGTATTAGTATTAAGTGAAAAAAATTAAAATAACCCCCCCTTTATTCAGCCCCAAACCCGAGCCCCTCCCACTCTCTACCTTCATCATCTCCATCCTTTTCATTTTAGAAAGAGAAGCTCTCCAAAAACCTCCATGGAAGTCCTATTCATCACACCTTGAGCTACTTCATTTTTCTACTTCCATTTCCTTGCTAGTTCTTCTTCTACACTGCATTCCTACCTAGCTCATCGTCAAGCATTTGGAGAACACATTTCTTTCCCCTAAAACAGGCCATAGGCCGCGAGTTCTAGGAGAAAGGAGAGGTGGTTGCTCTTTTCTTTTTCTTCTTCATTTTCATGCTTGTTTTGTGTTGGTTTTGTGCTTGATTGTTATCAATAGGAGATGAGCACTTTCATTCCCATTTCTTGGAACCCTAGGGCGAAACCCTAAGGAAAAAAAAGAGGGAAAATGTGTGATCCTTGGTGAATCAAGTAATTAGTTGGTTATTTAAGCTCTTTGATGTTGTTGTTGTTGTTGTTGTATTGAACTCATAGTTTTGGAATTGGAAGTTGATGGATAATTTTTATGAGGAAAGCCTATTCTTGAAAGAGGGAAATTGTAGAATTTAATTGATGAAGCATGTAATTAATTGATGATTCTAGCATAATTGTTGTTGTTGTTGTGGTTGTTTTAGTTATAGTTTTGGAACTAAAACTTTGTTTGAGTAATTTTTGATGAAAAATCTATTCTTGAAAGGAGGTTAAATTGAGTTTGGTTTGGTTTGAGTTTTAGTTGTGAGTTAGATTGTTGTTTTGTGAAAAAATTGGACTATGGAAGGATGTTATTTAGTTGGTTTGGAAGTTTTGCAACTTGTCCCCTATTTTTGTTGATGATAGCCACGTGCCATATAGGATATGTGGAAGGAAAATTGTTTTGCAAACTTATTTATGATGGTTGTATGATTATGTTTGTGGGCTTTGGAAAATTTAGGAAAAGGTTTGATTGTATTTGGACTTGTTTTGAGATTTTTTAAAGGCAATGAAAAGCACATGAGATAATTGGGTTCCTTGAGGCCCAACGTACCAAGTGGGGCCTTGGCGTTAATATTTGAGAAAAGAGTTGAATAATAATGATGTTTATGTTCTAAGTTTTCAAGAAAATGATTTCTTAGTCCTTAAAATTTGATTCTTGAATTAGTTCTTAATTTTTCAAGTGTATGTAATTATTTGAAAACTAGTATTTCAAATTGTGTTCTAAGTGTGATGTTGGTTAGGAAAAGGGTTACGTTCGAGAGCCTAAGGTTTCGAGTTAAGTCTTAGAGTTGTGCTAAGCTTGCCTTGTGGTGATAGGATTTGTGGATTCTGAGTTCGTGCAACGCGGGATCGAGGCGAGTGGTACCACGCTAGCGGACGACTTTGGTAAGGGCAACTTGTAGATATGGATAGATTTTAAATTTCTGTTATAAAGCGAAGAAGTCTGAGAACCTCAGGGTTCGAAGTGAGGGTCTCATACCCCTTCGATTTTTAGTTCTTAAAACTTTCATTATGATTATTTAGTGGACTTGTCTGCAAGTGATTGGCAGCTGTCCCCAACCCCCCACACTTGTTTGATTTCCTCTCTGTCAACTCCATTGAGCTACAGAGGGATGAATTGTATTCCGACTGTTGTGATATGACTTGATTGCTTGATACTGTTGAATTGGGTTGTCCTGTATTGAGCTTTGTGTGAATATTTATTTAATATGCGATTGAATAATTATTCGAGTTGCTTTCTCGAATTATCACATGAGTTGATTTATTCATCATGCTTCCTTGAATCATCGTGTGCGTCGATTTATTCATTGGGGTGGAAAAAGTGTCGTCGTGACGTTTTTGAACTATATCCCGAATAAACTTAGGGTGCTAGGACCCCCTTGTTTTTCGGCAGCTTAGTTAGACGTCTTAACGTCAAGGAACTCGTCCTGAATATCTTAGGGTGGTCGTGAAGCCTAAAGCCTATGGCTGGATTTCAGTAGCTTGTTCGGCGTTACTTCTGGAAATTTGTCGAAAGTGTCTTGAGAGAGTGTGTCGAGAGTTGCATTATTGGCATTTGTGCATCTTATTGTCTCTTGCTTTATGTTAGTTGTTTTTATGTTTATTCGAGAAGTTGACCCTTTCACGTGGTTCCTTCAACCCATGATGGTAACCCAGGCGATGACGAAGACCATGGTGATACCGGTGATGACGACATCGCCGGAGATCGTGTTTGCTTTTCCAGATATCGAGATGCCCGCGGCGATGGAGTTCGACCCCATCTCCCGCTGTGTTGTATATACAGGGGACGTTGTACAGACTTTCCAAGTTGATGGACTAGTGCTGAGACAGGAGGCATCTAGGCGTACAGTTAGTTTTCCGATCAGGACCATGCGGGTGGTGGATGCTTGGCGCAGCATTCAGAGAGAGCAGGCGATGCCATTATCATCTTCTTCGTCGGAGGGATCTTTGGAGATTCCGAGGCGTATTACTACTCGTTATGCACCTCTGCCTAGGGGAACGAGATTTCGGATGACCGCTCGAAAGAGCGTGATCAGGCGTGGGACTGCTGGAGCTTCTACATCTCGAGCGGCAGCTACCCTGAGTTCTTTGGCAGAGCTTGAGCCTGAGATAGAGCCGATTTCCCCATGATTGTCAGGACACCTACTCCACCGGGACATCTTTCACCGGTATGTCGAGAGTGCGGTGAGGCAGGATGTAGCGGCAGGTGCTTGTAGAGGAGGACGTGTCAGAGGGTATACCTGTTACGGTTCCTTTCATAGACTTGACTGGAGAGGATGCGGCGGACCCGGTGAAGGATGATGACGAGGAGGATCTGTCTGAGGATTCAGATAGCTATCTGTAGTTGTTGTGATTGTCTGACTACTTGTTTTGTATTTTGGATGACTGTAGTATTTCGTTTATAGTGTACAGTTTGTTTTGGTGACCAGTCGGGCTTAGTGGATGTCTTTTGTGTACTACAGGGTAGACTGGTGGCATACTTATGGAGCATCCCCCTGCGTGGATGTCTGCCGGGAGTACCCCCGGGGTATGATTGCTCTCACGAGGGTCTTCATACCATAGGTGTATTCTCTTGTACATGTTTATGCACTTTCTATTTGGTACGCACTGCCTATGGCTACTTGCTTATATATATGTATGTATTTCCAGAGCATGTGTCTTGTGTCTTAGATTGCACCGTGTTTCTAAAAGCTGTGACAACTCTGTGTATGCTTGCGGATGTAATTGTTTAAAAAAAAAATAGACTGTATTTTCCAAAGGACACAAGAGTACTATTTTAAAAAGTGTGTTGCATATAGGGTTGGTTTTAGTTTTAGTAGCGGTCCGAAAACGGGTCGTTACACATTTCTTTCCAATAATAAGAGAGAAAACAAGGAGTTAAGATCCTCTCCATTTCTCAAAAGAAATGGAGGGTCCATTTAGGAGAGAGATAGACACATAAGTTTAAATGATATAATTTTTTTTAAATAATAATAAAAGTTTGTTACACCAAATCATACAAAATCTCTTCTTTGTGTCTATCTCTCTCCTAAATGAGCCCTCCATTTCTTTTGAGAAATGGAGAGGATCTCAACTCGAAAAGAAGATGAACCATTTGAGCCAGAAAAGAGATGACAATTGGTCTTCGCTCTATCGGACCTGTCTTTCATAAAACCCTCAAGTTGAATTTGGAAAAAAAAAGGTAAAGACAACGTATCTAGCATGCGGACGGTCTATTTTTGAGCTAAAGAATAATTCTAGGTAAATTCTTCGGTACCCTGTAAATTAGTTGGGTATTGATACCCATGTTAAGCGTTTTAATATAAATTGTCCACGTGTTCTATATTTTTCATATAACGGTTAAGACACATATTTTTATTCTTTTAAAATGTAACTAGTAAATTTTTGAATAATTATTTTAGTGTTTCAAATATATTTTACAAATTTTATAATCTATTGCTCTTTCTCTTTCCTATTCAACGTTCATCGTTAGATATAAAGCAAACAAAATATCACAACAATTATGTTCTAATGTTTAAGTATCACAACCAACCATCATAAAAAGAAGGTATCACGACCAACCAATAAAAAGGGCTTATTTAAAGCCAAGAAAATAGTTAAACAACAACAAGCTTGAGTTTAGGGATTAATTTGTGAACAGAGTTTAAATCTTTAATAGGTGATTATGTATACATTTTATATGCGTAATGTTTAGACATAAAAATATCATTAAGGATGTGGTAAATTGTAAAAAAAAATGAGTATTATTTTATTGATCTAACTCACTTGGGTACCGATACCCAACAAAATTAAAGGGTATCGGAGTCGTCACCATAGTTCTATTAGATACAATTAATTAAAATTTTAATGAGTTTTACTAATATTTTTTATAATTATTTTAATGCTGTGAAAAAATGAAATGTATATAAGTGATAAAAAAAGAGATACAAAGAGAAGAATGTATTTCATTAATATCAATGGTGTATGCTATATAAAGCATCAGAATAAAGTGTTTAAATCCAAATCAAATCAAGATTAAACAATGAGAAATGATTCATGAACATCAAAATAGAGACACCATCTGGTGTCCCTTTGTGTTTTTAAAATGTGTGTATTTAAAGAAAATAAAAAGTGAGAGATAGAGACAAACATATACGATATTAAAAGCACTATATATATTAGTGCTATTTAAAGTATACATAGCGTTTCTTTATGCGCTATATAATACATCCCCGTAAAATACATTTTTTTGTGATCATTTACATAGCACATTGTCAAAAAAGTGCTACCTATTCCTAATTTTAAAGTAGCACATTATTTGATACGCGCTATCTATATTGTGATCATTTACATAGCACATTGTCAAAAAAGTGCTACCTATTCCTAATTTTAAAGTAGCACATTATTTGATACGCGCTATCTATACCGACCCTAAGATAGTGATTTCTTAAAAAAGTACTATCTAGAGTTGTATTATTTTATAAAACTTTCCATCTTTTATAAATATTTTAAACAAAAATTAAACATAAACAATTTTTAGACATAATAAAAAGCAACTCGTCAAAACAACTTTCGATTCAAATTATAAGGAGTAGTTACATTATACGAATTCAAAGAAAAAATATATATACTTATCAAAACACAACTTCAAAGTATGCATCAGAAGGGACCAAATATACAGTTTAATGAAATTATGCTATAATGCTATACTTGGCAAAATAGGGTGCCGTAGTACACCCTCCATAATTCTTAGGTGTGCATCTTTACAATAGCTTCACACGCTCAATTCATTTTTTGACGTGTAAAGGTGTTTTTTTAAAGGTAGAGACATTTCTAATTTAGTCATTTTTGGTGAATTTTTCTAACATAGTCATATAACTTTATAAAAGTTAAATAATAATTTGATGCCTATAATAATGCTGCCATACCTGAAAATCCCCCGTTCAAAAGCCAACATTTACAATATCTTTCCTGCCACCTTAAGTTTGAATGAAGCACTTCATTGAGTGCAGAAAGAAGGGTCGATCTAAAGGTTCACTCTGAATAGTTATTCAGAATTGACGTCTATTTTTCAAATATAACCAACAACAAAAAATTCATGCTAATAATAGTAATTAATCCCATTTAATTTTTATTGTTGTAATTAAAAAAAATTGTATTCTCCAAAATACCCTTTTATGAAAACTTGTTTTATAGAAATACAAGAAGTTAGAAATCTAAATTAATTGAAAGGTATTTTAAGAATTATAACATTAAATATGGTATAATTATTTGAGATTTGTTTATATTTTGTACCACAAAAATTGAAATTCTTTTGCTTATATTCGAAATTGGAGGGAGAAAAGATTATCAAGAGATTGGGGGCGTAAATGGTACAGCCCAGTGAGAGGTATTAAAACGAAAGTTTAGGCTCGACCATGTTTAGAATTAGTGTCTGTTGGACTTAATTGGGTGTAAATGGCCCATACGTAATAACCATTTTAGTAGGTTTCATTACAACTTTGTTACCAAAACGTTACAAGACACTTATTCAGAACAAAATTGGTCAAAGCAATATAATCGAAAATGTTATATACTATTTTCATTTCCAATATTTTTTTGGTTTAAATTTCATTTCCAACATTTGAAAGAAGGAAACAGAGCTAAAAGTATGTCAATCTACTTCTATATAATAAGAAAGAATAATCAATGTTAAAGTTGAAATAAATTTCTAGCAAATTTTTAAAAAACACGTACTTTCATAATTAAAAAACATATCTGTTATTTTTTAATTTCTAATTAATGATTTTCAGTTTTTTTTTTTTGTAAATTTCAACTACTTAATTGTATTATTCAATCAATTATTTTAAATTTTTTTCTCAAAATTTCAGATGTTACATTCTCATTTTAATCTTTTTATG
Organism: Calophaca sinica; assembly: GCA_037113605.1. Classification (NCBI taxonomy): domain Eukaryota; kingdom Viridiplantae; phylum Streptophyta; class Magnoliopsida; order Fabales; family Fabaceae; genus Calophaca; species Calophaca sinica. The sequence goes on from CM073731.1 coordinate 13,683,543, forward strand.
TTTATATTTATACATTAAATTGAATATTTTTATGGAATGATTCAATCTCAACGTATTCTCCTATAAAAATAACAATGGTATTTTAATTTCTTTTCTTTTAAGGGAAGTGTATGTTGTCACGAGGAACTAACATCACGAAGCCTCACGAATGCTTTTCATTGGTTGATTTTAATTTCTACCCACCTATATTCTGTCAAACACGGAAGCTGCTTTTCTAAAACAAAGCCACGTAATATTTCATGAAAAGTTCGTGATGAAAAATAGGCGTGACATATAGCAGTGTCGTTCTTTTAAATTCTACATTTTCTACGATATTAAGTATTTTATTCTTTTAGCATATATTTTTAAAATATTGTAATAAATCAATCATAGATATTTATTTAGTACCTTGCATATCTTCTTTTCTTTTCACATTTGAATACAAAGTGTGATAGTCGTGTAAGCATCTAGATGGGTGGGCAAGCAAATGCTCTTTCTTTTTAGTTTGTCACAAACTTTACAGAGCTAGGCAACAAAGACACGGATGATCAAAGCAAAAAAAAAAACAAACTGCATCAAAAAAAGCGCAATAACAAGTTAGCAAAAGAATTAAAGACCAAGTAAAGGACGCATGGTTGGTCTGATATCACATGCAATATGATTGATGGAAATGAATGGCACTATTGTTTTTTGTTACCACTACAGGAAGCTGGCATAAGCGATCAGACAGGCTAGAAAGGGAGGAAATAGATATATAGCATATTTGGATTTCTTTTGCGGACTAAGTATTGGCCCAAACCTACATTTGTCCTAAAGAAATTGTACATATTATAATTTGCCAATGGTAAACCAAAAATGTACGTAGTTGTTAAAAAATGAACAAAAAAAGCTAACGGGCACTTAAAAGAGTTGAAGATGTTCTTTATCAACAAACAAAAAAAAAGTTGAAGATGTTTCAATTGATATTTCATTGATTGTGATTGCGATCCACTGTCTCTATTTCTTTTTTAATCGTTACTAGTGCGTATACCCGTTGTAGCGATCGAAAAATCTGGAGGGATTTATTCGAGGTTAATGGAGTCGCCACCAATAATTTATTTTTAGGAAAAATATAGGAAAAAAACCCTTTTTGAAGAAATTAGTCTTTGAGACCAGATTTGAGTTCGGGAGTCAATTATGAGTAGGGAAGGTATTAGCACCCTACGACATCCTTTCGAAAAAGGTTACTTCTAATTAATTGTGCAAAATATATTAACTTCTAAAAAATGTTTATTTCCCTTTTATTAAAAAAAACAAGAATTAACAAAGATAAAAAAAAGGACTTAATAAAAATTGTTTGTTTTTGCTGGCTGAGTGAGGTTCGCTCCTCGTATCTCTGCGAGTGGAGAAATCAAAGGCTACGTAGTTCTTGGGTAGAAAATGGTTGTGTGTTGGTTGATTTTAATTGTATATTTTTTGATGGAAAAAGGTAGGTTTTGTAGGACCAAACAAGAAGCAATCAAGAGTGGTCTCTCACTAACAACCTATTTTGTTTAGAAAATTAACGGTGTTCAGAATGATCAAACGGGAAGCAATCTCAGTGATTACTAGTGAAAATAACTTGACTTTATATTTATAAAGAAGATAGATTTTCATGGGGACCAAACAAGAAGCAATTAAGAGTGGTCCTCACTAATAACCCATTTTTGATTAGAAAATTAAGATGTTCGCAATGATTAAACGGGAAGCAATCTCGAGTAATCATTACTAGTAAATTAATTTTCATGATTTTTATTATGTGTTTTTCAATAAACATGGTCTCAAAATTTGTATGATAAATTGAAATTTAGTGGAGTAAAAATTGTTCCCATAGAGTGAAATGGGGTCAGATTTATTGTCCTAATTTGACTAATACTAATTAATGATTAAGAAAAATAAATAAATAAGAAATATATAATAATAAAAACAGATGAATCAAAAAAAGCGGGAAGCGACATCTAACGTTATAAATAAAAGACAAACATAAACATACTTAAAAAAAAATACGAAGAAAGAAAAAGAGAGAAGGAATTGATGCACTTACCTCAAGAGAAAAAAATTTGTTGGGCACAATGCGTCAAACCCCACGTACTCCTCCAATCTTGAAGGTTGAAGGGGATAATAACCCTCCCATTAAATTTTTTTGACTAAAGCAAAGGCCCTATGCTTTGCACTAGGCCCATTGATCCATTTTTTCTTGGATCCTCTTAGTGCTTGGTGATGCACTCCTTATATAGGAGAATGAGAGGTTGAAAGAGTGTGGATTTTTTCAATGTGGGACTTCAATAGTAAAGTTGGGAGTTGGCTTCTTAAGTTTGATATTTTAAATGTTCAACAAAACTAAATAGCCAACTTTGAGCACTAATACAACACTTAAAACAACTTTATTGTGCTTCATGACCTTCATAAGAATTATAGACATCGTTTCCAGCTTTCAAATGGCACAAGTTTCATCTCAAAATGATATCTACAACTCAAGATATTGTCAACACAAGTGGTTGTCCCGAACAATACATGTAACATCACGTCTCGAACTTCATGCTCGATTTGGTCAATGATAGAGGTCGATCTGGGTTTGTAATCCAAAATAATAGTTGTAGATATTTTTCTTATATTTCTAACAGTATAAGTAACACCTCATTTGGACAAGTATAGCTCAAGATACGACATTTTCTTTGAACATTATTCAACATAATGTGTTGTCCGTTTTTGTGCAGTTTTATAACTTTCATGATATTTTAGGGCAGTAAATCGTTAGAATCAAGTCCCGAATCCTTCATAATATTTGTAGCCAAGGATGTTAGCTTTCAAATGGCGTTGGTTTCATTAAAAAAGACTTCTACAACTCAAGATATGACCTAATCTTTACATACTGTTCAAAACCATTTTTCAGCATACTTGTTATTACTTCCAAGTCAATTTGGACTTAGTAAACTTCAGATTTGACTCTTGGGTTCCTCATAAAAGTTGTAGAGTTTTGTTTTAGCTTTCTAACAAGGTAAAAATCACTTTAATACCATCTCCACAACATTAATTACACCCAGAATACATAAGCTATACCAAAGTACAAATTTTTCCAACCTCTTTTCTCTTCAAGATTTCTTTCTCCTTCTTTCTTCTCTACTACTATTTTTGTTCTTTTTGAATGTTATTTTTTACCGGACAAAATTAGGGTATGACAGCTGCCCCACTTTAGTTATATTTTACTACAAAATATGAATAACAATGGTTTTCAAATTTTCATTGTAAAAGATAAGTAAAGATAAAGACACTAATTTTGTCCTGAATCAGGATAGGCGAAGGATGAGGCGAGGAATAATATCGGGGGATTAACGCTTGGTGCGTTTAATCGAAAAGTAATAAAGAAGGATCACCGCCAGGTCGGGTACTGACGCGGTAATCAAAAGGCAATAATGAAGGATTAACGCTTGGTGCATTTATCGGAAAGCAATAAAGAAGGGTCACCGCCAGATCGGGTACTGACGCGGTGGTCGGAGCAAAAAATGAGGGATTAACGCTTGGTGCGTTTATCAGAAAACTATAAAGAAGGATCTCCGTCAGGTCGGGTACTGATGTGGTGATCGGAAAGCAATAATGAGGGTTCGACGCCAAGTAGGGTATTGACGCGTCGATGGGAAGCAATAAAGAAGGATCACCGCCAGGTTGGGTACTAACACGGTGATCGAAAGGTTCGACGCCAAGTAGGGTATTGACGCGTCGATGGGAAGCAATAAAGAAGGATCACTGCCAGGTTGGGTACTAACACGGTGATCGAAATGTTCGACGCCAAGTATGGTATTGACGCGTCGATGGGAAGCAATAAAGAAGGATCAACATCAGGTCCGAATCGAGCGATATGTTGGTCAAAGCAATAATGAGGACTACCGCCGGTCGGATCGCAGCGAGGTAATCTTAAAGCAATAAAAGGGTGATGTTTGGGCGTTTATCGAGAAAACTATAAAGAAGGATCTCCGCCAGGTGCCCGCATCTTGTGGTGATGTAAAGCAATAAAGAGTGGCGATACTTTGCGTCGCTTAGAAAGCAAAATAAAGGACCAATGCTGAGCGCATTGTTTGTAAACAAGTGAAGAGATCAAAATTTGGCACACGGACCAGTGTAACAAAACGGCTAAAAGGTGGTGATATGAAGGCGATGCACGAATATATGGTATGTGATGCATGTATGCAATGCGATTATTATTTTTATCGATTCCTCGTCCGGTATGATCTCTAGTGCTTAAAGATATGGGACGACTGAGATTCATCAGTTAGTCATGCTATGCCTTCACCGGGAGGAAGCGCGAGTTATCGATGCACGCTAGTTACTTTAAAGGTAATCCCTTTGCCCTTTTTGAAACTTATTTGTTGAGATTTGGCGTTTCCTCGTGATTCTTAAGATGTATATAATAACCGTAATGCTTTCCCATATCATCACATGCTTCACAATTGATGCCTATTATCATAAAACAACATTTTGAAATACGAACTGAGGTGTTTGGTATTCAAAAAAGAGTCATGTGTAAGGAAGTTACACAGACTTGAAGATACATCAAGAAAAATGCAGAAAGAAGAAAAACAAAGAAAGACAATAACTGCGGATGTTTTATAGTTTGTGTCTTTGTAGGAACAAATGTCGACTTCCCATATCCATAACTTTGATTACTCATTACTCTACTTACGAAAATATATAGAACTACCCCGGTTGGTAAAGGAGCCCCTTGATGCATCGGCCTTCTTCAATGTCCTGATTGGACCCTAACTTTGCTTTGGATTGCTCTTTCAAGTTTTCAATCCAACGTGTCGCTTCTAATTTTTGCCTAGGTCGCCGCTTTCGTGTTTTCAACCTAGCGAGCTCACTTTTTGCTTGGTTTTTTATATGTTTTCTTTTTAGGTATAATATTTTTGATGCGTCGAGTTCATCGGAGTGGGAGATCTTCACCGCCCATCCTTGTGAGGATTAAGGCTCCTCTAGAAAAAGCTTTCTTCACAACATACGGGCCTTCATAATTTGAGTCCATTTTCCACGAGAATCCTTTGGATGGGCAAAATCTTCTTGAGTACTAGGTCTCCTTCTTGAAATTCCCAGGCTTGACCTTTCTTCTCGTAAGCCCTCTTCATCCTGTGCTAATATAGTTGTCCGTGACATAAGGCTATCACTCTCTTTTGTTCAATAAAGTTTAATTGATCCAGCCGAGCCTGGCCCTTTCTGTCTCTTCCAGTTTTGTCTCCATCAATACCCTCAACGAGGGGATCTCAACTTCAATGGGAATCGCCTATAAACCAGCGAGAAAGGGGTTACCCCATTGAGGTGCGAACCAAAGTTCGATAATCGTGCAAGGCAAAGAGAGCATTCTGCGCGGTCTCCAAATGTTATAACCATCTTACGGACAATCTTCTTGATGTTCTTGTTTTGCAACCTCAACTCGCCCCATTCATCTTTGGCGGCATGGTGAGGAATTATGATGTTGGATCTTGAAGTTATTACACAGCTCTTCATCACCTTGTTATTCAGGTTAGTCCCATTATCGCGATGATCTTATTTAGCCAGGCGTAGCGTGGATCGAGGATCCTTTGACGGACTTGACAACCACATTTTTTTGGTAAAGCAACCGCAATGAGGAGTTTATATGGATTTCTTCTTTCAAAAAATCAAGTTTTGAGAAAATCTGCAGCTTGATTTTGACTGTAATGGACTTTATTAGGGTTTATGCGTGTACATGGGTTGAAGGGTCATGAAAGAAAGGATATTTCAGGCTCAAAAGTGTTTGGGTTTTTTTTCCAGACAGATTAGTACAAAGATACACTTTGATGGTTGCTAGCACAATTGTCTTGTCTAGCTTTGGCATTTTTATTTATTGATTTTTGATTCTTGCAAGCCGTCTTTTGATACGTTGCATTTGCTATTCTTGCTTGCTTTTTTTTTAGCGACTAAATTGAATAGACTATTGTGCTAGGCTCCAATGGATGGGTGATCATTGTTTAGGTATTTTAAAAAAATTAGCCTGCAAAGGTAGCAAAGGGATATATATTTTTATTTTTGGGATAGAAAAAATGACCAAACTTCATTTTCAAGACCTTATTGCTCAAATTTTCACAAAATTAATTTTTGGCAAATTGCGCGCTTTGCTTTACCTTTTTTTCTATTTTTATTAACTACTTTTTGTCACTTTCGATTTTCAGTTGATTATTTCAAGTTCTTCCTCGTGGGATTAAATCACTTTTGCCTCTTGTACCATCAATCTCATCAGTTCAGAAGGAGTTTCCCAATTGTCCTCATTGGGTAGTCAAAATTATAGTATGAGTCACTGGCATCATCATTTTCAAAGACAATATTTTTTGATCTTCATTAGACAAAATTCATGAAATGAAAAACCAAAAAAAGGATGAAAGGGAATGGAAAAGATGAAAAAAGAAAAGGGAAATGACTGGAAAATTCAAAAGTACGTTTTATTGATAAAGATACTGAAATGAAACATGTGCGTCCTTTTGACAATGAATGATCCTAAAGCCTTGGGCAGAGCAATAGGGTTTACATTACAAAATTACTTTGAATCAAAAATTATGGGAAACTCAACAATATCCAAATTTCCAAGTTTTTCACTCGACGAGCAAGGGTGGACAAGGTTGACGACGTTGTCTTCAGCACTGCGGTCATCTTTGACTTGATTGCTATACGGTTTGGGTTCAACATTCTTGCGCTCAAAGCTTTGCCTGGTCATGTAGATAGGGACATTCTTATCATTTGGTTCTTTGCCTTCGATTTAGCTATTAGGGGTTGGTCCCAAACTCCTCGATAATGGCATTGATCACCTGGACCTCCATGACACTGGAAGGAGATTATTACCCACATTAGGGCCATCCTCTTTAAAACTCAATAATTTGGCATTGATTAGATCCTGAACCACGCACTTCAAGGCCTTGCGCTTTCGGATTGTGACTCATCGCCTCGCATGAAGCTCACATTTGGCGTTTGGGTCAGTACCTTCTTGGGAAGGGAGGTTAAAGTGGTTTCATTGTGAGCGGGGAGACCAAGGAGTTGTTGATGAGGTGATGAAACAAGTTTGTATATGTCATGGGAATAGGGTCAAATTGGACTATTTTTTTCTCTCTTGGTCGTTTGGGCTGGTTTTTGGTTGAATTTTGGGTGGGTGGATTATGAGAGGTAGCGGCAATGTATGGAGGTGGGGAGTAGGGGTATGGAAAAGGATGTGGGAAATTGGTAAAGAATTGGGGTGGCTTTCCTTGGGTATGTCCTCCCAGGCTCGTCATCACAGCATTAGTTTCCCCTTCCTTCTTCTTCATGAAATCTGTAGGGGGTTCTTGGCATCATTTACTCCAACGGAACTATGGGCAATCTTTCCGTTTCTCATTCCTCTTTCAACTCTTTCCCCTACGATGACCATATCTGAAAAGTTTGACAATACACTTCCGATCATTTTATCATAGAAGGGTGATTGGAGGGTATCCATGAACATGGCCACCATCTCTTTTTCGATCAGCGGTGCTCATCTGTTCCTTCAGCTGGTTGACGTCATCTTTTATTTCCTAGTCATCCATGATCTTTGATTGAGAGCAAGTTCGATAAGGGTGTCGAGGAACCAGTTTGTTCAATTATTTTCTGGTGATTTAAAAAAATGATATGAGTATGTAAGAAAAGAAAATTGAATGAATGTGGATGCATGAATCTATTTATTTGTGCCAAGGAACCGTAGGCCTCATTGTTTTGACATGTATGAGCTTCTTTAGCTGCAATTTGATCCCATATTATTTCACAAAATACTTGCAGCTAAGCTCTTGTGTTCCTACGATTCTCTGGCAACCTAAAATGAAATGAGAATGAATGATATTATTTTCTTTATTTTCAACATGTGTTTTTTTTGTTTTTTTCTTGAAGTATGAATGCATAAAGATATAATGTTGGATGATGATGATTATCATTTGTATAACATCCATGAAGATATGTGTTTTTGTAGACCCTTTTTTATGCATGGACATGATATAACAAATTTTTGGTGGAAGAACAAAAGTGACATGATGCCCTTGTGTCTTAAATGGGTTAAACCTAAAGTCGGAGATTTTCTAACTTAAGGGGTCTATAGTCTTGTATTGAGTGATGGGTCTCACGAGTGGCTTTAGTCACATTCTCACCAAAGGCCTCTAGAGCTAAAGTCTCCTCCTGAATATTAACCACAACGATAGATAACTATCCGGTGCGGAATACCGGAAAGAGCACACTTGGGATGAAGTTCATGATAGCCTTAAGGAAAGCGAATTCCAATTGACTACCACCGAACCTCCACTCAATCTTAAGCTTTGCTCTGACCCGGGTATAGGGCCTTACTCATATGTGTGTGCAAACGTGTAGGTGCGGTGTGTGAGAGGGGCAACACCCTAACACTACCCAAGCTGCAAAACCAACAAAGCATACAAATATAGTCGTCTATATAATGTTTGACATGTACATAATATTCACAACAAATAAAAATTAAACAAATAAATAATAAATAATTATTTACAAAAGAAAAAATAAAAAGAAGGGGAATTTAAAAAAAATTGAAGTTAATTATTTGGCACAATTAATCATGTTGAAGCTTCTAAATGTCCCCGTGGAGTCGCGGTATGTGACAAGAAAAATCGGAGGATTTATTCGAGTTTAATGGAGTCGCCACCAATAATTTATTTTTGGGAAAAATATTGGAAAAAACCCTTTTTTGAAGAAAATGGTCCTTGAGACCAGATTTGGGTTCGGGAGTTGATTATGTGTAGGGAAGGTATTAGCACCCTACAACATCCTTTCGAAAAAGGTTACCTCTAATTAATTGTGCAAAATTTATTAACTTCTAAAAAAAATATTTATTTCCTTTTATTTAAAAAAAAATTTAACCAAGATAAAAAAGGACTTAATAAAAAGTCGTTTTTATTTTTAAACCTGACAGAGTGGGCTCCTGCTCCCTCGTATCTCGCAAATGGAGATATCAAAGGCTACATAGTTCTTGGGTAAAAAATGGTTGTATGTTAGTTGATTCTAATTGTATATTTTTTATGGAAAAAGGTAGGTTTGTAGGGACCAAACAGAAGCAATCAAGAGTGGTCCTCACTAACAACCTATTTTGTTTAGAAAATTAGCACTAAGTGTTAGTAATGATCAAACAGCGAATCTCAGTGATCATTACTAGTGAAAATAACTTGACTTTATATTTATAAAGAAGATAGATTTTCATGGGGACCAAACAAGAAGCAATCAAGAGTGGTCCTCACTAATAACTCATTTTGCTTAGAAAATTAAGATGTTACAATGATTAAGCGAGTAATCTCGAGTAATCATTACTAGTAAATTAATTTTCATGATTTTATTATGTGTTTTTCAATAAACATGGTCTCAAAATTTGTATGATAAATTTGAATTTAGTTTAGTAAAAAATGTTCCCATACAGTGGAATGGGGGGTCGATTTATTGTCCTAATTTGACTAATACTAATTAATGATTAAGAAAAAAAAATAAGAAATATATAATAATAAAAACAGATGAATTAAAAAAAGCGGGAAGCGACATCTAACGTTATAAATAAAAGACAAACATAAACATACTTAAAAAAAATACGAAGAAAGAAAAAGAGAGAAGGAATTGAATGCACTTACCTCAAGAGAAAAAAATTTGTTGGGCACAATGCGTCAAACCCCACGTACTCCTCCAATCTTGAAGGTTGAAGGGGATAATAACCCTCCCATTAAATTTTTTTTGACTAAAGCAAAGGCCCTATGCTTTGCACTAGGCACATTGATCCATTTTTTCTTGGATCCTCTTAGTGCTTGGTGATGCACTCCTTATATAAGAGAATGAGAGGTTGAAAGAGTGTGGATTTTTTCAATGTGGGACTTCAATAGTAAAGTTGGGAGTTGGCTTCTTAAGTTTGATATTTTAAATGTTCAACAAAACTAAATAGCCAACTTTGAGCACTAATACAACACTTAAAACAACTTTATTGTGCTTCATGACCTTCATAAGAATTATAGACATCATTTCCAGTTTTCAAATGGCACAAGTTTCATCTCAAAAGGATATCTACAACTCAAGATATTGTCAACACAAGTGGCTGTCCCGAACAATACATGTAACATCACGTCTCGAACTTCATGCTCGATTTGGTCCATGATAGAGGTCGATCTGGGTTTGTAATCCAAAATAATAGTTGTAGATCTTTTTCTTATCTTTCAAACAGTATAAAGAACACCTCATTTGGACAAGTATAGCTCAAGATACGACATTTTCTTTGAACATTATTCAACATAATGTGTTGTCCATTTTTGTGGAGTTTTATAACTTTCATGATATTTTAGGGCAGTAAATCGTTAGAATCAAGTCCCAAATCCTTCATAATATTTGTAGCCAAGGATGTTAGCTTTCAAATGGCGTTGGGTTCATTAAAAAAGACTTCTACAACTCAAGATATGACCTAATCTTTACATACTGTTCAAAACCATTTTTCAACATACTTGTTCTTACTTCCAAGTCAATTTGGACTTAGTAAACTTCAGATTTGACTCTTGGGTTCCTCATCAAAGTTGTAGAGTTTTGTTTTAGCTTTCTAACAAGGAAAAAATCACTTTAATACCATCTCACAACATTAATTACACCCAAAATACATAAGCTATACCAAAGTACAAATTTTTCCAACCTCTTTTCTCTTCAAGATTTCTTTCTCCTTCTTTCTTCTCTACTACTATTTTTGTTCTTTTTGAATGTTATTTTTTACCGGACAAAATTAGGGTATGACACCCGTGCGATGCACAGACAAATTATGTTTGTGAGGTAATATATTGAGTCATATTTTAATAGATAAAATTATATTTAAAACATAAAAATGATGACAAAATAAAATTATTTACAATTCATTATTTTCGTTATCATTGAAGCAAGTATTGAAAATAATATCTATTTATATATTCACTTATATAAATAAATTGTTAAGTAATAGTCTATTTATATATTTTAGTGTGTAGACCCGTGCATCGCAAAGGAGAAATTAAGGCGCTTAATTTTATTTTGTATTGGTGTATTAAGAATTTTTTAAAAGTAAAAACTTTAATTTAAAAATACAGTATCGAAAAGTAAATTCTTTTATATACCAACTTAATTACATGCATACAATCATTATGGAAATTGTTTAAACATAAAGATATAGTATCTCAAAAACTTAAGTTGAAACCCAATCAAATCTATCAATGAAGTAAAGGAATAATATTTTAACATGAAACCAATTTATCTATCCAAAATATTTTTTTTTGACATATATATGTTAAGAACTATGTATATAAATAGCAATGAAGTAATAAGGAATAATTTATAATTAGTAAAATGTTATTTTGGAATTTTCGTTTTCTTAGATACAAAATGAACTAAAAACACACACTAAATGTACTTACACTATATATGGTGGCCTATGCTCCGCACGGTATCCGGCAGACCTTTACATGTTTACCTAAAGAACTAAACTTCATAATATTAGTACAAAAATATTTAAATATAGATTTCAAGAAGTAAATTCCAGTGTCTATGTCCTGAAATTTAAACTTCTATCCAATATAAGACCTTTCAATTATCATTTCAACTAAACTTATCTCTCATGTGCATTCCAACATTTGGTCTAAAATAAAGTGCATTTAAACCTGTATTAACGTGATCATAACGATGATATGGGTAATAAACAAATCAATTAAGTTTGTTACTTAATGGATATATAGTAAACTATCAAAAAATATGGACTTTAAAAACTTTTGATCCTACCAAAGTTGCATGCTTTTAAAATTAAAAAAAAAATAGTTTTCTTAAGAAAACACATGAGAATATAAATTCTAAATTTATTCCATTTTAAATTTTATTTTATCTCTTAATATTAAAATAATTAAAATAACGAATACTACATTTTAAATAAAAGTAAAATTTTACTTAATTGCTATTATTATATTTATTTATTACTAAAAATGTTTAACAAATTTAGTAGTTTTTATGTAAAAAGCAATACTTGAGATCACAAGTCAAAACTATATGAAATTATCATCAAAAAAATCTTTGCAAAATGTTTCCCCGAAAAGAATTAAATTTGAAAAAAAATGTAAATTCAATGTTAGAATAGTTTGTAGTTAGCAGTTATGCTATATCCCTAAAAGAACAATACGATTAAAAAACCGCAATAAAATTTGTAATTTTTTTATATAATTAACAATAATAAGGTTTATGTTCGTATTGGGATAACCAAAAGTAGATAAAATTACCACCATTTAGTTGAGAAAACTTGCCTAGTATGGTAAAAGTGTGGTCATATGGGGTTACATTAGTTTTTACGCATATTCTAAAATAACTTGTGTATATAGGTAAGTATTTACTTAAA